>CM021101.1:579132347-579735673 GCA_007115665.2 Sequoiadendron giganteum
CATCTCCCTCTCACTCTACCACTCTCCTTCTCACTCTCTCACTCTCCCCTCTACCTCTCCCTCTCTCTCACTCTCCATATCTTTCTCCCTCTCCAGCTCACTCTCCCACTCTCCCTCTCACTCTCTCACACTCTCCTCTCTTTCTCACTCTCTCTCTCTCTCTCCCTCTCCCTCTCCCTCTCCCAGTCTCTACCATTAACCCTTAGTTCTATGTGTGTAAAAATCGGATATCCGATTTTTGAAACTTCGATGTGTAGAGCTAAAATATAACATCTCTCCCACTCTCCTCCCTCTTCTTCTCTCACTCTTCCAATCTCCCTTTCTACCTCTCCATCTCACTCTCCCAGTCTCCCTCCATCTATCTCTCCCTCACACTCTCCCTCACCCTCTCTCAATCTCCCACTCTCCCTCTCTCTCTCCCTCTCTCTCTCAATCTCCTACTCTCTCTCTCCCCCTCTCTCCCTATCCCTCCCTCTCCCTCTCCCTCTCTCCCTCTCCCACTCCCTCTCCCACTATCCTTCCCTCTACCACTCTCCTCTCTCTCTCTCTCTCCCCCTCTCTCTCTCCCTAACCCTCACTATCCCTCACGACTAGCTTTTAGATCTACTACATCTAGGACATGTTTTTGCAGTTGTTGCACTATAGGGGAATGAATAGAGATCAAAATATTGGTTGGCTCGATGTGTGAGGGTAAATCACAAGCTAACTCAATCGATGGAAGATGATGATGGGTTTGTGTATCCTATAGGTTCAGTTGTGGTTGCAGGAACTTGGTTGCGAACATACAAGATTAGAAAGAATGGTATACTTGCATTTGAAGACAAAGGCAAACAAAAAACCATTCTCATATATTCACACCTTGTTATAGCAACAAATGTTAAGTTGTTGAAGCATCATGCCAAAACAAAGACAAAAAAACTATGGACACTTAGTAATGTTGATCATGAAGCAGTATTGGATATTCTTAAGCAAAGAGATGACCCTTTAGGCACACTTGAATAGAATATTCAAGAATGGAAGGTACAATGCTTAAGAATTTTTTGTTGTTGTGATAATATAGATTTATCATTTGACAAATTTTGTGATATTCCTAGCACGATTGATCATGGACCTGTTGCAACAATAGCTAGCTCTGATCCTTTCAAAGAGGTATGCGGCAGATTACAATAATATAGATTGGTTATTCAAAACATCTTTTATAGTTTTCATTACCTATTCATCGTCATTCAAATTGTTTAGATTAATATAGATTTGTTAGTTTAAGCATTTTTTTGTTGTGACAATATAGATTTATCATTTGTAAAATTTTGCGATATTCTTAGCACGATTGATCGTGGACCTGCTGCAACAATAGGCAGCTTTGATCCTTTCAAAGAGGTATGTGACAAATTACAATAATATAGATTTGTTATTCTAAGCATATTTTCTATTGTATGTATTTTAACTGCTAATGTATTTTAACTGCTATCTTGATGGTTTGTACAGGTGTTTGACACTCCAAAATGCCAACATACTATTCTTGTGCAAGATTGTGCCCTGAATGCCTCAAATAGGCAAATTTTGAAATGTGAAACAATGTAAAAAGGTCATAACTGTGTATAGGCATAATCTATATCCAGTGGTGTTTTTTGAAATACGGGTCAAATGTTTGGCATTGTATAAAGGGTATGTTTAAAATATAAAAATATTTTTGTACTTAATCGAGCTACAACCGAAGGTTTTATTCCTGGTTCTTTCCTGTCGATATGCTCGTTTGAACCAAGTTTTGTAATATATCCTATTTACATATAACAAATTACAGTGGCTTGCCACTTTTTTGGAAAACAAAAATGTAAAAATTTCATGTGAATTTCATTTCCCATGTAATTGATTCAAGTTGTTTGGGTAAGATTTTTATGATGCAAGAGCTAGGACTTGTAGAATCTTGATCCAACCTTAAATCTTTCTGCCCCCACATTTCATTAACATTGGCACTTTAGACTCTTAAGGGAAATCTTTGGTCCAATGCAACTCAAAGTGATTCAGCATATATGGGTGCAAAAGAGGACCATACCTAGCATAAACATACCCATCCATACGTGTTGGAACAATGCATTTGATCGTACGAGTTCAAGAATGCAAGTTGCACCACTTTGCAACTTTACACCATTTGCATTTGACAACTTTTTCCTCAATTGAAAACTCATCACCACGGGAAAACATCTTTGAGATAGAAAAAATAGAGAGAGGTTATTGTAGATGGTCCTAACACAATACCATATCATCAGATGAAGAGTCTCTAAGTATCATGGTTTCCGAGGAATAGTCCATCAAAGATTGTTGTCTTTTAGCACTTTGGACTCTTAAGGGAAATCGTCGGTCCAATGCAGCTCAAAGTGATTCGACGTATTTTGGTGCAAAAAGGGACCATACATAGTAGAAACGTACCCATCTGGACGTGTTGGAACAATCTGTTTGGTTGTATGAGCTCGAGTATGAAAGTTGCACCACTTTGCAACTTTACACTGCTTGCATTTGACAACTTTTCCCTCAACTGAAAACTCATCACCACGAGAAAACGCCTTCAAGATAGAAAAAATTGAGAGGTTATTGTAGATGGTCCCAAAAAAATCTCATATCATCAGATGAAAAGTCTGTAAGAATCACGGTTTCTGAGGAATATTCTGTGAAAGATTGTTGCCTTTTAGCACTTTAGACTCTTAAGGAAAATCGTCGGTCCAATGCAGCTCAGAGTGATTTGGTGTATTTGGGTGCAAAAGAGGACCATACCTAGCATAAACGTACCCATCCAGATGTGTTGGAATAGTTTGTTTGGTCATATGAGTTTGAGTATGAAAGTTGCACCACTTTGCAACTTTACACTGCTTGTATCTAACAACTTTTCCTTCAACTGAAAACTCATCACCACGGGAAAACGCCTTCGAGATAGAAAAAACTGAGAGAGGTTATTGTAGATGGTCCCAACATGATCCCATATCATAAGACGAAGAGTCTGTAATCATCGCGGTTTCTGAGGAATTTTCCATCAAAGATTGTTGCCTTTTAGCACTTTGGACTCTTGAGGGAAATCACCGATCCAATGCAGCTCAGAGTGATTCAGCGTATTTGGGTGCAAAAGAGGACCATACCTAGCGTAAATGTACCCATACAGACATGTTGGAATAGTTTGTTTGGTCGTACAAGTTCGAGAATGAAAGTTGCACCACTTTACAACTTTACACCTCTGTAGAGATTTAGGGATGTCCTCTTCAAATCACTCTATTCTGAATAGGTTTGCGGAGCTACCAATGTTAAATCCAAGTTGACTGACTTCGAGAAAAGTTGATTCCTTGAATGTAAGACTCCTAAGATGAAGGAAGACCATTAAGAGCCAACATGGTCAAATCTTTGTCATCAACAATATGACCAATGGTAGAGATTTGATCTCTCAATTCAGAAATCTTTATGAAGTAGGTGATGACAAATTATCCTTCTACCATCTTAACACGATGAATTTGTTGCTTCAAGGCTAGAGCATGACTTGTGTTGTTGATCTCATACATCTCCTCCAAAGTCTTAAGCATTTCTCTCGCTGTCTTCAACTTAGAGATGATAGGAACAATATGGTCCTTCACGTAATCAACTAACATCTTCTTTGCCTTGATATATTTCTTCCTCCATTGAAATTTCTCTTCCTCATCCATAGGTTCAAAAACTTTTCTCTCCACACAACCAAATTCATTTTCCTCCAAAGTGACCATAATTCTGAATCTACATGAAGTGAAGTTTGATGATCCTTCGAGTCTATCCTCAATTTTAAGACCATTCACCATCTTGACTAAGATAGAGATAAACAAAAAAAAAGGGAATAGAGGCATCTCTGCAATAACTAGTCTCAACATGATCTTTTTTAAACCTGCTTTGATACCATGTTAGTGTTTTAATGATCAAATAATACAACTGAAAGCACTTTAAAAATGCAACACATAAGACAATAAACACAACATGAAATCTTCTTACAAGTCAGGCCCAACTCATGGCTTAATTTGATACAATGAATAATAACACCTCTCCTAGATGCAAAGATACAATCGAATATGCTTCTCCTTGAAATTGACCTATTGCTGCAAGATGAAGCGCTACTGCTCAAGTGCGAACTTTTGCTTGGAATGTGAATTATGCTGAATGAACTTGATTGAGGAAATGAATAAACATCACCTTGTATTTATACAAAATAAGGTGACTCTTCAAGGAGGTTGGCCTCTCTTGAAAATAATAAATTACAAAATAATATCAAGGAAGGTCGACCTCATCCATTTAAATAAAATGAGTATAAATTAAATAGCCATAGGCTATCATTTAATTTATTACAACTTAATTTGATCGCTATGATGTATGAAAAATATGGTAGCATAGACAAGGCAGTGGACTATTTGAAAAAAAACTTCAAAGAAATGTGGTCTCATAGAATTCAATGACAAACAAATGCAATTGAAAACTGCTCATAGTTTTTAGTTATGCAATGTGAAATAATGATTTGAGTTTAAAAGATGTGTAATGCAATGTAATCAACGATATAAATATTTAAACTACATAATATAACCATTATTTTTTATGCAACTGTACATTGATATTTAACCATTGCTCAAAATAAAATTTTCAAAGAGTTTAATCATGCACATGAGGAACAAATTAAATTTCGATTGTCAACTTATATATATATCAAATTATCCAATAATTAAGTGTATGTCCATATACAAAAATGGCATCAACGCCAACTCAAACAAAGTTTTACAAAATGTGGCATATGCCAGCTCAATATGTCTTCAAAATTTACATGCCAAAATGTCTATCTCATCCTAAAATATTGGTGGATCATCAAAATGGAGCCTCTTTGAAGCACTTGTTGGCTCTGAAGGTAGATGCACAAGAAAAATTCAAACCATAATTGAGATTAGTTATACTATATAATTTAAAAATGAATAATTAACATCAAAATCAATATGCATTGAATTTTAATTGAACTCTAAAATTGAAATCTTGATTAACTAAAATATACGTCTCTTCAAAGGGTCAGGAGTCCTAGAATATACCAAACCAAAATTTGAAATGTCAATCTATATATGTGAACAAAAACATTAAATTGATCCAATTTAGCATACGATTATTGGTAATAGGAACATATTTACCAAACACAAAATAAAATAAACACATACCTTTTTACGTTGATATTTTTCTTTATCTCCTTGAGGTGTTTCGACACCTCCTCCTTGAGGTGTTGCAATACCTACTCCTTTAGGCAGTGTGTCCTTTGTCAACAAATATGTATAGCTCATAATTGCTTGTACATAAAATTGACAAGTACATATGAAACTACCAATCTATGTCGATGTATGTATAATCAATATAAGATCTTAAATTTTTTAATTCAATCCAATTTGAGTTCAATTACCTTCCCCTTATCTAACTTTGCACCTCCATAGTCTGGACGAGGTTGCACCTCACTTGCACTAGGTATTTCCTACAAGAGGAAAATAAGATAAGCATATAAGTTATTATATAATTTCATTAATGACAATTCAAATGACAAACAAGTATATAATATAAAATGTAAATGAGTGAGTGCGAAAATATATACTGTGTGTGTGTCCAAGCCAAATGAAATGGCCCTAAGGGTGCTATTAGTCACCCGTGTGAGCTCCTCCTCAGACATCAACTGCTAAACAGACCATGTAAATAAATATTAGTACTTGATACTATCTCTTATTAATATTCATTTAAAAACAAATGCAAGTTATGAAATTACAACTTAAATCTTACCTGTGTTACTATTCTAGCATCCCCCTCTCTAGCAGGAGAGGACTCTGTAGGGTGTGCTCCACTCCCCTGAGGCTGATCTATAATGTCCAAATCATGGAGGTCATAATCAAAAGTGTCCAAGGGATGCTTAGCAGGTTGTACAAGAGGACCCAAGCATATCTGGTGGCACATAGTGCAAGTACGTGACATACAAATATGTGAACCTGAGGAGGATGATGCACCAGCACTCGATCCTTCGCCAACATCGCCAGAATGTGGTTGAGCTACTGTAGAAGCATGCAAAACCAAATGACCACTCAAAGAGTGAATAGCTTGAATAGTCCATGTGGCTGCATCCTGGATAATCTCTGGATGATATATTGGAGGTGGCGAAGGAAGGGGAGGAAGGGGAAAATTTGGGTGCAGGACTACCCTAACTGCCCTTGGTCTATCTTGGAGCATACCTCCACCGATGCCCTGGAAGGGTTTAATGTCAAATTAATTGACATGATGCCCTAACACAAACTCAACATATATTTTTTTAATAAAGTAAAATGGTATATCAGAATTATTGTTCGGTGGTTTATCAAAAACCATACACCAAAGATCCCAAAAGTTAGCTACAATATCCCTATGAATGCACCATTTTATAGAAATTTTTGTTTTATTAACATTCATTGGCAAACCGGTGCAGGGGTCAATGAGTAAAGAGGCTATTTGGGCTTTGGTTATTTGGAGATCTTTCACATCATCATAAGACAATCCACATCCATAATATTCCCTCATGTCTTCTTGCCACGAATGAAAAGAATTATGTTGGGTGGAGAGGGTTTCTATATACTTTTTATTATTTCCTTCAATGTGTTTGTCATATTTCTCAATCGAGGGATTGTCTTATAAACTTCACAAATGCTCCTCAATTGCCCCAATTTTTCACCAATTAAGTCTTCAATTGGTGGCTGCGGAGGTGGTGGAGCATTTGGCATTTGGGGATTTTTATTCTCAGCCATAATACCTGATTAAAGTTAAAAAATAATTAATCTAATTGAAATTACATAATATAAATGAAATTATTGTAAAAAACCCTAGTTTTTAATAAAAATCCAAAAAAAACCCTACTTTTTCGCATTAATCCATAACAAACTCTAATTTTTGATAAAAATACATCAACAACCTAGTTTTTAATCAAAATCCATTTAGAAACATTAATTTTTAATAAAAATTCAATGTAAACTCTAGTTTTTGATAAAAATAAATAGAAAACCCTTTTTTTGATAAAATTTCATAAAAACTACTTCAAATTAAGAGAATCTACTTGAAAAATCGATTACAACATTTGAAAAACCAAATATTTACCTTTGAAATCAGATATCTGATAGAAGCGGATATCGGATTTTCGCTTTTCCTTGTGCGCCCACATGCAAACTATGAGAAACGAAGTTATAAGAGTCGGTTGTTTTTTATTTAATGTTTCCACAAATCAGATATCCGATTTGTAGAAACTAGGTTTGGGCTTTGGTTTGGCTAAATGTACTGACACCCAAACCTAGAAAAGTCAACTCAACATTTCCACATTTTTGAGTCGATCCAAAATGTGATTTTTTTCTCATTGCCACTTTTGGCCCATCATTATCTTGCACATACCCTTAGCACCCTATTGAAGGATGTTACTATTGAAATTGAGGTAAACGATTCCTAGACAAAAGCCTTCTCTCTTGAAAGATCCATCAGGAAGGGTTGCCCCCTAGCCCTTGCCTTGTTTGTAACTGCTTTGGATGCCCTACACTACCTATTGAGGGATGCAAGCTACTCCCAAAGGTCAAGGGTCTAACTGTCCCTGGCCAAAAAGATCTTCTTAATATCTAATTTGTGGATGATATAACCTTATTTGTCGACCTAGAAGAGGAAAATATGGATAATCTCATGAGAAAACTCAGCCTCTTCTACTTGGCTTTAGGTGCAAAAGTTTCTAGGGTAAAACCCATAATGTTGGGTTGGTCTAAAACATCCCCTAAATGCTTACAAAGGTTTGAATTCCAATGGGATGTTTCCCATAAGCAGATAAGGTATCTTGGGATCCCATTCTTAGTATACCCTAACCTTAAAGAGATGTGTCTTTGGATCAAAACAAATTTAGACTAGAAGCCAGATAGCTAGAATAGACAATACCTCTCTCTGGCTGGTAGGCTACAAGTATGTCAGAAAATATATCCTCTTACAGTATTTATTTTTCCTTAATTTGGTTTTCAATAGTTACCAAGTAAATAAAGTGTAGACAAAAATCAAATGCTTCCTTTGGTTGAATTGCAAAGGAAAGAAGAAAATGCACTTCATTAAATGGGAGTGGCGTTTCTTGGATAAGGCTCATGGAGGGCTTGGAATCAAAGATCTCAAGAACCATGGAATGACCTTGGATACGAAATGGATTAATAAAACTCTTGAAGGAGATGAGCCCTGGAAGGTTCTAGTTAGAAATAATATATTGAATGTTGTGCCTAAGTTGGGAAAATCCTAGAAATTTTTACCCTCCAATGATCTTATTACCAAATACCAAATTGTGCATGCAGGCTTAATGGTCTTCAAGAGTATCTGGAGAGGTTGGGAAATGGTTATAGGCAATGTTCAATGCACCCTTTTCTTTGAACACAATTCAAACTTCATTCATTCTAGCAGGTCGATATGGTGGAATTTGGAACACAATGGGAAACCATTGGCCCTGTTGCAAGGGTGTTCTACTAAGAAAGGGGCCCAAGCAAGAATTAAGATATTTAGTAATGTCTTGAGGAATGGAATGTTGGTGGATTGTGTTCAATTAAAAGAGGAATTTTGACAACCTCACACTAGCTTTAAAACCTATTATGTGCTCAAAGATGCTTGCAAAGACATCGTTACCTGTAATAACCCATCCTAAATTATTACTTAATTAATATTATTGTAAATGAATCATGAATATATATTCAAATTAAAAAGACATAACTAAGGAGCTATTGTAAGACCCCTTCATTTTGCTCTTTGGATCGAACAGTGTCATGTTTGGTTATGCTGTGTTTTATGTTACTGCTTGGACTTTGGTACTTGATTACTATTTGATCGTTGTTTGTATGCAGTGTGATTGAGATATTTTGATGGATGGTATTTTATTCTGATGTTATCATTATGGCATGCTTTAGATTAGCATTGTGAATATTTGAATCAATGATGTTTTATGTTTGGATTAGATTATTGATGATAGATTCGTTAGTTGGTAATATTGTATTGGTGAAGGGGACAAGATTGCATCACTCGCTCATGAGCGCCCTGCGATTCTGTGATTCCCTCTTCATGGTGTGTTTTATATGATGTAAATATACATGTGCGATATTCTATTATTCACAGGTTAACAGGTACAGGACATCGACTCCACCTGATTTCACGAGGTTGAGCTTGTCCATTGCCAACGACATTTGATTGGGAGATAGTAGCTAGGTTTTCCGTGTCAAGTCATCACCCTAGTCAATTGTGTGTTGTCAGGTTGTATCTGGTTCTGTCGATTTAATTGCTGTTTAATTTGCTTTGATCTTATTAATTGCAAGTTAGAAAGGTTAAATAAATGGCATATGCATTAAGTTGTGAATTAAATGAATCTGGTTATATTGTGAAAAATGTTATTTTATTTATTGATTAATTTAATGTAATTAATAAAATAATTAAATCTTGTATTAGATTTATTTTATTAATTAATTAAATTAATTATGTTGAAATGAAGTTAATTATGCATTTTGGAAATTATACATATTCTTGAATTGAAATTAAGTTTAAAAAATTGAAAAAAGATTTAAATTTCTTTTTTGAAAATTTAGAAAATGCAAAAATTGGAAAATAGAGATATTTGGAGATATTTTCAAAAGTTTGACTTTGGGGTTGAGGGATATTTTCATTTTTGGCTATTATTGAGATTTTTGGGTAAAAAAAAAAGATGAAAAATTGGAAAAATGGAGGAGGGAAGAACTGGTTTTGGTTTTTGGATTTGCTTGGAGGAACTGGATTTTGAAGAGGAATCATGGCACCCTTTTGGATCTTCTCAAACTTATGGAAACCAAGTTTTCCTTTTTGTTAAATTTATTTCATTATGAAAGAAGTAACAATTCTTAGTTGTTTTTTAGAAATTATATAATCTTTGTTGGATTTGCATAAAAAACCCTCTTGAATCTGGTTTGAAAACTTCAAACCCTCTATTGGCTAATGTTTTTCTTCAAAAAATTGTGTGCTTGGCTGTATTTGATCAGTTTGGAAAATTAATTATTCTATTGGTTTCATAATTTTGTTAACCTGGATAAAACAAAATATATATGTATATATAAACATATATATACATATTTTTTATATATTTGTTGTTTGGAGAAAAAAATTTAAATAAATAAATAAATGAACCCTATTTAAAACTCGGATTTCGAAATCCGCAGAGTTATTTATATTTAAAAAAAAAAGAAAAAGAAAGAAAGAATCGGATTAAAATCCGCAGAGGCCTTTTAAAAAAAAAGAAAAGAAAAATATTATGTGGAGGGTTTGGGAGGGGAGACGCAGGGGGCTCACCCCACCGTGCCCCCCATGGGAGGCATGTGGGGGAGCCGCGCCCTGCACGCCCTACTCCCCTACACCCCACAGCCGGCCACGCCAACATGGTGCTTGGCTGTGTTTTACACACAACCGCCCATGGATATGGGGTTCAGCTGTGTGTAAAACACAGTCGGCCCCTTCCCCTTGAGTCTTGCATGTGCGCTTCCCAATGTGCATGAGAAAACGCATTTGACTTTGTCTTTTTGATTTCGGTTTTTTTATTAAAATATATTTTATTAATATTTAATATTATATTAATATAATATTAAAATATTAATATATATATTCATAATAAAATATATTTATTAATATTTTATATATTATATTCATATAATATTAAAATATTGGTATATATATTTATAACCAATAAAAATATATATGTATATATTATTAAATATACATATATAGTTGTGTAATTATTTTTAATTCATGTTTTTAATGGAATTATTGTTTTAAAAAAAAAAGGAAGCATATTTTAAATGTAATTGAGAAAATTTTGATTGTTTTAAAATAATGATTTAATTATTTAAAGATTTAATTAAATATTTAAATGTTGATTTAAATATTCAAATATATACCTTAATCTGTCGATTTAAAAATGACATGTTTCTAAGGTAATTGAGGAATTTAATTTATTGTGATCATAGTCAAACTATCGATTTTATTCTTTAATGATATATTTGAAAGAACAAAGATTGGATTTATTTGGAATAATATATTTAGAAAGATTAAATATTTGATTCTAAAATAATAGATGAATTAATGGATTTTAAAGAAATATATGTTTTGAAAAAAAGGAAATGGTTATTTATTTCGAAATGATATTTTCTGAATGATTGAAATAAGTGTCGATTTTATATTAAATTAAAAATAATTAGAAAATGAAATATTTGGCGTATATTTCATCTTTGTCTGATAGAGACGTTGTTCAACTTAGTTTTATTAAATGCAATAAAGTATCGAAGGTTAATTAAAAAGTGGATTTAGGAAATCCAAAGTAGATTTAATTCTAATTAAATTACTTGTTTAAATGTAATTCCTTCTGTCATCACTTTGGGGAAAGTTAATTAGAAGGGTGTTAAATCTTCCAGATAGGGTTTTAAAGATGTGGGTTGTCGTATCTTGTGTCAACCTGTTTGGAATGATGAAGTAAACGTTTATTTCAGTATTATTTAAAAGCAATTAAGGAATTAAATATTTTGGTGGAATGGTCTTTCTTTGTCTAAAGAGGTGTATTAAATTAGTTTCATTAAGACAATAAACTACTAAGTTATATTAGGGAAGTGGATTTAATATATCCAAAATTAAAATTATTTCCTGCAATTGCTTTCGTGATGATTTCCTTTATGTCGTATTTGGGGAAATGGGTTAATTGTGTCCTTACTATGTAAGTCTTCCAGGGGTTGGGGGTTGTCGCTTTGTGAGGTCAACCGATTGTCATTCCCTTGGTTAGTGTTTGAGTTATGACAATGTTCTTACCTGGTTTCCACGAACAGGGATGTTTGGTACCTCTTGTGAAAGGAGTGGTTTATGTGAATAGTGGCTCCTTGTAAGGAGTGGCATTGTTATCTTTGTTACCTCCAGTATTTGGAGAGGGCTTTGACTTATGTTTCCTCCTAGTGTTGGAGTGATTGTATTATCTGTATGTATGCACTTGGGCTTCCCATGGTATTGGTTTGAATGTGTGTTGTAAAGTGAAGAGTGACTTCCGTTAGGGGCTAGATCCATGAGAGGTAAACTGGGTAACCTTTGGAAGGAGTTTATTGACGTGATAACCAAAGCAATGTAATCCATGTTAGTAATGTTTTGGTGTCTTTGTAGTTGGTACTTGATTGTTATGTGTATGGTTTCCTTAACATACCTGAACTGCTTTTTATGGAAGCTAGGTAACCGTGTTAGAGTTGTACTTGAGTGTACTTGTGATGTATTTGAGTGTAAGTACATTGTACTTGAGTTGTACTTGTGTGGTGCAAGTGATTGTTTGGTTTAGTTATGGTTTTGCCTATGTCTAGAGGTAGCTGGTCTTGTCGTGGTACCTTTGTTACTATCTCCTAGCACGGGGGGTGGGCCTTTGGGTTCCACTTGGTTGGGTGGTGTGCACCTTACTCCATTGGGCTTTCTTCTTGTTCGTGTTGACGAGGTTTCCAGTTGGAGAGCTCGTGGGATCGATTTATCTTTTATGCTTTATTCATTCAGTTAATCTTGTAATTTATTTTACCCCTCTTTGTAATCGAGGTGGAAGTTGTAATATGTAATCATGCTTTTGGATTTACCTCATTCGGGGAATGAGTGTTGTAATCTTATTGTTAAAAGAGATCTCATGGTATCTTTAATTTTCTTTGAAGAATTTATCTTGTATGGAATGTATGTGTTATTAATTTCATATGTAATTAAATGTTGTGGTTTCAATTCTTTAATGTTGCTGTGGGTTTAGGTAATCTCAGTCTTGTAACCTTAGAGGTTGTTGCAATGTGTAGTGAACTTGCATATTAAATTATTCTTAAAAAAAAAATCATTTCGTTTGAGTAGTAAATTGCAACTTCCTCTAGGGTTGCATGGTGGGGCGTTACAGCTATAGTTAGTCATATTAACACATGTCTAAAATTAAAATGAGTCAAGATTTGTATATTCAATTCAAAATTACAATTACAATTTATCCAGTTTGACTTGGCTCATAAGGCCACAAGTCATTACCTTGTACAACTTTACATCAAGGTACATCAAGTATTACATCAAGTTACAACTTAGTCAAAATATTCTTGTGTACATCTAAGGTTCCTCTTGATGTTCGCCTCCACTAGTGGATGAGAACATGGTTGAAGCGCTTTACTGCCCAACCACGAAGCTTACACTTCCCCAAAATTCTTCCAACTCAAAGAATACTCGACCTACAAAATATTTTTAGCAAGAGAATGATTCTACAAGGTGGAATCTGTTGTGTGCCCATACATCAACATGTAATTTCTATCTACAAGTTAGAAAAGAAAATGCAAGATCTATGCTAGGAATGGAAAATAGTGATATCATAGAGTTCATACATACAAAATGAACTATATTGCTTGGATAGGCATATAAACCATGTTGCAACAACAACAAATAATAGGTTAGGGTAAAGAAAACCTATACTCTCTGAACTCCATTTTGACACATGTCCTAGTTAACTTTCTACAATAGAAAATTTCATAACTATCTACCCTCTAGCAACATCTACCCTAAGATGCTTTAGTCTACTTAGGTATCACTATTCTATTCAAGCAAAAGAATATTCTTTTCACATATGTCTATGAAAAAGAAAAATCAGATTACTAATTTCCTCACTAAACAAAAATCAGATTCATGATTCAAATGGAACACTATGTTACAATATTATGTCATATCATTCACATGACCCATGTTTACTTTTAGTGTAAAGCAATATCCATTTTAAAATGAATTAAGTAAAAAAAACAAAAGAAGGTATGTCACAAGTATGTGTATGTCCATAGACGAGAGTCTATGTGCATACACATATATGTGCCTACTTAATTTTTTTGTTTGTGAATACATTTTGAATTAAAACCATTAAATCAGATTGCTATCACTTAATAAAGTTCCATTTTGATGTTTCAATTTGTCAGAGTTCAAGAAAAAATGAATCTAGAATTAAATATGCTTCAAAAATTTCTCACATACTATTGTTCGGATTGTTTCATACCAGTTGTAATATTCAACTATGCAGTTTACATATGAACACTTTCTCTACTCATAACGAAACAATATTGTTTCCAACTAAACAGTTATAGAACAAGCTATTTCGTAAAGACCGTTCATGGTTTGAATCTACACAATGTTGTTTCATTTGAATAGTTATTGAACAAGACTGTTTTTAGCTAAACATACATTTTCACAACAAAACAATGTCATTTCCAACAAAATATTAACTATTTCAATAATACTATGTTGTTTTCAGCTAAACAATTATAGCTTATGAAAAAACAATGTTATTTCCAACAAAACATTCACTACTTACAATATTATTATGTTGTTTCCAGCTAAACAGATAAAAAATGATAATGTTACAATTTAACGTTCATTGTTTTTAACATAATGGGCCTATCTTACAATGAACAGATAATGAACAATTTTGTTTTTTCCATTAACAATTATTGTCTACAACTAACTCATATGCCAATATCAAGGCAAAGCCATTAAAATTGCATTAACAAAATCAGGCTAACCTAGCTTCTGACATGAAAACAAAATGCTCATTATTTAGAACTTTGAATACATAACATTACTAGAAATTCATTATGTGCAACTATATATAAATAAAACAATTCTAAGATCAACATTCTCATTGCTATGAAACTTGAGCAATCATTTAGTCATGAGACAAAACTCAAATTTTTTTTGGGGTTCCTAGCAAAACTAGTTCTTTTCAAGGTTATAATCAAAGCATTCATTGGTCGCTCTAGTGATGACTATTTCTTATATGACTGATACATTTATTTCTTAGCTAATCAAGGGTCACATTTGAGAATTCCCATTAAGGCTTGTTGGTTTTACACCATATATTTCAACATGCAGACTTATATCTATAACACTTTCAAGGAAGCAACATGTTTGATCTTGTAAATCAAACCATACAAGGGTTTAATGAATCTCAACTTAAATACTCCATTGTTCCTATTGAACAATGGTGACATCATAAAAAATGAAATTCATGCATTTGACACATTCTTAAAGAAAACAAATTATCCCTTTACTATTATCAACCCAATTGATAATGGGTATTGATACATTGGTAATGAAACATAGGGTATCATGCCTCTCCCATAGTATCGATAAAGGAAAAGACTATTCATAACTAGATGTAAGTTTGAAGGAAAGGTATGTAAAGTAATCATTGATAGTGGTAGTACTGATAACCTAGTCTCAAAGGAGATGGTAACCAAGTTGAATTTGGAGAGATTGAAACATCCAAACCCTTATAGAATAGCATGGATTCAATATGATCAAAATATATTGGTGAATGAGTAATGTTTGGTGAAATTTCATATTGGATCATATAGGGATGATTTCTTGTGTGATATTATGTCTATGGATGCATTTCATTTACTATTAGGAAGACCATGGCAATATGATTAGAAAAAAAATCATGATGGAAGAAGGAATACTTATATTGTGACATCAAATGGAAAGAGAATCAAATAGATACCTTTGGAGGAAGAGGAGAAGACTGAATTTTGTGGCACTTCCAGACTATGTTTGGTATATGGAAGAAAATTTATGGATGGATTAAATCATGATAACATGTGTTTTGTGTTGATTCCAAAGAAGGGTGGTAGTCTGAAGACAACAAGGAGTGAAGACCTACCATAGAAAGACGTTGTAGAATTGTTGGTATAAAGATATCATGTGAGAGAATGCACCAGAGGGATTATGTCTAATATAGAGTATCAATCATCATATAGATCTTTTAATGGGATCCAATTTTCTGAGCAAGGTAGCACATAGAATGACACTGATAGGGAATGCAAATTTGAACTAGTAGATTCAATATTTGTTAAGAAAAGGATTGATCAAAGAAAGTTTAAGCCCATGTGCAGTACATGTTGTACTTGCACCGAAGAAAGATGGAGAGTGGAGAATGTGCACTGATTCAAGAGAAACTAGTAAGATCATTGTCAAGTATAGATTCCCATTACCAAGGATGGATGACATTATGAACTCTTTGAGTGGAGAAAATTATTTCACAAAGATTGACCTAAAGAGTGGATATCATCAAATCAAGGTTGGCGAATGAAATGAATGGAAGACTACATTTAAGACTAATGAGGGATTGTATGAGTGGTTAGTGATTCCTTTTGGATTAACCAATGTGTCGAGTACTTTCATGAGATTGATGAATGAGGTATTGAAGAAATTCTTGGGTAAGTTTGTCAATTTTTATTTGGATGATATTTTGATTTTTAGTAAGATTACATAGGAAAATTTGTTGCATAACTGGCAAGTATAGTAGAGCTTGAGAGAGGAAGAGTTGTTGATTAATGTTAAGAAGTGTAGTTTCATTAAGATAGAGTTGGTACACTTGGGTTTTATTATTTCTATTGAAGTATTGAAGATGGATACAAAGAAAGTGAGAGAAATTGTTGAGTGGCCTACACCAGTAAACATTGGAGAAGTAAGATCATTCCACAGATTAGCTAGTTTCTACTAGAAGTTTATCAGAAGTTTTAGTAGCATTTGTAACCCTATGACAAAGAAAATGAGAGGAGATAAGAAATACTTTAAGTGGACATCTAGAGCATAAAGAAGTTTATAAATATCGAAGCTAAAGGTGACAAAACAAATAGTGTAAGCATTACCATGTTTTGACAAGGTATTTCAAGTTGATTGTGATGCAAGTGGAAATGTTATTGGAGTAGTTTTGAGTGAGAAAGGATGACCTATATCTTATTTCAATGAGAATTTGAATGATGCCAAAAGAATATATTCAGTTTATGATTAAGAATTTGATGCCATAATTCAAGCCTTGAAGAAGTGGAGACAGTACTTGTTGCCTAAGGATTTTGTGTTGTGTACAAATCATCAACCCTTATAGTATTTGAACAATAAAGGAAATTTTAACCAAATACATATGAGATGGGTTGAGTTCTTTCATAGTTATTTATTTGTGTTGAAGCATAGGACTGGTAAGTAAAACAAAGTTGCAGATGCATTAAGTAGAATGTAACACCCCACCACACAACCCTAGAGGATGATGCAAACAACTACTTAAACAGGTCAATTTTTTTGTTTTCTTTAAGTACGATTAATATACAAGTTCGATTCCCAATGCAAACATCCCCTAAGGTTACGAGACTGAGAAAACATAATAACCCACAACAACAACATGAATATAAACCATGCCAATTATTTAGACAATAATTAAACACATACATTCCAAATAAGATAGTTTACAACAAGCATAAGATAACTGCCCAATCCATTCATCCATAATTAAATATTACAATTACGACTCTCATTCCCCGAATGAAGCAAGTCCAATAAATAAGGTTACAGTTACAGCTTCCACCTCGATAACAAGAGGGGTAAATAATACAAGATCAACTGAAATAGAATAAACCAAGAACTGATACTGAAACCAATGAGCTCTCCAACTGGAAACCTCGTCCACATGAGCATGAAGATAGAACCCAATGGATTAAGGTACACGCCACCCAACCAAGTGGAACCCAAAGGCCCACCCCTTGTGCTAGGAGATAGTAACCAGGAATCCTAGCCAAGACCATCTACCTCTAGACACAGGCTAAATCATAACTGAACCAAACTGAAACAACCAATCACATGTACCACACAAGCACATCACAAGTACAACCCAAATACCACATATGTACAACATAAGTACACCAAAAGTACAACTCAATAGCATCATGAGTAACACACAAGGACAACTCTACATGGTCACATTGCTTCCAGAAATAAAGTAGAACAAGTATGTTGAGAGAACCATACACAATAATCGAATACCGACTATGGTCACATCAGGTATGTTAAGGAAACCATACCCACAAGATAAAATAACAACTACGGTCACATCAGGTATGTTAAGGAAACCATACCCACAATAAACAAGTACCAATTGTTGTCCTAGACAGAGTGTCATCACACAGTTCGTCATGGGTTATCCTCTGGGATCCTTCCTAGGCTCCGGCCCCCACTAAGGGTTATCTTGGTGGCCTCTACCGAATTCCCAGCCCCCATACTCACTCATGCAAAATCAAATACCTTTCATACAAACAAGATAGATGACCTTGCCATTCCAAGCCTTCCCACCCATCCCAAGCCTAACCGAGCACTTGGGTCCATGAGTGAGGCATTAATATCTTGATTAGTGAGAAGTTAGTCCTAATATTCTAAGTATTGTTTTAGTTATCACTTGATTAAACCCCTTCCGAAGGTTATCCTGGATACCTCTTTGGGCTCTGGCCCCTACAGAAGCCACTCTTCTACTTGACAACACACATACCATCCAAACACCAAGGGTACAAAGTGCA
This sequence comes from Sequoiadendron giganteum, assembly GCA_007115665.2. Taxonomy (NCBI): domain Eukaryota; kingdom Viridiplantae; phylum Streptophyta; class Pinopsida; order Cupressales; family Cupressaceae; genus Sequoiadendron; species Sequoiadendron giganteum. The sequence continues at coordinate 579,150,761 of CM021101.1, forward strand.
ACATACAAGATAACACGTCCACTCCTTTCTCAGGAGGTGACATAAGATAAAGCCATCTCCAACACTAGAGGTAACAACAATAAAAAAACCACTCCTGACAAGGAGGCACACATTACAAAATCCACTCCTTTCTCAGGAGGCACAAAACATTCCAGCTCGTAGAAACCAGGTATAACATTCACATAACTTCATGCACTACCCAAGGGAATTAACAAACAGTCGACATCACAAGACGACAACCCCCAACCTCTAGGGTCCTCTAGAAGACTTACAGGTTAAATACACTTAACCCATTTCCCCAAAACATGAACTCAGAGGAAATAATCACGAAGGCAAGTTGCGAGGAATTAAACTAATTTGGATATATTAAATCCATTTCCTTTCATAACAATTAGTAATTTATTGCCTTTAAACACATTTATATTAAATTCCAAATTTGTCCTTCCAAATAATATTACTTCAGAATAAATCTAATAATTTGACTAAGAACACAATATTTGAATATTCTCAATTATACTTAAATTGATATTTTAACGTATGTATAAATTCCATCATTAAATCCATATATTAAAATTAACAATTTAAAACCATATGAATAAAACAATATAATCTTCATAACTAAACATTTGATTAATATTTTAATATTTAATATTATAAAATATAATATTAAATATTATTTTTAAATATTTAAATATTATAAATTATAATATATAAAATATAAAATATTTTCTTTCAAAATTTCTCAAGGTACACCTTCACTCACACATTCCAAGACATCATAATTCACTTAAAACTTTCAAAATTTTCCAACTTTTTAAATGGCCAATAACCAAAAATTTCTTCAAAACACCATTAAAATAGCTTGAAATTTCTTCAAATTTTAAATTTCAAAAAACCAAAAATTCTAGCAATACTTGGTTCTAACTCGAAAATTAATAGGGATAATTCTATCCCCGCATTAAAATTCATCATAAAACATGCACAATTTCAATTTTTCTAATTTTATTTTACATTGGAAAACCATAAATTCCCAAAAACTCCATTGATGAAAAGCTTCAAATTTTAAAGTTTCAATTTCAATTTTCTAAAAATACCCTTTGGCTCTAAATATGCCCAATAACACACTTTTAACGTCAATTTCACTTTTCAATGATTTTGAAAAAAAATTGCCATGATGAGGGCACAAATTGACATTTTCCAAAAAAATCACAAAACAATTTAAATGAACTAATTTTGCTCAATTTGAAATCTAAATGGGAAGTCCTATGCTCCCTTAAGGGTGAGCATGACCTCTAAATGACAAAACACAATCAAAGGGAGAAGAAAAAATGAACTTACCTCAATTTTGTTGCCACACACAATCACACAAAGCTTGGAAAACACAAAGACAGATGAAGAATCCAGACACCCGAGCAATCCTCCACCCATTCCTATCCAATCCAAAACAAATCCCATCTCTTTCCATCCACAAATGCATCCAATTCCAATTTTTAAAGAAAATGACAAGGAGAGGGTTTTAGAGCAAAAATCCTCCAAAATGAACAACTTTTCCTTTTTTCTAAAAACAAAACAGAAAATATATTAAATATCTCTAATTTCAAAAAAAAATTGCATTTAAAATTTTCAAAAATGAAATTAAAACCCTTTTTTCAATTTTCAAACTTAATTTCAATTCAAAATATCTATTAATTTCCAAAATGAATAACTTAATTCAAATCAACACAATTAATTTAATTAATCAATAAAATAAATCTAATCCAATATTAAATTATTTTATTAATTAAATTAAATTAATTAATAAATTAAATAACATTTTTCACATTATAACCAGATTAATTTAATCAACAACTTAAATACATAAAGTCATTTAATTACCCTTTTCAACTTGCAATTAAATAAAATCTTGACAATTTAAACATTATTAAAACAACTGAACCAGACTAAAACCATTGGCACACTTATGACTAGGGTGATGACTTGACACGGGAAACCTAGCTATTATCTCTCAATTGAATACCATTGGGCATTGGACATGCTCAAACCTGTGAAACCAAGTGGAGTTGATGTGTTGTACCTGTCAACCTGAAAATCAAGTAACAACAACATATAATATGAACAACTTAAAATACACACCATGAAGAGGAAATCTCGGGATCGTAGAGTGCTCACAAGCGAGTGATGCAATCTCATCCCCTTCACCAATACAGTCTTACTAACTGGCGAATCTAACATCATTAATATGATAAAAAACATAAACATTATTAATTCAATTATACACTATGCTAATCCAAAGCATGACATAATGATAACATCAGGAACAAATACCATCACAAAAAAATATCACACCAAATCACGATAAAGATAGAGATTAATAGTAACCGAGTACCATAGACAAGGTATTAACAGAAAACAAGACATAACCAAACAAAACACTGTTCGATCAAAAGAGCCAAAACGGAGGGGTCTTACATAGAATAAGGAATTTATTGTTATAAATGAGGGTAGAAGTATTAGGATTTGAAGAGTTGAAGCTTATGTATGAAGAGGATGCATATTTTGGAGAAGCATTGAGAGCATGTATGGAACCAATAGTGATAGACCGAAGCTAATGGCTAGACTATTTCATTCAAGAAGGTATGTTATTCAAAGGAAATCAATTGTGTATAGTGAGGAGTTCAATGAGGGAGAATTTGATCAAGGATAAAATATTGAAGGTTTAGCAGGATATTTTTGAGCGGATAAGAAAATATCTTTGGTGAGTGAACATTATTTTTAGCCACAAATATATAAGGATGTGAGGAAGTATGTTCAAAGTTACTAAATTTGTGAATTTGCAAAAGGGAGTAGTCAGAATACTGGATTGTATAAACCTTTGACAGTACTAGAGAGACCTTGGAAAGATATAAGCCTGGATTTCATATTGGGTTGCCAAGAACAAAGAGAGGACATGATTCAATAATGGTAGTACATAGATTTTCTAAAATGACACATTTTGTTCCTTGTAAGAAGACTAATGACATGTTGTACATATTACTATGTATTTTTGAAGGAGATTGTGAGATTGCATGGATTACCTAAGAGTATTGTTTCAGACAGAGACACTAAATTCTTTAGGTACTTTTGGAGGACATTGTTGAAGAATATGAAGATAGATTTGAAGTTTATTTTAGCATATCACCCACAAATAGATGGAAAAATGGAAGTAGTTAACATAATTTTGGGTAACTTGTTGAGATGTTTAGTTGGAGATAAGGCAAGAAGTTGGGATATAGTTTTACCACATAATTTTTTTACATACAATAATTTAATAAACCGGAGTACACAGAAGACACCATTTGAGATCATTACCGAAACACATTGTAAAGGAGTTATGGAGTTAAGGGAAATGAGTCTAGAGGATAAAAGGAGTGCAAAATCAAAAGAGTTTGTAGATTTCATGGAGGTATTGCATAATCAAGTCAATAAGCATTTGGAGGATATGAACAATAAGTATAAAGAGAAGAAAGATGAGCATCAAAGACAAGGAATTTGTTGTTGGAGATGAAGTGATGGTATATCTGGGGAAGGAGAGATATCCAGTTGGTACATACAATAAGTTGAAAATGAGGAAGTTAGTACCGTGTAAGATACTAAAGAAGTTTTATTCTAGAATGCATATGAAGTAGAGTTACCAGAGACATTGGGTATATGACCTATTTTCAATGTTGCAAACCTATGAGTTTCATGAAGGATAGTCAAGTGGAAGTAGCAAAAAATTATATTTTGAAGGAGCGGTTACCACATCAAGAACTGAAAGAGATTGAGAAAATTTTGGATACCACAACCAGAAGGAGCACTAGGAACAAGTAGTACAAAGAATACCTTGTGAAGTGGAAAGGAAGACCAGCGCAGGATTCATCATGGATTTCTTAGGATGAGGTGGACCGTCTTGGTTTTCCTCTTAGCTTTGGAAAGTGAGGGACTCACTTTTCTTCCAACCTCGGGTGTCTGATGCAGGAGCATCTGTGGTTGTAAAGCAATCCTATATCAACCAAAAATAGTTCTTTTCTTGCATTACATTCAGTATAATTTTCAATTTTTCATTCAAAATTTTACCGTATTGTTGTTACTTATCTCATGGAGCAAGATATAGTATCTAAACATTAACATCTATCACATATCCATATTTCAGATGATTTCCATTTGTGTACCGAAATTTATTTCTCTTAGAATTCCACTATGCTTACTAGTTAGCATTTGGGGTTGATGTAACACCCCTCAATTTTTTTCTCTTGATCGAATAGTGTTCTTCTCCTTTATGTTTTGTTTTTTGTTCGTACCTTGACTATGGTACTCCGTTACTATTAGATCGCTATCTGTTAAGCGATGTGAATGTGATATTTTGATGTGATGGTATTTCATTTTGATGTTATCATTATGGCATGATTTACATTAGCATAGATGTTATTTGAATTAATGATGCTTTATGCTTTTGATTAAATTATTAATGTTAGAATCGTCAGTTTTGAACACTGTATTGGTGAAGGGGATGAAATTGCACCACTCGCTTGCGAGCGCCCTGCAATTCCGCGACTTCCTCTTCATAGTGTGCGTTATTATGGTATATATACATGTTCGATATCATCTTTGTTCGCATGTTAATAGGTATAGGACATCGACTCCACCTGGTTTCACAGGTTTGAGCATGTCCATTGCCAACAACATTTGACTGGGAGATAGTAGCTAGATTTCCCATGTCAAGTCATCACCCTAGTCATAAGTGTGTCATCGATTTTAGTCTGGTTCAGTTGTTTTAATACTGTTTGATTTTCCCAGATTTTATTTAATTGCAAGTTGAAAAGGGTAATTAAATGGCTTTATGTATTTAAGTTGTTGATTAACTTTATTTGGTTTTATGTTAGAAATGTAATTTAATTTATTGATTAATTTAATTAATTAATAAATAATTTAATCTTGGATTAGATTTATTTTATTGATAATTAAATTAATTGAGTTGAAATAAATTAAGTTTTCCATTTTGGAATTAATAGATATTTTGTGTGAAATTGGAAAATTGAAAAGATTAAGTTGGAAAATTGGAAAAAGGTTTTAAATTTCTTTTTTGAAAATTTGAGCATGCAAAATTGAAAATTGGAGATATTTTATGCTTTATGTTTCGGAAAATTATTAAGGGTGGTTGCATAGATTTTTTTTTTTTCTATTATTGGGATTTTTGAACGAGTTTTGGGAGAGCTTGAAAAATGGGGAAAACAAAGGAGGAAAATGGATTTGTTGTTTTGATTTTGGATTTTTGGAGAAACAAGTTAGATCTCTTGGAGGAGATGGAATCAGAAGAAGGATTTAGAGCTTCATTGGCAACCTTTCAAGTTTTTGGAACGAGGTTCTTTCAATTATTTTTTTTCATTTTGAAAGATTTCACAGTTTTATTATGTTGTTTGAAAATATTTAAACTCTATTTGTTGTTTGCGAGAAAAACCCATGTTAAATCTTGCTTCAAAAATTGAAAACCTCTGTTCTATTTGAATTTTCTCAAGAAAAAAATGGTGTTCTTGACTGGAAATGATCATTTTATGTATATTTTTCCCAATTAATTTTGAAAAATCCTTTTGAAAATATATGAATATATATACATTTGTATATATATATATATATATATACACATTTGTATATATATATATATATACACACAAACACACACATATATATATAAATTGATATATGTATATTGAATATATATTATTTTGGGGATATGCTGTCAAAATTTATTTTAAAAATTTTGATCCCTGGTCAAATCGCGGATTTAATCCGCAAGTTTTTTTTTGTTTGTTTAAATTTCATTTCAAAAAAAAATAATGAAAATATTTTGGGGGGGTTGGGGGCTCACCCCCATCGCGCTCCAAGGGAGGCACATGGGGGGAGTCATGCCCTGTGCGCGCCCCATGGCCGCCCACTGTGAGGATGGTTGTGTAAACATAGTCGTCGCCCATAGTGTGGGTTCAGCTGTGTTTACAAAGCTGTGCCCACAGTGTGGGGTCAACTATGTACAAAACCGACTGCCCCACTAATGAAAATGTGTGGCCAATGGAAAATGCGTGGCTTTAAACCCTCGCGTGCGGCCCAAGAAAAGTATGTGAAATTTGATATAAATAAAATATATTTAATATTTTAATATTATATTTTTATAATATTAAATATATATATAAAATAATAAAATATATATTAATATTTAATATTCTATTATATAATATTAAATATTAATATATATATATATATATATATATATAAATATTAAATGATTAAATATGTATATTATATTTATATATATACATATAGTTTTATTATTAATTTTAATATATGTATATATATTTAAATATATACATATATTAAAATATTGATTAAATGATGGTATGATTTAAATGCAATTCAAAAATTTTAAATTAATGTATTATAGTCAAACTGATGGATTTATTTTAAAATAATATATTTTAAAAGAATAAATATTGGAGTTAAAAGTAATATGATATAATAGTGAGATCAATTGATTTTAAAATGATTTATTTTGCAAAGAAGAAATAATTATTTTAAAATAATATGTTTTGAATTAATAAAGTAACTGCTTTAGTTCATTATTACTTTACAAATAATTAAGGGCTAGATATCTGGTTTAAATTTCATCCTTGGTCTGAAGGAGATATTGTTAAATTAGTCTAATTGAGACAATAAACTATTAAATTTTATTAAAGGTAGTGGATTTAGGTGGTTTGTTAAAGTAATCATGGATTTGAATTATTTATTAAAATTAGTTTAGCCTTCTTAGTAATTAGAAAGGAAATGAATTATTTTATTTTATTAAATTTTTAGGGCAATTGTTTTCTTTACTGTGAAACAAATTTTAAAGGGAAATAGATTTAGTATATCCGAAATTGGTTACTTCCTTGCAATTGCTTTTGTGACTATTTCCTTTGTATTCATGTTTGGGGAAATGGGTTAAGTGTCTTTAATATATAAGTCTTCCAGATGGTGTTTTCATTTAATTGGGGTTGTCGTATTATGTTAGTCAACCTTTGGATTGCTTTGGGTAGTGCATCTAAATGTATCATGTTATTACCCGGTTTCCACGAACGAGGATGTTTTGTGCCTCATGTGGAAGGAGTGGATTATGAGATTTGTGACTCCTTGTAAGGAGTGGCTTTGTTATGTTTGTTACCTCCAATGTTGGAGTGAGTTTCTTTATATGTTTCCTTCGAGAGTTGGAGTGGTTGTAATATCTATTTTGTATGCACTTGGGTTCCCTTGGTAATTGGTTCGATTGTGTGTTGTCAAGTAGAAGAGTGGCTTCCGTTAGGGGCCAGAGCCATAAGTGGTAAGACTGAGTAACCTTTAGAGGTAGTTTATTCAAGTGATAACTAAAGTAATGTAACCCATGTTAGTAATGTATAGTGTACTCGTGGTTTTTTGGTACATTTGTTTGGTTGTATCAGTATGAGTCAGCATGATTCAGCCTGTGTGTAGAGGTAAATGGTCTTGTCTAGGGATCCTTGTTACTATCTCCTAGCATGGGGGGTGGGACTTCGGGTACCACTTGGCTGGGTGGAACGTGCACCTTACTCCATTGGGTTTTCTTCTTGTTCGTGTTGATAAGATTTCCAGTTGGAGAGCTCGTAGGATCTAGTTACATTACATGATTTATTTATTTCAGTTGAATCTTTTAATTTATTACCCCTCATTGTATTCGAGGTGGAAGATGTAATATGTAATCAGGCTTATTAGATTTACCTCATAAGGGGAATGAGAGATGTAATCTTATTGTTAAATGATTGTATATGAGATCGTATTGTATCTCTTATTTTTTGATGTAATTTATCTTGTATGGAATGTTTGTGTTCTTAATATCTTAAGTAGATAAATTTTATGGATTCATTTATGATTGTTTGTGGGTTAATAAGTAATCTCAGTCTCGTAATCTTAGAGGTTGTTGGAATTGGGTAGTGAACTTGCATTTTAATTGTACTTAAACAAAAAAATAATTAGTTTGTTTGATTAGTTAATTGCAACTTCCTTTAGGGTTGCGTGGTGGGGCGTTACACACGGTATTAGAGCCCCAGGTTCATACACTAGGTACTTTGGGTACATTTGAGTCCACTATGTTGTCCTTGTCAATTTGTTAATGGAATTGTTAAGTGATCACATGTTTATGGCTTTTACTTTAGCATGATGCACTCTATGGAAACAAGTAGCGTGAAAGAAACCTGATAAGAGGTTATGGTTGGAAAGTTATGATACGTACCCCATGGGTTATGGAATTGGATGTTCCTATGGGAGTATGTATGTAGTTGTACCCCTGTAAATGTAAGAAACTAGTAATTGTATCTTGTTTGAGAGTTGTGAATACCCCGTATGTGCTTTGTGTATCCATGTGATGGTGATACTTGGTACCCATCCTTGAGGAAAAATTTACACTTTGGTGTGGGATTTACCATACTGTTATGTGTGTGTGCATGTTTGTTACCCGATTGAGGGTCAACCCATGTGTGGTTGAAACTTATATATAAGAGTAACCAAGAGTAGTTCTTCTTATTTATGTTCTCTAGACCCTCAATCCGTGAAGGGATAGTAGCAGCCACAAGTTCCTTGGGTGGAGTGTATAGCGTACGCATATTGTGACACAAAGCATCTTAGCTCAACCAAGCTCATGGAAACATACCCACTACTTTCCCTTATGATGGATCAGGATACTTGATCCATAAGTGTTAACCTAATCCCCACAAATTTGAGTACAATAGCATAGGTTTGTGTGTATATGCCTGGACGTCCATGGAGGCATTGATCTGGCATAGCGAGTAAACCTCATTTGTATGAGAGGTGAGACTCGGTAGCCCCATAGTGATATTATCGTATTGCATTGTATACTTAGTGTAACTGCACATGCTTTGACATGATGTGATAGATACGATGCCACACCGCATTGATGTTCTGACATAGTGTTGGTGATGATGTTGTATTTGCACGTATTCTGATATGATGCAGTACGATACCACACCCCACTAAAGTTTTGACATAGTGATGGTGATGATGTCGTGTTACATGATGCCACATGCTTAGACACGTGAAGGTGCATAATGAGATTGTCTTTGTTAGCCTACTTGTGCGATGAGCGTTATGGGGCCTCGAACACTTGTAGAGGGATCCTCATGGCTTCTTTGACCATGTTGGTCGAGTAGCATATGGGTAGATCCTAGCCATGTATACCTCTGGCTTCAGCGAGTTCCTGCGTGTGTCTTCTCCATGAGGTATCGTGGGTGGAGTGCGTTTTGCACGTGTCTATTTCCATGGACCCTCAGACACACTGTCATGTGGCATATGACCGGTACGTGCCTTCTCCGGTTGGTGTATGACTAGGTAGGGTGACAAATTTTTGTTAGTCATGGATACACTCTGGATCATGTGGATGGCGTGCTCATTTTGCACCACATGAGGGCTATTATCATTCTAGCCGGAGGTTGTTTCTTCTTTCCTCATTGGTGGCTAGTATCTAGTCACATAGTGTTGTATAGTTCAACTTTAAAGATTGTGAACTTTCTTTTGGTTATTGATGATTTTTTAGTTGATTGTGAGGGCTGACACTTTGTTTATACTTAATTGTGAAGGTTTAGCCCCAAATTGTGATTTTATTTTCTTATAACCCTAGTGGTTATATATTTGAGTTAGTGTTGAAGTTGTGCACATTTATTGTATTATTGTTGAAATTGAACTTTAATTTTCTGTTCTTTATGAACTTGGTGGCTAAGCTAGTTATTTTTGTTGTTTTCAAAGTCGGCTATGTGTTGTATTGTGATTCCTCTCCAAGGACGTATGAGATGGACTTGGTGAGTGTGTACGAGGAAGTAGACACAGGAAACATAGAGGATGGGGGTATGTGAGGTTATTATGCACCTAGGACCCACTACTCATCTATGTGTGATGACTATCTCTTGGAGGCTAATCAACTTACACAAAAAGAGATAGGTCATGGTGGTCTTGTTTGGATGGTTTCACTTTATGTATGACCTAACACCATCAAGCCACTGATTTGATGTTGATTTATTTGAGATGGAATTTGGTTCTTGATTCATGGATTCTTTTATCATGGATTAATATGCTACTTTCCGATGTCTAGATGGACCCTTGTGTGACCTTATGTTGTGATTTTCGATGTTTCTTTTTGGTATGTATATGTATTATGCATGTTCAATCATGGGTATGGTGCTTTATTTTCAAGTTTCTGAATGTTAATTTTGTCTTTTGGTTGTGACTCCTTTCTTGGGTTGTGTGTATAGGATTTATGGGAGAGGTGATCGTGGAGATGATTGTCTGAGCTCTTCTTCTCTAAGTCCCCACAAGCATAATTGTGTGGAGTGTTTGGGTCCTCGAATATGTACTTTTCTTGAGGAATTGCTTATCAGGCTAGAGTCTAGACAAGAGTGTGGTATGCAACAACAACACTCTGAACCTAAGCATAAGGTGTCACAACCTCAACCTAGTGGTAGTGGCTCTCAAACTAGAAAGAACCAAAACTGGTGGTGTTGTAAGAGCTTCCATTTGAAGTGGTCGGTACAGGGTGCACAGGCTGCAACAGGTAAAGGTACAGGATGTTACAATTGTAGACAATAGGGCAACTTAGAGGAACACACATGGAACCAATCAGAGATCAGCAGTTATGGAGCCAACAAGGAATGATGCAGGAAGGACTCATGGAATGAGTGTAGTGGTTGATCATCATTAGATAGAGCATCAGGTTATAGATGTGGAGATTACTGGAAGTGGACAAGTAGTTGATTCAGGAGCTCATGAAAATCCTGTGGTATAGGAGGTCGAGGAAGTGCCATTAGTGTTGTTTCTGTTACTTTGATTTTGGCTATGTTGGGATATGTGTTTTGAGACTATGTTGATTGTTTGGATCGATAATGAAATTGGTTGGGTTGATTATGTTGAATTATGGAGTGATTAGTTTTGGAACCATTGATTATGTGTGTTTTGTGGAATTTATACTAGGGGTTTTGCAAGCTTCTAGGAGTAAGCCTAACCCTAGGGGGGAGGATGTAACACCCCTCCATTTTTCTCTTTTGATTAGATAATGTTCTTCTCCTTTATGTTTTGTTTTATGTTTGTACCTTGTCTTTGGTACTCGGTTACTATTAGATTGCTATATGTTAAGCGACGTGAATGTGATATTTTGATGTGATCGTATTTTATTCTAATGTTATCATTATGGCATGCTTTAGATTAGCATAGATGATATTTGAATTAATGATGCTTTATGCTTTTGATTAAATTATTGATGTTAGACTCGTCAGTTTGTAACACTGTATTGGTGAAGGGATAAAATTGCACCACTCACTTGCGAGTGCCCTACAATTTCATGACTTCCTCTTCACGGTGTGCATTATTATGGTATATATACATGTTCAATATAATCTTTGTTCGCAGGTTAACATGTACATGACATCTAATCCACCTGGTTTCACAGGTTTGAGTGTGTCCATTGCTAACAACATTTGATTGAGAGATAGTAGCTAGGTTTCTCGTGTCAAGTCATCACCCTAGTCATAAGTGTGTCGTCGATTTTAGTTTGGTTTAGTTGTTTTAATACTGTTTAATTTGCCTAGATTTTATTTAATTGCAAGTTGAAAAGGGTAATTAAATGGATTTATGTATTTAAGTTGTTGATTAAATTTATCTGGTTTTATGTTAGAAATGTGATTTAATTTATTGATTAATTTAATTAATTAATAAATAATTTAATCTTGGATTAGATTTATTTTTTTGATAATTAAATTAATTGAGTTGAAATAAATTAAGTTTTTCATTTTGGAATTAATAGATATTTGTGTGAAATTGGAAAAAGGTTTTAAATTTCTTTTTTGAAAATTTGAACATGCAAAACTGAAAATTGAAGATATTCTCTATTCTCTATTTTGGAAAATTTATGAGGGTGGTTGCATAAATATTTTTCATTTTTTCTATTATTGGGATTTTTGAATGAGTTTTGGGAGAGCTTGAAAAATGGGGAAAACAAAGGAGGAAAAGGGATTGTTGTTTTGATTTTGGATTTTTGGAGAAACAAGTGGATCTCTTGGAGGAGTTGAAATCAGAAGAAGGATTCAGAGCTTCATTGGCAATATTTCAAGTTTTTGGAACCGGGTTTTTTTAATTAGTTTTTTTTCATTTTGAAAGGTTTCACAGCTTTATTATGCTATTTGAAACTATTTAAACTCTATTTGTTGTTTTCAAGAAAAATCCATGTTAAATCTTGCTTCAAAAATTGAAAACCTTTGTTCTATTTGAATTTTCTCAAGAAAAAAATGGTGTTCTTGACTGGAAATGATCATTTTATGTATGTTTTTCCTAATTAATTTTGAAAAATCCTTTTGAAAATATATGAATATATATACATATGTATATATATATTTACTGATATATACATACATACATATATATATTGATATATTTATATTGAATAAATATTATTTTGGGGATATGTTGTCAAAATTTGTTTTAAAAAATTTTGATCCCTAGTCAAATCGTGGATTTAATCCGCAATTTTTGTTTTGTTTGTTTAAATTTAATTTTTAAAAAATATATATATATTTTGGGGGGGTTGGGGGCTCACCCCACTGTGCTCCAAGGGAGGCGCGTGGGGGGAGTTGTGCCCAACATGCCCCCCATGGCCGCCCACTGTGAGGACGGTTGTGTAAACATAGTCACCACCCACAATGTGGGGTCGGTTGTGTACACAGCCGACCACCCCACTAATGAAAATGCGCAGATCTAAACCCTCGTGCACGGCCCAAGAAAAGTATGTGGAATTTGATATAAATAAAATATATTTTAATATTTTAGTATTATATTTTTATAATATTAAATATTAACATATATAAAATAATAAAATATATATTAATATTTAATATTTTATTATATAATATTAAATCATTAAATATGTATTTTATATTTATATATATACATATAGTTTTATTATTAATTTTAATATATGTATATATATTTAAATATATACATATATTAAAATATTGATTAAATGATGGTATGATTTAAATGGAACTCAAAAATTTTAAATTAATTTATTATAGTCAAACTGATGGATTTATTTTAAAATAATATATTTTAAAAGGACAAATATTGGAGTTAAAAGTAATATGATTTAATAACGAGATCAATTGATTTTAAAATGATTTATTTTGCAAAGGAGAAATAATTATTTTAAAATGATATGTTTTGGATTAATAAAGTAACTGCTTTAGTTCATTATTACTTTACAAGTAATTAAGGACTAGATATCTGGTTTAAATTTCATCCTTGGTCTGAAGGAGATATTGTTAAATTAGTCTAATTGAGACAATAAACTATTGAATTTTATTAAAGGCAGTGGATTTAGGTGGTTTGTAAAAGTAATCATGGATTTGAATTATTTATTAAAATTAGTTTTCCCTTCTTAGTAATTAGAAAGCCAATGAATTATTTTATTTAATTATTTTGTTAGGGCAATTGTTTTCTTTACTGCGAAATGAATTTTAAAGGGAAATGGATTTAGTATATCCAAAATTAGTTATTTCCTCGCAATTACTTTCATGACTATTTCCTTTGTATTCATGTTTGGGGAAATGGGTTAAGTGTCTTTAATATGTAAGTCTTCTAGATGGTGTTTTCATTTAATTGGGGTTGTCGTATTATGTTAGTCAACCTTTGGATTGCCTTGGGTAGTGCATCTAAATGTATCATGTTATTACCCGGTTTCCACGAATGGGGATGTTTTGTGCCTCCTGTGGAATGAGTGGATTATGCGATTTGTGACTCCTTGTAAGGAGTGACTTTGTTATGTTTGTTACCTCCAGTGTTGGAGTGAGTTTCTTTATATGTTTCCTCCTAGAGTTGGAGTGGTTGTAATATCTATTTTTTATGCACTTGGGTTCCCTTGGTAATTGGTTCGATTGTGTGTTGTCAAGTAGAAGAGTGACTTCTGTTAGGGGCTAGAGCCATAAGAGGTAAGACTGGGTAACCTTCGGAGGTAGTTTAATCAAGTGATAACTAAAGCAATGTAATCCATGTCAGTAATGTATTGTGTACTCATGGTTTTTTGGTACATGTGTTTGGTTGTATCAATATGAGTCAACATGAGTCAGCCTGTGTCTAGGGGTAGATGGTCTTGTCTAGGGATCCTTGTTACTATCTCCTAGCATGGGGGGTGGGCCTTTGGGTACCACTTGGTTGGGTGGAACATGCACCTTACTTTGTTGGGTTTTCTTCTGTTTTGTGTTGATGATATTTTCAATTGGAGAGCTCGTGGGATCTAGTTACATTACATGATTTATTCATTTCAGTTGAATCTTGTAATTTATTACCCCTGATTGTATTTGAGGTGGAAGATATAATATGTAATCAGGCTTATCGGATTTACCTCATTCGGGGAATGATAGATGTAATCTTATTGTTAAATTATTGTATATGAGATTGTATTGCAGATCTCTTATGGTTTGATGTAATTTATCTTGTATGGAATGTTTGTGTTCTTAATATCTTAAGTAGATAAATGTTATGGATTCATTTATGATTTTTTGTGGGTTAATAAGTAATCACAGTCTCGTAATCTTAGAGGTTGTTGGCATTGGGTAGTGAACTTGCATATTGATTGTACTTAAACCAAAAAAAAATTAGCTCGTTTGAGTAGTTAATTGCAACTTCTTTTAGGGTTGCGTGGTGGGGCATTACAGTTGACTTGGTCTAGTTTCTTAGTGTGGACCTATTTTAGATTGTGTGAAGCCTAATGGGACATCATACAAGTATCTTCGGTTCATTGGGACCTATCCTAGAGATTAGCAAGTCATTTATTTTTGTCTAGAGTTATCTTTACATATTTTGAGGTTGACCTTCATGTATGATCATTCATCAATTTTATGAACCTTGTGGTCGATGCATACCTTGTTAGAGCTTGAGAAACATATTTATACACATTTATAATCATTTTAGATCATTAGTGATAAGTTAGATGTTTTATAATCATTATATTTTCACTTCAACCCTTTAGGGGCATGTTATAAAACCTCTTGGCTAGTTGTATTGTTAAATGCCCTTGAGGTAGGCCTTTGAGCCCTAGATATTCGTCATTGAGGCCTATCTTTCATGTAATATTCTCAATTTAATAAAGTTTCATGTTCACATATTAGTTTGTGGTTTTATTTCTATTGTGTTGACTCATTGTTGCACGGTTCAATTTTTTCCTTCTGGAACCCTCCTACCATGACTACACTAGGATTTGGGAACATTCTTAGATTATTTATATCTACCTTTCCCTAGATTATTTGGTCTTTAGTTTTTTGACAAGGTTGGTGAGTGAGATGTATGTCTGTGGTAGTGTGGCTATTTTTATAGAATAAAAGTGTTCTTCAGTTTCAAGTGGTTGCAACTATATTGCTAAATATTATGATGGTGTTGGGATATTCTTTAATTTTGTAGAATGTTTTCATGTGGTCTGTGTGGTATTTCTAGAACTAAGAAGGCATGTATGTGGTTTCTTGTTAGCGTTAGTCTAATTTTGGCTGACTTGGCATGCTAGTGCTAATTGTAAAGGTTATTTATTGCTTGTGGGAGCATGTTGCTATATATTTGGTTCCTAGTTAACCCTTGGTCTAGTCTGCCTTCACTTCTTTCAACTATGAAAGTGTTTGGTCTTGATCTATTTAGTGGTTACATATTTGAGGTGAATATATTTCATTAAGGTTGATATGGAGAAACTATTTTAGGTTGTGGAAGATATATAGGAAAGGTTAATTGTTGAAGAAGTGTGTGATGTGTGGTGTGGTGTGAAATGATATGAATGTAATCAAGTGTAGTGACTTGAATGTGAGCTTAAAAACATAAGGCTACTTGATGTAGTTAGAAGAAGGTGTCTACATTTTCAATGTGCCTAAAGTTGCTGGAGGGAGTGAGCCAAAGGTTCTGGATGGTGCAGAGTTTCAGTGGTGGATTTTATTACTTCTTTGAGATAGTGAATCTCTTTGTAATAATATTCTTTTATTCTTCTTTCCTTTAGATAGTTATTTCTTTGGGTGTGAGCCCTTGGAAACCATTTGTCTCTTTTGGGTAGTGAGCCCTTCTAGTAGTGATCCTATTGTATTTGGTGTTTCTATTCATAAATATGTGAGCTAATCCTCACCATGGTTTTTCCCTAATTAGGGTTTTCCATGTAAATTTGGTGTTCTCTTGTGTATGGTGTTGAATGTGTTTATGTTTCATATGTTTACATTCAACTGATGATAATAATGGTTTGATGGTTAATGAGGGTTTAAGGTTTTAATTTATAACTAATTTACCCCCTGTCAGTTGTCATGTGTGTCTAACAATGGTATTAGAGTTGTGGTTCCGTGGAAGAAGTTTAACCAACTAAGGTAAATCTAGATGGCACACAAGAAGGGTGTCAAAGCTCCTATGTCCTATGGAACAAATTATTCCTACCAAAAATCCATAATAGAAGCCTTTCTTGTCTATCTAGTGTTTGGAGTTCAGAACTCAGTTGAAATTGGATATACTATGCGTACTAATGGTCCAACAAGTGATAATAAGGTCAAGGATTATGATAATAATGGTAAAGAATTAAATTCTATCTTGAGTGGTCTTTTTTATTTTGAACTTGGAAAGGTGATAAGTCTCAAAATTACTAAAGAAATCTAGACAAAGTTGTATAGAATTTATGAAGAAGGTGATAAGGTCAAGCAAGCAAAGATGCGGATAATTGATAAGGGATGCCCAAATCATATGATGGGTGACAAGAGTAATTTTTTTAAACTTAAAAAGTATGATGGTGATATTGTTATGTTTGATGATGATACATCTACTAAGATCCATTGAAAACATTCAATTAGTTTTGATGGCAAGCATAAAATAGATGTCGTTCTTTACGTCAAGGTTCTACGATATAATCTTCTCAGTGTAGGAAAAATGTATAGTAGAGGATACAATTTGGTGTTTTAGGATGATGTTTGTGAAATCAAAAAAGGAAGCTCCAAAAATTTGGTTGCTATAGGAACAAGGAAAATATGAAATGTTTATCAGCTCAAAGGTGGTGGTGTTAAGTGTTTTATGTCAGAAATCAATGAAAGCTAGCTATAGCATAGAATAATGGGCCACATTAATTTTGATAGCCTAATGAATATCAATTCTACTGATACTATGAGAAATCTGTAAAGGATTGCAAAACCTATCAATGCAATTTTCAAAGAGTGTTATTTTGGAAAGAAAACAAAGAAGAGGTTAAGAACTAAACAATATTCTACCACAAGACCTTTAGAGTTGGTGCATACAGACCTATATGTACCCACCAAAATAATAATCTTTCAAGGTGACTAGTATTTAATGTTATTAATAGATGATTATTCTAAAATAACTTGGGTGACATTTCTCAAAGAAAAATCAGAAGCTCTAGATAATTTTTAATCCTTTAAATCTATGCTTGAGAATGAAATAAATTTGAAAATTAAGTGCTTGAGGTCTGACAAAGGTGGTGAGTTCACCTCGAATTAGTTTAATAGTTTTTGTGAAGATCATGGAATAAATAGGCATTTATCAGCTCCTAGGAATCCTTAGTAGAATGGATTTGTGGAGAGGAAGAATAAGATAGTTTAGGAAGCAAAAAGGACCATGATGAAGGAAGCAAATATATCAAATGTTTATTGGAGACAAGCAATTCATACTAGAGTATACATACTTAACATAGGACAAGCAAGAGTGAATAGTTTAAATACTCCTTATGGTTTATGGTATGTAAAACCTCCTAATGTTAAATATTTTAGTGTTTTGAAGCAAATCCTATATCGAGAGAGATGAAGAAAACTTGGGAAATTTTTATGCAAGATATAATAAAGGAATCTTCCTTGGATACTCTACAAAATAAAGGAATACAAATGTTATAACAAAAGGTTGAAGAATATTTTTGGAAGTGCAAGTTTCAAAGTAGATGAAGAATCACATCAATGTTCTATGTTGATAGAAGGATATAAATTTAATGAAGCTCGTTGTAGTGAAGAATTAAAATAAGATAAGAAAAAGAGATGACAGTGGAAGAGGAAGAAGCTCCAGAAAAGATACGTAAGACTCCTAAGTATGTGCAAAAGAATCATGTGGAGATAAAATAAGTGGAGACAAAGGCAAAGGTGTGTTGACAAGGAGAAAAGCTACCATGATAGAGGAATAGGTAAAAAAAATTTACTTTCAAAAGTAGTACCTAAAATAATAATTGAAGCATGCAAGGATGAGAACTGGATCAAATCTATGGAAGAAGAGTTGAGATAGATTGAGAAGAGTCAAACTTTGGAATTGGTCCCAAGACCGAAAAACAAGAATGTGATAGGAACTAAATGGATTTTCAAGAACAAATCAAATTAGGATGGAAAGGTTGTTAGAAATAAGGATATACTTGTGCGTAAGGGCTACTCACAAGTGGATGAAAATATTTTGAAGAGACTTTTTCTCTAGTGGCAAGAATGGAAGCCATTAGAATGTTTTTGACTTTTGCAACACATAAAGATTGCAAGGTGTATTAGATAAATATCAAGTCTACCTTCTTAAATGGTGAGTTAGAAGAAGAGGTTTATGTTGAACAATTAGAAGGTTTTTCATTGTTAGATGATTTTGATATGGTTTGTAGATTCAAAAATGCATTGTATGGAATCAAACAAGCTCCTAGAGTTTGATATGCAAGATTGGATAGATACTTGTTGCAACAGGATTTAAAAAGGGTATTGCAAATAGAAATCTTTACTTCAAGGTCAAAGGAGGTCAAATCTTGATTGTGGTTGTGTATGTTGATGAAATAATATTTGGAGGAGATGAAGGTATGTGTAAGATATTTTTAGATTAGATGAAAAAAGAGTTTGAGATGTCAATGTTTGGGGAGATGAATTTCTTCCTTGGGTTACAAATCTATCAATCAGAAAAAAAAAAATTCATTTTACAGTCAAAGTATGTCAAGGAAATGTGGAAGAAGTTTGGAATGGATGATTCTAAACTAGTGTGTACTCTCATGGTCACTAGTTTCAAGTTGAGAAAAAATGATGAATCTCCTAAGACAGAAGCACATATAGATCAATGATTGGTGGAATTCTATATCTTATTGCTACTAGAATAGATATCATGCATGTATTTTGTCTTGTGGAAAGATTTCAATAAGATCCTAGAGAATCACATGTGGTAACAATTAAAAGGATATTCAGATAATTGAAGGGCACTCTGAATTTTAGTCTATGGCATCCTAAGGATACCGATTTCTCTTTGAGTACTTATATAGATGCATAATATTTAGGTTGTGTAGATGAAAAAATAAGTACAAGTGGAGGTGCTTTCTTTCTTGCAAGCAAGTTAGTTTCTTGGTTGAGTAAGAAGCAAAATTTAGTGTCATTATCTATTGCAAAGGTAGAATATATTACAATAGGATCATGTTGTACATAGATGTTATGGATGAAGAAAAAATTGAAGGATATCAAAGTGTCATATGATGAACCTATTTCTATCTTGTGTGATACAAGTTCTATCAATATTTCAAGAGACCCAGTAATACATTCAAGGACAAATAATACCTCTATCCAGTATCACTTTCTAAGAGAAACTCAAAGAGAATGAGGTGAAGTTAGAGTATGTGCCTACAAAGGATAAAGTTGTAGACATTTTCACAAAGGCTCTTCCAAAAGATACATTTGAGTATCGACAAAAAAAGTTAGGGCTTGTTACCCCTTCTTCTCTCAAGATGCATAAAGGTGTGCATATGTATAGGAGAGCATTTCAAGATACATTCTTGGTCCTAGAATTATAAGGCTACCTCTCAGGGGGAGTAAGTAGTGATGTGTTTTAATTGGTGTAGTTAGGGGGAGAATATCTTGTACCCATCAAGAGGAGTAAGTGGAGAGAGAGAAGTAGAGATAAAGTAGTGTGTTGGTGTTACCTAAAGTAAAGCTGTCAGGTAATGTCAAAGGGAGATATTTTTTCCCTTTTCCATTGATGTCAAAGGGGTAGAGAGATTGAAGTCCAAAAAACTCCTCAAGTAAGAGGTATAAAAATGAAGGAAAGGGAAAGAGAGAGTGAAGTCTGAGAAAGTGGTACAAGTGTAAGGAATGTCCTAGTTAGTGGGAGAGACTGAAGTAAGGACATATTTATCTAAGTGTTGGAGTTGCAAAGTTTCTTGTGTTGATTGATGGCTTCTCAAAGTTGGTGTTTCCATCAATGACAAAGGGAGAGATTATTGAATCGTTTTTGGTGTTTTCATTAGTTTTTCCATTGATTTCAACCTCTAATATGGTCAGAGAGATTGTTGGAGATTGTTGCACTATGTTTTCATTAGTGTTGTGATTTGATCTCAACCTCTAGTGTGGTCATATTGAGAAGTTTTTATTGTATTGAGTACGTGTTTTAGATGCTATATATGTTGAGTAGTTGTTTGTGGTGTTCGTAATGCATCTGGTTCACTCATTTTCCAATTTATTTAAAGAAAAATTGAATAAAAGAGTGTGTAGTGTGATAGACGTGTGTTAAGTATTGCACTCCACATTTCTTCATGGTTGAAGATATACATGTGCAGTTTGGTTGTGATGATCAAAGGTGTTTAGAGGTTCTATATATGCAAAGTTTTAGGTTTTGGAATGTGTAGTATTTTAAGTTGTGTTTGAAAATGTGTTACCTTTGAAGAAGGTTGTCTAGGAGAAATGATATTGCTCTGCATATCTCTATATTGAGATTTCTTGTCTTATGGATTTGGGAACATGCTCAGATTGTTTTTATCTACCTTTCCTTGGAGTATTTGGTGTTCAATTGTTTTACAAGGTTGGTGAGTGAGATGTATGTCTATGTAAATATGGATAGTTGCATAGAATGAAAGTGTTCTTCAGTTTCAGTTGGTTGTGGAAGTATTGATGAATATTATAATGGTTTTGGAATATTCTTGGATGTTGCAAAATGTTTCTATGTGGTATTTCTAGACCTAGGAAGGCATGAATGTGGTCGCTTGTTAGTGTTAGTGTAGTTTGGTTGACCTAGAATTCTAGCACTAATTATGGAGGTTGTTTGTTCTTTGTGAGAGTGTTTCGGTTTAGATTTTGGTCCTAGTTAACCCTTGGTGTAGTTTTCCTTCACTACTTTCCATTTTTGAAGTGTTTGGTGCTAACATATTTAATGGTTGCACATTTTAGGTGCATACATTTCATTGTGGTTGATATGGAGAAAGGTTTTGAGCTTGTGGAAGATATATAACAAATATTAATTATTAGAGAAGCATGTGATGTGTGGTGTGGTGAAAAATTATTTGAATTTGATCAAGTGTGGTGATCTAATTGTCAGACTAAATTACTAAGCCTACCAAATGTAGTGAGAAGAAGGTGTCTACATTTTTAGTGTACCTGAATTTTCTAGAGGGAGTAAGTCAAAGGTTGTGGATGGTGCAAAGTTGTAGTGGTGGATTTTTCCTATTTCTCTAAGATAGTAAATCTCTCTATAACAGTTTCCTTCTATTCTTCTTTCTTCTAGATAGTGAGTCCTTTAGGAAGTGATTTGTTCTCATCTTTTGGGAAATAAGCCTTTTTGGAAGTGAGCCTATCATATTTGGGCTTTCTATTCATATATATTTGAGCTAATCCTCATCATGGTTTTTCCTTGATTAGGGTTTTCCATGTAAGTTTTGTGTTCTCTTGTGTATGTCATTGAATATGTTTATGTTTCATTTGTTTAAATTCTATTTATGATAATAAGGGTTTGATGGTTAATGAGGGTTTAAGGTTTTAATGTATAATTGATCCACCCCCCATCTTAGTTGTCTTTTTTGTCTAACAAACCATTGATGACATTGAAAATTTCATCCACCTGGACTATGTAGCCAATAAATACCTTCATCTTCTAATATCCTTAGGGTTTAAAATTTAGCTTTGAAATTATACATCTTTTCTTACCTGACCTTATCATATCCTTTACAAATCCTCTCCATTTTTTCTAGATATCTTTAGCAATATTGAGACTTATCACCTTCACAAGTTCTAAGTCAGAAAGCCCACTAAAGATGGCATTCATTTCCTTTCCATTATTCTCATAATCCTTGATCTCATCATCACTCATCGAAGGAGTAGTAGGCATAGTGTATCCATTTTTAACTGACTTCAAAACACCAAATCCTAATGAGACAAGAAAATCTCCCCTCTTGTCTTTCTATAAAGCATAGTTTATTCCATCAAACATAGGGACCTTGACATGATTCCTATGGTCTACCTCAAGTGGCTAAGCTTCTTCTAAGTAACTATAGATCTCATACCAATTTTTAGACACACAAGACAAATGAGAAGTGGATGAATTAGTTTTACATTAGGGTATGTGTATGATCATCATGGAAAAAATAGGCCCTTAAGTGGCGATCAAATTCAGAAAAATTAGAGTTAGGCAACTTGACGTAAAAAATCGAATAAGTTATCTATATTATTTTAAAAATATGTAAGAATAGAATCTGTAGAAAATTGAATGTAGTTTCTAAAATACTAGGTTTATTTAAAATATATATATCTATTTGGTGAAAATTTGAAATTTCAATGTAATAGTACCTAATTTCAAGAAAAAAATAAGAAGTAGGTGTCTGTCTGACCACCCTAACCACAATAAAATGATAATATTTTTTATAATATTTTAGATATAAGTAGAGGACTCATTTCCCAATGTGATTCATATTTTTTGTAATTTTTTTTCCAAGTAAATAATTAATTATGAATTTTTTATTACAACTTTTAAAAAATATAAAAAATCGTATGTCTGACCACCTTAACTTAGTCAAAACTTCATGAAATTAATTTTTTTTTTTAATCCTATAGTATGCAAAGCATAGAATGTGATGCATGTTTCATATTGAATAAATGTGATACCGTTTGAAATCTATAGATTTTTGTCAATTAGCCTATCAATCAGGACTTTATTCGTAATTCAAATAGAAAATTAATAATTATTATTTATTAAATTCAAAGTAAAGAATAATCTATATTGGTGGAAATTTGAAAATATCCTTTAAAAACCCTTTTCGTTTCATTAATTTTGGGTTAAAAAAAAGTCATAAGCCACATGGGCCATCATATCACTTACATACTGCCACTTTTTGGCCCATCATGATCTTGCACATACCCATTAAAACATTAAAACCCTCATTAACCTTCAAACCCTTAATAAGAATTAGCATGAATGTAAACAAGCTACAACATCAACACACCAATAATCATATGAAATAGAACACCACATTTACATGGAAATCCCTAATCAAGGAAAAGTCATGATTAGGATTAACTCACACATATATGAATAACAACCTCGAATACAATATGCTTACAACAAGAATGACTCACTACCTAGAAGAAAACAATGTATTATTTCCCAAATGAACCACTATTTATAATAGAAGAGAATAGAAGAAGACTATTACAAGGAGGTTCACTACCTTAGAGTAATAGGAATATCTAGGTCACAACAACTCTACACCATTTGCAACCTTCAACTCATTTCCTCTAGTAACTTTAGGTACACTAAAAATGTAAACACCTTCTAGTCACTGCATCTAGTAGCCTTAGGCATTTAAAATCACACTCAAATCTCAACACTTGATCACATTCACATCTCACTTTTCATATTCAACATCTCCAACAATTGACCTTTCTTATATATCCTTCACGACCTTAAACAATCTTATTTAGGTTGGCCTCAATGAAACATATGCACCTCAAACATGCAGCCAACAAATATTTCAGCACCAAAAACCTCTACTATGGAAATAAGTGAAGGAAGACCACACAAAGGGTTAACAAGGACCCAAATATACACGTACATGCTTCACCATAATTCCAAAAACCATGAAGCACATCTGCAAGTAACACTGACATGCTAGGTTAACCAAACCTATTATTAACGCTACCAAAAAATCAATTCATACTTCTCTAGGCCTAGAAATATCTTGCGGAACATGAAGCAACATCCCACAACATCCTATAATATTCCAACATCATTAAAATATTCAACAACATTGCTGCAACCACCAAAAATTGAGAGTACTATCACCTTGTGCAACCAACAACATTGCCACTAGTATACAACTCACTAACCAACATTGCAGAACAATTGAACACACAAAATTCCAAGGGAAGGTAGGTACAAACAATATTTTAATATTCTCAAATTAATAATACAAGAAACCTCAACGTGGAGAAATGTGTAGCAATTCCATTTCTCCCAGACAACCTTCTTCTAAGACACCACACTATCAGACACATCTTCCACTGTCGCGCATTCTAGAACTTGGATATAACACCTTTTCAAACATCTCTGATCACCTCATCTAAACCACACAAGAACATCTTCAACCATGAAGAAATTTGGAGCACAACATAGAACACAAATCTGTCACCTTGTACACTCTTTATTCAAAATTTCTCAAAATCACTTGGAAACCAAGTGAACTAGTTGCATCATCAACATCACAAACACCTTCTCATCACAACCACTATAGGTATTGAATATTCTCCCCAGCTATAACACCAATAATATCCCCATCTACAACACTTGCTCAACACCACACTAGAGTTTGACATAGGTTGACATCAATGATGACATTAAGGAAAAAATATTACAAAATCTCCCTATTGACATCAATGACAACACTACAACAATCTCTGACAAGGTTGTATTGCAAACTCCCATCCATGTCATGCCTCATGATATTTCATACAATCATCTCTTAGGTAGACTTTGGATTCATGAAATGAAAGAAGTGCCTTCAACGCTTCATCGTCTAATGAAATACACTTACAACAATAGGGTTTACTCAATAAAGGATAATCCAAAATCTGCAAAATTGTTTACAAATTGAAAGAGAAATAGAGATTTTTCTTAGAACATTGATACCAACTTCAAAAGTGGAACCTTTACAAATTAAATAAAAATATGAGTACCTTTCATCTATGAAAAAAAATTTAGACGATGATTGTGGATCATTAGATTTCACACCTACATTCATGGGGGAATATAAGATTACACCATCAAAAAAAAAAAGAAGAGAAGAAGTTGCAATGGTATCAAAATAACATATAATTGAATCATAAAAAATGACATAATCCACAACTTCTAGCAAAAAGGCAAATACAAATTATACATCCACTTATGATGAAATTGATTATGAGAAACCACCTTCCTTGAAAGAAATGGAAGCCATTTATGGAAGAGGGTATCAAATCTTGAAACAATTTGGTTATAATGGAAAAGTATGTGATGAAAAATAACAAGGCCTTCATGTTCCCATAGATTCCAACATGCAGGAAATAATAGGAGGTCTTGGTTATTATCCTTCAAAAATAATGAAAACATAAAAAAGACCCTTTGTTATTCATACAAGAGACAAATGGAATTAGTTGCTGCTCCTTGCCATGTGGTAGTTGTAGTATCACAATAATCACTACCATACATGGGGGCTATAAACTAGGCTTTATGCAATCATATATCATCCAAAAAGTAGTATATCACCATCCATTTTGGGCTCATCTTTGTCCCTACACTTGGGGGCAAGAGGTTAGGTAGCCTTATGTTAGGTGAATTGCTTCTAGCAAGGTATCCCTTTGTTTCTCCTTAAAAAATTAGTGTAGTATATACACTAACATTTTAAGGGGGAATATAGTCCCCTCCTTATTATTTGCATGAGAAATAGTCCCTTTTTAGTGATGATAGCATAAAACTCCTAGGAAATATGATCTTGGCAATGAAAGTGTGGCCTTCTCTATCTATGGTGTATCTCCTTACAAAACAATATTGGGCTTGATATCCCCTAAGAGTGTGGAATTTATTAGCATATGATGTTCCCCTTGGTGGTAATTCTATGGATATTATTCCCCAAGGTGTGAGTCTCTATTCTATGACTAGTCCTCTCTTGGTGGTGATTTCAAGTGAGATATTCCCTAAGGTGTGACCTTTCATGTATTGCGTAAAGCCAGTTTATTGTATTTGCAAATCACTTTTTGCAGTGTTGTTGTTATAACACCCCTTGAGGTTTTAGCCTTATCTTTTCATCATTGATGTGCCTTCTTAGGCTAGTTTGTGCACCTTCTTAGGTGAGATTGGAATTTTTTCTTCACTTTGTTCACACATGTTGAACTTAGTGGTACATTAACATTGGAATTTTTTATTCACTTTATTCACGTGTGTTGAACTTAGTGTTGTGTTGGCATAAAATCTTGATCATTTTGTAGAACCTTATCAAAGTCATCAGGGACTATATCTCTTGGTATGGTTGTCAATGGGTGCACACCTAGTGAATAACAAACTTCACAAGACCTAGTGTGGTTCTCATTTTTCTACATTGTCTTAGGGGCTCACCTAGTGAATATCAACTTCATTAGCCCGTGTTTCCTTTAGTTTATGATTTGCCTAGTAAATATTGGACTTTTCTATTATGTGACTCATGAATGCCTTAACATGGCTTCCAATCATAACACAACATTCTTGAGAGTAGAGTTGTGTGTTTCATGAGTGTCTAGCATAATGCAACTTTCTATCCTTGTGGAACCCATCATATTACATGGAAACCTAGCATAATACAACCTTCTATCTAGTAGATCAATGTGGCTCATGAGTGATGTGGCATAATGAAACTTGCTAGTCCTCATGGGATTATTTATTCATTCAATGGATGATGTTTAGTATTGGAGACAATTTAAGACTAGGTCTCTTTACCTTACTGACTTGAATCCTTCAATACTAAACTTGTGTTTTTGTTGTTTCTTTTTGTGTGTCTTCTTCATGTTTGCATTATTTTTGTATCATGTTTATATTCATTTTGTTTTCACCTATATGTTATGTTATGTCATGTGTTTTCTTCATTTTTTTGACATGTATGTTTGTGTATGTTCTCTTGTTGTATTTCATACATGTGTATTTTCCTTTGTGCTTATGTTTGTTTATCATGGGATCTTTGATCTTAGGGGCTTGTAAAATCCCCCTTGATCCTATGTCATCCTATCTCTTCAACATTTGGATAATTGGACCCCTCTTGACATATATTTTCTACTTTAGTATGAGTCTAAGACTAAGTTCATACTCTCACTAAAGTGGGAGGTAATGTAGCATCATAAATTGTCACCCTTGATAATTTCACACTATTTTTTTTTCCCCATACCCCCAAATTTCCTAAATTATACATTCTAATACCTATTTTTACCATTTTCTAACAAATTGCAAGTGAATAAAAAATGCATTCATCTAATAATTTACCCTTGATACCTTAATTTTTGGAAAAAATGGTAAGGACGGGGACACCCTATGGTGGCATTATCCCTCTATTCTATTTCCCTCCAAATTTGAACATGTTGATGTTAGAATTTTAACATTTGAAATTCAAGTTGCAAAGGTCAGCTATCAAGATCTTTTTTTTGGTAATTTAGAGAAATACCTATTCTTTTTGCCATTTTGAAACTAGACAAAGCAAGAGTTGAATATTAAGAGAAAATTATTATCAAGAGAAAGTAAAGAGCAATGTCTTAGTGATTTATTGCATCAATTCAAGATTTGAACATCATGTCAAGTCCTAGTTAATTTTGTGTATGTTTATGTTATCATTAGTTGTGAAGGCTAACCCTTTTGTAGGTCTATAAGAAATTCAAGAAATCAAGCAAACAAGATCCAAGACCTTGAAGTGATGTGCATGAATTAAGTTCTTCAAGGAAGCCATTGAAGGGTGATTTTAGGTTTGGAGAGAATTGAACGAAGCACTTGTGAAAATCCTTTGTTCATTATTGCATTCAAATCCCTTCACCTTGTCAACTCACGGAAACTGACCTACAAAATTATCTGATAGTGACCCAATAAGTTTTCAAGTAGAAACATGAGTCTCACATGTGAAATCAAAGGACTAAGATCTTGATTCAATCTCCTTTCAATTATTCATCCCTAGTCTCAACCTTTTGCTTCTTTCCCCTAGGATGGCTACCCTCACCCTACTTGTTTCTACTTTTTTATTTTCTAGAGCTCGAACCCTCCATTTTATCTTCTCAAATTGACAGAATTAAAAATACAATTGCAAAGAATTCACAAGCTTACTTGAAAATATTTGGCTACACAAAATTCTCTGGCCCTTGTCCATTCTCTCGTTCCTTTCGCTGCCAACCCTAAAAAATTCTCCTTAATTATTATTCTTTCACTCAGAGAATTATCTATACAATGTG
The DNA here is from genome assembly GCA_007115665.2 of Sequoiadendron giganteum. NCBI lineage: Eukaryota > Viridiplantae > Streptophyta > Pinopsida > Cupressales > Cupressaceae > Sequoiadendron > Sequoiadendron giganteum. Next base: position 579,179,014 of record CM021101.1, read on the forward strand.
TATCTGTGTAGCCATTAATGTCTAGCTCTGAGCATGAGTGTAGCATTTTTTTCGAACTTCCCACTATCAGATCAAATGATTATATTAGAAAATATTTTTAAACTCTAGGCGATCTATATTTTTGAACCAAGCCAAACATTCATTAGGCACCTTATATAGTTGGGGAGACCAAATATAATTCCTACCAATGAACTTTAATCCATTCAAGTATTACCATTGGCAAGAGAATAAGTATCACTGAAAGGTTTGAGAGTTACTTTGACGTTACTAGTCTCCCCGATGTAGCATCCTCCTCCTTCAAATAAATCGGCAAGACTCTCTCCGATGTTACTTTCATCGGTGTGACATATAGAGTTGGAAAGCCATTTGAAACTCATTCTGACAGCACATGTCTCCCCTACATGTTCCTTTTTTCTTTATTGGTGAGACAGAGTGAACACCTTACTAATGAAATTCCATTGGCATGACACGTATTCTTAGGCTAACTTGAGGATCTCACTCTGATATCATTTCTCTTATCGATAACCCTTTCGTCGATGAAACAACAGGCCTTGTCTTCCCGAATATGTATCCTCCTAATTTTTTGATCGATGTGACAGTGTTAACCTTTCGCCAATATGCCAGAAACACTTGAATTGAAAGGCCATAGCTTATGAGTTAGAGAGACATGGATCTAATTATGTCGATATGGATTATTTATTCAGAGGCTCCTGCTAAATGATGATTAGAGGGATTTTGGTATGTCAAATGCTCAAATTTGATGGAATCACTGGTGAATATGATATGTGAAATGGATTATAGCAATTTGTACTCAAAATGTGGCTATCTTGTGGATTATATGAATGTAAGCTACTGATATTTTGAAAAAATTTATAGTCCCAACACATAGACCATACAAAAAAAAAAGAGAGAATAAGAATCAGTAATGGATAACTGAATAAGGCTTGTTGTCTCAAAGAAGACAAATACCACATATATATGGTGTTTGTTACCTATCTTGACCAAATCAATGTTAATCCTTTAATTTATAATATTCTTTACAATATCCCCATGTTACTATAGTTCTGTTGAACAATTCTGACAAGACGAATGCTAGTTACTCAATAATGAAGATATCATTTCAAGCTAGTTGCAAATTTGCAATGGTTGAAAAAACTCTTTGTTAGAGAGACAAATGAATCTCTTAACATTTCCCATGATTGAATAGGCTCTGCTACACTTGAATCTGCTAATGCATGCATATCTAGTCAGTCGAATTCTCCAAAGTACTTATGTAGGAACCAACTCAGTTGTTTTCTGGACAACATATACATTGCATTCACTGAGCACATCTCCCACACCCTCCTATAATCACAGTTTTCAAGGGATTTCTCATGGTAATTTGGAAGTAAATTTTGGATACACTCTTATAAAGAAAGCATGACTTCTTCATAGATTTGTGTAAACATTTTAAATCCTTATCCTTAGAGCCACTCTACCAAATAGAATAAAATTATAGAAAATAAGAATATATATTCCAATTAAATAATTACTCTAAAATCTTACCTGATGAGCCTCCACCAAACACAACCTCTTTGGAATCCATTTGACTATAGGCCTAAAATGGATGCACATCAAAAGAGACAAACCCACATTCATTATAAAGATGTTCCTTATGAACAAAGAGGAACACAACTAAGTCACCAAGGAAAAAACATAGTAGCATTTGGCATGTAATTCTAAGTTAGGTGAACCTAGAGAAAATCTTGTAAAGATATACTTGCAACGTGCTGAAATACTTATAGAAGATATATATCATGTACTTTTAAGATATTATTTCGAACACAAACACTTGTGATCCAAAATCAATTATGAGTGTATGGCTATGTTAAGTTTGTCCTCTTTGACAATCAGACAAAATACTCTTGGCCTTCAACTCATGTATATATAATAAATCCTTATGTCATATATACATTAACCGATTAACAGCATATGACTGTTACTGGTATATTTAAATATTTTGTATCACCTCCACTCATTCATGACCCACAATGAACATTAAATTATAGCACTCACCATAATGTTATCTGTGGATCAATCCACTTTCAAGGCTCAATCATGTTTTGGCTTTAAGTATCTAGAATTTTCAAGATTGACATCAATCTTGATAAACATATGGACTTATATATTAAGACTCAAAATTCAAATATCACAAAAAAAAGTAAACAACTAAAGACTCAAATCTTATCATCAAGGGCACTTTCAAGTTTTACTTTCATAACATAGCCAATGCAGAAGAAAGAAATACGGAAAGAAACTCAAAGGGATATGAAATTATAGAACAAGACACCCCTACAAGGACAAATACACCCTTGGGTGACTATGTCCTATAGTGACTGAATTCAAATTTATATGACAAGTACACATCACTCTACCCTTCTCAAATCTGCTTGTAAACTTTTGTTATCATTTTTTGATTGTTGGTATCTTAAATTTTCATATTAGAGCACATATTATAATTAGGTTAATCAAATAAAATCAATTCCAACCCATTCCAAGACTAAAAAATGATAGGGATCTAGGTTTTATTGGCCCACCTTATTGGTTGAAAGTCAACCTAAACACCTTATTGATTTGCATCCTACTGTACCCTTGAAAAAAGAGGAAATCAATCCTAGGTTTTATACATTAACCTTAGGGTTACCTATTTCTTTGTTACATCTACAAAATAAATTTACACAAAATATGCATTCACTTTATTTCAAGGTACACTATACAATTAGGAAACACTTTCATTATCCATACTAAAAAGGATTACATCTTCAAATAATCAAAGAAAACATAGAGAAATATCTCATTACACCATCACAACTACATATCTAATTTTCTTGTCCCATTTAAGACACATAATATGTGATTCCCTTAAGAAATAATTACTATTTCACTGGTCTTTTCCCACATCAAGTATATGAACACAATATCATTTCTTTCATTATAAATGCATCATTCACATGAGGGTACATAAGACTCAATCAAATCTAAAAACATAGTTATTCCTTTTTTAATTAACACTTTCAAAATGATAATTATAAAAGAATGATGAAAGAAATTCAAGATCGCATAAAGTCATTTCAACCATCAATCTCAACAAGGAGATAAGCACAAAGGGTAAATTAAAAATACCAACAACACATGTACAAAGGACCTTATAGCCTCCTCTTTTAATGTTGTTTTTCATTCTTTTTAAAATGAAACTAAAGAAAATAGAAGAGTATTAAATTTAGAAAGGGTTCCTAGGATTAGCGTTCGACTAGGCTAGCATTATTTTAGGGTTTTAAGTTATAACATTGTTGGAAGTGATAAGTTAGGTACAACAATAGGAAGGAAATGTGATAGAGTTGTTAGGACCAAATATAAAGTAAGAATATATGTATATATTAATGATGGGAATTAAATTTAGCTCACATGAAGAAATGGAAATTAGGAAATCAAGAAACCTTAAGGAAAAATTATATGAATTGATTAAACATGGCTATAACAAGTTATTTTATTGAAACAAGTAAATTGTTCATATATATATATATCTGCATCAAATCTCAGTTCATATGATTTATTTAGTATGAATTAAATTACTCTTCAATAGATAGAATTAAGTATGTCAAATTGATACATAAATTTCATAATATTTTTATGAGCTTAAATAAAATGTTATCACTATAATATGATAAGAGAAAACATATAAAACATGGTTATGGTTAATACTTAGCACCAGTATTATTCTTTTTTATTTTTTCTACAAATAATATCATGTAAAATAATAATAAATATTAAATGAATAAGAGAATATAGGCTCATGTGATTTATTCTTGCCCTACAAGATTTATTTTTGACATTGCCTTTCCCATCCTAACAAATAAATTATATTAGAATATTTCTAATTGTTACACTAAAATCATTTTAGGTCTAAATTCATCTTGGGAATATTTTCATGGTAAAAAATTCTTATTTTAAATCCTTAAACAAGTTTATGGGGGTTGACCTAAGAGAATATGTCCTTCAAAATATATTAGCAACCCTCTAAAGGATCTCTTAACACCAAGAGTATTCAAAGTATACTAGAGATTAGAATAAATAATGCAAGATAGACAAGATAATGAATAGATGAAGGCTTCTTAGAAAATTATTTAAAGAATACTATGTTTCAATATTTTTCTATGCAAAAATTATAAAGAATGTAGCATTAAGGATAAGAAATAAACCCATTAAAAAATATTGGGATTTTATGGAGACACTAAAATTAATGAGACGTTAGACATGCAAGAATATTATAGAACATTTACTATTCATGAACACAAATGAAGACATATTCCAAGTCATAGATTTGATCTTCTAGACTGTATAAAATAGAGAAATCCTAATATTTCTCATGATCATAGAATTTGTACATGTGTTTATCATACCTTAATGGCTTGATCATGTCACTAGGAATTTATTAATGAAGAACCTATCATGGTCCTTAGTTATAATCACTAATCAAACATTTTCATAAGTTTTAGCTTGTAATAGGATCAAATATCTCTCAATATCTTAATGATTGGTCCTTTCAGTGACTAGCATTATTATATAGAAGAAATTATATTAAGAATTCAAATATTTTTCACTTAGAGTTAAATAATTGAAGGTATCATTAAGCTCAATCACAACGTGATCATATATCATTTCTTTATAAAACAATTTGATACAATTACTAATCATGACTAAGTAGTAATCCACACATAACTATTCTATTTGCATCATGAAAAGTATGGAATCTATACTTACTGGGTCTTTTATCACCATGTAATTAAAATAATCTATAAATAACAAAAAATATACTACAACCTATATGAACTCTATGTTAGGAGGTTATTTTTTACCACATAGTAGAAAAAATAAAAGAACTCGGGATTCCAAAAATAAAAATAAGGAAAAAGAGTTATTATGGTGCAAAATTGCACCCTTATGCAATTTCGCATAATATTTACCTTTGATTTAGCTTAATAAGTTGATAATGCAAAAACCCACCCTATTAAGCTTCATTTTCATCTATACCTCATCATTTATTGTCAGTGGGGGGATTTTTGTTTGGGATGCGTATGCACTGAATAGATATTTGTGTGTCATGCGAACGTCCTGGAAATATTCCTGCTATTGTGATCATTGGGATGTTACACTTTTTCCTACCCATGAGTGTAACACCTTTGCAGTTGAAGGCACTCCCAAGAATAGCTCTTTGTCCTGCAATTTGACCATTTCATTTCCTCTCTTTCTCATTCTATTTCATTCTTGCAATTCTACTCCATTCTATTCAATTCTTGTTCTCCATTATCTCATTCTCTTCATTCTAGCTTTCTTCTTGCAACTCTACACCATTTTCTCTTGCAAGATCAAGCCTTCTACATCACAATCTTGCATGTTCATGTCACTTCTTCAAAACACTACTCTTCCTCTTGGCTCCACCAAGCTCGTTGGAGGGAGGGTAACCTTTATTTTCATAGCATTATCATTCTTGTTGTTAGCATACTTGTTATCTTGCATATTCTACGTCTTCTTTTTTATCATTTATTTATTTACATTTCTATATCATTGTCTATTTGGCTACCGGTGGAGATGGAAACACCAAAGAGAGGGTTTGACTAAGGTAAGCCTCAAAATTAGCCTCGACACTTTTCTTGTTTCCATGTGTGCAAGTTGTATCCATGAGGAAATTACAAGAGGTTGGACCTACTGTGAGTTAATCCCTTTTCTACTAATTGTTATTTTTCTTAATAGTTAATTTTTTTGTCATTCAAAACCACCCAATATTTTAACCTCTCACTGCCTAAAGGAATATATGGTCGATAGCAAAGCTTGGATGGTGGGGTTTTGGAATCATATTTCCCTTGCAGGGTGGGAGGACTTCTCCAATGACATCTACCTCAACTAGAATTCCCCCACACACCCACCCATAACTCATCCCCACCTATGGCATATATGTAGTGCCTCTCATGTTTTGATACTCTGTTACTACTTTGGTGTGTGTATGTTTGCTTCAGTGTGATTTTTTGGCTATGTTCTGATGCATATGCGATACTCTGTTTGACATCTTTTTAGCCATGTGTTGGGCGTGGAAGATAGTTATGCTCATTTGATTATGATAGTTGGACCTATGTGTGTGGGATACTCATGTTGATGATGTTACTTTGTGGGTTATATTGATGATGTGATGCTTAGATATTGGTTTATTTTATTTTATTTGGGTGAGGGAGATGGGGTGGAATCTCTCATCCGTGAGCGCCCTTCCTCGCTGTAACTCTCCTTCACAATGCGTTTGATTATGATTTATATATATATATGTTGTTCGACGTTTTGTGTTATGCAGAAATGTAGGTATCGAATGTTGACTCCACCTGCATTGTTGGGTCTGAGCACATCCTATCTACCCAATGGTTTGATGTGGTTAGGGAGTTGGTAAGAAAGTACCCTCGCCTAAGTCAGTAGTTGGTTCACGTATTTTTCTTGTCATGTGCATTCTGCATTTGTGTGGGTATGATTGTTAATTAATTATTTTATCTCATGAGTATTACAAGTATATTTATGGCTTGCTCTAGTGATTTATACTTTAAGTTAAATGTTATTTCATGATATAAAATATTAAATTTATAAAATGTCCTATGTTGCGTATGATATTTATGCTTTGGAAAAATAATGAGTACATTAGCACATTATTGTTATTTTATAATGTGAAGTGATTCTTTAAATTAAATCATTAAAAATTAAATAACATTGTTAAATAAATTATTATGGTTTATTTAAAAGAAAAAAATTAAGTTAGGGAAACAATCATCTTTGTCTTTGTTTAAAAAGTAATTTTTATAAAATAAACTTTAAACTTAAAATATTAATAAAGTGGAATATGGCTAAAATTATTATTATTTAATTGTTAATTGTCAAAAGTAAATTTATTTAAATGAGATATAAAGTATTTAAAAAGAGGCATTTATTATGTAAATTAAATTGGAAGATCCTCTTCCAAGTTTGGGAAGTGAGAAAATTTTGTGTTAAGTGGATTTTTGCATGGGAAGTTGCCGAAAAATCTACGACAACTCCTAATTGGATTTTATGGAAAAAGATATATTTCCAATTGTTGCTTTTTCGGAAAAGCAAGTGGGAAGAAAATGGAAAAATGGCAAAAACGTCTACAACTCAATTTTTCTTGAATTTTTTTGCATTGGGATAATTAATCTTTTTGAATTTTTTGGTTGATTTGATCAAGGAAATTCAAATTTGGTTTTGCATTAGGGTTTTGATTGAATCTGTTGTTGTAGGTGTTCGCATCTCTGGTTTTGAAGATTTATTTTGGCTGGATTTGCGCAACTCGTCCTTGAATCGAGCTTGCGTTGGACTCCGGGTAATTCAAATTCTTATTAGATCTTTGTAAATTTATTTTTATGAAAGAGGAAAAAGAAATCATGTTTAAAATATATAAATTCCATTTTTCTCTGTAAAATTGTTTTACCTGTTCATGGATTTCCCTCTTTCCTTTCTGTATCCATTTCAAAAATTTATTGATCTCCTTTCTCAATTTATAATTTCTGGAAGCCCCTCTCTCATCTAGAAATCTCTTTCGTTGATACTCCTCTTGCCTCTGTAATTCTTTTCCCCAATTTTTTATTCTGGAAATTCGTGCAATCCCCTCTATTTTGCTGCAGTTGCTTTCACTATATCTTGTTGAGTAATATATATATATATATTGATTTACTATTGGATGTATATTTTAATATTCTGATCAACATTTTATATATTTTGATTTACTATTGGATGTGTATGTTAATATTCTGGTCAACATTTTATATATTTTGATTTACTATTGGATGGGTATTTTAATATTTTGATCAACATTTTATATATATGCATATATATGGATATATGTATGTGTATATATATGGATATATGTATGTATATATATTTTGTGAAATAAGATATTTGGTTATTGTTATGTTTTCTATTTTAGTTACATCAAATGATTTGATATATATATTTATTCGTGTATTTGTATACACATATGTGTGTATATATATATATATATATATATATATAGTGTATAGGAAGGAAATGTGAATAAGTATTTGGAAAAAAAAGAAAAAAAAAGTAAATTACTCTCTAGATAAATTTTATAATTAATGAGAAAAATATTATTGTTTTAAAACTCTGTTTGAAAAATTATTTATTTTATTCTGTTTTAAAGTGACAGAAAATAATTGTATTTTAATATTGTTGTAGAAGTTGGATTTCCTTATTTTCCAATTTAGACAGTATTTAGGAAATATCAGGTTAATTGTTAAAAATTAAGTAGCTCAAATAGATTGTTGAACTTAGATAAATAATAGATTTAATCTATTTTTTATTTTGTAATTGATTTTCTAAAATTAAAAGTTAGATTTCTTTTAGTTACGAAAATCAAAATTTATATATTGTTGTGTGTAAAAGAATTATAATAATGAATAATATGTTTGTAAAATAGAATTTAGTAAATAATTTATAATTGGGATTGATAAATTAAGTTAGTATCGTTAATTTTAAAAGTATATTTTATTATGTCTATTAAATCTTAAAATTTTCATTGTTGCTCTTCAAATTAGCTTTTTAGCAAGTTTATAGACTTAGTTATTTAATTAGTGAATTATTTAAATGTAGGAAGATATTTAATTAAATTAAATATTGGGTTTTGATTAAATAGAAATATTAGTGAATTTTCTTATCTTGTTTTAAATTGATGAAAATGGTTATTTGATGGAGAGTTAGATGATTTATTATTTAAATGTTTTGTAGTTAATGTTGTGGTGTTATTACATTAAATGTAATATTTTTAGTATGTCTTGCATGGATTAGTGTTATTTCCATAGGTTAGGGAAAATATTTGTGTGTTCTTCTATGGTTGCATTTATTTGGTTCATGTTGCTTTCATGTGGGAAATTAGTGGGAGGTACCCTATTCAGGTTATGTTTCTTCTGTTTGAACGTTGTGGTACCAGTCTTTTGGTTTTGGTTCGAGGGCAACCATAGGGGAGAGCATATCTTCTCAGGTCTAGTGTCCAAGTGGTCACCCATGATAGAATTTCCTTAATTAAGTGAAAACCTAATTAATTTACTTAGTGGGTTGGGTTGGATATCACATAACAAGATAAAAATAGACACCTCACCCCTGCCATTAGTGCTCCCAAAGGCTAAGGACGGGTGGGAAGACCTGGTCGATAAGGTCACTACCTTGCCTTCATGAAAGGTAGTTGGCTCCACATGATTCACCCTATGGGGCGGTGCCTTGAGATAGGCTACCTGGTTAACCATAGATGGAGGCGGTTCCTGTTGGTGTAATTAATTATTTAATTACACTTTATTAAGTTTACTTAGGTTTTTCTTAGGCAATGACTAGTTTACTTAATTAATAAGTAAGCTTTATTTAGTTGAGATGTTTTTAGGTCAACATTAGGGTTATGCATACATTGATTTTATAAAGAAATTCATCTCATGTAATTTCTCAATTCTGAAATAATATCAATTTGCACATCTTCATGTAAAGCTCTGATTTTTATTATTTTTCTCTTATGTGGAAGGCTTTTCTGGTTTGCATGTCTAATCTTGGTTTCTATCATGGTATCAGAGCCTTGATATGCAACCCCTTCTTAGATTTTGGAGAAAATCATTGTAGAGTTCATTTGGGGTTCCTCGAGGGATCTAACCTTGAGAATTTTTTTGGTGCATCTTGGAGAAAAATGGACACCACCATCGCGTTCGCAATGCCCCAAAACCCTAAGATCGCACGTCATTTTTCTCAAATCCGAGCATTTGTAATAAAAAAAAAACAATTTAGAGGCACACAGATCTGTATAGATCTAGGCACCTCGATTTGTGTGCATGCAAGTATAGGGGTTATTATTCTGGTTTCTAAAATTTCTCCATTGATAAAAAATTCTAAGGTTTTTAATTATTTTTTTATCCTGCAAATCAAAAAATATTATTAGAATTTTTTTTTTGAAATTAAAAACAAATCAAAAAGAAAAAAAATTAGTGCAGTGTACGAAAGTACCCTGCTTCATTTTTTGGTAGGCCATACTTTGCATGCATGTGCCCAACGGCTTTAAAAATCCACTCCAATCAGCACAAGGCGGGGCCCCATCCAGCGTGTATAGCCCAACGACAAGCAAAGCCACCGACGGTGGAAAAACCACCGAACGACTTCATCAAACCCCGACAATCCCAAACAGTGGCCGGTCAAAAATCTGATGGGCATATTACAGTGACATCCTTCTTTGTAACGCGCTGCCACACAACCCTAGAGGAAGTTGCAAACAACTACTTAAACAGGCTATTTTTTTTTTGTTTAAGTACAATTAATAAGAAAGTTCACTAACTAATGCCAACAACCTCTAAGGTTACGAGACAAAGGTTATATAGAACCTCAACAAAAAACATGAATATAAACCATAAAAATTATTTAATTAAGAATTAAAACACATACATTCCAATTAAGATAATTTACATCAAGCATAAAGATAACTTTCAATTTCGTTTACCCATAATTAAACAATAAGGTTACAACACTCATTCCCCGAATGAGGCAAGTCCAATAAAACATAATTACAATTACAACTTCCACCTCGATAACAAATGAGGGGTACAATATTACAAGAACAACTAAAATGAAATAAAGCAAGAACTAAAACTGAACCCAACGAGCTCTCCAACTGGAAGTCTTGTCCACATGAACACAAAGAAAGAACCCAATGGATTTAGGTGCACGTCACCCAACCAAGTGGAACTGAAAGGCCCACCCCCCATGCTAGGAGATAATAACAAGGAATCCTAGCCAAGGCATCTACCTCTAGACAGAAAAAATGCATAACTGAACCAAACTGACATATCCAAACACATGTACCACATAAGTAAAAAATAAGTACAACACAAGTACCTCTCAAGTGGAACTCTAACATGGTCACATTGCTTCCAAAAATAAAGTAGTTCAAGTATGTTATGAGAACCATACACATAATAATTGAATACCAACTAAGGTCACAACAGGTATGTTATGGAAACCATACCCACAATAATCAAGTACCAACTAAGGTCATAGAAAAAGTATCATCACACAACCCAACATGAGTTACCCACTGTGGATAGTCAAGATGGTGGCCTCAACCAATCTTCGACCCTCATACTTACTACTACGAAGCCAAATCCCTACTATTGTCCTAGACAGAGTGTCATCACACAACTTGTCATGAGTTACCCATTGTGGATCGTTAAGATGGTGGCCTCAAACCGATCCCCAACCTTCATACTTACTAATACGGGATCAAATACCTGTCATAAAGACCAGATAGACAACCTTGCCATCCCATGGCCTTCCCACTCATCCCAAGTCTAAACGAGCCCTTGTGTCTATGAGTGAGGCCAACTTATCTTGATTAATGAGAAGTTAGTCCTAATCTTCTAAGTATTTTTTTAGTTATCACTTGATTAAACCACTTCCGAAGGTTACCCAATATTTACCTCTTCTGGGCTCTGGCCCCTAACGGAAGCCACTCTTCTACTTGACAACACACAAACCTTACAAACATCAAGGGTACCAAGGTGCAACAAAAAAGATATCACGACCATGCCTTTCATAGGAGGTGACATAAAATGAAACTCACTCCAACACTGGAGGCAACAAAATAACAAACACTCCTTACAAGAAGACGCAGATCCCATAATCCACTCCTTCCATAGGAGACACAAAACATCCCTGTTCATGGAAACCGGGTAAACACTGAATATGAACCATGCACTACCCAAGGGATACAAAATAGGTTGACGAACACAAAACGACAAGCCACAGAATTGAAAACCCCATCTGGAAGACTTAACAACACTTCTGACCCACTTTCCCCAAGGCGATAACAAAAGAAATCATATTTAAAAAAGCAATTAATCCAGAATCAAATCCGGTTCGGATTTCCTAAATCCAATTCTTTTAATAAAATTTGATAGATTATTTCCACAATAACACTAATTTAATAATGCCTCTTTCAAACATAAGCATAGTTTTAAATCAAAATCACATTCTTAAATGTTTCCAATATTTATGAATTAAACACTTATTTCAAACATTCAAAAAATAACACATAGAATTAATAATTGTTTCCTCTATATAAACTAAACCATTTTAAAAGAAATCAATTAATTTTGCAATTAAACATATTACTTACAACTCCATTAATTGCCTTTTTAAATATATTATCCTTAAACAAAATAAAAACAATAACTTGCTTAAAAGTGCAATATTTTAAATCACTCCATTATATTTAAATGGTGCTATTAACCAGATCATTTGCTCAATACTTTGATACCTTTCCAATTACATAATAAAATTATGCTTTTATTTTACTCAATCATTTTAATATATATATATATTTAAATATATATATATATATATATATATATATATATGTATATTAAAATCATATCCCCAACTATAGAAATATTTAAGTTAATTTCTAATATTATTTACATATAATATAAAATATTTAAATATATATATTATTGATTAATATATATATTTAATAATATTTTAATATTATATATAACTAATATTAAATATTAATAAAAAATACTTTATTCCCATTTTATATTTTGAAACCAAGCACTCAACTCATGCCTCGGGCCGTGCGCCAACCATTAAGGTTGGGTTTTGGTTGCCTTGGGCCACGTGCAGGTTAGGGCTGGCTGGGCCGAATTTTCTCCAGTCGCGGTTTTCTCTAACAGCAATGGCATTTTTTTGAATGGGTGGCAGCAGAGAGGGCAGGTTTACCAGGGTGGTGGTGGTCGGCTCCCACTAGGTGGCCGACTATGTGAACACAACCGACCTCCCCATAATGGTGGGTGTGACTGTGTAAACATAGCCGAAGCCACCATTGTGGGTGGCGGCTGTGTTTCCACAACCGTCCCACCACAATGGGCAGAGTCGACTGCGACAAGGGTTTGTGGGGGGTCACTCTAGGTGCGGCTCCCCCCACTCACCTCCCATGGGAGGTGCGGTGGGGGTGAGCCCCTAGCTCCCCCCACAAAATATTTTTTTTATTTTATTTTATTTTTAATACAAACCCGCAGATTTTGAAATTTATGCTTCCCTGAGGGCATTTTAAAAAGGTATAACTCCCCAGATGAAATTTTAAACAAGTTATATATATATATATATATATATATATATATATATATATATATATATATATATATATATATATATATATGTATATATATATATATATATATATATATATGTATATATATATATATATATATATATATATCTTCTATCTCTATTATATATATATATATATATATATGTATATATATATATATATATATATATATATATATACATATATATATTTATATATATTAGGATCCAAAAATCCCCATAAGAAATGGAAGAAATAAATTGAGGAAAAGAAATTGAAATATCTATTTACAACCAAGAACAATTTTTTTATTTTCTTGAGAAACCCAAATAGAGAAAAACAAAGGTTTGAGATTTTCCAACAAAATCAACATGAAGAATCCAACATAGATCTGGTCTTTTTTTTTTTTGAGTTTTCCAACATGATTTATATATATCAATACACATATATATATATATATATATATTAGGATCCAAACATCCCCATAAGAAATGGAAGAAATAAATTGAGGAAAAGAAATTGAAATATCTATTTACAGCCAAGAACAATTTTTTTATTTTCTTGAGAAACCCAAATAGAGAAAAACAAAGGTTTGAGATTTGCCAACAAAATCAACATGAAGAATCCAACATAGATCTGGTCTTTTTTTTTTTTGAGTTTTCCAACATGATTTCCAACAACACAACATATTTAAATATTTTTCAAACAAATAAAAACTAAAGACATGAACCTGGTAATCCAAGAACTTGAGAAGATCCAGATGAAGCACAGATCCTTGCTTCGATTCCCTCTTCAGATCAACCATTTTCACAACTTCAATCAAAAAACCTACAAAACCAACAATTCCACCTCTTTCTATTTCCATATTTTTCAAAATTTCCATCCCCCAAAATTGAGAAAAAAATTTCAATAATAAAGAAATTCCAAAAATATCTCCAAAATATAAGTGCAACCACCCTCATCAATTTCAGAAAACAAAAAATAGAAAATATCTCAGTTTTCCAAATTTTTAATTCAAACTTCTAAAAATGCAATTTAACTCATTTTCTTTTATTTTCAATTTTAATTCCAATTTCCAATTAAAATATCAATCAATTCAAACAAGAACTTAATTCAATTTAATTAATTCAATAAAATGAATCTAATCCAAGATTAAATCATTTTATTAATTAAATTAAATCATTTTATTAATTAAATTAAATTAATTAATTAATTAAATGACATCTTCCAACATAAAAACTAAATTAATTTAATCAATAACTTAAATCCAAAAAACCCATTTAATTACCTTTTTCTAACTTGAAATTAAATAACGAAGAGAGGGAACAATATCCAAGCAACACAACCTGACAAACACCTGACGACATACTAGGACTAGGATGACAACCTGGCATGAAAAACCTAGCTACTATCTCCCAATTGAATACTGTTGGGCATTGGACACACTCAAACCTATGAAACCAGGTGGAATCGATGTCATGTACCTATCAACCTGCGAACAAAGAGTATATCCACATACATACACATGTCATAATTAAAACACACCATGAAGAGGGAATCACAAAATCGTAGGGTGCTCGCAAGTGAGTGATGCGATACCATCCCCTTCACCAATACAGTGGTACTAACTGACAAATCTAACATACTATTATAATCCAAAGCATCATACATCAGTAATTCAACTAACCATTTATGTTTATTCAAAACATGCCATAAGGATAACATTAACGTTGCTTTATAAATAGCAATCAAATAACAACCGAGTACTATAGACAAGGTACTAACAGAAAGCACACAAACAAGGCATATGAATAAACAGAAACACATCAAATCAACATACCCACACAAGGATACACTGTCCAACCAGAAGGAAAAATAGAGGGGTATTACATTCTTTCCAATGATTCTCACTCTTCTGGCAACCAGCACATGAAGGAATATTCCTTCATAGATTTCGGCCACCATGCAGAGATTTTTCAGTGATCGTCTGATTTTCTCCTGGTAGGGGGCCAATTTTTTCCAGCGATGACCAGATCGCCGTCAATTTTTTTCTCATGAAGTGCTGATGTCAATGGCCGTACAACCCTCCTAGCCCCCCTCCTAACCCTGATTTTCCCTAAAGGAGCTATTTTTTCTTTTTGGCATAACTTGGGCATACGGAGTTGAAATTGAGAAAACAAGATATCGTCAAAAAGCTGGTTTCTGAGCACTATCCTATGGTGTAGTTTATTTTTTAGCTGAATTTGATTCTATTTGAAATTATATGTTTATTTTACTCTTTCAAGCTCATAACATTTTTCCATGATCTCTAATTTTCGCTATCTTTGCAGCATTGGAAAGGTATTGAGGAGTTGTGTGTTGCTATTCATGCACTTTTTTCTGTATCTGTCCCAGGTTTATCTTTATTCCAGATTTGTTTCGATGGTTGTTTTGGAGATTCCTTGGATATTTTGGTAGTTGGGAGGGTGCAACTTGAATCTTTGCACTTCATTTTAGTATCACATCATTCAATAATCTACTGTTGCTTCATAGATTCCAGGGTTATTCCCGTTTGGATTTTTCTAGTGTTCTGTGGCATTGGGTTTGCTATTGTTTTTTCATGATTCCTTGAGTCAATCAGTGACTCTCATCTAGTTTCAGTAGTAAACAAAAGCATCTTTCCTTTCCTTCCAGATTCAGGTTCCAGTGTTACTCCACAATGTTCTTCCAGTGCTTTTTTGCAGCAAGTCATCTCATTGAGCGAGGGGGTTTATCCCAATGGGTTTTCTCCTCTATCTCTTTCATTGCATTTGTACATGGGTACTTGATCAGGCCTTATTTTAAGGACCCATTCATGCTTTCTTGCATTCATCTTAGTTTTAGGTTTATGTTTTTTTTAGTCTCCCTAAGTTGCACTTAAGGGAGGGTGTTGGTGTAATTAATTATTTAATTACACTTTATTAAGTTTACTTAGGTTTTTCTTAGGCAATAATTAGTTTACTTAATTAATAAGTAATTTTTATTTAGTTGAGGTGTTTTTAGGTCAGAATTAGGGTTATGCATACATTTATTTTATAAAGCAATTCATCTCAAGTAATTTATCAATTATGAATAATATCAATTTGCACATCTTCATATAAAGCTCTTCTTTTTATCGTTTTTCTCTTTTGTGAAAGGCTTTTCTAGTTTTCATGTCTGATCTTGGTTTCTAATAGTTCCTAGCATTAGGTATCCTAGTTAATCCACATAGTTGGAGTTGGTTCCTAATGTTAGGTATCCAGGTTAATCCATGTAAGGCCATGCAACGACACTCTCCCATTGCACCCTTTGTTTCCCTTGTTTCGTGTGTCTCTGAAGTTGTGTTAGTTGTTTATTTTACTATCGATGCTTATGTTGTTTGATGGGCTTGAGTCTTGTGACATGTTTCCTTTATGTTTGAATCTTTGGTCGAGGGTTCTTTCTTACCAACTCCTTGCATGGGGGGTGACCCTTTGGGTGCACACGATTGGGTAGAAATGTGCAATGCACCCATTGGGTCCCCAATTGTGATCGAGGCGTGGATGCAATTGCAGTGATCTCGGAGCTCGCATGAAGAAGACTATTCCTTGAAGAATTCTCTTTCATTTATGTACTATTGCATTATGATTTTACCCTTCCTAGTGTTATAAGGGAAGTGGCCTTGTAATGTAGCTTTGGTTTTTATATTGTGTTATGTCTATGGAAATATATGCCATATTTGTAATTTAAACTTTGAAGTTGATTGTACTATTAGGTGATTTATGTTTATGAGATTATATCTTATTCTTGATGTACTTTTATCATGTTTATTCTCATTTCTTTATTCCGCTTTAGTTAGTGTCACATATCATTTATTTGTTGGGTTCGATTAAGTAACTCACCATGCACCCCATAGGATTAGGTTAATGATTTATGTTATATTTATGTTGTATTAATGTTTAATGTTGTAATGTGTTATTGTTACTTTCAAAAAAATGTATTTTTTATTTGTTGTAGTTGTCCTATGGGGTTTGTGTGGCTGGGCATTACACTATAGGCTAGTCTCAACCCCATTGACCATAAGGAATAGAGGTCGATCGTGAAGTGCAGGTCGGTGGGGTTTACATAACTAGGTGGGGTTGGTCTATATCTAGGGGTTCTAGCCATTTATCAAATACTTATCTCAAGGCATACCCCACCTACTATTTGTGAACCTCACCACCCACGGTAGACCCCACCGCTCATTAGCGAGTATGGTTGGTGGGGTTGGGGCCTCAGGTCAGCCCCAACCCCACTAATCATATATGCCTTTGCAGGTATTTTCGATGGGGTCAAGGCCTTGGATGGTGGGATCAGGCCTGCTACTTGCCTTCTGATATCTCCCTCAACTGATCGACATCCCAACCTATCTTTGAATGCTATGATTAGATGATATGAATGCTAATAGAATGGAGAATGGATTCAATCACTAGAAGAAGGTAGCTATAGGGGAATCTATAGTTGGATTGAATCCCAACCCGAGGTCATATGTACTATGATCTTGGAGAGAAGTAGGGAAATGAAAATGTATCTGTCCTAATGTTCACACCAACTAGAATCTCTTGTTCGATGATGGTAGATCCCCTCTTTTCTATTGTTTTTCAACATCGAGTTAAGGTATTTGGGTTATGTGCATCAGTAGAGGTAACATTAGGAAATTTAGTTCACTTTGAAGAATGGCCTATATAGGTTAGGCATCGAATCTCAAACCCAAAGACCACCTTATTTTCCTTACCCTATAGTTCCCACATGAATACCCATCCCCACATTGCTTTCATATTCTTCTTTTTGTACTTCTTTGTATTTTTTTCATTATATCTAATTAAGTTAAAACTATTAAACTTTAGTATTTGGTTAATTAGTAGGTCATAAGTGTCTCTAATAGAAGACTCTACCTCTATTCAATATGAGACACCATTGTGCCACAAATATTCCAACATGCCATGCTATTGTCCTTGGTCCATATTTTTTTCCTCTGGTAAAGAGATTGTTAGTCCATCTCTCAAGACCTCTAAGGTCTATTGGTGTAGGATCACATAGGTGCATAGGCCATCAACACCACCCAAAAACATTTTCTAGTTTGATTTCTAGTTTTTAGTTTGTTCTAGTTGGTGTTCTTTGGTATTTCTCAGGTTCATAGGACTTCAATGACAACAAGAAAAGAAAGAATCAACTTTCCTTAGCAGTGGTAGCATTAAATTCTCACTAAGTACCTTTACTGCACCCCATAGGTGCTTAGATTGTTCCTAGTGGGCTAGTGGGGCATGTCATGTTCATTTAGTCCTTAACCGCACTCCCATAGAGGTTATCATATGGACCCACATTAATGTAGGGGTATCTCTACCCCATGATAGTTTGACAAGAATCTTGCAATAATGTGGAGGCACAACCATCCTATGATAGGGTATTTTAGAGAATATGGTGGTGTAGGAGCTCATTAACTACAACCTCACGATCAACATTATGATAGGCTATGGTATCGTGGGTTGACCTGCTATCTCATGACATGGTTTATGGTAGACCGTGATAGTGCAGGGACTGCCACCCTGCAAACATGAGGTAAGTGGTCTTTGATATTGTAGGTTGAAGTTTGGTGAGGTAATTAGAGGCAATCGCTACCCCGTGACTATTACTAGGAGGTTGTGGCGGGAATGTCATATGTTATGTAAGCCATATATTTTTTCCAACAAAATAACAAAATTCCAATGGTCATATAAGTTTAAATTTGGTGGAGAGAACAAGGAGAGGAGGAAGAGGGACAGATGAAAGAGATAGAGAACATGAAGGGAAATGAAAAAAAGATGAAGGAAATAATTAATAAAGGTTGTATTGGAGTAGGAAGATTCTTATGTGAAGAATAAGATCTGTAAAAGGATGAGGCCATGATAAGACAAATGAAATGTTTTTTTTTAAGTAAATAAATAAATTGAATTTGTGTTGTAGTATTTGATTGTATGAGTTAATGTATTTTTGTTGTTAGTTTGTTTTCGTGAGTGATTTTTGGGTAGAGGGGAGTACCCTCTTGCATCAATTAGTATCAAATCGGGTTATCCTAAGTGTGGAGAGCATCTACTAGGATCTATGAGAGTGATTAATGGTTGAGGAGTGCTTAAGAGAATTGTTGTGGGTGTGTGTGGAGTCCCAAATGATTGAGAGCTAAAGTCTTTGATTGATAGAGATTCTACCATGAAGAGGAATACTTAGAATAGAGGCAGTGTTGGAATGATTTTGAGACAGGCTAATGAAATATATCATAAATGAAGTGACACTAGCTTCTAGTAACACTTTAGATTTTAAGAATGAAGAATAATCTGAAGTGGAAGAACAAGGAAAGGAAGAAGGAGAAGAACGACCAACGGATATAGGAGAAGAGAGATTTTTGAGAGCTCTTTTGAGAATAACAAAGAGTAGTACATTATATGTTCCAACTTTCTTTGGGACATTAAATTTAGAAGAGTTCATTGATTGGATTGGAGAACTGAAGTACTTTGAAATGGAGGACATAAGAGACCCATAGTGAATGAAAATAGACCAAATGAAATTGAAAGGGTATGTTGTACTATGGTGGAAAGGGTTGCATAGAGAATAAGAAATGGAAGGGGATCCTTGATAACAAGATGGAATCAGATGGTGACGAGATCAAAGAATTTTTTTATTCTTGGGGATTATGAAATGGAGTTATTCAAGAAATTGCAGAATCTAAGGAAAAAGGACATGAGTGCAAAGGGCTACATGGAGGATTTTTATAAATTGACCATTCAATCTGGAAGACATGAAATCAATAGAGAGAAGGTAAAAAGGTATGTGAATGGCTTGCAATTTAATATTCAAGATGAGATGAGTATGCTGAAAATTACCATAGTTGAGGAAGCATACCAATATGCATTAAAGGCATAGGAGAAATTGGTGAGGAAAATGAGTAGTGTCAAAGGTCGTGGAAGATTTTCAACTGACAAGGGACAAGTGAGCAACGTTAAAGGGAATCATATTGAAGAATAATTCAAGATTGATAAGGAAGAACAACAAGGAAAAGGATGTTTTAGCCAGAGGATGTGGTAGCAACAATAGAGGGTTCCAATTTTGATGTTACTAGTGTGGAGAAGTTGGTCATTGTTCCTTTGAGTGTCATCAAATACAAAGGGGCAACAAATAAATCACTTGGAATAGGAAGATGAGGAATGTGATGCATCACCAAAAGGTGAAGAGATAGAAGAAGGAAAATCACTTTATGATGAGGAGAGTGTTGGTGAATCTAAAGGTGGATGAGGAGAAGCCATCCCAAAGAAGGAATATTTTCTAAACTATATGCAAGGATGGAGGTAAGTTTTGCAAGGTTATAGTAGATAGTGGTAGTATGGATAGCTTAGTTTCAAAAGAGATGGTAGAAAAATTAAATTTAAAAAGGAGTAAGAATCCTAGTCCGTACAAAGTTTCTTGGTTGCAGAAGGAGCATGAGATGACTATGAGTGAGCAATTTTTAGTTAATTTATATATTGGCTCTTATAGAGATGAGGTGTTGTGTGATGTGATTCCTATCACTACTTGTCATGTGTTATTGGGTAGGTTGTAGAAGTTTGATAGGGAAGCCATCTATGATGGTAGGAATAATGTGTACACCATCCGGAAAGATGGGAAAGAAGTATATATTGAATTCTCTACAAGAGAAGGAGAAAAAAATGAAATATTCTAGTGCTATTGTTTTTTATAGTGTAGTGAAGAAATAAATAGATGAAAATAAATAGGTTGAGTGTAGTGAGTTACAACCATTAAAAGGACATATTTCTAGAGTGAAGAGAATATTGGAGTTTGATTTATCATAGTAGCACAATAAGGGAGTGAAAGATAATAGTCTAAAGGGGTTTGGTGGTCACAAATGTGGACCTATGGTAACGATTTATCAAGAGAAATTGGATGGCATTAATGGTGGTGGCTTGTGTGTTGAGGTTGAGAAAAACAATAGAAGAATGAAGGTTCTCGTAGGCAAGGAGAAATTGTGGATTAAAAAAAACATGGGATTACCGTCCCACGTATCTATCAATGTTCGTGAGTTATCAACTTGAGGAAAATTTTTCTTACTCAACAAGTATAGTGCAGGAGAATGTGGGTGCATAGGTGATTAACACCACCCAAAAACATTTTCTAGTTTGATTTCTATTTTTTGGTTTGTTTTGGTTGGTTTTCTTTGTCATTTCTTAGGTTCACAAGACTTCAATGTCAACAAGAATGGTAATAATCAAATTTACTTAGTAGTGGTAGCATTAAATTCTTATTAATTACCTTTACCGTACCCTCACGGTTGCTTAGATTATTCCTTGTGGGCTAGTGGGGTGTTTCATGTTCATTTAGTCGTTAACCACACTCTCACATAGGTTATCCTATGGACCCACAGTAACATAGGGGTACCACTACCCCACAACCATTTGAATAGAAGACCGTGGTAATGTGAAGGCACCACCATCCTGTGGCAAGGTATTTTGGAGAATGCGGTGGTGTGGGAGCTCATTAACTAGAACCCCATGGTTAACATTATGACATGTTGCAAAATCATGGGTTGACCTACCATCTCATGACATGGTGTCTAGTAGTCTGAAGTAGTGAGGGGACCACCACTCTACAGATAGGAGGTAAGTGGTATGTTGTATTGTGGGTTAAATTTTGGTAAGGTAATTAGAGGAAATTTCTACCCCTTGATCATTACTAGGAGGTTGTGGTGGGACTGCACTATGTTATGTAAGCTATAGATTTTATCCAACAAAATAACAAAATGCCAACTGTCGTATAAGTTTGAATTTGGTGGAGAGAACATGGAGAGGAGGAAGAGGGACTGATGGAAGAGATCTGAGAATGGGTGGAATAGGAAAGGAAACAAAAAAATATGGAGGAAATAATTAACAAAGGTTGTATTAGAGAAGCAAGAGGCTTGTGTGAAGAATAAGATCTATAAAAGGATGAGGACATGCCAAGCCAATTGAAATGTATTTTGCAAGTAAATAAATAAATTGAATTTGTGTTGTAGTATTTGATTGTATGAGTTAATGCAATTTTTTCGGTTAATTTATTTTTGTGAGTGGTTGTCGGGTAGAGGGGAGTGCCCTCCTACATCATCTATTCATCCAACTTCCAAATTTTTATGTCATAAACATTCAAAAAACCTAAAAAAATAGTTTAACATCTCCTTTAACCGTGGCCCTGTCAATTTATCTTTTATCCTTGAGGTAACCTTGATCCATCTGCTCTGTATAGACTCTTCCTTATGTTAGATATTTGGGAGTAGTGGATCCTCTCAATTACATTTTGGTGAACCTAATGTGAACCTTCATTTTCTCTTTGTCTTTGTTTAAAAAAAATTCTTCTCTCGTATTCGGATGTGTAGTTGATAGCTTTCTACGATGTTCTTTATGAGCTTCATGATGTTGGAAATTTTTAAATATTTCTGATATGTGGTTTTCATTGATGTCAAGACTATTGGCATTAATTTCTTTAAGATTGTATATGTCAAGGATATTGAGAAAATTGTAATCAAATAAGGTGCAAGTTGTTAGTGATGCAGTAAAGTTTAGTATGATGGCTAGCTTAGTATATTGAGCATAAGGAGTTGTGGATTAAAGGGTTTGTTGACAAGTATATCTAGTTTACCCACCTAAAGTTTCAGAGGTTTGCATGAAGATTTGATCAAGTTATGAGTATTGGTGTTTCGACAATTGTTTTGTTGTTGTAGCTTGTGTTCTTGAAAGAAGATGATGTGATTCTAGTAATCTGAGTTGTTGTGGATGATTTTGTGGTGATTCATGATGCTTGTGTATGTTTCTAGATCATGTTCTATCTATTTTTTTGGTTCACATCGATTGTTGTGCTCGCGATTGGTGATTTTCTTCTGAGAGTTCATTTTTTTCGTGATCATGGCCGACAAGGTGATTGTAGCATGTTTTGGATCTTCGAGGATAATTGTTTAAGGTGTTTCATGTTCGTGACATGTTTTTTTGGGTCCTTGCTATGTTTTGGCCGACATTATTTGATTCACATTGATAAAAAAATTATTAATTTGGGCCATCAGTTTGTACACATTTCATATTTTGTTGGGCTGACATGTAGTAGATGTTATCCTTAGTTGCGGATATATATGATCAATTTGTTTGAGGAGAATTGTATGCAAGAAGTGAGATGTGTGAGTGTTATGTGTGAATAATGTTCTAATCTTTTGAAGGAAGAAGTAAAGTGTGAAGAAGAGCTAGTAGAAGGAAGTGTTTATGTGCTTAATTGAAACTATAATAAGGCATTAGCAGATGTTGTCTTCTCAGTTCAAGATCTCGTGTATGGATGTAATCTGAATGTGACTATAAGATAGTGTGTCTTCCTTTGGGTAATAAGCCTTTTGTATTTGAGCAATGAGCTCTAGGAAGTGTGGTTGAATGCATGTGCATTCCCCATTTGTAATACTTTTAACAGAGTATAATCTTATGGATTAACCTCCACCATGGTTTTTCCCCTAATAGGGTTTCCACGCAAAAATCTTGGTGTTATGTGTGTTTTTGATGTGGTGATGGTTTATGATTTCATGTTTATTTATCATATCTGAGAATAAGTCTAATAAGTATAATTTATGTGACAACTAATTCAACCCCCCTCTTAGTTGTCTACCCTTGTGTTTCCAAAAATTGGTGTCAGAGTAGGTTCCTCTGGAGAAGCTTGATCACTTGAGGTGATCTAGGATGGTGACATAAATGATAGTCTGAGATTTGATGGAACAAATTATTCTCTGTGGAAGATTCAAATGGAGTGTCATATGAGATGCATTGGTGAACCTTACTGGATGATTACAAAGAATAGATATATCATCCCACATAATGGTCCTTCTACTGTAGGTGAGATTAAGGAAGTCGAGTATAAAATCAGGGCTAAGGAAGCATTGTTGAGTGCTCTGACTGATTCCAAAATGACAAATATAATGGAGTTGAAGATTGCTTATGAGATTTGGAAAAAGTTGGAAACTTTGTATGAAGGTGATAACCATGTGAAGATTGCTAAGATGCAAAGCCTGAAAGGGAAATCTGAAACATTGAGAATGGGTGAAGATGAGAACATCACTTCTTTTATGCAGAGAGTGAATGAACTTGTGTGTAGTATCAGATGTGCTGGTGGAACATTGGAAGAATCAAAGATTGTTGCTTAAGTGCTCAGATCCTTGCTTGTTGCATACAAACACAAAGCTGTTACTATTGAGGAGATCTGAATTGTGACAAATGTAACCAGAGACATGTTGATTGGTAAACTCACTTCTTTTGAGTTAAGTGAGCTTGGTGAATCTCTTCCTAAGACATAATCTGCATTCAAAGCTACTATCTCCGGAAAATATAAGTAGAGATATGATCCGAGAGAAAGTTATTCTAGAAAAATGTCCAAGTATGAGTAGGAAATGAGAGATATTGAAGAAGAAGAGAGAAAAATAGATGAACTTGAAGAACTTCTTGTCAAGAGGGTAGCCAAAGGAGAAGGTAAGTATAAAGGGAAATTGCCTCTTAAATTTTTTTCTTGCAATAAGATAGGTCATTTTGCCTCAAGGTGTCTTGAAAGAGTTCCTAAGCCAAGATCTAACAAGCCTAGATTCCAAATAAAGTGTTATTTTGCTGCTGATGAAGGTGTGACCGATGATGAATCTGAGAAAGGAAATGCAAGTGAGGATGAATGGGTATTTATTGCTATCAAGGAAAATAATCATGTACCTACTGATTCTAGTAGTTGCATGAATGTGGAGAAAGCTCTAGCTGCCAAAGTTGAAGAAAAAGATGAATGGGTGATTGATATTGGATGCTCTCATCACATGACACGTGATAAAATTAAATTTGTGAGCCTGGAAAAGTATGATGGTGGTGTTGTAAGATTTGATGATGACAAAGATGGTGTAATTTTTGGTAGATGATCCATTTATTTTTATGGTAAGCATAATACTGATGATGTTCTATATGTATGAAGGTTTGAAGCATAATCTCTTAAGTGTTGTAAAAATGGTTGACAAGGGATTTAATCTTCAATTCAAGGACGAAAAGTGTAGAATATTGGGGAGTTCTGAAAATGTGATTGCATTGGGTACAAAAAAAAAAGGTAATACCTTTCACCTAAGTGCTACTAGTAAAAGTTGTCTTATTTCTCAAGTTGATGAAATATGGTTGTGGCATAGGAGATTGTGTCATGTAAAATTTGAAAATATTATGAAGATAAGTTCTACTTAGGAAGTGTGAGATCTTCCCGAGTTGATAAAATCTACTAATACTATATGCAAGGAATGTCAGTTAGGGAAGCAAACTAGAGTTTCATTTTGAAGAAAAAAACATTGTTCAAATGAAGTGTTGGAGCTTGTGCATACTGACTTGTGTGGTCCTTCTAGAGTTAGAAGTATACAAGGAAAAAAGGTATTTCATGTTAATTATTAATGATTATTCTAGATTGATGTGGGTTACTTTCTTAAGGGAAAAATTTGAAGCTCTAGAGAAATTCAAGATTTTCAAGGCTATGGTTGAGACAGAGATAGGTTTGAAGATTAAATGTCTGAGATCAGATAGAGGTGGTGAATTCACTTCCAGTGAGTTTAATTCTTTCTGTGAAGAGCATGGGATAAAGAGACAATTATCTACCCCATGGACCCCTTAGCAAAATGGAGTTTTGGAAAGGAAGAATGGGACAATTCAAGAAGCTGCTAGGACTATGATGTTGGAAGGAAATTTTCCTCATATCTACTAGAGAGAAGTTGAGTACTTATGTTTATACTATCAACTAGGTACATGTCAAAGGTGATATTGATAAGACTCCTTATGAGCTATATTTTGGTCATAATCCTATTGTTAGATACTTCAAAATCTTTGGGAGTAAATGCTATATCAAAAGAGATGAAGATATAGGAAAGTTTGATGCTAGAAGTGACGAAGGAATCTTTCTTGGTTATTCTACTAAAAGTAAAGCCTACCAGTGCTACAATGAGATTAAGGAAAGTAATCGAAAGCAACAATGTAAAGGTTGATGATGACACATTTAGACCACCTAGAACCTATAGATATGATTTAGACGATCAAAATAATTGTACAAATAAAGGAAAGAAAGATTGGACTCTAAATTAGGAAAATCAAGAGGAAGAAACTAGTGGAAGTGTAGAAGTAATATCACAAGAGCCTAAAGTTCAAGAACAACCTAAGAATCCAAGGTATGTAAGACTAAATCATTCAGAACATCAGATTATAGGTGATAATAACAAAGGTGTTCAAACTAGGAGAAGAATTGCAGAAGAATATTGTTCGATCTCTAAGACTGAGCCTAGTAATGCCAATGAAGCATACAAAGATTAACATTGGGCGGACACAATGAAAGAAGAACTACTACAAATTGAGAAGAATGATACATGAATTCTTGTTCCTATACATAAGGACAAAAATGTAATTGGAACTAAATGGGTCTTTCAAAACAAATTGAATGAGACAGGTTAAGTAGTTAGAAACAAAGCAAGAATGGTGTGCAAAGGATATTCTCAGATGGAAGGAATTGACTTTGAAGAAAAAAATTTCTCCCATTGCTAAGATTGAAGTTGTGAGACTATTTCTTGCTTATGCTTCTTACAAAAACTTCAAGGTCTATTAGATGGATGCCAATTCAACATTTCTAAATGGCGAACTAGATGAAGAAGTGTATATTGAGCAACCTGATGGATTTCAATTGACTGATTTGGGAGATATGGTTTGTTGGTTGAAGAAAGAATTGTATGGACTTAAGCAAGCCCCGAGAGCTTGGTATGCCAGATTGGAAAAGTATTTGTTGAAGCTTGGATTTAATAAAGGTACTACTGATAGTAATTTATATTTCAAGATTGATCATGATAAATATTTGATTGTTGAAGTCTTTGTTGATGATATCATTTTTGGAGGAGATGATAGTTTGTGCATGAAGTTTTCTGATGAGATGCAGAGTGAGTTTGAGATGTCTATGATTGGAGAAATGAAATTATTTTTGGGATTAAAAATTTCTCAGCTAGATAAAGGGATCTTTATATCTCAATCCGTGTATGTGAAAGAATTTCTAAAGAAGTTTGGTATGGAAGATTCAAAGCCAGTTGGTACACCTATGGTGACCGGATGCAAGCTGACACAAGATGATGAATCTCCTAAAAAAAATCAGATTAGATACACATCCATGATTGGTGGATTGCTCTATTTGACTCAAACTAGACCTAATATCATGAATTTCATATGCATTGTTGCAAGATTTCAAGCTGATCCTAAGGAATCTCATGTGATAGCTATGAAGATTATTTTCAAGTACTTGAAGGGGACAATTGATATTGGCCTATGGTATCCTAAAGAAGAAGACCTTAATTTGAGTGCTTTTATTGATGCTAATTGGGAAAGAGATGTGGATGAAAAAAAGAGTACTAGTGGTGGTGAATTTGTGTTGAGAAAGAAGTTGATTTCATGGTTAAGTAAGAAGCATAATGCCATTTCTTTATCTACTACAAAGGCATAATACATTGTTGCTACTAACAATTGTACTCAAGTATTGTGGATGAAGCAAATGTTGAAAGATATCAAAGTTTTCTATGATGAACGTATTGCTATATTCTATGATAATTCAAGTGCAATTAAAATTTCTAAGAATCTGGTGTTGCATTAAAAAACCAAGCATATATCTATCAAGTTTCAATTTTTGAGAGAGAAGGTGAGTGAAAAGGAAGTCATATTGGAGTATGTGCCTAATAAGGAACATATTGCAGATATCTTTACCAAGCCCTTGCCTAAGGATACCTTTTGAGTATCTTAGAGGGGAGATAGGGGTGATTACCCTTCCTAATCAGAATTAAGATGCAATGAATTGCATTAGTTTGTGCATTTCATAGTCATATCCTGTGATCCAGATTGATGTTGTGGTGGCTGATACTCAAGGGGAGTACTTAGATGTTTAGATATATATGTGGTTCAGAGCTTTTATGGAGAAAGATAATGTGTACCTTTTTCATTGATGTCAAATGGGGAGAAGAGTCATGTGAAAATTTGTGAAAGAGTTAAGGAGAAAAGAGTCAAAACCCAAGGGGAAGAAAGTGTTAAGAGAAAGTATCATTGATGGTGTTTTTAACATCATGTGTTGCCATCAATTCCAAAAGGGGAGATTGTTGGATATTGTTGATATGTGGTTTTCATTAATGTCAACACTATTGAAATTAATGTATTTAAGGTTTTATATGTCGAGGATATTGAAAAAACTATAGTAAAATAAGTTGCAGGTTATCAATGATGTAGTGAAGTTTAGTATGATGGCTATCTCAGTATATTGAGGATAATGAGTTATAGATTAAAGGGTTTTTTGAAAAGTATATCTAGTTTATCCACAAAAATTGTTAGAGGTTCGCATAAAGATTTGATCTAGTTATGAGTATCAATGTTCTAACAGTTGTTTTGTTGATGTAGTTGGTTTTCTTGAAAGAAGATGATGTGATTCTAGTAATTTGAGTTGTTGTGGATTCTTCTATGGTGATTCATGATTCTTGTATATGTTTCTAGATCATGCTCTATCTGTATTTTTGGTTTGCATCGATTGTTGTGCTCTTGATTGGTGATTTTCTTCTGAGAGTTTATTTTTTTCATGATCATGGTCGACAAGGTGATTGTAGTGTGTTGTGGATCTTCAAGGAAAATTATTTAAGGTGTTTTATGTTTGAGACATGTTGTTTTGGGTCCTTGCTATGTTTTGGCTGACATTATTTGATTCACATTGATAAATTGTTTATTAATTTGGGTTGACAATTTGTACACATTTCACATTTGTTTGGGCTGACATGTAGTTGATGTTATCCTTATTTGTGGATATATATGATTTATTTTTTGAGGAGAATGGTATGCAAGAAGCGAGATGTGCAAGTGCTATGAGAAAATAATGTTCTAATATTTTGAAGAAAGATCTAAAATGTGTGAAGAAGAGCAAGCATAAGGAAGTATTCACGTGCATAACCAGAACTGTAATCAAGCATTAGCATATGCTATCTTCTTAGTTCAAAATCTGTGAGATGGATGTAATGCAAATGTGACTAAAAGACATTGTGTTTTCCTTTGGGAAATAAGCCTTTTGTATTTGAGCAGTGAGCTCTAAGCAATGTGCCTGAATGCATGTGCATTCCCCATTTGTAATATTTTTAACAGAGTATAATCTTGTGGATTAATCTCCACTGTGTTTTTTCCCCTAATAGGGTTTCCACGCAAAAATATTGGTGTTTGTGTGTTTTGTATGTGGTGATGGTTTATTCTTTCATTTTTATTTATCAGATTTGAGAATAATTTTAATAAGTATAATTCATGTGACAACTGATTCAACCCCCCTCTCAGTTGTCTACCCTTGTGTTGCCAACACATGACCCAGTCAACTACCTTTGAATACGAAGTAATAAGGATTTACTAAAGCATAGATATGGGATCTAGAAGCTTTAGTCCTCCTTGATTTGGCCCGAATTTGAAAGAGTTCCCTACAAGACTCTTTACTGGATACACCCCTCCTCTCAATGAAGTTACAACCCATGTTCCTACCCCTCCTACCTCACCCTCAAACTCTACCTCTTCCTTGGAGGATGAAGTTTCTTTTAGAGCCTATAGAGAAAATTTATTCCTTAGAACTAAGACTTGAAGAGCTCATGGGGTTCTTGGTAAGACATGATACCTTTTCCCAAATGGCTCATTTTGTTGAAAATATAAAGAATTTTTTAACTAAAGATCGAAGAGGCTTAGAGATCCTTCGTGGCATAAAGAATATTATAGAGACTCATGTCCCAACCTACACCTTTATCTTTAGTTATGCTACCTAATTTTTTAGATCAGAGATTGCTAGACAATAGCTAAATATCTTGATAATTGAAGTATATGTTTACATGGTTGACATGTGTCCCTCTACTAATACTTCTACCTCTTCTACACCCAAGAAATTTCATATGATCAAAGTAAATTTGGAACCTCTAGACTTTACTACTTCTACACTAGGAGGTTAGAACATCTTTAGCTCTAGTGTCCAAGTTGGCTCTTCTATTGGTAATAGTGTAGGTGGCCCTACCAATGCTGGTGTCAATGGTTTCATTGGTGCTAGTACTAATGGTTCTATTGGTGGGTTTTCTATTCATACCTTGTTAGTTGACTCAATCCTCAATGCTCTTCTATAGAACATGGGACAAATATAAACTTGGTGAATTTAGCTAGCTCATCCTCTTAGTTAATGTTCCAACCTTTCCATCATTGTAGTCCTTTGTCTATTGCTATTCTACACACTCCCATTCCTCAAGGGGTGGAAGTTCCAAATTTTGAAAAGTATAGTGGCCATGGGGATCCGTAGACTCAAGTCTCATCATTTAGCACCATGTGTATGGATTTATTCCACCATGATGCACTCTTAGAAAAAAATATTATCATGTTCTCTTAAGGATGTTGCTTTGGAATAGTATTGTTCCCTACTTGATAATTATGTATTCCCTTTCCATCAACTTGTAAACCAATTCTTCCAACACTTCTAGGAAAAAATCAGGTTGAAGGTCGAATTTATCGATCTCATCTGATGCAAGAAGGGACCTCATGAGAAGGTAAATGATTTTATAGCTCGATATCAGGCTTTGTTCTCTCAAATTTCCTATCCTTTACTTGATTCTGATGTACAAAAGTGCTCATTGGAAACTTACAGCCTACACTACAAGATAAATTTATTTTAATGAAATATTCATTCTTTACACATCTATGTGCTACTCTACATGAGTATCAAACAATGGTTTCCTAGCACAAGGATTCATCCTCATGCTTCTATTAGGATAGTCAATCAGTTGTGGTAGTCTCTAATGAATCTATAAAGAACAAAGCTATGGAAAATATGGTTTATGTTCCCACAAATAAAAATGTTACAAGATAAAATATAATATTTACTAAATTATAAGAATCTTATAATATCATCCTGCAAAAACTTTTAAATATGGAATAATAAATTTTCCAAAGATTAGACCACCATCTGAGTCATATCCTCAATGGTATGACACACATATGTTCTATTAGTATCATCATGTCTTAGGACATGATATTGAGATATGTGTTCATCTTCGTTATGTGATTTAGGACCACATTGATAACGAGACTATCTAGATTGATTGTAGGAAATAGAAATTAAAAAAATCCATAGTGAATCTAAATAGCCAACTATAGATCTACATAGACCCATTCCCATAACACTCTACTAATTTAGTCACTCCATCTTTATCTTTTGATTTTACCCCATCTGAGTATGTGAATGTAGTCTCATTCACTCATATTCCTCCTTGAGACCATGCAAATTCTATTCTTGAAATTACATTCACTTCACATGATCTAACTGTGATCAGGGAACTCTCCCTATTATACATTCCCACTCGAATCAATGATAACATTGTAACAAACATTATGGTTGATGCTTCAAGTTGCATGAATGTCATTATGGAGGAGACCCTTTTTATAAATAATTACATAAGGAGAAATGTGATGATTCACATGCTACGCTTTGCACACATGATGGGTTTTCTATTGCATCTATTGGCACTATTTCTCTATTAGTTCTAGTAGAGCCTAAAAGCTTAGAAGTTCCATTTTTTGTGATTCCCAAGTCCCACTTGTTCAAAGTGAGGTTAGGCATTCCATTCCATGGTGGTATCCATAAAATTAATTTCCTTGATAGTCCACAAACGTATAAAATTTCCCCATGAGGGTATTGTGAATACTTTCAAATATACTGGATATAAACCATTGGTATCGTGTGGGGAATTCTCCTTTGACCACTTTTATCCTGCATTAGTCAAAGCCCTACCTCTTAGAGGAAATATTTTATATAGAACTTACTTTAGGTATAAGACTAGGGGCTCAACACTAAAGGGTGGTTTTCCTCCATATCCTCATGTTCTTTCTTTGAAGGCATGCTTGCATGCACAATAGCATGCTTCTTCTTTTTCCCCTCCAAAGGGGAAGGAAAAGCATACTCTTACCTTAGGGCCTTCTCTTTCCCCCTCTTCTTCTTTTGTTCCATATTTTTTTGCACCTTATACTTCTTCTTCCCAACCTTTGGTGACATCCTCTATTCTTTCTACAATACTTGGCACAAGAAAATGAAAATAACCCATGTTGTGGAAGGAAAATGCTAAAGTTTTTAGCTTCATATCTTACCCACGGTGCCTCGACCCACCCTATATGGCAAGGGGTAGTGTTCCCATTGGGTTTTTTTTGTGTCTCAGCCTCCGTATCCTTTTCCTATTCCTCAACTATCCCTAAGGAAAAGAAAGGAAACATTCTCATCACTGAGACACTTGTCTCTCTCTCTCTACTTTTGTGTCTCCTTCTACTCATCTGAAAGATTCCACCCTTCCACCAGTATGGTTTTGGAGGTTTCTCCTTCGATAGAGAAAGATCCCCCAACCTCTTCTCAAGTGACATCCTCTACTACTCACAATCGATGAAACTATCTTATGTGTGAGTATAAGTTTCGATGGAAGGCTCTGGATAAGGAAAATGTTGTCTCATAGAAGGCCATCAAGGACCTTGCCATTTTTAACTTTGCTCCTATTTTTTTGCTCATACTTCTATCTTTTATTTTTCATAAGTTCTCATTTCCTTAGTTCTTCTTCCAACTTTGTTGGTAGATCCCAATGAACCTCACCCAAAAAGGGTTCAAATGTTCATCGCTCCCTCAATGGAGTTGCCCCTTCTTACTTCCCTTACCAATATTCTTCCATTCTTGTAGCTCATCGACATTCCTTTCACAAAGGTTGTGTCCTTTGTGGATCTATCTCCTTCTTTTGCCTCATATACAAGGATTCCACACCCTTTTATTAAGTGTAAGTTGGAGAATGACCTTGCTTCAAGCGATGTGCTTTCAAAAATCTCTTGATTCTTATTATGCTTTGGCTTGCACCATCCTTGTGATAGAGCCAACCCTTTCATCCTTAGAGTTTATCACTGAGATCCTCTTCTTGAGGTTGGTGGTGAATCTTGTGTTTCTTATCCTCCTCCTTCTTAGTTGACACATGTGACTCTTGAAAAGTGCATGTTCAATTTGTTGGAGGACATCCTATTTTTTTCCTCAATATTTCTAATATCAATGAAATTAGTATCACAATATCTCAATAAAGAAGACCTCGAGGGTCCTTCTTTATTATCCCTTGTTGTAGGTGATTCAATAAGTACCACCCTGGCTATCCCTCCCCTATCGGCTCATCCTCCCTCCCCTTATAATAATATAGATTAGGATAATTATGACATGTAGGTGTATTCATATTAGAGTAGCACCGTCTTCTACATCTTAATATTAGATTTATGTGATTGTTTGTGTTCCCTTGTACTTTTCTATTAAATTTTGTGCTCTTTCCTAGAGGACCCTTGCTGCCCTTGTAGGTGCTTGGATACAAGAGAATTTTTTTGTACACTTCTTCGATTTGTCTCATCATTCTTGTATGTGCTATAAATATATATTTTCATGTCGAGAATGATGCAAAGTGTGGGGGAATTTAGGGCTCTTCCATGTTGGCCCGATTTTTATTTTTACTTTGTCTTCATGTGCTCTTCTTCACATTCTAATACATTTTGGTGGTGATAACAATTCATATATATAATATACTTTACTTATCTATCTATATCTATGAGTAGTTTTGACCCCAAATATTTATATCCCCATGTGCTCTTGATTTATTTGTCTATGCTTCTTGATGTTTTGTTTTTTATATATTATCCCTCACACGAACAACATTCCATGACTAAATCTCACCATGTATCTTGTGCCATGACATCTCTTGTCTTTCTCTTCTCTTTAGAATGGCATGTGATCCTCTACATAACACATATCATTCTAAGGGAGGGCTATCATCTATGCTTAATTTTCAAATTTTTTAAAAGGATTCCTTGATGTCTTATTTCTATGTCCTATGTCTCATTGTCTAACTTGGGGGCAACTTGACTATACCTGTCTTGTCTTTTCTATGACTTTCTTACAATGTAGTTTGGAACAACCTAAGACCTATATGTTTTTTTTATGGTCTATAGCCATGTTATCCATACCTATTAGCATCATATTTTACTTGATCGAATTATCTTGTCATGTCTATGATCTTTTTTTATCATGTCTAATTTTAGTGTTTTAGCCTAACATGTTTGTGGTGAGATTGCAACTAACCTTGTAGGATCAAATTCCTATGTCTTCTCATTATTCTCATGACGCCCCTTTCCCTTTAGGTATACTAGATAAAAGGTTTTCTTCCTCTTTATCCTCAATACATTACCTTTAATATTTTTCTCCTTTAGCTAGCACATGTTTAGATACATATGCTCACTAAAGTGGGGAAAAAATGTTATGACATAAAATTGCACCCTTATGCAATTTCACATAATATTAACCTTTTATTTATCTTAATAAGTCGATAATGTAAAAACCCACCCTGTTAACCTTCATTTTTGTCCCTGTCTTTTTATTTTATGTTAGTGGGGGAATTTTTTTCTGGGACACTTCCATCTCACACAGACATCCACATGCCATGTGAAAATCTTGACAAGATTCATACTACTATGGTTGTTGGGATGTTACACTATCGCCTGCCCATGAAGTGTAACACCTCTGAAGTCATAAGAATGCCTGTGAATGAATCTTTGGCATTGAATTTGACCATTTATTTCCATATCTTTCTCATCCCAATTTATTCTTGTAATTCTACTCTATTCTTATTCTCCATTTTCTCATTCTCTTCATTCTATCTTTCTTCTTGTAGCTCTACATTATTCTCTCTTGTAGGTTTAAGCCTTCTACACCATAATCTCACATGATCATTTCATGTCTTCAAAGCTCTACTATTCCTCTTAGCTCCACCAACCATGTTGGAGGGAGAGGAACCTTTATTTTCATAGAATTATTGTTCTTATTGTTAACATACTTATTATCTTTCCTATTTTGTGCCTTGTCATTTCTTTATCTACTTTTTTATATCGTTATCCATTTGGATATCCATGGAGGTGGAAATGCCAAAGTGGGGGTTTGACTAAGGTAAGCCCTAAAAATCAGCCCCAACACTTTTCTTGTTTTCATGAGTGTAGGTTTTATCTGTGAGGAGCTTGCGGGAGGCTGGACCTATCGTGAGTTAATCTATTTTCTTCTAAAAATCGTTATTTTTCTTAATAATTTTTTTTTTTTTTCATTCAAGTATTATTCTTGTTATACTTCTTTGTATCTTTTATATTATGTCCAATTCAGTTAAAACTATCACACTTTAGTAATTAGGTCATTAGTAGGTCCTATGTGTCTCTAATAACAGACTTTTCCTCTGCTCTTTAAGAGATGCCAGTGTACCATAGAGATGCTAGTGCATCATGTTTTCATCCTTGGTCCATGTTTTTTTCCTTCCTCTGGTCGGTATATTTTCAATATATTTATCAATACCTCTGAGGTTTTTTCACATGAATTTTGAAGTTCTCTATCATAAAAATTTAGAAAATCCAAAAACATAGTTCAATCTCTCCTTTAACTATCACCCTGTCACTTGATCTTTTTTCCTTTTGGTAACCTAGAGCCATCTAATCCTTGTAGACTCCTCCTTGTCCTAGAGACTCAATAGTAGCGAATTCTCTCTATTACAAGAGTAAA
The DNA here is from genome assembly GCA_007115665.2 of Sequoiadendron giganteum. Taxonomy (NCBI): domain Eukaryota; kingdom Viridiplantae; phylum Streptophyta; class Pinopsida; order Cupressales; family Cupressaceae; genus Sequoiadendron; species Sequoiadendron giganteum. Next base: position 579,214,883 of record CM021101.1, read on the forward strand.
TTAGAATACGTAGGAAATAGTGGCAAATCAAAGGATCCTACTACTCCAAAAATAGAACATAACTAGATAAATGAAACTAAATTACCTATCTTTGGTAAAGACACCAAAGAATAAATAAATTTTTTCTAGAATCGAATTGGAGGAAATATGTAATAAGGTATAATTAGTCTTAGATTTGTGAATTTGTTGGAATATGAAGGGATAAAGAATTTAAATGGTATTATGAGTGTCCCTTACACATTAAAAAATGGACTAATTTAAAATATAAATTATTAAACAATTTTCAATCTATAGAGGCCACTTAGAAAATATGAGTGAGATGAGAGGAATAATACAAAATAAATGTGTTGTATAAGATAATTTGACCCGAGGTTCAAATGAATGGTAAAAATTAGAAGAATTGTTTATAGAGAAATAGAGAATTGGATGGTTTATTTTTAGACTACTATATTGAACTAAAGCATCCTTAGATGAAGGAATTTTTGACACATATATAGAAGCAGTTTAATTAGCTTCTCAAATTGAAGTGTAACCATGGAGGAGATTATAAATAAATAAATTTGAGAGTAAAGAAATAAAATTATTAAAATTGGAACTAAAGAAATTAAAGATTAAATAAGAAATATTAGCAAAAGGAGAGAGTCATTGGGAGACATCACAACTTTGCAAAAATAAGATATGTTGTAACTACTAATCTATAGAATGAACACTTCATACTAGAAAGGAGGAAATATACAAAAATATTAACAATATAAATTTTAGAACGACTAAGAAGACTCAAAGCTACTTATCATTGTATTTGTAGTGAATTGGATGAGCATGAAATTGATAACTTTTAATCATGACAATTATAATAACCCTACTTAAAATAATTTTTTAAATCATAATGAACTTGATAAAAATTAGAAAAATATATTTTACACTCTTAGATGTACAAAATGGTATTTTTTATATTTTTATGAAAGTACTCTTAGTATGAGAAATCTAGAGTTTTTATTGAATTTTTATTGAATTTTTTCCAAAAGAGGGGTTAAGCTACCACATAGGCTCCCACATAGATAGTTTCATGTGAAATGGTTTCACTTGAAACCTTTTCACATGAAACCACATATTAAAAATTTAACCTTCTATATTCTTTTGAATTAAAATATGTTTACTTAGTAGTTTTGAGAAAAAGGATTTTATTTAAAAGCACATAGTTTCGAGTAAAAAAAAATTCTTGAAACTATTTGGGGAAAATATATTTTACTCAAAACTGTTTTTCTGGTTGAAAGTGTGACACAAATCTATAGTTTTAGCTTGGTACCATACAAGAATAATTCCACCTCCTACATAGACACATTATTAGGCTGGGTGATATTACACACTACACTAAAGATCTTGTGGTATTTCCTATAAGTAGAAAGAGTTTAGTAGAGATATTTAGAAGGTTTTATAACACCATACAACCTCCACACATATAATATGGTTCATTTATAGAACCATATATGGGCGATATAACCCTTAAATAGCCTTAAACACAACTGAACATGCCTATATAAGCTATAATAATAATAAATATCATAAAGGAAACAAAAAATTGTGGGAATATGACAATTAAGAGTATTAATGAAATGATAGAGTAAAATATATCATGAAAAGGCATTAAGAGGCTATATGAGGAAGAGAAAGGAAAGAGATACAAACACAAGGACACAAGTAAGAGGAATGCATATGAGAGATATGTGTGAGAATAAGAGAAGAAGACACATATGAGTATGAGATATATGTATGAATAGTGTATACATTTATGATTATTTTACTTTTCTTATTATATAATCTTAGATATATTTAATTAATTTCTCTTCCTTATCTATCAAATGAGGGTTAAAAACAACACTAACATAAATATCTAGTCTATTTTTTCTTGTCAAAAAATATATCTTGATAGTTTAAATTATGTTGAAATCACATCCTATCTATTTATATTTCATTCTACCCCTTGATAAAATTCCAAGTTCCTTGAATATGGAATCCCTTGAATAGATAAAATTTCATGCCATCAAATCTTAAATCTTGTAAAATTTATGATTCTTGCTATGCCCAATGAAAACACAATTTTTAGTCTCAAATTTATAATTAGATAACTTTTCCTCTGGTAGATGAATACATACCTCATACAAAAATATTCATAATTATGTTTAAAAAAATTTCTTTCCCACATATCATATGTTGTGTTAACTTCAAACACGAAAGTAGGATTCCTCTTTTTCAAACAAAAGTCAATTTTAATCACCTCAATCCAAAACATCCATTGTACAAAACCATTACTTAGTAGAGTTCTAACTCAATCCAACAAGGTTTAGTTTAACATTTTAGACACTTCATTTACTTTTAGTGCATAGGGTGTGTGATTTTCCTAAACATACTAGTGTTATTGAAAAATTCCTAAACTTCATTAGATAAAAAACCCCCACCATTATCTTACATCAATACTTTGATTTTATTACTTACATATTTTTCTATAATTGCCTTAAATTTTTTTAAATTTTGAAACATCTCAAAAAAGTAATAAGAAAATATACAAGAATGTCTAGAACAATCATTAGTGAAAGAGACAATATTAATAATTAATAATTAAGTGTACATACATAATACCAAATACATCACTATGAGTCACTTCTAATATCTTTGTTATCTCTCTTATTTTAGTACTTCCCAATTTAAAATAAATCGTATTTATTTTATCTAAATGCATAATATTAAAGAAAATTGGAATCAATAGAGCAATATAAAATACATTACATCATAATATTACTCACCAAAATTTTTAGGTCCTTTTCTCCTATGTGAACAACCTAGTGGTGTCAAAACATTATTGACTTGATTTTGATAAGATATACTCTTATACAATTTTTATGCCTCTAGTGTTAAAAGTTTTGTTCCATGATCGCTTGGCTAAAACTAAATTTCATATGGCCAACCTACAATCGTTTTCATTAATGATAGAATACACTTTAAAGTGAATCATCTTAGTGTTGGAATCAAGGAAAACTGAGAGGAGGGGGTTAATCAGTGTTCTGCAAAATTTAACTTTATTATCTTTATCTTTAAACCACTTATAGCATTGAACCAAAAGAAAGATGCTAGAACATAAGGCAATCAACCACAACACCATAGCACAAGAATTTTTATGTGGAAACCCTATTAAGGGAAAAAAATAGTGGAGGTTAATCCAAAATTTGAGTATACTCAATATAAGTGTTTACAAATGGAATGCACATGCATTCAAGCACACTTCCTAGAGCTCATTGCTCAAATACAAAAGGCTTACTACCCAAAGAAAGGCATATTATCTTATAGTCACATTCGGATTACATCCATCTGAGAGATCTTGAGCTGAGAAGATAGCATATGCTAAGTCTTGATTATAGTTCCGGTTAAGCGTATTGGTTGCATTCTTCACACTTTGTCTAATTTTTCTCTTGAAACTCTGTCTGATTTAATTGAAATCACCAATCTTTGTTCTGCTCAAATGAAACTGCACACAATCAATCTATATTCCTTCTAAATCTTGCATCATATCGCATCATATATCAAAATGATATGAACAATCGATTATATATATCTGCCACTAGAGATTAGAACAACTGCATGTCGACTTTAACAAAATAAGAAACGTGCACAAATTGTCGGCTCATTCCATAGAAAATTATCAATGTGAATCAACCAATGTAGGAAAAAACATAGTAAGGATCCAAAGCAACATGCCTCAAACATGAAACACCTTAAACAATTATGTCTTGAAGATCCACAACACGCTATACACATCTAGTCAACTTTCCTGCATTGTTAGACTGAAAATCAGTACACTGGATCTTCTAACTTGTACACCAATCAATGTGAACCCCGATGATTCAAGGATAAGATAGTTCATACATCAGACAACCTTCCTTGAGATCCACAACACAAAATGATTACAAAAAATTACATATGAGTCGATGTACACAATTCTGTCAGATGTCCTATTTTAGCTTTGACACATATCTTCAATCTAACTTTCGGTATAAGAAATTTTTGAGATGTGGATGGGATTATTGTCTAGGGTTTCCATCAATGACAACACCGGATGACTTATTCAGTGTCTCTTGCCAAAAATCTCCCCCTTTGGCATTGATGGAAACACTTCGTGAAAAATGACTACGTGTCAGAATCAATACTAACATGAATACACTGTAATCCACAAAACTTTAAAAATATTTTTATCCAAAACTCCCCCTTAGATTAATATGAAAATTTTCACTATCCCACACTCCCCCTTTGACATCAATGCAAAATACGAGAATTTGTATACCAAAAAATCATACAAAACTGTATATGTACAAACTTTATTTTCTAACTACATGGACTTGAATATGTCTACAAAATTGTTATTCAACAGGCTTAAACTAGTGTCCCAACCCTTTTTGAGACTTTCCAAAATAGTCATGTGACCACATAATAGGTAGGATTGCATCTTTGCTAACTCAAGATTTTTCAAATCACAGACAACCATAACATCATGTGCTTCCTTCAATGTACTAAGCATTGTCTCCCTTTTAGGACCAATTAGTCCTCTTAACTCACATACCCTTTCAACAATTATGTCTTCTTCATGCTTCAAAATTTTAATTTTTTCAAGTAGGGATATGATTTGACCTTTCTTACTCACATAAATGGTTAGAGGATCAAAGGTTTGAGAGATATCTATTAACTGTTTCTCATATTCCTTAATTTTGTTCTCAGTGACGTCAGTGAATCTTGACAAAGATAATCATGACTTATAAATATTTCTATCCTTAGATAATGCACCTTGAATTTTATTTTCTCAGGTAGCTAATAATTATTTATCATTAGCAATCATTCACTTCAATCTACTAAACCTATTTGCATCAAATTCTTTTTGGACCTTATCCTCAACTGAATTTTCAAGAGACTCAAAGTTAGTACTTACAGAGTTGACAAGTTTCTTTAGCTGACTTGAGGGAGGATCAAATGAGTCCTTGACATGTGTGGGCATGATCTTCTCCAAGATACCGGATGCAAGACTTAGCAACTCATTGTCCTCAATGTGATATTTCAATATCTCCTCTGTTGCTTTGGTCTAAGCAAATGATGCCACCTTCAAATTTTGAATAGGAGATAGAGTGGCCAAGTTGATAGGACCTTCAACCAATTCAAGGTCAAACTCCTCCTGATGTTCTTCTAAAAACTTCTTTATTGCCTTTGCAGTGTCTCTTGCTTCCATAGAAACTTCCTTTTCCACAACCTTCTTTGCTTCAATTTTAGATTATTCCTTGACTTTGGGAATTTCTACTTCTTCAGCTAACATATCTTTAGGAGCTTCAGTCTCCATGGGAATTTTAGTATCTTCCATATCTAGAGGATCCTGATTGTCTTCAATTGTGTCTTCTTTCACTATTTCCATATTAACCTGAACATCCTAAACTTTCAGACTAGATGGATAATCTTCATCATGAGTTTCTTCAGAGACAACATTATATCTGTTCTTAAACAAAAAAGTATTAAGAATTTTCTTAGTGTCTTTTTCTACTTCTTCAGTTTGTCTGATCATAAGCTTATTCACCCTTGATTTTGCCTTAAAATCATTTTTAGCTTCATAGATAATTTTCTTTATTTCTTCTATTGACATTACCAGACATAGATTGGCAAGTATGAGTTCTCTCATTTGTTCATCTTTAGTTCTTGCATTATTCTCCTCATTTCTAAGACTTCATATAACCCCTTAGGTAACCTTGCCATTATTTCTATGAGAGTCATACTAAAAATATTCAAATATTTTATTTTGGATTCTTCAAGAGTTCTCTGACAGACACTATAAAAAGTGGCATGGAATTCAAAAAGTGGTTTGAGATTACCATCCTTAATTAAATCTTTTTCAAGCTCCTCTACAATCATACCTAATTTATTATTTTTCACCTTTTTCTTGGATTTTTCTTCATCAAAGGGCTCATCCTTAGAGAATTTTGATGCCTTTGAGCCATTATGCTTGATTTCTCTTACTTTCTCATTTGATTTGGTTTCTTCATCATCTTCAACAACAACATAGACTCTTGTGCTTTTATTCTTCTTCCTCTTTCCTTCTTTTCCAGATGTCTTGACTTGAGCTTTTACTGGGCTTGATTTCTTTATAGGATCGGATGAGGGTACAAATGTCCTTGTAGATCTAGATCTGGAAAAGGATGTTGTCGGACTAGCTGAATCAGTTCTAGCAGGATCCCCTTTTTCATCTTCTTCTCTTTTCTTCCTAGCTTCCCTCACTTCTTCAACTGATATGTCGAGGCTTTCTGCAAAAGCTTTGAAAGCTTCCTTTCTCACCTTTCGGACTATCACAAGATTCCTCAGTTGATTATGCACTTGCATATCCTTCTCTTCAAAGGTGCCAAAATTTATTTTGTTAGATCCCAAGGTTTACTCAACAAGTGTTCAACATAAAACTCCAAAATGTGTTCTTCAACCTTATATCCCATAGGCATTATCCAAACTATTTTTGGTTCTGCTGCTTCCATAAAACACTGATCAATGTCAACCATGAAGAAAATAGTGTCCTTAAACTTTTCCACAATATATTTAGGAATCCTTTGCCTAGCTTGCATCACACTCTAAAAGTTTTTGAAGTAGCCCCAGATAGTAGTTTTCCTTGCTTTAATATCTCCAAATATGTATAAGATGTCTCTTATTTGAACAGCTATAGGTCTATCACTTTCCCACTGCACTTTACCAACTCCCGAAACTTCATTCATGAAGTAGAAGAATATATATAATAGTATATTTCCATACTTCAAAATATTCTTCTTGTCCTTCTTGATTTTTCTAAGGTTTTCTGCAATTAGTTGGCTTCATAGTAACTCACATAAGTCATATTCTACATTTTCCTTGATCATTTGACACGCTGCATAGATTGTAGTACCAAATACAGAGTTATCTTGGCTGGAGTGATATATTTTGTATCTAATAACCATAGAATTTTTTTTACATCCAATTCAATGACATCATTAACTTACATGGCTCTTCTGTTGAAATTAGAACCGGTTGCCTCAGTGATTGTTTGGTTCTTCATAGATTTCAATGTGAGCAACCCACCAGCTGAATTCAGACCAATAACAATGCTTATAGCTTCTCTTGTGATCTTGAAGGGCTGATTTAACCACATGCACTCGACTTAGTATGTACCAAACCCATTCATTTTCGTCAAACACAAGAAACTTCATGATTTGTGTGAATTTCTTCTCCTCCAAAGCCTTAAATTCAATCCTTACAAAAAATATTCCCCCATAATGTGATTTGTGTACAGATTTAACAACTGAGAGCTTCCTAATTCCTCAACATTTGCATGAATGTATGCCCTAATATCTTCAATGTGCAAAACACCATATGGAACTAAATAAAATGCACCCAATGGTTTTGTCTCAATGGATTTTAATGGGTGCCATTTGAATTTTGGGTGTGCTATATCCTTAATATCAATGACTAATGGAACATTCATTTCCAGAAATTTCAAATTCATAAGTTTTGCAGATAAATACCTTTCACCGAATTAGGGTTTGTTTGCCGAATTTCCTTTAGACTTGTATCATTCACACACCTAACTTTTTATCGTAATAAATTTTTTTCCCTAGGTCTTCCGTATACCTTGTTTTCAAAGTTTGTGAAAGAAAATTATTTTGTGAACCTTTAATTTTGTATAAATTTCCTCCACAAGTGTTCCCAAAATATTTGTAGATCATTAATGTAATCGTTGCAATTTTCCACATCCTGGTACCAAATACTAGCAAGGGGGTAAAATATTTTCTTGAGAGCTCCCCCTAGGCCAGAGGCCTTAAACTAATTCCCAGAGGAATTTTTAGTACCAGATTTTGGTGTTGATTCATTTCTTGCATTAGAAACACTCATCTTCACCCATGTCTTCTTCATTTGATTCTTGATCTCATCCACAATAAATTTTCCTTTTCCTTTATCATCCTTTTGCATATTTTTGCCTTTGTTTACCGAACCCTTCCCGCTTCTACAAAATATTGCAATGTGATCATATTTGTTACAATTATAGCACACAAAATTCCTTTTCCAAACCAGTTATTCCATTGATTTTATCTTGATTTGCATTAGTTAGTAATATGGCCAAATCTATTGTAGGCATAACATGTGACATTTCTATTGAAAAAGTTATTTATCACATTTTTGTAGTCAATTGAATTATGACTATACTTATTGCAATTGAAACATTGACCGAAGAATGATGGACCACTTGGATTGATTCTACTTCTACATTGAGCAACCATATGACTAAATTATTGCAAACAAAAGAGTATCCATTAAAATTTTGAGCATTGGGTTGTCTTACCGAATACCTTCTAGCTTTGCTCATTTGATTTCTAGACCTAAATTTCCTTTGACCATATCTAAATCTTTCTCCTTTCTCATATCCAAGACCTTGCTTGTCACTTCCAATCTTTTGAATTTGAATCAGTTCATCAAGCTTAGCTGAGCTAATCTTGAACTTCTCCTTGTACTCATTTATAGTATCAAGTTCATCCATGAGAATAACAATCTATCTTTCAAGCTCTTCTTCATTGTTTCTGGATTGTTGCAATTCAAGCTCTAGCTGATTGAATTTGTTGCATTCATCAAATCTTTCTTTCAAGGACTGAGTAAGATTCTCTTCATTCTTATTTCTATCTTCAATTTCCTTGGTCATCCTCATCACAATAGATTCCATCTCATGCTTTAGGACAACATTATCTCTGGTGATATTTTCACATTCTTTTGTCTTTTTCTTCAAGGCTTGACTTAGGTGTTCATCTTCCATGCTTTTACTTTCTTTCTTCTTGATCAGATCACAAATTTACTTTATCTTTTCGTTGGAATTATTGATTTGATATTTCAATGATTGAATTAATTTCTCAGCATTCGTGAGGCTTGCTTGCAATTCCCAGACTTCAGATTTGGATTTATTAAGATCATCTAGTGCCACCAAAAGTTGTTGATGAAAACTACCAGAATCCATTGAATCACCTTCTTGGATCTTCCCCAAGCTATTAAACTTCTTCCAAGGAACTAGGCTCTAATACCAATTGTTGGAATCAAGGAACACTGGGAGGGGGGGTGAATCAGTGTTCTACACAATTTAACTTTATTAACTTGATCTTTAAGCCACTTATAGCATTGAAACAAAAGAAATATTGAAGAACATAAGACAATCAACCACAAAACTAGAAAAAAAGGATTTTTACATGGAAATCCTGTTAAGGGAAAAACCACGGTGATGGTTAATCCACAATTTGAGTATACTTAATATAAGTGTTTACAAACAGAATGCACATGCATTTAGACACACTTACTAGAGCTCACTGCTCAAATACAAAAGGCTTACTGCCCAAAGGAAGACACACTATCTTACAATCACATTTGGATTACATTCATCTAAGAGATCTTGAATTGATAAGATAATATTTGTTAATGCCTGATTATAGTTTTGGTTAAGTGCATTGGTCACATTCTTCACACTCTATCTGATTCTACTCTTGAAACTTTGTCTACTTTAATTTGAGTCACCAATCTTTGTTCTGCTAAAATTAAACTTTTCACAATCAATCTATATTCCTTCTAACTCTCACATCATATTACATCATATATCAAAATGCTATGAACAATCAATTATATATATCCACCACTAGATATTAGAACAACTGCATGTCGACTTTAACAAAATAAGAAATATACACAAACTGTCGGCTCAATCCATAGACAATTATCAATGTGAATCATCCAATGTTGGCCAAAACATAGTAAGGATCCAAAAAACAAAATCTTGAAGATCCACAACATGCTATACACATCTAGTCGGCCTTTTTACACTGTTAGACTAAAAAATCAGTACACCAGATATTCTATCTTGCACACCAATCAATGTGAACCCCGATGATTCAAGGATAAGATAGTTCATACATTAGATGGCCTTCCCTGAGATCCACAACACAAAATGATAACATAAAATTACATATGAATCGATGTACACAATTCTATTGGATGCCCTGTTTTATCTTTGACACATATCTTCAATCTGACTTTCGGTATAAGCAATTTGTGCGATGTGGATGGGATTAATAACTAGGGTTGCCATCAATGACAACACCAGATGACTTGTGAAGTTTCTCTTGCCAACACTTAGAAATAGTAAAAATTTATTTCCATTCTTGGGACATAAAATAAAATCAAGAGTTTCCACACTTTCCTATCCATGAAATATATTTTTACCTTTTTTAGAAAAACTATTGTTAGAAGGATGCTATCACCATGTAAAATATATCCTCTATCATAATCATAAGGAACCATGTACTCTGGTACACCAAATATAGTCAACAAATGGTTATCATTGATAATATTAGTAGATGAAAATAAATAAATCTATTATATTTTTTGTTGTTAGGTAAGTGCGTCAAGATGGTGCAAAAAAAGGGGGTCAAAAGTGGCCCTCAAAATTTGAAGATACCAAAACTTGGAGGAGTAATTTATTCAAACTCAAGGGTAAGTCTTTTGGTATCTGAACTTGGAAGAGTAGTTTGAGATTCATGCCCTCAAAATTTGAAGATACCAAAAGAACAAGAATTCTAATACTTTAAATCTAGTTTCTAAACCACTAATTTTTTTCAAAAATAGATAAGAGTAAGAGGATCAAATTCTTCACGCACACAAAAGTGTACCTATTTTCATTAAAACATAACATAGTGTCTGGTGTGCACTCCTCAATTTTTTAGTTACATTTAGTATTTTCAAAAACCAATTGGTAGAAATATAGTTAAGAGTGACTACTAGAAGTTATATATTTTTTATAAGTTTTCATTGATTATTTATTTTATGATATTTTAAAGTGGATGCATCCAGAAAATCACATCACCAAGCATGTGTGTCACATAACTTGAACCAAAATAATCGAAAATGCAAAAAAAATAAAAATCAATGTGTAAAGAATGAAGTGTAGAATATTTAAAAAAAAATTTAGACAAGTATGTAAAAAGTTATTAATAAAAGTCAATACATATGTCTCTAATAATTATGAAAAAATTAGTGAAAGAAATTATAAACATGATAATGTAGTTCAAATTCTAAAAAATATATATATGGTTAAAAGCTTAGAAGACGTGTGAAATTATGGTGATAATTATACTAATGTTTGATTTATAATGTGTAAACCTAATGACGAGAAAGTTGAAAAATGAGAATGGAGGAAAAAATCATGTCAAAATGAGGCAAATGAACCATCCAAGCCTAATGATTTTCATCCAAGCCTAAGTACAAGCCAAAACATGTAAGTTTTTATGCATGCCAAAATACATACATGTTTTTTTCAAGCTAGAATGCGTATGTGTTTTTTGCAAGCCAGAACATGTACATGTTTTGTCAAAGACAAAACACGTAGATGTTTATTGCAAGCCAAAACACACACATTTTTTAAAAGCCAAAACGCAGTTGTATTCTTGCCTACACTAAAATAATCATGTTCTTGAATCTAACTATCCAGCTCTCTCTCCCTCCACCTTAGTCTCTAACTTAGTCCACATTTCTCTTTTTCTAATTTTCTTTGTCTGTGCCTACATCCCTCCCCCAAAAATCTCTCTATCCATCTCTCCCTCTAAATATCTATATATCTCCCTACCTCTCCCTCTCTGCCTCCTCCCCTTTGTACTATTTTTATCAAATATCTCTCTATCTCTCTCTATCTCCATCTCTCTTTATTTTTCTCCTTCCTTTTCTACTCATTTTCTCCCATGTATCTCTTTGTCTCTCTATACCTAACTCTCCCTATCTCTAATTATTTTTTATACCTATCTACTTCTATCCATCCCTCTCTCCTTAACTCTCTCTACCTCTCCATCTCTCTCAATACTTCTCTATCTAGGTTACAATTTTCTCATGTTTGTAGGAAGAAAATGTATCCCCCATGCTCAAAATTCATCTTAATAGGATCAAGTGTGGTTTAATGTGCTCATGTTCCTATCGAGATAAAATTCCTCTCTGTATCTCTCCATATTTATTTCCCTCCCTCTCTTTGTCTCTCCCTCCCTCTATCACTCCATCTGTCTCTTGTTGTTTGGTGTTTCTGCACAACAACAACTCGGACAAAATAAAATTTATCTTATCTCTCTTGAAAGATTGGTCTCTATGAACAAAGAGATAACCCCAAGGTCTCACTGGTGTCAAGTCATGACAATGCAATAGAACAAAATCAGTGATAAAATATGAAAATGTTGGTAATCACAAGGAGTCTTATGCACAAATGCCGGAAGCTCTAAACTCATCAAATTTTAAGATACGGTGATGCTTTAATTTGTAGCTCTAACCAAATAATAAAAGAAAAAACAAAAGATGAGGGTTTCAGAAGTCCTAATGTTAACACTACTTTGAATATTACCCCTACAAATGATGAAATACTTGGAATGGACCAATCCCTTAAATTAATTTATGTTCGACCCAGGCTATACTTGCAATCTTGTAGAAAGAAGTGCAATCTTCTAAGGTGTTAAATATTTTTAGATTGTAGGCATTCATTTAATAAGACAAGATGAATATCTACAGTTGAACTAAGCACATAAATATGAGGTACAGGTTGACCTTGCACAACATTCCCATAATCAAGAAGCTACCCAAAGTATGAACCAGGGATTGCTACAAAACTCCAAGCATTAAATCACAAACATTACTAACTAAACCTAAGATATATCCAAACATTTCCAAGTGATTTAAAAGATAGAACAAAAACCATGCAAGAGAAGGCACCAGTCATAACACAATGTCTGCACTTTGTGTTAAATCATCACATTTGCAACAATTCTAGTCTATTACAACACTTGCTTGAAATGTAAAACTAACTTCTAATCTTCTAACATGCTACTCTATTGATAAATCTACTATTTACAAGTCTTTGGACTTAGTCTGTTCAATCAACTAGTGGGAGAACGAACCCTTACAAATGAGGCCAAAGGCCATACTTATAGAAAATGCCCGTGTTAACCAGAGCTAGGGTTACAAAGAAGCTCAACCACTAACCAAATCGGCCCTGACAGCCTGCAATAACTCACCATCCAATAATGAATAGAACAAGAGCCCCTTTAGATTGATCTAGGATGACAAAAAGTCAGGTACATTCCCTCAATCCACACCCACCATTAATGCCTCACCCTCGTGAACAACAACTCGCATGAAACATCAGCCATAACACAAGCCACCAATTAGATCCAAGTTGGGAAATGAACAAATCAGATTGAGTCCACCATGTCACGTTTTCTCACCATTAATGGCCACCTACCATGTCGACCTTGCATGTAGGAATGGGTTTCATCTAATAGCAGCTACAAAGCACTCAACTGTACCTGTAGATCTCGCCAAATCTTCAAAGTGCATCCATCAACCCCAACACGATCCAACCTGCATCCAAATGGGCCACCATTAATGCTCAATACATCATCAAAATCCAAACTGATTCATTAGAGTTACCAAGGCAAGAAAATAATGCACAAACCCAGGTGGAAGTAGAACCAAAATAGATGAAGGTGGAGCCACGAGAAGAATAGGAACAAAGACGCAAAACAAGCGGAGGCAGAGGCAGAGATAGAACCAAGACGGGAATGGGAAGAAAATAGGTGGAGCCAGAAAATAGAAACGGAACCAACCCTAGTGGAGGTGGAGACATAACCAACCCCGATCGAAGTGGAGACATGACCAAGATGGGAAATGAAGGGAAATAGGTGGGGCCAAAAACGAAACCAAGACAGGATCAGAAGGAAAACAAGCGGAAGCAAGGGCAGAAACAGTGCCAACCCTAGTGGAGGTAGAGGCAAAATGGGAAGGGGAACCAAACTGTGAACTTTACCAATGTTCAGAGTTAAGTTTCATCCCGGTTTTGGTTCCAGCAGAAGAAAGAAAGACCAAAGCAAACCCAAGGGAAAGAAACCAACCCGAAGGCCGAACACAGCGAAACAACAAAGACATAGGAAGCGGAACTAGAATGGGAATGGAAATTGAGCCGTAAAATTTGTGAAAGTTCATAGTTAAGTTCCATCTTGGTTTCGCCTCCAACAAAATGAAAAAATGAAGCCGAGGAAAACTAACCCGAAGGCCGAAGACAAAAAAAACAATGGGAAAAACAAGAATGGGGGAGCTGGAGCCAGAACGGGAATGGAAAATGAACCGTGAACTTTGTGAAAGTTCAGAGTTAATTTCCATCTCGATTCCACCTCTGACAAACGAAGGAAAAACTGAAGCAAAGAAAAACCTAAGGGAGGAATCCAACCCTTAGGACCCAAACAAAAACACTAAGGGGAAAAAATAGAAGGCAAAAGAATACCACCCCAGAGAGGACATCTGCAAGACTCCAAAACCATTAGGACCTCAACACAATGACACCCACTACCAAGGCAAGACCAAAGACCAAAATCCCAAGATTTTCAAAGATAAGCACAAAAGAGGGGGCAAGCCACATAAATAGGCCAAAAGGGCAGGCAAAGAGAGGGTCCCCACTTTCAGTGGAGCATGTGTGCATAACTACACAACAAAAGATGACTTCGCTGGGGAAATGCTCTAGAGCATTTCGATGATAAAATGGCATCATGAACTCATAATATATGGTTTCACTCCAAGCATCAGGTTACAAATAGACAAGGTTTCAGAAATCACTAACAAGCCAACGTATCCTATACCAGGGTCAAAGTGTGTGCATATACATTCATTTCCCTTTCCTAAGTTGCAACAAGGACCAAACTCAATCTGACAAGGCTACCTAAGGATTCTAAGTCCAAAAGCAACCTGGATAGAGCCTCACTGCCATACAGGAATCCATAGCCCTGGTGAGGTTATCACTGTTACCCTCCCTAACATAGCTTTATTGCTAGCCAAGCATCCATAGCCCCGATAGAGATACGAGGATACCCTTGAAAAGGTGAACATTTTGTTTGATTTTCAATAATTTCTTTTCTTTTCTTTTTTTGGTATTCTCTTTTGATATTTTCTTTTAAAGCTTTACTTTTCACCTTGCAAGCAATGAAGCCCACACTCAAGGATGAGAACCACAGTGGCCTTGGAGTAGAATTTAATATTTTTCACCCAATGAGACCTCCTAAAGACCATATGCAACCTTGTAATTCTTAAGATTTGTGTGAAGATATAAGACCCAAATAATTTCTAGAATTTAACCTAGTCAAGTGACATTAACTCCCAGCCCATGCAACATCAGATGAAGGAAAACTAATAGTTTGAATGACTCTGAAAAGATGATAAGAGTTTGTAAAAGAAATCCCAGAGCAACACCAAAGAAACAACCATTTGTATAGATGCAACAAGCCGAGAGGAAAGTAGGATAACCCCAAAAACATAGAGCAACAGAGAAAACCAACCCAAGAAGACCAAAGGAAACAAAAACCAGAAGAGACCCAAACCAAAAACAACAAGCAAGCAAGGCAAAAACAACAGAAACCCTACTCTAACCAAGGCAAAAAAAAAATAACAAAAAGGAAACCTAATATACTTATGTACAAGGAAAGAGTTGTGAACAACTCAAGACTGAAAATAATGCTTCAAATACTGCCCATTGATAGGCATTGGGATATCTCCTCCAGTGAGGTTTTTCAAATGAAAGGCATTATCTCCCAAAATATTTGCAATATCATAAGGGTCGAGCCAAAGTTTGTGAAATTTTTCATGCTCCCCCTTTTTATCATGGGCTTTATTCGAGTAGAGAACCAAATCATATATTCTAAAGGCTTTCACCTTAGCTCTTCTATGAAATGATCTTTTCACTATACCCTAATGTTTGGAAAAGTTTTCTAGGGCTTCATCTCTTCTCTCCTCAATGTGCAACAATTCAGTTAAGCGGGATTCATGCTTATCCTCTTCATCATATTATTCATTGATGAATTACAGGGTAGGGATCTTTAGCTATATGGTAAAGATAGGTTCCAAGCCATACACTAAGTGATAAGGAGAGGTTCCTAAGGATATATTCTATCTAGTGCGGTTTTCCCAAAGAGAAAATCTAAGCTGGGTATGCCAATCCTTGGGGTTCTTTTCTAGTAGTTTCTCGATGACTCTCAAAAGGTTCTTATTGGAGGAGTCAGCCAAACCATTCCCCTATGGATAGTAATTGACTACAAATTTTATGGCAATTCCATGATCATAAGCCCTATTAGAAAACTTTAATGATGCAAATGCAGAACAATTGTCATAATATATAGCCAATGGACAACCAAAGCAATTAATGATACATGATTCCATGAAATTGATTACCACTTCAGAAGTGCATTTCTTGCAAGAAAGAGCCTTGGTCCATCTAGTAAAATAATTAGTTATATTAAGAATATACCTGTGGCCTATAGATGAAGATGGATTGATTGGACCTATGTATTCCATTCCCCACTGTCCAAATGGTTTTACCTCTATAAGAGGCTGAAGTGGAAGAGTTGCACACCTCTCCCTACCTATTGTAGTTTGACACACATGTAAATTTATCACATGGTGGTGTGTGTCCTTGAGCAAGGTAGGCCAATAATATTCTACCCTCAGGATCTGATTTGTAGTGGAAGGTGCCGAACCATGGCCCGTGCCATATTTATCATGAAATTTAGTCATTACTCTCCTTGCCTCTTCCTTCCCTAGGAATCTCAGGTAGACACCTTCATGATTTCTCTTGTATAAGACAACTCCCTTCATCATAAAATTGCAACTCTTCAAATGTAGAGCTCTCCTTTGTACTGAATTAAGGTGTCTGGGACACTGTTGATTCAACAAGTAGTAGATAATGTCATCATACCAGCCCCCTGGAGAAACATCCTCAAGATTATAATGTTGGGCTACAAGGTCAAGACCCATTTCTGCCATTGTCTTCATCAGTCCCTAACCTCTTACCAACTTCATGGGCTGAATTTCAATATCATATTCTTGTAACATAGCTACCCACTCTGCTCTGTGTTCACCCAACTCATTCTGCATCAACAACTTAGCTGTAGGATCAAGGACTATAGCAAAGACCTTGTTTCTCTGTATATAGTGTTTGAACTTCTTCACAATTTGGATTAACGTATAAGCCTTCTTTTTGACATTAGGATACCTCAGTTTTTCATCTTTCAAAGGTGCACTCATGAATGTTATGGGATTATCATTCCCTTGATCAAACTTTTGTGTCAACATGCCCACATAGGAGTGATCAGAAGAAAATGAATAGATATATAATAGCTTAGCATAATCAGGACTTACCAAACTAGGGGCCTCAACAATAGCACTCTTGATTTCTGCAAATGCTTCCTTAGCCTATGTACTCCATTCAACCTTTCCTTCTTGTTTCAACATGGCATTTAAGGGCTTGACTATCTCTACAAATCTAGTGATAAATTTTATGACAAAGTTAATCTTGCCAAAATATGACTTCATTTCTTTCTTGCTCACAGGGGGTTGAATTTTTAGTATAGTCTCCACTCACTTAGGATCAATGGCAATACCTTGTTCCGAAATAACATTTCCTAACAACTTTCCCTTGGTGACTCCAAAGATGCACTTCTTTGGATTAAGTGAAATGCCAAATTCCCTATACTTTTCGAATACTTTGCATAAATCTGCAACATGATCACTTCTCTTCTTGGAAAATAGTGTCAGATCATCCATGTAGATGATTATGCACTTTCCAATGATGTCCTTGAAGGAAATATCCATAGATCTTTGGAATGTAGCTTCAACATTTATTAATCCAAAGGGAATTCTCCGATAAGGAAAGACTCCCCACTTTGTAGTGATGGCAATATTGTTCCTATCTTCATATTGGACCATGACCTGATTGTATCCAGAGTACCCATCTAGAAAGTACATCATCTGAGATTCATCGACAACCTAAAGCACCTCATCCAATGAAGGGAAGAAATAATTATCCTTTTTTGATGCTCTGTTTAGGTTCCTGAAATCAACACACAATCTGATTTCTCCATTTTTCTTCCTGACTAGAACCAAGTTTGCAACCCATGTTGAATTTATTACTTGGAATATTATTTATGTTGAGAGTAGCTTCTTCACTTCCTTCTGAATAATGGGCTCCAACAAAGCATTAATTGGTCTCTGTATTTTCCTGAATGGCTTGACATTTGACTTGAGGGGGATAGTATGTGTAATGATCGAAGTGTCATATGTTCTCAAGTGATCATAACTCTAGGCTATCACATCTTGATATGTGTGCAAGGCACCAATAATTCCTTTCCTCTCCTCTGGAGTGCACACCTTACCAATAAAGAAATTCTTGACATCACTTTGGGTCCCCATGTTGTATGTTTCACACTAGCAGTTGAGGGATTCCCCTTTCATTTTATGCTCTCGATCTCTTATCCTATCAAGATCAAAGATCATTTCCAATTGCACCATGCCTCTTGGGATGGTATTAATTTTCAGATTGAGGACCCCTTCTAGGTCTATTTCGGCCTATTGAGGCTCAAACTCATCAATTACTTGAGAAGCAAACACATCACAGCTAGTGATAAAATTAAGAATATTCTTATCATCTTCAAATACCTAAAAATTGGTGACATTGTCAGGCACTGAAGATACTGGAACAAGTTCCATAGTGAACTTATTTAAGCCTAAAAGTGATAAGGGCTGGAATGTACTTGCTTCTTGTGCTAGAGAATCAAGAGTCTGATTCTTACTCTGAGGTATCAGCTGAATGTTGAAGGCATCAAATCCTTCAATAAGATCCCATATTTTGTGTCTATAATTGGCCATCCTTCTATCATGACATGTGTATTTTTTCCTTACATGCCTAACCACTAGCTTGGAATCTCCAAACACTTGCATAATTTTAACCTTCTTTCTTAGTGCCATTAATAGCCCTTGAACTAGAGCTTCATACTCAGCTACATTGTTAGTGCATTGGAATTGGAGTCTCTAAGTCTCTAAGTAGGTTTTACCTTTAGGAATGATTAGCTCCACCCCTGCTCCAGTACCTTGCTTGGATCTGGATCCATCAAACCTTAATGTCCAGTAGTCATTAGCTCCTACTTTTCTTGAGATACCTTTGTCCTTGCTGACACCCAGAGGCTCTTCAGGAGGTTTTGGATCCTTCCCTTTTAGACTATTTTGAATGCTCTATATTTTTAACTCAATAGTTGGGGTTGTGTTAATGTGCCTTTGTATATGTTCCACTGCAGTTTGACACAAGAAAAATTCCAGTTCAAAATGAGGAGCATAGTGAACTTTGCACCAATTAGGAAGAAGAAATTCTTCGAAGTTCATATTTCTACCCAGCTGAATTTGATCTTCTACACATTTCTGGATAAACTCCTAGAAGTTATCCAAAAAATTGATTTGTCTATTTGCCTGATCACTAAGTTCCTCCATTTGTTCAAATCGCACCTCAGAGCTGTTGGCTTCTGATGTGGATTCATCAGAAGAGCCCTGCAACACTAAGATTTCCTCTATGTCTGAAGTAGATGAGGCTAGTACATAGTTCCCCATACTAGCCTCTGATACCAATATCATGTTTGAAGTATTATGATATTCAGTAATGGCATACTTTATTCTAGGTTCTCTCTCAATTTTGGTCTGATTTGGGACTCCTTTCCAGGGGAGCCACATGTGAGAATGATCTATAGATGTGTATCCATTTAGTGCCTTGGTGAAATCTCTACCCAAGATCAGACCATAAGTGTCAAGAATGTTAGCTATTTGAATATTAAGTACTTGTTGCACTCTAGGATCTGAGGCAAGTTGCATGGGAATCATGTTCAGTTATCCTACTATATTCACCTATGTTTTTTCCAATTGGGTGACCTTCTTCTAAGAGGCTACAGGGGTAATACCAAGAGCCCTACATATAACAAATGTCATAACATTTTTGGATGCCCCTGAATCCAACAGGAAATTGTGCAGATTTTTACCAAATATACGAATAGAAATAAGGAAAGGAGGGGTTTCCATTTCTCCTTGGAATAAATTCAACTATGATTCATCTTGTGCAACTTGGTCTCTATCCTTTTCTGTACCCCTATCCCTAGGTTGTGATTGACTATGACCTTTGGGTGTTTTTGAACAAGGAGGCCTTCCAATTACCTCATTAGTCGCCACTCCTTGAGTTACTATACTTGAATTGAAGGACCTTAGGACTACATTTTTGATTTCAGGAACTCTTAATATCTGAGAAGTAGAAAGAATCAACTTCACTTTTCTAAGTTCCTTAGTGACATATTCTCCAAAATTGTTCCACATTCATGTTAGTGTGGACCTCCTTGGAATGACCAATCTTCCTATCCTTTGTTGCATCAGCATTGCTTCCTTTGGAAACATCTGGCTGTCCTTTTGAGAGGTATTATGTTGGAACCTATGGGTAGGATGGATTTTTATTAGCATGTGGATCTGATGGAGTAGTAAAATTGTGTGGAGGGGTAGATGTAGTAAACGGTCCTCTATCTTGTGGATTCCTATGGGGCTTGCTCCTCAAATCATACTTTTTGACAGGTTGTTGAAACATCTGCACTTCTTCAACATCAGCTTCTCCTTCATCTAATGGCCCATTTTCATTCTTAGTTTCTTCATCAAATAGCTGATATATTTCATCCTCATTGAGCACTTGTTGAGCCTCCCCATTCTAGCTACTTGACTCCTCTTTTGGTTCATTCTCCTCATCCCTTAGGAAACGAGCATGATTCAACAACAAAACTAGGGAATCATAGGGATTTGAGGACACCAATTCTTGGTCGGTGGAGTTGTTCTCAACTTCATATTGAAAAATGGAAGCAACAATTTTAAATTCAGGGTAGTTAAGCTCAGAGTGTTGACTTGTCTTATGAAGCCTACACCATCCAGACAAAGTGGCTTCTGCTAAGTACACCTTGAGGTTTCTCTGGATTGGGAGGTTGATCTAGTGGAGTGGAAACTACTCCATTGTTAGGCGTAGTGTTCCATGACCTATTCTGCCTCATTGGTTGTCTTCTTTCAAATCATTGTCCTCCTTGTTTAATTCTATCAAAGTTCTAACCAGAACCTTGTCCTCTTTAAAAGTTCTAATTTATGTCATAGTGTTTCCCTCTATTATAACTTGATTGCATGCTCTTTTGATTAGCTTGGAGTTGATTGTTCTAGTTCCTCAAGTAGGTTACCTCCATGTTCAGCTTATTCACTTGCTTAGTTCTCTCATCTAGCCTTCCTTTATCAATATTGTTGCAAGGGACTGGATTCATAGTGTTTGGGGGTATCCTAACACTCCTCTAGAACCAGTAGATTGATTCAAAACTTCTAAGTTCTGCAAATATGTAGGGAAAATAGATTGTGACTGTGAATGGAGGGTATGGTTAGCATTTTGTTGGGGATAACCGGGTATTGGTTGGACCTAGTTTATTGGATGACCTAGGTGAGGGACCAGAGGCAGCTGTGGAATGGGATTCATGATAGGCATGTGATTGGTCATAGCCTAGTTAAGAGAATAGACTTGGCTTGGGTGAGCAGCAGGTCCCAGAGATGTCAGGGGTCCTGACAAGTGTTGTCTTAGGTCTGCACTAACCTTAACAGCCTCTGTATATGCAGTGAGCAAGGTAGTCAGGGGATTGGTTCCCCACTCAAGGAAGGTGGATGTAAGGATATCAAGGGCTTCAAAGTAGACTTCCAGGGCAATGTCCTCATTTCCATAATAAGGTGCTTGAATTCTAGTGTTTGTTATGTGGAACCTATTATTGAATGATGTGATAGGCTCATTAACTTCTCTCTTAACTGTAGTAAACTAGATATAAAGCTCATTGGCACTAATGGGAATCTTAAATTTCAGCAAAAATGTAGCCTCAAGCTTAGTCCAGTTAGAGATGGATGCAACAAGTAAATGGTTATACCAATAAAATGCCTCCTCTACTAGAGAAGAGGGGAAAATTCTACATGTAACATCCTCATGATTAATCCCTCTATCTCTTAGACAAGTCTAAAATATCCTAATGTGCTCTTTTGTTGTCCTATTTGGGTCATTCATGTGAAACTTAGAGAAAAAATGCTCAGGATTCTTGGGCATAACATTATAGTTGCTGAATGTCAGAGGTGATGGATTATTTGCCAAGATAACCATTGGTGGAGGTGGTAATGGTCGATGGATGACTGGTTGGCATTATCAAATGGGACCAGTCTCAGAATCGGATGAAGATGAGGTGGATGAGGATGAGGATGGTGGAAATGATGGATTGGATGATGGTTCCTCCCTTATTTTGGTCCTTCTTGACCTGGTTGGAGGTGGAAATTCTTGAAACTCTTCTTCTCCTGGTATAAATTGGGTTCTCCTTCTGAGCCTCTCAAGAGAAATGGCGTTTAGAAAATGCTCCAGCTTGCTTGATTAGGCCCTCCTTCTAGCACCAATCATGTTGTTTGGTGTTTCTGCACACCAACAACACATATGGAATAAAATTTATCCTATCCCTCTTGAAAGGTTGGTCTCTATGAACAAAGAGATAACCCCAAGGTCTCAAGGGTGTCAGGTCATGACAATGTAGTAGAACAAAGTCAGTGATAAAATGTGAAAATGATGGTAATCACAAGGAGTCTTATGCACAAATGATGGAAGCTCTAAACTCGTCATATTTTAAGATATGGTGATTCTTTAATTTATAGTTCTAACCAAATAATAAAAGAAACAAAAAAATATGAGGATTTCAAAAGTCCTAATGTTAAAAATACTTCTAATATTAACCCTACAAATGATGAAATACTTGGAATGGACCAGTCCCTTAAACTAATTTTTGTTTGACCCAGTCTATACCTGCAATCTTGCAAAAAGCAGCATAATCTTTTAAGGTGTTAAATATTTTTAGATTGTAGGCATTCATTCAATAAAACTGGATGAATATCTACAGTTGAACTAAGCATATAAATATGATGTACAGGTTGAACTTGCACAACATTCCCACAATCAAGAAGCTGCCCAAAGTATGAACCAGGGATTGCTACAACACTACAAGCATTAAATCACAAACATTACTAACTAAACCTAAGATATATCCAAACATTTCCAAGTGATTTAAAAGATAGAACAAGAACAATGCAAGATTTTTCAATGCAAGAGAAGGCACCAGTCATAACAAAATGTCTGTACTTTGTATTAAATCATAACATTTGCAACAATTCCAGTCTGCTACAACGCTTTCTTGAAATGTAGAACTAACTTCTAATCTTCTAACATGCTACTCTATTGCTAAATCTATTGTTCAATCAACTAGTGGGAGAATTAACCCTTACAAATGAGGCAAAAGGACATAATTATAGAACATGCCCACATGAACTAAAGCTAGGGTTACAAAGAAGCTCGACCACCAACTAGATCAGCCACGACAACTTGCAATAACTCACCGTCCAACAATGAGTGCAACAAGAGTGCCTTCAAATCAATCTAGGATCACAAAAATTTAGGTACATTCCCTCGAGCCACACCCACCATTAATGCCTCACCCGCACGAACAAAAAAGCATGTGAAACATCAGCCATAACACAAGCCACCAATCGGATCTGAGTTGGGAAACAAATGACTCAGATTGAGCCATACCAGGTTGAGTTCACCATGTCATGTTTACCCACCATTAATGGCCACCAAACACATCAAACTTCTACGTAAGAAAGGGTTTCATCTTATAGCAGCCAGAAAGCATTTAGTTGTACCTACAAATCTTTCCAAATCTTCAAAATAAATCCATCAACCCCAACATGATCCAACCTGCATCCAAGCAAGCCACCATTAATGCTCAATACATCATCAAAATCCAAGCTGATTCATTAGATTTCCCAAGGCAAGAAAATCATGCACAAACCCAAGCGGAAGCAGAACCAAAGATAGATGGAGGTGGAGCCATGAGAAAAATAGGAACAAAGACACAAAATAGGAAAAGGCGGAGGTGGAGATGGAACCAAGACGTGAATGGGAAGAAAACAGGCGAAGCCGAAAATAGAAACGAAACCAACCCCGGTGGAGGTAGAGATGGAACCAACCCCGATGGAAGCAGAGACATGACCAAGATGGGAAAGGAAGGGAAAAAGGCAGGGGTGGAAATGGAAACAAGATGTGATGGGAAGGAAAACAAGCAGAAGCCTGTGTGAAAATAGAACCAACCCCAAAGGAGGCGGAGCCGGAACAGGAACGGGAACCGAACTGTGAACTTTACCAAAGTTCAGATTTAAGTTCCATCCCAGTTCCGGTTCCAGCGGAAGAAAGGAAGACCGAAGCAGACCCAAGGGAAAGAAACCAACTTGAAGGCTGAACACGTCGAAACAAAAAAGACATGGGAAGCGGAGCCAAAACAGGAATGGAAACTGAACCATGAACTTTGTGAAAGTTTAGAGTTAAGTTTCATCTCGGTTCCGCCTCCAAAAAAATGATAGAAAAGAAAGCCAAGGAAAACCTAAGGGAGGAAAACCAACCCAAAGGCTGAAGACAAACAAAACAACAGGAAAAACAAGAACATGGGAGGCGGAGCCGGAATGGGAATGGAAACTGAACCGTGTACTTTGTGAAAGTTTAGAGTTAAGTTCCATCTCGGTTCCACCTCTGAGAAATGAAGGAAAAAGCGAAGCAAATAAAAACCTAAGGGAGGAAACCAACCCTTAGGACCCAAACAAAAACACCAATGGGAAAAAAAATAAGGAAAAAGAAGACCACCCTAGAGAGGACATCCGCAAGACTCCAAAACAATTAGGAACTCAACACGATGACACCCACTACCAAGGAAAGCACCAAAGACCAAAACCCAAATATTTTAAAAGATAAGCACAAAAGAGGGGGCAAGCAACAAAAATAGGCCAAAAGGGTAGGCCAAGAGAGGGTCCCCACTTTTAGTGGGGCGTGTGTGAAAAACTGCACAACATCTCTCTCTAATTCACTCTCATTTCTATAAATAATTTAGAGTTGAGGGTATAGGTTTTAGTGTTAAGGGTTCAAGGTGCATCTCCTAACTTTTTTAGGGTTTAGGGTGTAGGGTTTATGGTTGATGATAGAGGGTTGAGGTTCTACCTACCTCTTTATATATCATCTCACATCTCCTTCCTCTCTACTTTCCTCCCCATCTCTATTATTCTCTTTCTCTCTTATGTCTCCCCCTAAATCTACCTCTCTATCTAATTGAGTTCTCTTGACTATATACCTATATATCTATCTCCCCTTCCTACCACTCCCCTCATCTCTCCTTATCTACCTCTCTCCCTCCCTATGTAGATCTCTCTTCTTTATATATTACATATATCTCTCTATTTATTATCTACCTCTCCCTCCCTCCCTATTTAGATCTATATTCTCTCTCTCTCTCTCCCTCCCTATGTAGATCTCTATTCTCCATCTCTCCCCTATATCTACCTCTATCTAATCAAGTTCTCCCTCCACTATCTACCTCTATATCTTAGATTTTTATCTATCTATCTCCCTTCCTACCTCTCCCCTCATCCCTCCTTATCTACCTCTCCCTCCCTCCCTACGTAGATCTCTCTTCTCTCTTCTCTCTGTCTCACATATCTCTCTTTCTTATCTACCTCTCCCTCCCTCCATATCTAGATCTCTTTTATCTCTATCTCATAGCTTCTCTCTATCTCAAATCTATCTAAATTATTCATTATTTAGGGTGTAGGTCATATGGTTTATAGCTTTAGGGTTGATGGTTTATGATGGAGAGTTGAGAGTTAAGGGTTTAGGGATTACATTTAATTATGTAGGTTTCAACACCTTAACTTTTTAATGTAGGGTTTGAGGGTTTAACAAATAGGGTGTAAGGTTTATGTATTAGGGTTTAGGTTGTAGGGTTTATGATTAATGGTATATGGCCTAGGGTTGAGGTACATGGTTTAGGGTATATGATATAGGTTTTAAGGTTGACTATATATGGTGGTTTACTAGATAGGCCTTAAGGTCCAAGGTTGAGGGATATATTTTAGGATCAAGAGGGTATATGGTATAGGGTTGATGGTTGAGGGTTTATCCCATAGGATTTAAGGCATAGGGTTGATGGATAGGGTTTAAGGTTGAGGGAATAGGGAATAATTTTTAGGTTTGAGGTTATACGGTTTAGGGTTGAGGGTATAGTGTATAAGGTTTAGGGTTGAGGGTATAGGGTTTAAGGTATAGGGTTGAGTATATGGTTTAGGGTTGAGAGTATAATATTGATTTATAAGGTTTAGGTTTGAGAGTATAAGAACCTTGAGGGTTTAATTTATAAGGTTTAGGGTAGAGTTTATAGGTTTTATGACCTACGAATAAGTGTAGGGTTTAGGATATACCATTTAGGAGAGTATAGGGCTGAGTGTTAATTTGAAAATATTTAGGGCATAAGTTTGAGGGATATAGTTTAGGGTTGAGGGTATATGATATAGGTTTTAGGATTGAATTTGTATGGTTGAAGGTTTATTATATAGGCCTTAGGGTCCAAGGTTGAGGGATAGGATTTAGATTCAAGAAGGTATATGGTATAGGGTTGAGGGTTGAAGGTTTAACCTATAGGATTTAACTCCTAGGGTTGAGGGATAGGGTTTATGGTTGAGGGTATAGGGTATAAGTTTTAGGGTTGAGGGTATATGGTTTAGGGTTAAGGGTATAGGGTATAAGGTTTATTGTTGAGTGTATAGGGTTTAGGGTTGATTGTATAGGGTATAAGGTATAGGGTTTAGGGTATATGGTTTAAGGTTGAGGGTATGGGGTATAAGGTTTAGGGTTGAGGGTATAAGGTTTAGGGTTGAGGGTATAGGGTTTAGGATTAAGGGTATTGGGGTTGAGGGTATAAGGTTTAGAGTTAAGTGTATAGGGTTTAGGATTGAGGGTATAGGGTATAGGGTTGAGTATATGGTTTAGGGTTTAACCTATTGGATTTAGTTCTTAGGGTTGAGGGATAAGGTTTAGGGAACTTATAGTATAGGGTATATGGTTTGGGGTTATAGGTATAGATTTTAAGGTTGAGTATCACATCTCCCCCTTACTTCTCTCTATCTCACCTCTCTCTATCTCTCTCAATATCACATATCTCTCTTTCTTTGTCTATCCTAGAATAAAAAATATAAACACTTAACATGAAAATGAAATGATGATAAGATGCTTAGAATAATAAATCTAAAGACTTGGGATAAAAATGTAATGAAGAAATGATTTTGATGGACATGAAGATAAGGAGACCATATTAATACATTGAGTATAGAGATATATGGAAGAAATAGAGAATGAATGTGCACATAAAATCCATGATTAGGAAAGAGAAAAATGATGATGAAGAGAAACAAGGGATGGGATGGGATTAGGTTGATTTGGAATGCAATAATTGAACTGCAATGTATAGAGAACTTAAATTGAGGCACCATGTGATACTCTGCACCAGGGTATGTGGAACCAAGGTAACTATGTATCACATGCATAGGATGACTGAAACAACAAACAAACATGTCACTCATATATCCAAAAAATTCACGAAGGGCTTTGGAGGGGCTGATGTTGAAAAACCACAACCATAAGAGGATGCCCTAGTGTAGTACAATATCACAATGAAACTTGGCGGGTACAATACTAGACAACCAAGAAAACATTATCACAAAAATCCAAGACATGCCCCTATTTCTACTAGTCAAAGCACACTAGGATATGATGGATCATGGAAAACTAAAGTAGGTAGAGTAGGAAGCTAAAAAAAAAATTTAAAAGCACCCCAAAAATAATAAGAGATCTCAAATATCCTTTGCTATAATGTAATATCCCACCATGTTGGGATATTTACTATTTGATTTTCTGTTGTTTGAATCTTTTATGGTTTTGAAGTTTTTGAAATATTTACGAGGAAATGCATAAAATTGCAAATAAAATGCAAATAGAAAAATGTCGAAAGCCAAACTATCAAATGATCAAATTTATTATTTATTGCTTTGAATTTACAATAAGATTGATCATACCCATATATCAACTTCTGATATGTTATGAAACCCTTGAAAACTTTTGAAGTTCTTCTCCGATGAAGAACAAATGTGACCTCTATATGAAGCCACCAATCAACAAACCTCCTATGATCTTTCACACCCTTGGTAAGCTCGATTCAAGAAAAAGCTACGCTCCCCAAGATAATTATAGCTAAAAACCCTAGGTCCCCACCCCCAAAATACAAAGCACAAATCTGATTTGATAAATGATCAAGAATGAATTAATTTTCATTCCAAAACCTTTTTATTCTCTCTTTCATTGGGCCAATTTCTCCAAGAGGCCCTTTTTATCATTTAAAATCATTAATAATTAATTTTGATGTGGCTTTATATTTTTGTATTACTTGGGTGCCCAACACATCATAAATGCACTTTAATAATTGAATTTATAATGACCCCTTATACTAAATTCAACATGAAACATTATAGTATGCACTTTATAATTAATTATTAATAAAGTATTACTCTATTAATAATTAAAATGAAATAACTCCAAAAATACTCATTATTTTTCAATTCCATCAGAACAAGAAGGTCAACCACATAAACCACTACTCATTCAAGTTCCTCTCCCAAAATAAAAAGGTTGGCCATTGACACTCAATTGACTTACTATAAATAGTAAGTGCCTTAAAAAAAACCAAAAACCTCTGAATAGCTTAGCCTCATAATATACCAACAATTTGGAGAGATAAACACTGCCAACTACCACCTGAAGAGATCATTAATTCCCAACTAGACCCTCTAATCAGTAAACACTAGCCTATGAGGTTCAAATGATAAGCTAATCCCTCGAACTTTGATGCTTATGAAAATGGGGATATTATAGTTCGGCCTCCTTGAAATTGGTTGTCCCCAAGCAATCTCCACTGTAAAGAAACTCTACTCCACCAGAGGCCCAAAGGAAGAACCATGAAATTTCCCATACATCTCTAACTGACTCTTGTAGCACCAACATAAACACAATTACATAAGGATATCCATCATATTATATTTCCAATACATGCGCACGAGAATTGTGCATTGAAATCAAAACATGTACAGTTCAATCAAAGATTAAATTGAATGCTCTTTGTACATTGGACATCTTATGTAAACCACCAATAAGCTCTATTTGGAATCCTAATGCACCAGAATGATCCCAAACACTGTGATCAACACTCATTTTAATGTCAAGATCCCAAATCACTCTATAAAATTCCCAACTACTTGTCCAATGCACCCACTAGAAAAATATTGAACCATGCTCACTATTGTTGTGAACACTAACACAATATAGAGAAATATACCAAACAAAATTATCCTTGGATCCCATGACCAGAATTTAATTCTGCCATGCTATCATCCTTTGACTTTTTCTGAATTGTCCAAACATCAACTTCACCACACTAAGAATGATGAAGTAACCCATTGGAATCCATCCAAACTACAATGTTGACCTTGTCACCATTGTTATAAGGACTACACATGCCATCATGCCTACTACCACTGCAACCCCTCTGAAGACATGTCTCTAATGGAGATTACAGTGAAAAATAAATTTCAATCTATGCCTATTTGATGTAGAGGTAAGGTGGAAGGCCTCAAACTAACTCAAAGAAACCAAACTTTCAAACTTAGAACCCTAGTTTGGTGGGTTTCCCTCACAATTTCACCATTCTCCTTTTAACACTCCAAACATTATTTTCCTAACATAATCTACAAACTATACCTCAAACCCAAAAATAAATCACCATTTAAAATACCCTTTTAGGATTTTCCTAACATATCAAATTTGCAGGTAGTGTTTCTTTGAAACAAATCCTTCAAAAACTTTTTGCTATGCTTGACAAAAGGCCTAAAAGAGCAAAAATTCATCATTTTTTCGTCATAACTTACAGAGAACAGCTCCAACCCATAATATAAAACCTATTTCAGATATCCATTTGGAATTTATTCAACATATGTGGAAATTAGGGGTGGTTTTTTTTGTAACACAAGGCCTTAAAATTGTCTGTCCTGTTTTGAGACTAGGCATAATTAGGCTTACATGAATAGGGTGTATTGGTTCATATAACTACAGACCTTGAAAATTGGGTTTGATCATTAAAAAATGATTTTTTGTACTTTTTTAATACTATCCCAACCCTTACCAATCTTTCTCCAATGGTTTTATTGCAAACTTCAACTCTTATGGCTCTTTCAATGCACAAAATATGAAGAAAACATCCTAGGGAATCATCAATATTGCATCAGAATCCATCTCCTGCCTTTGCAAACTTGTGGAACACAAAATTAGTCCATATTATTCCATTTCACCAAGTTATAGCCATTTCTACCAATGGAAGTAGGAGTTGTACCATTTTCTTGCTCAAAACCCTCATTGCCTAGGCTTATAAAACTATTTTTAGTAAAACCAAGATATCTTGCTCTAAAATCAGCCAAATCACATGAAATCACCACCAAATTAAATTATATTTAGATTAATATCATCTAAACATTATTATAAATAAATAAAAATGACCATACAAGGTCATACAAGGTTCAAAAACAACAAATAACGTTTAGAATTTGCATAAAACAAAGGCATTTCATTGAAGATTTCACATATACACCCTCCTTTTCTTTGTGTTTGGCCTTAAAATGAATATTTAAACATATTAAAATGTTTCTCCAGCTAATAATTGAATCCCAATGATCTAACCAACCTATGACAACCGATGACTCTTCAACTTCCATGATTTTTTTAGGACTATTACAACAATAGAAACATTTTTTAATATTGACAACGTAAACAAATTAACTTGACCCATCACCTAACAGCCTAATATTGATCCAAAAACATACATAGCATGGTCTCCATGACCTTATTACAATAATTAGATGAAAATTTGACAAAATTGCCTCATGGAGGCATGGAATCCTAAGGTGATCCTACACCATACTCTCAGACAAAAATGAACTCAAGTCCTCTTGAGTGAGAATCTACAACAATGTACATAATCATCCAATTGGCTTCTTTATAAGGTGGGCCCTTTCATTTAGTAAATTAATGGAAGTAGGCTTTGTCCCTTAAGTCTTTGAGTGCCTTCATGTCCAAGACACACTCCAACCTTGGTGGAAACTCTTGTACCCTCTCAACATTTGCAATTACTTGAGAATCTACACCATAACCTGCAACCACAAATACCTGTAAATAGTATACATCAAAAGGTAAATATGTAACCTTGAAATAAATGGCCCCTTTGTTCGTATCTGCCCCTTGATTGCACTCAACATGTAACTGATCCCATTGTTCATCTTGTGTGGTATGGTCTTCACCCATCTACCCAAGCAATGCAAAAGTATAGTGGGTTGCACCCTCATACTCCAACTACAAATGTGGAGTGTCTTCAAACACCTTTTTATTATCTTTCTCTTCCTCTTTTCTTGGAATTTTCTCTTCCTTCATCAAAAAATGTTTCTTAACATTTGGTTCTATTATCTTCTCATGCATTCTTGTCTTTTTAATAATCTCCTTGATGGGCCACATAACCTTCTTCTTGATTGGTAACTGCCAACCTTGCATCTCAAGTTTCATTTTTTCTTCCATTTTTTCTTGAATTTATTTCATTAGTTCTAAATCATGCCTCAACTCTATTATCTCTTGGTCAACATTATTTATTTTGTCTTCTCATTTTTCTTCTTTATCTCCCTTTCCTCTCTTGTTCTTTTGTGTTTCTTATTTTGTAAGCCCTTACTCTGCAGGTCTCAATAGACCATTCTCTTCCACACATCCATTCTTCACACACACAACCACCCTCTACCCAATAGGATTATAGAAGATGCACTCTCCAAGACTTCTGCTACCCACTTCCTCTTAGTGGAAGAAATTTGCGCACCTTCTACCCAACTTCATCACTATTGGATGATATACCTACAACAAATTCCCTCTCACAACTCCCTCTCAGGGTCTTCTAGTTATTATACCAATTTGATGCAGAGGTAAGGTGGAAGGAATCAAAGTGACTTTAAAAAATCAAACTTTCAAATTTAGAACCCTAGTTTGGTGGGTTTTCCTCACAATTTCACCATTCTCCTTGTAGCACTCCAAACATTCTTTTCCTAACATAATCTACAGACTAGACCTCAAAACCAGAAATAAATCACTATTTCAAATACCCTTTTGGGATTTTCCTAACATATCAAGTTTGTAGGTAGGGTTTTTTTGAAACAAATCCTTCAAAAACTTGTTGCTACGCTTGATAATAGGCCTAAAAGAGTAGAAATTCACCATTTTTTTTGTCATAACTTGTAGAGAACAGATCCAAACCACAATATAAAACCTATTTCATATACCCATTTTGAATTTATTCAACATATGTGTAAATCAAGGATGGTTGTTTTGTAACATAGGGCCTTAAAATTGGTTGTTCCATCTTGAGACTAGGCCTAATTAGGCTTACATGAATAGGGTGTATTGGTTCATATAACTACAGACCTTAAAACTAGGTTTGATCATTCAAAAATTATTTTTGGGACTTTTTAATGCTATCCCAACCCTTACCAATCTCCCTCCAATGGTTTTATTGTAAATTTCAACTCTTATGGATCTTTCAATGCACAAAACATGAAGAAAACATCCTAGGGCATCATCAATATTGCATCAGACTCGATCTCCTACCTTTTCAAACTTGTGGAAAAAAAAAATAGTCCATATTATTCCATTTCACCAAGTTATAGCCATTTCTACTAGTGGAAGTAGGAGTTATACCATTTTCTTGCTCAAAACTCAACCAAATCACATGAAATCGCAACCAAATTAAAGTATATTTAGATTAATATCATCTAAACATGATTATAAATAATTAAAAAATGATCATACAAGGTCGTACAAGCTTCAAAAACAACACATAATGTTTAGAATTTGCATAAAACAGAGGCATTTCATTGAAGATTTCACATATACACCCTCCTCCTCTCTGTTCTTAGACTTACATGGAATATTTAAACATATTACAATTTTTCTCCAATGACTAAGTGAATCCCAATGATCTAACCAACCTACGACAACCGATGAATCTTGAACTTCCATGATTTGTTTTGCACTTATACAACAATAGAAATATTTTACAATATTGATAGCTTAAACAAATTAACTTGACCCATCACCCAACAACCTAATATTGATCCAAAAAAATACATAACATCGTCTCCATGAACTTATTACAATCATTAGAGAAAAATTTGACAAAATTGCCTCATGGAGGTATGAAATCCCAAGTTGCTCCTACACCACTGGTACACATCTGGATGATGGTCATCTTAACTCTGACACTGCAACTAGTCCTATGAAAATAACTCAGTCAAATACCTGAAAACTCTAGCTCCATCTTCTGAAGATGGAAACTCCTCATCCCACAATGGATGATAGGAATCTTGAGCCAATCCACACCTACGCCTCATCAAATCATCAATGTGTGGACTAAAGGAGAAGTGATGAGCACTCCTCACTATGCAGTCAAGATAAAATTATCCTACCTCTATCAAAGGCTAGCCATCATAGCTATAGGGAACACACTCCTCATCAATCTCATCACTGGAATTAGAAGGTGGCTCATGTCTTTGATCCTGAATAGCTAATTGGGTAGATGTTCTACCAAATATCTTTGTGTACCCAATAGAATACTCTCTTTCATGAAACAAGTGGAGGTACTTTGATTTTATCACCTCTAGAGCACTTCAGATGAACCTCAAACAATGAATATGAGTACCAGTTGATACCCCATACTATTTCTCCTGAAGCTCAGCTCTCCAAAGTTGTTACTTAATAAATTTATTAGTTTAATCAAAGTACACTAAGCTGATCTCTCCATCTCTATGGCTCACTAAGCTGTCAAATCAAGATCAACCAAATGGTATGTGAAATCTTATTTGCTTCTAGGAGAGCGAAAAAAATCAACATGAGAACCAATCTCCACATTGGATGACACCCTATATATCTCCTGTGAAAAATATTGG
The DNA here is from genome assembly GCA_007115665.2 of Sequoiadendron giganteum. Taxonomy (NCBI): domain Eukaryota; kingdom Viridiplantae; phylum Streptophyta; class Pinopsida; order Cupressales; family Cupressaceae; genus Sequoiadendron; species Sequoiadendron giganteum. The sequence continues at coordinate 579,248,819 of CM021101.1, forward strand.
GTAATGTTGTGTTCAATCACAAAAATCTTTACAGAATCAACCACCCCATCACACAAGCTATCAATATCCCACTCTACATCACCTATAATAGGTCTATCCTCAGAGACCCCTGAAGCAACACATGGTTCCCTTCTACTCTCAGCCAATGCAATCATCCCATCAATATCACTTGCACCTGTAATTGTAATGGATGTAGCCAAATCTTGAATGTACTCCCTACCACATTACATGGGTGTATGGTCATCACCAGTAACTATCATAGATATCAGAAATTGAATTATTGGTGATGAAGACTGCATTAAGCTTAACTCCATGATAAGCTCATCCTTCCATAAATTTGACTCTTGAAGGGTTGTTTGAGAGCTCTTCAAAGAATCCATGGTGACCTCTAGCTTATAGGTGAGCTCATCAACCTCCTCCTCTTTCCCTTTTAGAGCATCATAGCAGATTTCATCCCACTTGAGAAGATAGTCTCTATCAACTAGTAACTATAGAGAATTGTGTTTCATTATCCCAAATGCTTCTCTAAGTGCATGAAACTCTATAAGGGAAAATCCACTATCGCAGTGCTCATTTGTCATGGGTGTACTCCAACCATAATTTTCCAACATCTTGCGAGCAACATCAATTTTTTTTAATGTTGTTGCAATCATATTGTCACTTACCTTCAATTACACTACCAAATGATGATACCCCTATGACAAATCATTACAACACAAATTTTCTGATTTATAATCAACACTATGATAAGAGGTTAAATCATTATCACTTACTATCTAGTGAGCATCATTATGTGTGCCTTACACTTTGCACACATAATCAACTTTGGTATTGAAACTATGTACCTCATGGGATGGCTCTCATGGCATGGTAGATGTTGTTGATTTGACAATATCTTTGCACATTTATACTTCCAAAGTAAATATAAGTTTACCCAAAGAAATATCATAGGATCCATCACCATTAAGTGCATTTTTGTTTTATTTTTCAAGGTTTTTGTTGATGGTTTTTTTATGCACTTTACAACATAGGTAATGCGTAGGTGAATTACCTCTCTTGAAAGATAATTTTCCACAATTGCAGAACATATGCCAAGGTCTCTTGGATGTCAGGACATGATGATGCTTGGAATATATCAGTTGTTTGATGTAATTTTGTTGGAATCACAAGGCAGTCTTACATGGTTTAAACTATAGGAGAATTGGGTCAATGAATGGAGTTCTTCAAATATGAAATTATTGCAATTCACTGTAGGTCAGACAGCAATCATGGACTCCATTGTTTCGTCGGATTTGGCCTTACAATGTGCAATGAACCTTAGCACAAATTGTTTCTAAAAAAGGAAAAAGGGGTGAGGGAGAAGGATGGTTCCTAGACCTGCAACTACTGATGAACAATGATCATGGAGGTTCCTATTGTGGACAGTTTCCTTAAACAAAATTTCACTTTATCTGAATTCTCACAATGTCATGAAATCTATGCTATCTTCTACATACTGCATATATTCATCATTCATTCGCCATGTAATGTGAACAAAGAAAAATTTTAATGAGAAGCTATGAAATTATAGTCTAGACTAACTTTACACAGTCATTTACCATCAGTAAATGACCAAAAGTATGGACAAGGAAAGCATACACACAACACAAATATTCAAAACCAAAGACAACATACTAAATCCACTACAGCTAACTAAAGGGAACAAGAACGACAAAGTAATTTGAAGCAAAGTTTTAACTAAGGGGAGAAGAATCATGAAACATGTAGAGAAACCCATAAATACACCAGGAAATGAGTGTATTTTCTATTTTAATTTCTACAGCATGCCTTTACAACAACTCAACTCCCTTAAAATGAGAGGAGGAGAGCTCTATTTATAGTTTTCAAAAATAAAAATGAGTGGCCAAGATTTGATTCTATTGTGTGGCCAAGATTCACTTTACACTAGGGTTTGACCTACCCCCAAATACATTTCATTTATAAGACATTTCTTATCTTTTCCCTATGTTGTCATCTAGTGGCAACACTGTAGCAATTTCATCTTTTTGTTGTTTGCCCTTTGCTGCAGCTATTCCTTGAGGAATTCTTTGTCGATGATAGGGTTTCCTTCACGTTTCTTTAATGCTGCATACTCCACAAAGTTCAAGATCATTGGCTGGTGCTTATCTACTTCCATGATATCCGACTGCAACACTTGGTAGCTCCATTCGTGAGAATTGCTAATGAGATTTTTCTAGTCATCATCATATTTGGCAGCATTATCTCTGAAAATTTCTAATTGTGCAAAGGCTCAGGAAAAAAAACTCATGAATTTTGTGGTGATTTCAGCCGACATCCCATCTTCCATGCTCTTCAAGAAGTGTGGATTTATGCTCTCTGGATTTATTTCAGCAGCGGGTAGCTCGTACCCTATCATTAACTTGAGGTACCAAGTGCACTCATCTATTGACTCCTTGGCCCATTCGATATTCGGTGCTATACATTCTAGGATCTACTCTAGCCTCTTCTTCCAGTGATCGAAATCTTGCCTCCATGTATCCACTAGCTAGTGATCATCATCTTTGAGGGCAAGGTCCTTCTACTAGACCTCACTTGGCAATGCAAGTATGGCCTCAATTTTTGGGTAGGCTACTTTGTATTTCCTCGAGAACTCCTCACAGACTTGCCTTGTGCCCTCAAGGGTTATTTTTACTTCCAAGAACTTATTTTTTGTCCAGACAACCAAGTTGATACCCATGTTCCACATGTCCAAGACCTATTGGAACCAATTTTCCGTAGTCTTATCCAGGTTCCTTCTCTTTTTCTAATTTATTGATTTGTTCCTGGGAGAGCAGCTGAGGGGGGGTGGAGGACATCATGCACTACTCATCTGGGGATGACCATTGTTGAATATAGGCCATTAGATCAACCACTTGTGCTTTGAGTTCTTCCTTAGAGACCTTATCCTATTGGATAAGATGCACCACCATGGTGACCGATTCCTGGAGGTGATCAACCTTTTGCTCCCTTATGGCCACTCCCAAGTTGATGGTGGAGAAGTTATAAGATATTCCTTGTTCTCCAACCATCGGTGTCGCTATTTGTACTACCCTAGATCATGAGGCATCTATGGTTACCTTTGATCTGATCCTAGGCTTCTTCTCTTTCTTGGTGCTTATTCGTGCTCTGGCCAGAATGGCTTCCAACCTTGCCTTGGAATCTTTCAAGGTGGGAGTCTTTTGTTTCAATTATTTTTGTATCCAATTGGGTATTTTGGGGTCTTCCCTAGGTAACTCACCTTGATCCCTGTTGTCCTCCTTCTCAAGCTCAATAGCTCTGACAACAATAGCACTCTTCTCAGTTTCTAAACCTTTCTTCTCCTCATTAAAGTCTTGTTCGAGTGATATATACTTAGGGGGAGACTTGGTGTGCAACTGCTTGTTGGAGGGATCCTCCCTTTCAGCACCATTTTCTTCTCCATCTTGGCCCTGTTTATGTTCCTCAGGATTCTCCTCTTGTTCATTTTCATGGAGGGGTTCCTTCTCATCATGATCTAGGGTTTGATCATGCTCCTCAGTTGGAGACTTGCTGCATTCAATCTCCGGAGCAGTAATTTCCTCTTCACGTGAAAGTCGATCCTTGGCTTCTTTATCCTTAATTTCCTTAAGTTTTTTGCCCCACTGATCATTGAGCTTGGGGTCATTTGTTTCTCTTATTAGTTCAACATCCAACTCCTTGTTGCTCTCACTAGAGGACTCATAGACTACCTCATCTATCTCCCGGAGTTTGAATAGTGGATGCTCGTGGTACTCAAATTATTTGTCCTTTGGCCTCGTCACAACCTTAATTTGTTGTCGTTCAAGTTCATCAGATATCTGCATTGTTGCTTCCATTCTTGGTTGTTCGGAAGGTGGAGGGAGAGCTAGAGTGTGGGCCATAGCATAAGCTATTGTAGCCTACACCATGAGATTAGTAAGCATTCCCGAAAGCTCGGACGACACATTTTGCATGTATTTCATAAAAGACTCTGGGAGGTTGAGGGAAGACATCATAGTAGTAGAAATAGAGGGAAGGGAAGGAGACATAGAGGAAGAGGATATTGGTGAGGATGTAGCAAAGGACAAATCCACAGGAATGATCTACATGATAGGAGAGGTGGAAGCAAGGTGGACAGAGATGTCCACCGCAGGTGGGGAGGAAGCAAAAATGGCAACTGAACCATGCGGGACAGTGGCAGTTGCAGTGGATGGAGACTTTGGTGGGTTAGATCCTTCTCCCCCTTTCCTGAGGAGTGGGCCTCTGGGTATTGTAGTCATCTCCGTGACCCCGGTTGTTTTCCTTTTATTCTATGAAGGTTTGCCCTCTGATGCCTTGCAGGCATAAACCTTTGGTTTGGGTAGCTGCCCATTGGTTTCTTTTCTCTTCTTAGTTTTGACCGATGGTGGGGTTTTGGAGGTTTCCCCAGTTGTAGTGGCAGCCACTCCACCATTAGAGTCACTTGGTTCACTTTCTAGTCCCTTAAAAGTTAAGGTGACTCCTTTCTATTTCAACCGGGCCACTTGTTTGTCGATCCATGCCTTTGTTCGGATCTCGACTGGTTTAGTGTTTATGTCAAGGTCATCAACCTCTCACTCACTCTAGTCAATCACAGTGAGTGGAAAATTGGTGATGACATCATATCCTGGATCGATCACCGTGTCCTCATCCTCCTCAAGCTGGTCAGGAATCGGGTACAGGTTTATTCTTTGTACGTAAATGGCAGTCATGTGCATGTAGTGCCGCAGCCACACTTTGAGATCATCTTTACAATTGGCCCATAAATATTCTACGTTATGGAGGTGGGCACACTCTGGTCCCAGTGCATTTCTGATATGTCTGTATGGATCCATTCGAGGCCGAGCTGTATATTGGCAGAAGTGGTATTCGGCCAACTCCCTTTCTGAGTATCTCGCACACTAGGAGGTAGGAATCTTGTACATCCCTTGGCCGAGCCCAATGGGGTAAGGTGTACCTGCTAGATGCTTGCTGCTCAAGATATTATGGATGTGTTGTAGATGCCAAGTCAGCTCTAATAGTATGATCCGGTCGTTGGGATACTGGGGTAGCTTGTTTGGTCTTTCCATGAATCCCTGGGCATGGATGTATGTGAACCCTGGAAATTGAATGTACAAGAAGGAATATTGCTTGAGGAGGGCTCTGGCACTATGTGAAACTTTTCTCTGAAAGTCACCTCCTAGGGATTGGATGATGTGGGTGATGAATGCATCATTCACCTTGTAATAATCCATCTTGAAACTTTGGAACTGTAGCTAAGGGTACTTATCATAGGGATTAAGCTCTACCCCTGATGCCTCACTAGGCACTATAGTTAATCCCTGATAGTGTCGCCGGTCTGCGAGGGATTACACCAAGTAGGAGGTCATGAAGAACTTGGAGGTCTTTTTTACGGTTGTAAATTATTTGTGGAAGCAGTCACTGATTATCTCTCCCTAGTAGAAGGCAGTATCGTCACCGCAAAGAATCTTCTCCACAAAGTAAAACATCCATTCCTAGAAGAAAGCCGTAGCAAGAAGCCCCATTACTCGGCTCAACAAGGTCACGAGGTCGAGGTAATCCTCGAAGAAATCACTGTGAAAGAGCTCCTGAGGGAGCTTATCGGAACTACCCCACTTGTCTTTCAACCAATATTGATTGATTAACTTATTACACCTCAGTGGATCCTGTTCCCAAAATTCTTTGCATTCCTCCATGGTGGGGGTCTCCATGCTCTTAAAGGAAGGGATGTGGAAAGTTGTTGTTATACCTGATGGGGACATGTCTGCAATGATATTTCCATCTCGGTCCACTCTTGTTCGGGTCTTAGGTTGGTATGTCTCAATGCATGCCATTACCAGCTCTGGGGCCACCAAGGCCGGCGGGAAGCCTACAACCTTGGCAATTCCGCTGCTCCTTATCAACCTTGCATTCTCTATCTTGGGATTCACCCTGACCATCTGTATAAATTCATCAACATTCACCTAGCCGATGTTCATATCCATGACATCTCTTCAGAGAGTGGTGACTCTGGATTGTAAGGGCACCCCTTGACACTTGTACTTCATTAGGTATTTATCCTCCTTGCCTCGAGGAGTCTTGAAAATTCCCTTCACCTTCTCCTTGGAGGCACTAGAAGTTTCTACGTCGGATTCCATAAATCTTGCACAAAAGACTTGAATTAGTAACATTTAAACATGAAAAATGGCTTTGGACAAGTCCCTCCACATCAAAGTTAGCCCTGCAATCATTATTCATATTCAATAGTCGCATAATATTTGATAAAGCATTTCTTAGAAATAAAAGCAAGCAATTCGGGTTCCCAGGGCCAGAGTTCCCTTGGCAAAATGTCATTTGGAAGGGAAAATTAAGCATGGAACTCCCAAAGGGGTTTCCCGACATTGGATTTGGTCAAATGTGGGTTGGTGTGAAGGAAAACCTTATTTTAGCAAGTGGGTCGAAATCCATTTTGGATTTGGGGGTCATTTGATCCTTCATTTGGGAGTTCGGGCATCAGCTATAGCACAACCATTGGAAATGACGTAGAGGATACAGAACTCCAGGTGCCAGAATCCAGAGTTTGAACCGTCGTCACCGGAAAGCGGTTATGGGTCAGTCGTCTGGGACGGCGAAATGTGAGAGGCATTCCAGGAGGGGAATTTCGAAAGACCATCCCTAGAGGAAAAATTTATGAGTTCTGGTAGCATAGCGGCAACCAAGTGGTTGGGGCCTGGAGGTCGGAGAGTCACTCCAAATTTACCGTGTAAAACAGTGCTAGTGGAACGAAATTTCGGAAGCGGAAATACAAGGTTCGGGGTTCAGACACACTTTGGCCGGTTGGGTTTTCGTTGGGATTTTATATAAGGTGAAGCAAGGACTAGGGTCCGGGACTCATAAGGAAGTCAGGGACGGCCATGTAAAATGGCAAAAGTGACACGAAATTGTGAGGACGGAATTCCGGAGATTGAGTTCCAATATGCACTTGGATTTTGGTTCCATTTGGAAATTGGGATCATAATTCATGTAGTCGGGGTCCAAGGTCCAGAAAGACGCTGGGATAGGCCATCAAAACGGTGAAATCGACATGGAATTCCAAGGATCGGATCCCAGGGACAGTTTGCTTCTTGTTGATTTTTGATTTTTTAAAGAATTTTGACATGGATTTTGCGGGGCCGGGGCCTAGGAGTCAGAAAGACTCTCAAGGGAGGCCATTTAGAATGGGGAGGACACAACGGAATCCCACAAGGAGAAATCCAAAGGCCGGGGTTCGAGATGAGCTTGGCCGCATGAAATGTTGAGTTTTAAGTTTGAGCCCTCGTAGACGACCGTGAGAAAGCTCGGGCCCAGGTAAGGTGCTCGCCTATTGCAAAGAACAAAGGCGGGGAGGTTCACCTCTGGTTTGATTTTTGACTCACCAAATGATCGATTTTTCTCATTTTAAAACATGGGTTTTTAGGGGAGGGTACTTTCCTACCAGATTTTAGCCTTGTTTTACATTGTTACTTCATTTAAAACTCAAAATTGGATGAAAAAGAAGATGAGGTGCGCGAACGGCGGATGTACCTCAAAATCCCAAAGAGACTGCTACTGGTTGCATAGAAAATGTCAGAAAATGAGCTCAGATTTAGGGGCTGAAAATGTCGGATGCCTCAGAACTCTCCAAATTTCTCTATCACTTTGTCTGGTGAAAATGACAGCCAGAAAATCCGTTTAAATAGCCAAAATAGCCATTAATGCAACAATTAATTCCTTCATATGGCAGTTGGAAAGTTGGTGAGTTTAAATCACATGGGCGGCAACAAGTGACCCAGAGTCAGGTGGCCGGGAAGACGTCCAACTGCAGTCGTGAGGAACGGTGAAACACAAGCGGAATTTTGGATGTGGAAATCCAAAATTCGGGGTCTGGGGTCCAAAAAGACACTGGGCGCCAGACGTTGGCAATAGCACACCTAGAACGGAAATCCAGAGAAGGAAACCCAAGGGTCCAGGCCTGAAAGGGTCCATGGACATCAGAAAGGGCATTCTGACAAGGGAAACCCGAACTGACTTCAAACTTAGCACTTTTCAAAAGGGTGAAGTTCAGTCAAACTTAAGAAGTGTCCTTGAAGGGTGAGTTCACCTATTAGGGCACAAAAAAAAAAGGGCACGTGAAACGAGGCAAAGCAAAAAGGGGTGTCAATAATCGAAAAGACTGAAGAGAGGGTCCCCATTCCAAATAGGGCATGTGTGCAACAAGCACAACAAATGGTGACTCCACTGGGAGAATTCTCCTGGCGTTCTAAAGATAAATATTCATTCTGAACCCATGATCTCTGGTTTCGCAAACCAAAGTTGACTTTGAAAGCTGAACTAAGAACAATTTCAGGAATGCGGGATTGAATCAAACTACAATATTATCATGGATGTGTGTGCATGGTGAGTTCACTTCCTTCCGTGGAGATAGCATGAGCAACCACTGGTTGGGGGAGATAAGCTACATAGTTTTCCTGACCCAAAAAGTAACCTGGACATTGCTTCACTACCAGTCGAGCATCCATAGCCTCGATGGAGTTGTCATTCTGACCCCACGAACATAGCTCTACTGCCAGCTAGGCATCTATAGCCCTGGTAGAGATATTCGCACACCCATACGGTTGTTATTTTCACTTTATCTTTTTCATTTATTTGATACTTTTTTTCAGCACCTTCTCTTTTCTTTCCGTTCAAGCGCGTAAGCAATGAAGCTCACAATGGGCTTAGGAATCGCAGTGGTCATTGGAGTAGAATTTAGATTTTTCACTTATCCCTTCTTCCCAGTAGTCACCATACCATTCTTTGGAAACATTTAAAATGAGTTTTGGGTGTTCCACGACAAATGCAAGGGATTCGAGTGGATAACCATCCTAGGTTAGTTCAAAGTTCGAAAGTTAAAAAATGACACTTAGGAGATTTCAGAGGTTAGCAATAGGGAATGAAGCCTTATCTAAAGAACAACACAAGAGTGAGCAGTATGGCCAACTATTTGATGTGCCAAGTACAGCCACCACAGCAGAACAAGGAGGCTCTTCCAAAATCAAGACAAAAAGCCGGGATAGCGAGCAAAACTGAAGGGCAAAGCGGGAAACCTATTCTAACCTATGTACAGATATTTACACAGATAGCTCCCAAAGATTTCAGGCCTAGAAATAATGCTTAAGGTGCTTCCCATTGATAGGCAATGGGACGTCTTCACCAGTGAGAGTCTTTAAGTGGAAGGCATTATCTCCAAGGATTTCAGCAATCTTAAAGGGGTCAAGCCAAAGCTTGTCGAATTTGTTGTGTCCCCCTTTCTTTTCATGGGCCTTGTCCCAATATAGGACTAGATCAGAAATGTGGAAGGCCTTAACTTTGGCTCGATAGTTGAACCATCTCTTGACTACGCCCTGATATTTGGCAAAATTTTATATTGCGTGGTTTCATACTTCTTCAAGGTGCAGTAGCTCGGCAAGGCGAGCTTCTCTGCGATCTCCTCCTTCATAAAATTCGTTGACAAAATGGAGGGTCAAGATTTTCAAATGTATGGGAAAGAAGGGCTCTAAGCTGTAGACTAGATGGTATGGGGAATCCCCAAGGGCAGCCTTGTGATGGGTGCAATCCACCCATAGATAAAAATGAAGTTGGGTATGCCAATCCTTGAGATTCCTATCTAGCAGCTTCTTGATCACCGTGATCAATTTCTTGTTGGTAGACTCAGCAAGGCCATTTCCTTGAGGGTAATAATTGGATGAGAATTTGACAGCGATGCCATAGTCAAAGTCCCAACTCATGAATTTCAATTAAGCAAATGCAGGGTCGTTATCACATATTAGAGCATAAGGGAAACCAAAATGATTTAAAATGAAACTTTCTAAGAAATTGGTTACAAATTTAGTTGTACATTGCTTACAAATTATTACTTTTGTGCATCTAGTGTAGTAGTCAGAAGTGGTTAGAATGTACCTATGTCCCATAGATGATGGAGGGCTTACCGGGCCAATGAAGTCGAGACCCCATTGCGCGAAAGGTCTTACCTCCAGAATAGGTTGCAATAGAGCGGCATCGTTCCTTTCTCTGGTGATAATAGTCTAGCATATGTGACAGGTTCAAACATGACCATGAGCATCCTTAAATATGGTGGTCCAATAATACCTAGCTCTCAATATCTGGTGTGTAATGGATAGACCTGAACCATGGCCAGTCCCAAACTTATCATAGAATTCCTTAAGAACGTGATCAAATTCCTCCTTACCCAGGCATCTCAAATAGATACCTTCATGATTCTTCTTGTATAATTTGGAGCCTTATAAAATATAGCTGCTACTTTTTAGCTCACCTTTGGACTCCCTGTAGATGGGGCGGACATCTATGATTCAGTAGGTAGTACGTTATATCGTCATACCACTCCCCTGGCGAGACATCCTCCAACTGGTACTGTTGTACCGTGAGTTCAGGCCCAACATCAATAACTACCTTTGCCATTGTTCGGGCGAGTTCCTGTCCTCTTACCAGCTTCATTGGCTAGATTTCCATGTCATACTCCTGCAGCAATGTGATCCATTTTGCCCTTCACTCCCCTAACTCATTCTGCATAAGTAATGTTTTCACTGCGAGGCTGGGAACTATAGAAAACACCTTGTTTCACAAGATATAATGCGATAACTTCTTGAATCCCTTAACAAGGGCATAAGCCTATTTTTCAACATTATGATAGCGCAGTTCAGCATCCTTCAAGGGGCGCTCATGAAGGCAATCAAATGCTCGCTCCCCTCGTCATCCTTTTGTGTCAAGATGCTGGAATAGGAATGATCTGAAGTAAAGGAGTAAATGTAGAAGGGCTTTAGGTAATTGGGGCTGACTAGCACAGGGGCATCAACAATTGCTTTTTTGATTTCTCCAAAGGCCTGTTTCGCTTCGGGAGTCCACTCGACCTTAGCATCCTATTTTAGCATAGCATTGAGTGGTTTGACTATTTCCGTGAAGCCAGTGATGAATTTGCGGACAAAGTTAATCTTTCCAAAAAAAGATTTTAATTCCTTCTTACTGTCAGGCAACTAGATTTTTATAATGGATTGGATACGTTCAGGGTCAATAGAAATTCCCCGCTCTAACAAGACATGCTCGAGGAACTTCCCCTCAGTGACCCCAAAGATGCACTTCCTTGGGTGAAGGGAAACTCTGAATGCGTGGCACCTCTCAAAGACCTTGCATAAGTCAACGATGTGATTACCCCTCTGTTTTGAAAACACTGTTAGGTCATCCATGTAGATGATTATGCATTTTCCTATTAGGTTCTTGAATGCAATATCCATGGCACACTGGAAAGTGGTGCCAACGTTGATTATCCCAAATGGCATTCTTCTATACGCGAAATTTCCCCACTTGGTGGTGAATTTTGTCTTGTGTTGATCTTCTTACTGCACCATAACTTGGTTATATCCCGAATACCCATCCAAGAAAGACATCATCTGGGAGTCATTTACTACTTGTAATACCTCATCCAATGAGGATACAGGATAGTTGTCTTTCTCTGAGGCTTGGTTCAGGTTGCGGAAGTCCATGCACAATTTGATTTCCCCATTTTTCTTTCTCACAGGAACCAAATTCGCTACCCATGTGTTGTGTCTAACCGAAAAGATGATCCTAGTTGATAACAACTTTTGCACTTCTTTGTATATTATTGGTTCCAATAAAGAATTGATAGGGTGCTACCACTGTCAAAATGGCTTCACATCTAGTCTGAGAGGGATAGTGTGTGTGATGATCATAGCTCCAAGTGATGACATCATGATACTTCCGCAGAGCTTCAATAATCTCCTTTCTTTCTTCATGGGTGCATACTTTACCTATGAACACATTCTTGGCATTTCCAGCCATCCCTAGATTGTAAGTGTCACACTGGCCACTAATGGTATCCTTTTTAGCTTATTGATCTTGGTCTCTAATCTAATCAAGGTCAAAGATTGGCTCCAACTGAACCATTCCCCTGGGGATGGTGTTGGTCTTTAGGTTGATAATCCCTTCTATATCTAGGTCTGCCTCTTGGGGTTTGACCTCGTCGATTATCTACGTAGCAAACACATCTGAACTAGTGATGAAATCCAAAATATGCTTGTCATCATTGAATACCTAGAAATTAGCTACATTATCTGGAACTGACGGGATGGAGGTGAGTTCCACCGTGAATCTTTTGAGGCCTGATAGGGACAACAACTACAACATGCTTGCTGCCTCTACCAGGGCATTGGTGGTGTGATTTTGAGCACAGGGAATCAACTGAATATTGAATGCATCTAGCCCCTCTAGCAAATCCCATACACGATGTTGATAGTTAGTGAGTCTTCAATTGTAGCAGGAATATAGCTTCCTGACCTGCCTTACAACTAACTCCGAATCTCCATACACTTGGAGTATTTTGACACCCTTCCTTAATGCCATTAAGAGGCCCAAGACCAAGGCTTCGTACTTTGCTATATTATTAGTACAATAAAACTGAAGCCTATGAGCAACAAAGTATGACTTACCTTTGGGACTGATTAGTTTGAAACTCACCCCAGCTCTGTGCTTGGATTTAGATCCATCAAAGCGCAACGTCCAAAATCTAGGAGAATCCTTGGACATAGCACCAACAACCTTGATCTCCACTTTCGATGGAGCCTTCATTTCAACGACCATTTTAGGAGGTGCAGAGATGGGACATGTCAGCTTGAGTCGTGCTAATCCTATTTTCTCCATCATAGTAGCCTATTTTTTGACATGTTCAACTACCATTTCACACAAGCAATAGTCAAATTTTGAGTGAGCAGCATTGTGTACCCTGCACTAGTTAGGGAGCAAGAGCTCCTAGAAGTTCATTCGAGTCCCCAGGCTAATCCGGTCTTGAACGCATTTCTCCATAAAATCTTGGAAACCATCGAGCAGTCCTTGAGTGTCATTATCTCCTAGTTCTTCTTAATCAGACTTGATGAGAACTTTTGTGCTTTGAGAAACATTGGTCAAATTAGCAGGCGGGCTGCATAGTATGAGGAAAACCTCGCTCATCCCTTGGTCTTCAAGGTATTCCTGCTCATTTCGATATGCCATTGGGGAATAATTTCCCAGACTTGTTTTAGCATATAACACCTCATTCAAGTTGTTATACTCAATAATCATAAATCTCATTTGCGGCTCCCGATCAATCCTGATTTGATTCGACATTCCTTTCCATGGCAGCCACATATGTGAGTAATCCATTGTGGTGTATCTGTTCAATGCCCTCATGAAATCCATTCCTAGAATTATACCATATGTGTCTGGGATATCGGCCACCTGAATTTCAATGGTTTGTTGGATCTAGGGATCAATAGCAACTTGCATAGGTATTCTATTAATTTTCCCCACTATGTTGATTTCGGTCTTGTCAAGTTGTGTTACATTCCATCGGGAAGGATTTAGCATTATTCTGAGTGCCTTGCACATGCTCAGAGGCATAACATTGGATGAGGCTCTCAAATCAAGCAAGAAGTTGTGGAGATTCTTCTCGAACATGTGGATGGTGGTCAGGAAGGGAGGAGTTTCGAATTTCCCTTGAAACAACCCTCCAGAAATTTCCACCTAAGTGACTTGGCCTTTATCTTTTTCACTGCCCTTGCCTTGGGTCTGTGGCTGATTGGCCACCCTATTGGGATGCTTGCTTGGTTGCTAACCCACTGGTGGGTCAGCCCTGCCATTGAAAATCTGCCTGATGACTAGCTAATTTTGCTGATCATCAAAAGAAACCTTCTTTATTAGAGCTTCCTGAGTTGACCCCTATGGTAGAGTCCCATTTATCATTCTGAAAAAGGCATTCCCGACGGTAGGTACCCTTAAAAGCTTGAACACCGACATGCTCAACTTTACCCTTTTAAACTCTTCAGTAATATACTCCCCCATCTACTCAATTTATTGATCATAGGACACATTTTGGGACGAGGTGGTGGCCTGGCTTTGGCTGTTGCTTTGCTATGTATTTCTGCTGAGGTACCGCGTGGGTGTATGGGGAAAGCCTGGGTTATTATTTGTATTCGGATCGGGAGGGGTGCTAAAATTGTTCGGCGAAGTGGAGATCATAAAAGGACCTCCAATATGACCACTAGCTTGTCTATTTCTCAAGTTGTAAGGGTTGGTCCTTTGGTGAAACATTTGGACTTCATCCTCCCTAGGTTCTCCTTCGTCATCTTTGGGACCATTATCTACTGAATCGAAAAGTTGAGCTAAGGGACTTTCAGAACTTACCTCTCTCACTGCATCGTTATTGTTCAAATCAACATTCTACAGTTCAAGTGTGTTGCATTCCACCCTTGGGAAGGGAGCCTGGTTTAGCATCAACACTAAAGAATCGTACAGGTCGAATAGGACAATGTCCCTGCATCCCGAATTGTCGATTGCATTATGAACTTCTACCTGGAAAATCTCTATGGCAGTTTGAAATTCTAGACAATCTAATTTAGAATGACGGCTTGTTTTGTGAATATAGCACCAACCAAATAGAGCAGCCTCTGCCAAGTACAATCCACTTGCGGGGTTTTCATTGTCATTGTTGCTGGGTGATCAAGAGGCATGGGAACACCACCGTTGTTGGGGCATGTACTCCACATCCAATTTTTCCTTTGCAAGGGCCTTTTGTCAAAGTTCTTACTCGAGTTCTGATTTCTATCATAGTCCTGCCTTGACAACATGCTAGCATCCCGATTGTCCCGACTTTTGCGCTGATCTCAGTTTTCCCTATTAAGGTTGGCCTGAATGCTCTTTTGCGATGCCTATAGCTAGTTGTCCTGATTCCTTAAGTGTGTCATTTTAGTTGACATCTTCTTGATAATTTTTGTGAGCTCGTCGATTCTATCCTTTTCAGCATTGTTCGATTGTGGCGCGACATTCTGAAGGAACAAGGGCTATGCCATTAGCTGATTTTGATGAGCGGGTGGAAATTTCATCGCTTGAAGGTAAGCGGGAACCTAGGGTTCTTGAGGATGTGATTGCTTCTGCTGGAGTGGTAGGTAGTGAGGTACTAGATATTCCCGGTTCATTGGCTACCCAAGATGTGGAACCAGAGGTAACTATGGCACTAGATTCAGCAAGGGCGTTTGATGCTGCAAGGCTTGTGTGAGTCCCTGAATCTACGCCGAATGTGTGGTTTTCCCAAGAGAAGGCAATGGACCAGATATGCTCTGTCCCAAATCCATTTTGGTGATAATAGCTTTAGCGTATGCATCAACCAACCTAGTTGGTGGTGGTCTCATTCTTTTCACCAGGGTCAAAGTGAGATTGTCCAAGGCTACATAGTAAACGGGCAGGACAGCAGCATCATTGAAAATGTATGGGGCCTGCAACCAAGTGTACACTCTGTGGAAGTGGTCATTTAATGAGTTGATTGATTCATTGATTTCCCTTTGAACCAACATGAGGTGTCGATATGAATCTGCGGGGTTGACCGGGGTCTTGAACTTCTGCAGAAATGCATTCTTTAGAAGATCCCATTTGTTGATCGTTCCGGCCAGAAAATTGATGTACCACTAGAAGGCCTCCTCCCTTAGGGAGTAGGGAAAGAGTCTACTAGCCACGTCTGTGTATATGATCTACATAGTCTTCAGGACAATTTCAAAAATCTTGACATGCTCCTCGATTGTGCTCTGCGGATCCCAAGAGTTGAACTTCATGCAAAAATTATCTAAATTATTTGGCATATCATGGTAGAGGTTGAAGGCGAGAGGAGATGGGTTATTACCCAGCCATGCCATTAAGAAGGGTGGTGGAGGTGGTTGTGCCAGATTGGTTTGTAACTATAATGGAGCAACAACAACTAATGAGGCAGCAGCAAGGCTGGTGACTGTGTTTGGTTGAATGGCAATGTTTAGCCCAGATGAAGAGGTAACCTGGGTTGTTGTATGGATTGGATGAGTGGAAGGTGGTGCTTCTATCAAAGGTAAAGGAGATGGAGGCAAAAAAGTAGCGAGCCACTCTAGCGAATCGATGATGGATGGTTCCCCACTTTTAGCTCTCTTAGCTCAGACAGGGGGTTGTAATTCTTGAAACACTTCCTTGTTTGGTGTAGATCTCAAGACTCGGTGGAATCTCTTAGGGGAGAATGACCTGATTCAATCCACCTTTACCCTTCGTCCCTTCTTCTAGTTCCAGTTCTATTGATGGTGTTTTTATGCACTTCACAACATAGGTAATGCATAGGTGCATTACCTCTCTTGAAAGACATTTTTCCACAATTATAGAACACTATCCCAAGGTCTCTCAAATGTCAGGTCATGATGATGCTTGGAATATATCAGTTGTTTGATGTGATTTTAATGGAATCACAAGGCGTTCTTACGTGGTTTAAACTGTAGGAGAATCGGGTCAATGAATGGAGTTCTTCAAATATGAAATTACTATAATTCACTATAGGTTTAAATAGCAGTCATGGACTCCATTATTTTGTCGGATTTGGCCTTACAATGTGCAATGAACCTTAGCATAAATTGTTTCTAAAAAAGGAAAAAGGGGTGAGGGAGAAGGATGGTTCCTGGACCTGCAACTACCGATGAACAGTGATCATGGAGGTTCCTATCATGGACAGTTTCCTTAAAATGAATTTCACTTAATCTGAATTCTCACAATGTCATGAAATTTATGCTATCTTCTAAAGACTGCAGATATTCATCATTCATTTTCCATGTAATGTGAACAAAGACAAATTTTAATGAGAAGCTATGAAATTATAGTCCAAACTAACTTTACACAGTCATTTACCAATAATAAATGACCAAAAGCATGGACAAGGAAAGCATACACACAACACGAATATTCAAAACCAAAGACAACATACTAAATCCACTACAACTAACTAAAGGGAACAATAACAGCAAAGTAATTTGAAGCAAAGTTTTAACTAAGGGGAGAAGAATCATGAAACATGTAGAGAAACCTAGAAATACAATAGGAAATGACTATATTTTCTATTATAATTTTTGCAGCATGCCTTTACAACAACTCAACTCCTTTAAAATGAGAGGAGGAGATCCCTATTTAGAGTTTTCAAAAATAAAAATGAGTGGCCAAGATTTGATTCTATTGTGTGGCCAAGATTCACTTTACACTAGGGTTTGACCTAGCCCCAAATACATTTCATTTATAAGACATTTCTTATCTTTTCCCTATTTTGTCATCTAGTGGCAGCACTGTAGCAATTTCTTCTTTTTGTTGTTTGCCCTTTGATGTAGCTATTCCTTCAGGAATACGTCATTGATGATAAGGTTTCCCTCGCATTTCTTTAACATTGCATACTCCACAAAGTTCAAGATCATTGGCTGGAGCTTATCTACTTCCATGATATCTAATCGTAACACTTGGTAGCTCCATTCATGAGAATTGCTAATGAGATTTTTCCAGTCATCATCATATTTAGCAGCATTATCTCTAAAAAGTTGTGACTGTGTGAAGGCTCGGGTAGCAAAACTCATGAATTCTGTGGTGATTTCAGCCGACATCCCATCTTCCATGCTCTTCAAGAAGTGTGGCTTTATGCTCTCTAAATTTATTTCAGCAGCGGGTAGCTCGTACCCTATCATTAACTTGAGGTATCGAGTGCACTCATCTCTTGACTCCTTAGCCCATTTGATATTTGGCACTATACGTTCCAGGATCTGCTCCAGCCTATTCTTCTGGTGATCAAAATATCACCTCCATGTATCCACTAGCTAGTGATCATCATCTTTGAGGGAAAGGTCCTTCTCCCAAACCTCGCTTGGCAATGCGAGTATGGCCTCAATTTTTGGGTAGGCTGCTCTGTATTTCCTTGGGAACTCCTCACAGACCTACCTTGTGCCCTCAAGGGTTCTTTGTACTTCCAAGAACTTATTCATTGTCCAGACATCCAAGTTGATAC
This sequence comes from Sequoiadendron giganteum, assembly GCA_007115665.2. Taxonomy (NCBI): domain Eukaryota; kingdom Viridiplantae; phylum Streptophyta; class Pinopsida; order Cupressales; family Cupressaceae; genus Sequoiadendron; species Sequoiadendron giganteum. Next base: position 579,266,718 of record CM021101.1, read on the forward strand.
CTGTGTTCCCCATGTCCAAGACCTGCTGGAATTAGTTTTTCATAGTCTTATCCAGGTTCCTTCTCTTTTCTAATTTATTGATTTGTTCCTAGGATAGCAACTAAGGCGGGGCAGACGATGTCGTGGGCTGCTCATCTGGGGATGACCATTGCTAAATATTGGTCATTAGATCAGCCACTTGTGCTTTGAGTTCTTCCTTAGAGACCTTATCATGTTGGATAAGATGTACCACCATGGCGACTGATTCCTTGAGGCGATCAACCTTTTGCTCCCTTGTGGCCACTCCCAAGTCGATGGTGGAGATGTTATAGGTTATTCCTTGTTCTCCAACCATCAGTGTCACTATTTGTACTACCCTAGATCTTGAGGCATCCATGGTTACCTTTGATTTGATCTTAGGCTTCTTCTCTTTCTTGGTGCTTATTCATGCTCTGGCCAGAATAGCTTCCAACCTTGCCTTGGGATCTTTCAAGGTGGGAGTCTTGTTTCAACTGTTTTTCTAGCCAATCGGGTATTTGGGGCTCTTCCCTAGGTAACTCACCTTGATCCCTATTGTCCTCCTTCTCAAGCTCAACAACTCTGACAACAATAGCACTCTTCTCAGTCTCTTCACCTTTCTTCTCCTCATTGGAGTCTTTTTCGAGTGATATATACTTAGGGGGAGACTCAGTGTGCAGCTGCTTGTTGGAGGGATCCTCCCTTTCAGCACCCTTTTCTTCTCCATCTTGGCCCTGTTCATGTTCATCGGGCTTCTCCTCTTATTCATTTTCATGGAGCGGTTCCTCCTCATCGTGCTCTAGGGTCTAATCATGCTCCTTAGTTGAAGACTTGCTGCCTTCAGTCTCCAGAGCAGTAATTTCCTCTTCACATGCAAGCCGATCCTCGACTTCTTTATCCTCAATTTCCTTATGTTGTTTGCCCCACTCTTCATTGATCTTGGGGTCATCTATTTCTCTTATCAGTTCAACATCCAACTCCTTGCTACTCTCACTGGAGGACTCATAGGCTACCTCATCTCTCTCCCAGCGTTCGAACAGTGGATGCTCGTGGTACTCAAATTCTTTGTCCTCTGGCCTCGTCATAGCCTCAATCTGTTGTCATTCAATTTCATTAGATATCTACATTATTGCTTCCATTCTTGGTGGCTCGGAAGGTGGAGGGAGAGCTGGAGCATGGGCCATATCCTAAGCTATTGCAGCCTGCACGAGAGGATTAGTAATAATTCCCGAAAGCTCGGATGACACGTTTTGCATGTATTTCACAAAAGACTACAGGAGGCTGAGGGTAGGCATCATAGCAACAAAAATAGAGGGAAGGGAAGGAGACATAGAGGAAGAGGAGATTGGTGAGGATGTAGTGGAGGATGAATCCATGGGAATGATCTACATGATAGGAGATGTGGAAGCAAGGTGGAAAAAGTTGGCCACCATAGGCGAGGAGGAAGCAGAAACGACAAGTGAAGCATGCGGGATAGTGGTAGTTGCGGCGAATGGAGACTTTGGTGGTTTAGATCCTTCTCCCACTTTCCCAAGGAGTGGGCCTTTGGGTATTCCATTCATCTTCGTGACCCTGGTTATTTTCCTTTTCTTTTCTGAAGGTTCGCCCTATGATGCCTTGCAGTCATAAACCTTTAGTTTGGGCAGCTACCCATTGGCTTCTTTTCTCTTCTTGGTTTTGACCGATGGTGGGATTTTGGAGGTTTCCCCAACTGTAGCGGCAACCACTCCACCATCAAAGCCACTTGGTTCACTTTCTAGTCCCTTAAAAGTCAAGGTGACTCCTTGTTGTTCCAACCAGGCCACTTATTGGTTGATCCATGCCTTTCTTCAGATCTCGACGGGTTTAGTGAGTATGTCGAGGTCATCAAGCTCTTGCTTGCTCAATTCAATCACAGGGAGTGGAAAATTGGCGAAGACATCATATCCTGAATTGCTCACCGTGTCTTCATCCTCCTCAAGCTAGTCAGGAACCGGGCATAGGTTTATTCTTCGCACGTAAATGGCAGTCATGCGCATGTAGTTCCGTAACCGCACTTCAAGATCATCTTTACAATTGGCCCATAAATCTTCTATGTTGTGGAGGTGGGCATACTCCCATCCCAATGCCTTTTTGATATGTATGTACGGGTCCATTCAAGGATGAGCTATATATTGGCAGAAGTGGTATTCAGCCAACTCCCTTTCTGAGTACCCCACACACTGGGACGTATGAATCTTGTACATCGCTTGGCTAAGCCCAATGGGGTAAGGTGTACCCGCTATATGCTTGTTACTCAAGATATTATGGATGTGTCGTAACTACCAAGTCAATTCTTATAGTATGATCCAGTCATTGGGGTACCAGGGCAGCTTGTTTGGTCTTTCCGTGAATCCCTTGGCATGAATGTATGTGAGCCTTGGAAATTGATTGTACAAGAAGGCTTATGGCTTGAGGAGGGCTCTGGCATTGTGTGAAACTCTTCTCTGAAGGTCGCCTCCTAGGGGCCAGATGATGTGGGCGATGAATGCATCGTTCACCCTACAATAATCCTTCTTGAAATTTCATAATTGTAGCTAAGGGTACTTATCATAGGGCTTCAACTCTACCTCTGATGCCTCACTAGGCACCGTAGTTAATCCCTAATAGTGTCATCGGTCCACGAGGGAGTACACCAAGTAGGAGGTCATGAAGAAATTGGAGGTCATTTTTATGGTTGTAAACTGTTCGTGGAAGTAGTCATTGATTATCTCTCCCCAATAGAAGGTAGTATCATCACCATGGAGAATCTTCTCAACAAAGTAAAACATCCATTCCTAGAAGAAGGCTGCAGTAGGAAGGCCCATTACTCAGCTAAGCAAGGTCACGAGGTCATGGTAATCCTTGAATAAATCACCGTAGAAGAGCTTCTAAGGGAGCTTACCGGCACTACCCTGCTTGTCTTTCAACCAATATTGATTGATTAAATTCTTACACCTCAGCGGATCTTGTTCCCACAATTCTTTGCAGTCCTCCATGGTGGGGGTCACCATGCTCTTAAAGGCAGGGATGTGGAAAGTTGTTGTTATATCCGATGGGGACATGTCTGCAATGATATTCCCATCCCAGTCCGCTATTGTTTGGGTCTCAAGTTGGTATGCCTCAATGCATGGCACTACCAGCTCTGGGGCCACCCAGGCTGGCAGAAAGCCTGTAGCCTTGGCAATTCCACTACTCCTTATCAACCTTGCATTCTCTATCTTGGGATTCACCCTCACCCTCTGTATAAATTCATCAACATCGACCTGGCCGATGTTCATATCCATGACATCTCTTCAGAGAGTGGTAACTCTGGATTGTAAGGGCACCCCTTGAAACTTATACTTCATTAGGTCTTTATCCTCCTTGCCTCGAGGAGTCTTGACAATTACCTTCCCCTTCTCCTTGGAGGCACCATAAGTTTTTGCGCCGGATTCCATAAATCCTGCACAAAAGACGTGAATTAGTAACATTCAAACATGAAAAATGGCTTCAGACAAGTCTGTGCACATCAAATTTCGCCCTGTAATCATTGTTCATATTCAATAGTCACATAATATTTGATAAAACATTTCTTAGAAAGAAAAGCAGGGAATTTGGGTTCCCAGGGCCAGAGTTCCCTTGGCAAAATGTTGTTTGGAAGGGAAAATTAAGCATTGAACTCCCAAAGGGGTTTCTTGATGTTGGATTTGGTCAAATGAGGGTTAGTGTGAAGGAAGACCTGATTTTAGCAAGTGGGTCAAATCCATTTTGGATTTGGAGGTCATTTGATCCTTTATTCGGGAGTACAGGCATCAACTACAGGACAGCCATTAGAAGCGGCGCAGAGGATATGGAACTCCGGGCACCGGAATCCAAAGCTCGGACCACCATTGTTGGGAAGCGGTTATGGGTCAATTGTCTAGGATGGTGAAATATGAGAGGAAGTCAGGGAGGGGAATTCCGAAAGACCATCCTCGCAAGAAAATTTTACGAGTTCTGGGAGCGTAGTGCCAAATAGGTGGTCGGGGCTCGAAGGTCGGAGAGTCACTCCAAATTCACCGTGTAAAATAGTGCTAGTGGAATAAAATTCCAAAAGCGAAAATTCAGGGTTCGGGGTCCAGACACACCTTGGGCGGTTGGGTTTTCATTAGGATTTCATATAAGGTGAAGTCAGGACTGGGGTTCGGGACTCGGAAAGATGTCCCGGGACGGCCGTGTAAAACAAAAAAAGTGACACGGAATTCCGGAGGTCGAGGTCCGAAATGCGCTTGGATTTTTTTTCCGTTTGGAAATTGGGATCGGACTTCATGTAGTCAGGGTCTGAGGTCTAGAAAGATGCTCGAGATAGGCCATCAAAACGGCGAAATCGACACGGAATTCTGAGGATCGAATCCTAGGGATAATTTTCTTCTTGTTGATTTTTGATTTTTTAAGCAAGTTTGACACGGACTTTGCAGGGCCGGGGCTCGAGAGTCAGAAAGATGCTCGGGGAAGGCCGTTTAGAATGGCGAGGATGGAGCGGAATCTCGCAAGGAGAAATATGGAGGCCAGGGTCCGAGACGAGCTTGGTTTTGTGAAATGTTGAGTTTTAAGTTTGAGCCCTCACAGACAGCCGCGGGAAAGCCCGGGCCCGGGTAAGGTGCTCGCCCATTCTGAAGAACAGTGGCAGGGAGGTTCACCTCCAGTTTCATTTTTGACTCCCCAAATGATCAATTTTTCTCATTTTAAAACGTGGGTTTTTAGGGGAGGGTACTTTCCTACTAGATTTTAGCCTTGTTTTATATTTTTACTTCATTTAAAACTTGGAATTGGATGAAAAAGAAGATGAGGCATGCGGATGGTGGATGTACTTCAAAATCCCAAAGAGACTGTTGTTGGCTGCGTGGAAAATATTAGAAAATGAGCTCGGATTCAGGGGTTGAAAATGTCGGATGCCTCAGAGCTCTCCAAATTTCTCTATCACTCGGTCAGGTGAAAATAACAACTGGAAAATCTATTTAAATAGCCAAAATAGGCATTAATGCAGCAATTAATTCCTTCATACGACGGATAGAAAGTTGGTGAGTTTAAATCTCATGGGCGGTGGTGGGCGACCTAGAGTCCGGTGGCCGAGAAGACGTCCAGCCGCGGCCATGAGGAATGGTAAAACACAAGCGGAATTCCAGATGCGGAAATCCAAGATCCAGGGTCTAGGGTCCAAAAAGATGCTTGGCACCGGACGCTGGCAACAACAAACCTAGAACGGAAATCAGGAGAAGGAAACCCGAGGGTCCGGGCCTGAAAGGGGCCACAAACATCAGAAATGACATTCTAACAAGGGAAACCCGAACTGACTTCATACCTAGCACTTTTCAAAAGGATCAAGTTCGGTCAAACTTAAGATGTGTCCTTGAAGGGTGAGTTGACCTATTAGGGCACAAAAAAAAAGGGCACGTGAAACGAGGCAAAGCAAAAAGGGGGGCTGACAATCAAAAAGAGGGAAGAGAGGGTCCTTGTTCCGAATGGGGCATGTGTGCAACAGGCACAACAATTTTATTTACAAAATAAAACTTGTTGTGGCATGAACCCTTAACAGACAATGCATTAGTAACACCCAAAACTTGAGTGTTTGCATTAGAAAACCCCTCACAGCCATCATCGTCATGTGTAATGGATATAAACTCATGTTGATGCAAAGAAATCAGATTGATGTTAAACAAATCAGAATTGTTCTCAAGGTTGTTAAAAACTCCTTGAATGTTGATAATATCATCCTAGGGTTCACCTATAGGTTGAAAATCATTTTGAAGCATTTTCTTTCTCTTATCATTTCTTTTAGATTTCCCAAACATTCTCAAATATCCTAGTTGTGTTTTTGGATCACTCATCAAATCATACAAGTTCTGCATCAATTCAAAAGTGGATTTTTTTAAAGCCATTTTCACCTTGAAGCTGATCAAAGAATGTTCAACTCTATTTGATTGATTTTTCAATTTCCTTCTTGAGTTTGAAAATTCTATTTGTCAAACTAATTTGCAAAATTTCTATTGAAAAATTAATGTTCTTGGATACACAACCACTACACATTCATTTTATCACTTCATACATCACTAGTTTCTTGCATTAAAAGGAACAGTGGTTCACAGTAGGCTAGTAATTAAAACTTAGTGGCTTGGACAAGTGAACAATAATTAAGACACTTCATTTATGAGCATAGACATTGACTAATTACACACTTAGGACTGCTTAAAATTACTTTTCAGATAGAAGTAAACACCAATAGTGATAACCAAGATACAACTATGACTGAATTTTCTAGTTTGCAACTTAGATACACAGTTTCAAGAAATCATTGTATAACTATTCTGATTTGAGTCCCAACAACATTATATTCAGTATTAATCTAAAGGTGAGTTTCATTATACTCCAGAAGTGATATTCTCTTCAGTCTACAATAGAGCAATGTCAGTAGCGTATTATAATCACCGTCCTTGGAACACCACTTACCCAAGTGCACAATAACTTCAAACTTAATTGGCTAGAAATAAAGAGTTTTAACACATCTTGAATGATGTCAAAGCTCCATGACAAATTATTGACCACCCCTATACTGAGTAGAGGTAAGCATGTGAAGGAGCAAGCTACAATGCTAGACCCGATTATCTAGTTTTTTGGTGGATAGCAATCGCTTGAATTTTGTTTGTCTTTATCTTCTTTGTTTAAAATTTGTCATTGTATGGGACTCTTAGTTTTGTCTTATGTGAGTGATGGCCTTTAGTGTTTTTCTTTTATTTCTTTTTTATCTTTTACAAATAGCTGAGACTTGTCTTCTGAGGTTTTTTGTCTTTCCTTGATCAATGGACCAATCCCAAACAACACAACTTGTCGTATTTTAATTTTCCTTTGATGCAACGACCTTGTTTGGATGAGAATCTGACTTCCATGATTGCAATTTCCTTTCATTTTTTTCCAGTGTTGGTTTCTCTCCTTTCTGAGTTTCATCTTTTCCTCTATTTGTCTTATTTGCCTATTTGATTTGGTCTTCAACAACTAGTATGAGACTCCCAAATGAAAACTAACTTCTTTTAATTTGTTGTGATTTCCTTTAGAGCTGAAATTTCTTAATTCAAGCGGCTCTAATAGAACCACACCATTTCCACATCACAAGATCCTCAACAAAGGGACAAAATTATCAAATAAGTTTTTTTAATTTGCATTTTTTCCTTATTTTGTTTTGTATGCTTGTAATTTCATACAAGAGGATGTGGTGGATAAATTTGGTACATAAATGCCCGACAAGTGCCAGGAAGCTCCCCATAAATATATACTAAGCACACAATACTATCGATAGATTGAAAAAATAAATAAGCCATAATTTCCTCCTTTCACATGCAAAACTTGATCCTCCAAATGACTTCCATGAATAAGCGCTGAGAAAAATGTGCCCGACTATGGGAGAATTGATCCCATTCAAAATATCATGACTCCCATAATTTATAATTTAGCTAAGGCTCAGTTGAATAATCACTTCAATACAATATTATTGAACTCCTATGACATTGCCCAATCATTGAAAATAGAGAAATTATGCTACACAGATACACCCCTACACAAGAATTATCTCTAATTTTTTGTCTTATTAATCTTATCTTTATTTGCAGCTATTACAATACAAGTCTCAATTTATTTTGTTAAATATTATTACCCTTTAAATAAATAGACCCGCGATGGCATATAGTCAAATATAAATTGAACCCAGAAATTTATTTTTGAATGTGTCTTCAAACCCTATAATATTTATTTTCGAGAACCGACACATGATGGCAGGAAACCGGTTTGATACCACTATAATATCTCACCTTGTTGGGATATTTGATAACTGATTTTTTGACGTTTGAATCTTTTGGGGTTTTGAAGTTTTTGAAATATTTACCAGGAAATGTGTGAAATTGAAAAGAAAATGAAAATAGAGAAATGTTGAAAGCCAAAAAATCAAATTATCAACTTGATTATTTATTGCTTTGAATTTATAATAAGATTGATCATACTTGAATATCATCTTCTGGAATGCTATAAAACCCTTGAAAACTTCTAAAATTCTTCTCCAATGAAGCACAACTATGACCTCCATATGAAGCCACCAATTAGCAAACCTTGGATGATCTTTCACACCCTCGGTAAGCTTGATTTAAGAAGTAGCCATTCTCTCCAAGATCATTGCAGCTAAAAACCCTAGGTCTCCACCCCCAAAATGCAAAGCATAAAGCTAATTTGATAAATGATCAAGAATGAATTCATTTGAATTTCAAAACCCTTTTATACTCTCCTTCATTGGGTCAATTTCTACAAGAGGCCCTTTTTATCATTTAAAATCATTAATAATCACTTTTGATGTGACTTTATATTATTTTATTAATTGGGTGCCCAACACATCATAAATAGACTTTAATAATTGACTTTATAGTGCCCCCTTATAATAAAGTCAACATGAAACATTATAATATGCACTTTATAATTAATAATTAATAAAGTATTACTCTATTAATAATTAAAATGACATAACTCAAAAAATACTCATTATTTTCTGATTACATAATAACCAGAAGGTCAACCAAAGAAACCATTACTCATTCAGGTGCCTTTCCCAAAATAGAAAGGTTGGGAACTAACACTCAATTGACTTAGTATAAATAGTAAGTTCCTCTAAATGGAACCAAAAACCTTAGAATAGCTTAGCCTTAGAATATAGCAACAATCTAGAGAGATAAAAACTTATAATTGCCACCTCAAGAGCTTAATAACGCCCAATTAGACCCTTTAATAATTGCACACTAGCCTATGAGGGTCAACTATTAGGCTAGTACCCTAAACTCTGATGCTCACAAAAATGGGGAAATTACACATAAAGATGAAATATGGGTTGATGTGGTCTAATATGAGAAATGATATATCCTCAAAAGATCAAAGATAGATGGGATAGATCCTAAAATTCCTATGACAAGCGATAGTCAAGATAATTGGAATTTTAGTGGGCTAAAAAATTTTGTTGTAGGCACTAGCTTGGTGACACATGAACACAAGGATGAGAACCTAATGACCAAAATATAAAAGGTATAGGCACCTTGAGGGTTGAATGTATTTAGTTTAGGGTAGAGTGTATAGGGTTTAGGGTATATCATTCAGGATCGAGTGTATGGGGAATTTTTTGGCAAGAGACACTACAAGTACCATTTTGTGTTGTCATTGATGACAACCATAGTCAGTGATTGGATCCATGCATCATCATTTGATCATACCAGCAGTTAGATTGCAAATAGTTAAGGAAGAACAGAGCATCCGACAATTTTGTGTTGATCGATTCTCATGAAGATTTTATGGTAATATTTTGTGTTGCATATCTCATAGAAGGTTGGTCGATGTATGTTTTGTTTTATCCATGAATATCAATGGCTTGTATTGATCTATGTGTGATTTGGAAGATCTAGTTGGTTAATTTTTGGTGTACTAGTGCATGGAGGCCGACTCAATTATCATAACATATTGCGGATATTCAAAGAATAATTATTCAAGTGTTTTTGTGTTCGAGCATTTTTTTTTATGTCCTATCTAAGTTGTGGCTAACCATTGTGGATGTGCATTATACATTACTCATGTTTTGGGCTGACAGTTGTAAATATTTTTGTGTTCTATTCATGCTGACATATTACGATTAAATTCTTGGTCACAGATATATATAAGTGATTGATTATATTATTTTGATATATGAAGAAGGTGTGTCAATGGGAATTGCAAATATTAGAAGTGCAGAAGAGTGATTATGCATAGTTTCACTTGTGCATTAAGGATTTTGTGATGCGAGTTTGATCAAAGAAAAGCAAAAGAGAAAAATCAATAAGAAGGATAGAAGACCAATTTTTGAGCCTAATCGGAACTATAATCAAGCATATCTAGATGCTAATCTCTCAACTCAATCTCTCGGATGGATTTGATCTGATTATCTTTGTAATACAATGAGTGTTCTTTGAGAAATGAGCTCTAGTCAATGTGCATGAATGCAAGTTCATTCCCGATATTGTAAAATTTATTTTGAGTATACTTAGGTCATATTGTGGATTAGCCATCCACCGTTGTTTTTCCCCTAATAGGGTTTCCAAGTAAAAATCCTTGTGTTATGGTGTTCTGATTGTTTGCTTCATGTTCATGAATTTTGGTTGAATGTTTCAAGTTTTTTGAAGATAAAGATTAATAAGGTTAATTTTTGCACAACACTAATTCACCCCCCCTCTCAATGTAGCTTGTTTCCAAAAATTGGTATCAAAGCTAGTTTCTCGGAAGAAGTCTAAAAACTTGGGGAGATCTTGGAAAGTGCTTCAATGGACTCAATCACTCTTCAACAAAAATTTTTGGTGGCCTTAGATTATCTTGACCAGTCAAAATCTGAGAACTGAGAATTGCAAGAAAGTCTAGAGAATGTTGAAAAATTCATTCAATCATTAAAAGACAAAATCAATAATTCCAAGGAGAAGAGAAAATAACTTTGTGATCAGATTGAGTAGAATGATGGTAAAAGAATTGAGGATGAGCAACTGAGTCAAGCCCTGAAGGAATAAACAAAAGAATGTAAAAATCTTACCAGAGACAATACTGTCCTAAGGCGTGAGATGGAATCTATCATGATAAGGATGATCAAGGAGATTGAAGACAAAAAAAAGAATGAAGAGAACCTAGCACAGTCTCTAAAAGAAAAATCTGAGGTATGTAGCTATTTTAACAATGAATTGGAACAATCTAAAAACATTGAGTAAGTATTGCAAATGAGTACAAGGATAAGTTCAAATTTAGCTCAGTGAAGATTGATGAACTGAATAAAATTTAGAGGACTGATGGTGACAAGAGAGGTCTTGGATATAAGGAACGAGAAAGTTCAAAATATGGACAAATAAATTCTAGACAAAGGAATTCTAGATAAAAGAGATTCAGGCAAGGAAATTAGATAAACAATGCTGAAAGGAATCCGCTAAGGAAACCTAATGCTCAAAGATTCAATGGATAATATTTTAGCTACAATAAATTTGGACACATGGCTACCGAATGTAGAATTGAGATGAATCCAAGTGTTCCATCATTCTGAGGTCAGTGTTTTAATTGCAATAAATTTGGTCATAAGTCAAATGAATGCATAAATGCGATGAACAAGTTTCATAGAGATGTAATATGTTATACATGCAATAGACTTGGCCATATTTCCAACTAGTGTAGATCAAGAGAAAATTAGTGGAACAACTAGTCTTGATAGAGAAATGTTGTGTGCTATAACTACAACAAATTTGGTCACGTTGCTAGATTCTGTTGGAATAGAAAAGGTCCGGTAAATTAAAGGAGAAACATGCAGAAGGATGTTAAGGGAAAAGGAAAAGTCACTACAAATGTGATCAGGAAGAAAATGTAGAAGAAATGGGTAAAGAAAATTCCCTCTAATAAAGGAAATGTGTCTGCACCAGAATCTACTTCTGGTAATTCCCCCAGGAATTAGTTTTAGGCCTTTGACCTAGGGGGAGCTGTCAAGAAAATCTCTTAACCCCCATGTCGATAACTAACACTGGGATGTGGATAAGTTAAGTAAGTGCATTGATGCTCTATAGATGTTGTTGAATCTATTAGAGAGAGTATTATGCAGTATTAGAGGCCCGTAGAAGAATTATCTTTCACAATGCATGGAAACAGGGTAACCGGATGAGTTAGGATAAAAGTATTTATTGCATTAAAAAGGGTTAAGTGTGCAAGTGATAAAAAGTCATTTTTATCTTTCATTAATTAATTTGCATTTTGAAGAAAAGAAGTTTGGAGAGCTCTGAGGTGAACCTTGGTGAATTGAGGGAAAATTCAAGTGTGAAGAAGATTTCAGCATTCAAACTGCAATCCGATGAAAAGGTATTTATCAGAAAAACTTGTGAATTTATGAAATTGGTGTAAATGGCAACTCCTTTGGTAGTTGAAGTCAAAGACAGGCCCCATCCCAAATTCAAGTGGCATCCTTTCAAGTATGTTAAGACCAATCCCTTAGGTTCTTTCTCATTTGTTCTGTATGATGTATTACACATTGAAGCTATTAGGGCATATATTCACACAAACATTAAAGAGCTAGGAAGCTTGTAATTGCTGAATTTGTATAAAAATCATATAATTGGAGAGGACTTATGTGTCAAACCGGAATCCAGAACCATAGAAGAGAAGAATTTTACACAGATTGTTAAATTTCCCATGTTTGATGAGATCAAATGGGTTTTTTACATCTTGATTCAAGTTCATGATGAATTCATGTGGTTAAGTATACCCTTCAAGATTACGAAGGAGGCCATAAGTGTTGTTATAGGTTTAAATTTTTCTGGTGGATTACCATTTTTTAAGTCTGTAAAGAATCAATGGTGATTGATGTAACAGGTTCAAAATATGATCAAAGAGCCATGAAAATCAAATATATCATTGAAATGGATGTGAAATTTGCATCGATGATCATTGGTTACAGGATATATCACTCAAGTCGGTAGAATTTTGTGTTTGGTACAACCATTTATGTAGTGTATCAAATGGTAAAGGAGAATGTAGACTATGATCTTTGTGAATTTCTCGAGAGTCAGTTGATGGAAAATCTTGGTAAGATAAAAAAAGACAAGAAAAATTCCTTTAAGTATGGTAATTTGTTGTTATGTTTATTCTTCTATTTCATGAAAGAAGTTTTGGGTGTTGAAAAAGTACATTAGAAAGGCAATCAGCCTATAAGCTATTCAGATTAGGGAGATGTTTTATGGAAATGGAAATAATCAAACTGGAAGAACTACAATCTAGGGATACTTTAAGAATTTTTAGAATATGATGCATGCTAGAGAAATAATTCCTACCTCTATTGTGGAGAAATATAAGGATACTATTTTATTTATGGAAATGTATGCACAATATTTACTGAATAAGCCTCTGGATCTGACAGAAGAGAGGTTTGGAACTTATGCAAAAAAGAATATACAAGTACACAATGAACTCAAAAAACCTATGATAGTCAAAAGAGTTAGAAAATACGTAGAAATCCTAGTATAAAGTATGGGCATATCTATAGAACAATTAAAAGAAGATAGAAGGAAAAGAGAAGAAGCTAAAGGAGAAAAAGAGTTTGCAAAAACTGAATCTGCTAGTTCGACAACACCATCTACCCAAACTAGTTCAACAAGGAGCTCTGAATCCCTATCTACCCCTGCAACAAAGCCAATTCCTATGCAAAATCAAGTGAAGACATCCAGTAAGGAAGGAAAAATAAAGAAGGATAAAAGAAAAAGAGTCTATGTGGTAGTCTATGAAGATGAAGACAAAAAATTTGATGAAGGAGTTAGAGAAATAAAACATCAAGGTACTAAAGCATTAACAATTTCTAAAAGTAAGCCCTCTGATGAAGAAGAAGACACATAAAAGAAGGAAAAAATTGAAAAACTAGGTATTTTAGTAGAAGAAGTTTAAAAAGATTTGGTCAAGGATGGAGATGTTAAGAGACTTTGTAAATGGTATGAAACCTTTGATAAATCTAGCCAAAGAACTCTTGAGGAGGCAACAATAAAGAATTTGAATATTTTCAATAAAGTTCTTATTGAAATAATCCCTAATTTACCTCAAAGCTTGTATGATATTTTGGAAATGAGAAGAGTAAATGCTAGATAAAAAGAAGAGAAAATGAGAGAAATAATTCTTGTTGAGTTATGTCTAATAATATCTATGGAAGAAATGAAGGCAATATTGAATAAAGAAAAAGGGGAATTCAAGAGCAAGACAAGAGTGAATAAGCTCATGATTGGTCAGACTAAGGAAGTTGCAGAAGAAACTGAGAAAATTTTGAGAAAAGTTTTATTAAATAATAGAATTGATGTTGTCACTGAAGAAGTGAATGTTGAAGGTATTGCATCTGATTCGGTGAATGAAGATTTAAATGTTGATATGGTTGAGGATACTTAGATTCCTCTTGTTTTCAATAATACATAAATACCTATGGATATTGATACTCCTAAAATTATATCGGTTGAGAAAGTTGAGATTCCTGAAGATAATCAAGAAATTGCAGCTGAGGAATCAGTGGTTGAAGAAAATAGAGCTGACGTGAAAGAAATTCTAGTAGAAGCAAGAGAAACTCTAGAGGCAGTGAAGAAATTTGTAGTAGAGAAAAAGGAATAATTTGACCTTGAACTGGTTAAAGGTCCCATTAACCTATCCAATTTTTCTCCAATTCAGAAAATGAAGGTTGCATCATTTGCCATGGAAAAAGCTAGAGAAGAATTGTTGAAGTCTCACATTGAGGACAGTGAACTCTTAAATCTTGCATATATATTTTTGGAGAATATAATGCCTAATCATGTCAAAGATCCTTCTAGTTCCTCCTCTGGTGAACTGAAGAATATCATTAACTTTGTAAGTACTCATTTGGAGTCTCTTCAGAAGTTAGCCATGGTCAAGGTTCAAAACGAATTTGATGCCAAAAGGTTCAATAGTTTGAAAGAAATGATATCTAAAGATAGAAATTTGTTAGCCACCTATGTGAAGAATATTTAGAGTGCTCTATATTAATGTGGAAAGATCTATAAGTCATGTTTTCCATTGTATAAATTCACTGAGAACAATGAAAAGAAGGTTAAGGATCTTTAAAAATAGTTAGTTGTTAGTTTTGAAGCTTTTGATCCTTTAGTTTGTGGTGTTGAAAAGAAAGAAGGTCAGGTGATATCTTTGCTTGACAAGATAAGGAGCTTGAAACATGAAAATGACAAAATTTTGGAAAGAGAATGTGGGCTTAGAAGCCTAATTGGTCCAAAGATTGAAATTATGTTGAATGCATTAAAGGAAGTTGAAGATGCTATGGTAGTTAGTGATCTAGTGAACCTTAAGTCTACAAAGACACAATCTTACTTAGTTTTTGGTCACATAACAATTTTGGAGAGTCTCAAAAGGGTTTGGGATACAAATTTGAGATGTTGAAGAAATATTTTGTAGATCTTTTCAAGTTTGTGTAAGTTGTGCTTGTACAATCTAAAGATTTTGTTTGATTTTTGATATGTGGATTCCTTCCTTTGCCATTGATGTCAAAGGGGGAGATTAGTAGAGTGAAAAATGTATAATCATCTCAAGGGGAGAGTTTTGTTTTTGAAATTTTGAAGAATGGCAGTGCAATTGATGTTGGTACTGATCTGACACTTAGTCATTTTCCACTAAGTGTTGCCATCAATGCCAAAGGGGGAGATTTTTGGAAAGAGACTCTACAAATATAATTTGGTGTTGTCATTGATGGAAACCCTAGTTGGTGATTGGATCCATGCATCATCATCTAATCATACCAGTAGTCAGATTGCAAACAATTAATGAAGAATAGAGCATCCGACAGTTTTGTGTTCATCGATTCTCATGAAGATTTTCTATTAATATTTTGTGTTGTGTATCTCAGGGAAGGTTGATCGATGTGTTCTTTGTGTTATCCATGAATCTCAATGGCTTGTATTGATCTGTGTGCGATTTGGAAGATCTAGTTGGTTAATTTCATGTTTACCAATGCATGGAGATCGACTCGATTATCATAAAAAACTACGGATATTCAAAGAATAATTATTCATCTATTTTTTTGTTTGAGAATTTTTGTTTGGGTCCTAACTAAGTTGTGGCCGACCTTTTTGGATGTGCATTATACATTACTCATGTTTTGGACTGACATTTGTAAATATTTTTGTGTTCTATTGATGCTGACATATTGCGATTAAATTCTTGGTTGCGGATATATCAAGAAGGTGTTTCTATGTGAATTAAAAATACCAGAAGTGAAAATGAGTGATTATGCATAGTTTCACTTGTGCATTAAGGATTTTGTGATGCAAGTCTGAGCAGAGCAGAGCAAAAGTGTAGAATCAGTCAGAAGGACATAAGATTGATTGTTGAGCCTAACCGGAACTGTAATCAAGCATATGTAGTTGCTAATCTCTCAGTTCAATCTCTCAGATGGATTTAATCCAATTATCTTTGTAAGATAGTGAGTATTCTTTGAGAAGTGAGCTCTAGGCAGTGTGCCTAAATGCAAGTGCATTCCCCATATTGTAAACTTCATTTTGATTATACTCAGATCATATTGTGGATTGGCCATCCACTGTGGTTTTTCCCCTAACAAGGTTTCCACGTAAAAATCCTTGTGTTATGGTGTTGTGATTGTTTGCTTAATTTTCATGCATTTTGGTTGAATGTTTCAATTGCTTTGAAAATAAAGATTAATAAGTTTAATTTTTTTCACAACATTGATTCACGCCCCCCCCACCCCCCCTCAATGTATCTTTTTTCTAACAAGATTGAGGGTTCATCTTATAGGATTTAGGACCTAGGGTTGAGGGATATGGTTTAGGGTTGAGGGTATATGATATAGGGTTTAGGGTTGAGTGTATATGGTTGAGGGTTTATTATGTAGGCCTTAGGGCCCAAGGTTGAGCGATAAATTTTAGGGTCAAGAGGGTATATGGTATAGGGTCTAGCCTAGAGGCTTTAGGGCCTAGGGTTGAGGTATACGGTTTAAGGTTGAGGGTATAGGGTATAATATTTAGGGTTTAGGGTATAGATTTTATGGTTGGGTATATGGTTAAGGGTTTAACCTATTAGCTTTAGTTTCTAGGGTTGAGGGATAAGGTTTATGGTGTAGGGTATATGGTTAAGGGATTAACCTATTGTCTTTAGTTCCATAGATCTACCTCTCTCTATATCTCAACTTTATATCTATCTCCCCTTCTTACCTCTCCCACATCCCTCCTTATCTACCTCTCCATCCCTCCCTATGTAGATATCTCCTCTCTTTATAGGGTTTAGGGTTGAGAGTAAAAGATTGAGTGATAAGCTTTAGGTTTAAGGGTGTAGGAACCTTGAGGGTTGAAGGTATAAGGTCTAGGTAGACTGTATAGGATTTATTGTTGGAAATATGACTGAACTTGTTGGTTGGTCTTTGGCAACGTTTGGTATACTTAGCTACTTGATCACTCTAACTATACACCGTCAGTGGAACCGTGCTCTCTATTCTAATGATGGTTTGATGCCTTAATGTGGTCAATTTGGTTCATGGTCGCTGAAACTCTGTCTGATCGGTGAGACTCCAAGGAGTGTTATAGTGAAGACCCGATGGGTTTGGACTTGGTGGCATGTTATGTTAGTGTAACTTATCTCTATCAGTAAAACCTATTCTATTGTTCCAACGATAGGATTATATGACAACTTCGGTGTGACTCGAGGAATTCGGTGGGACACTCCACCATGTTGTGGCAATGGGCCGGTTTTCTCTCTTGTTTGGCGAGACATGGCTTCATCATCAGAACAATAACCCTAGTCTCAACAATGGAACAATATGGCATAAAACTCATCGGTGTGACATTCGCATATTGGTGAGTGACAATGAGTTGTCTCACTGATATGCCAATGTGTAACTATTGTTGTGACGGTTAGTGTGCTACTGCGAATGGGAACCGATTGAGTATGTTTTCGATGGATGAGTTCTTGGATGGTTGTGATATAGATCAAAGAGTTCTCTTGGAAGGATGAATTATCATTGTATGTGAATACATTGTAACAATTTATGAATTAGAGAATGAGAGAACATGATTGATCAAGAATGTTATGTTGCCTGAATTTATTGAAACTGACTTCTAAGAAGGATAACGGTAACTTTGTATGTAATTGTCATTTACTATAATACTGTTGGCATTTCAAATCGCACCTCTAGAATGCATTTTGGAAATGGAAAGCTATGTGTAGTAAAATGCTCTTCAAATTAGTAGGGTAAGCTCCCTCTTTTGTTGAGTTGCATAAAGAAAGTAAACTAAACTATTTTTTCCTGTCTTTTTGGTTCAGCTACGAGAACACAAGGTTATAGAAATCTAGGTGTTGTAGCTCAGGTTTTCCCTTAAATGAAACTTAAAAACTACAACTTAACTTACACTATTGACATTTCTAGCCTCTCAAGTAAACACAAATCAAGAGAGTTAGAAATTAACGAGATTAATTTTTTGACAAAGATACTTAAATAAACTTTCTTCAACATACATCTACTGAATTTCAATTTAAGTTGAAAAAGAGATCATAAAAGCATTACATAATGAACGAAAATATGAAACTTTATATCAAGGCAGAAAATCACACTCAAAAAATTATTTCCTCACACTTCTTGGCATAAAACAATAAACAAAAATATGATATTTTATATCGGGGCAACAAAGCACACTCACGACTTTATTTACTCAAAATTTTTGGCTCAAGATTACAAATTTGGGACAGCAAGTTGTGGAAAGATACACACAACATGCGATCAAAAAAGATTATCACTTGACACAAGACACATGTACTAAACAAGAACTTACATCTAAAAGAGACATGCAAAATTTCCCTTAACACAAAGTGAACTAACACTAATCGATAACAAACATGAAGGCATAGGCTCAACAATTTTGTTATCACAAGAATGGTTAAACTAAAATGAGAAAACACTGCTCTTATTTATACACAAGAAGAGGAGTAGGGAACCCTAAAATCTCCTTACTTTTACAACTACTACTTTCCAACATGAAAGCTTTATTTCTAATCCTAGAAAATATAAAACATCTAAAACCTATAAAGCATCTAAAAATAGAAAATTCCAAGTCATTACAATCATTTTCTTTCTATGCTCAAAGAATGGATAAGAATCATGACAAGAATAGAAAGAAAGCTAGGAAGAAGCTTCTAGAAGAAAGCTGATTTAAATCTCGATCATATCTGCTAAAAAGAAGGCAACATCATCCTTGGTGGGAGTGCCAATACTATTAATAACAAAATGCCACTTTTCCAATATTTCTTTGCCATCTGCAATAGATCTCAGGAAATATTCATTCTCTTTCGACGCTTTCACGAACTTTATTGACATCACTGAAAGCTGACTCATTCTTCTGTCACTATCACTTCTTTTACGAACAATACTCTAGAACTCTATTTGGACTTCATCAAGCCCAAAATAGGAACCATCATCTTAAAAATACCAGCAAGGAATCGCTGCAAAAAACTCTCTTATGAATTTGATAGCATCAACAATTATTTTCTTGTATGCAATGAACTCCCCATATATTCTTTCATTTGTCTTAACCTTGAAAAGGTGAACTTCTTTCCATTCTAGGATTTGTCTTTTATGTTCCCTCGTTAATGTAGAGCCATACACCATATCTAAATCTGTAATTATGATTTCATGCATAGGCTTGAACTTGTCTATCAACTGTTCAAAATCTTGGATACCCTGACATAAATCATGGGCCTTATACCTTAGATGAAATGTCTAAACCAAAATGTCTGAGCCTCTAGTGATGATCTCCTCAATCCACTCTCGATTCTATTTCCCACAAATGACCAACCATCTTAAATGCTATTGATCAGCTGGTGTCTCTAAAACCTGGAGCAGTAATTGTGTTGTTTGTGAAGTTCCCTAAATGAGGTTCAAGATATACAAATGGAGTTGATGGTTTTCAACCTTGAGGGCTGCCTTGTCTTCTCCACCCTTTTGCACTCTTTCTTGAATATTCTTAGATACCATCTTGAACAAGCTCATATTAGCATGTCTAGTGTTATTTCCAAGATTATACTTCACCATTACAAAGTCACCAACATCCACCTCACCTCTATTTTTATCTTCAAGATGCGTAGCTATCTCCATGACCATCTCACCATCAGGATCGTCTCAGAGTGTATTTGTTTCTTTGCATTCTTTTTGGGTGCTTCTTGATATACGTTGAGATCATCAAAATTCACTTGATAAGAAGGCCTTCTTCTTGTCCTTCCCAAAGAGATCTCAGTCCAAAATGTGGTATTTCGACTAACATCCATGGGAAGTACAACTGCAATCTCTTCATCTACCTCCTCATCTTCCAAATCAACGTAAATTGGTGAAGACCTTGGGGATGGAAAATTTTCGTGTATCAAAGGCACATCTTGTGTTTCCTCTTGAGGTATGGGCTCATGTGGAGGAAATTTTGTTTCTACCATTGGCTCCTCCAGCATGACAATACCTTTGTATTCCAACCTCTTCGTCGTAGTCTTTGTTGACATGCTACCCTTTACAACCTCTTGAACTTTTCCTTTTGATTGAGATTTGGAAGAAGAAAGAAGTGATGAATGAATCCTTGGTGGCTCTGCTACAAGAATATAATTCTTCCACTTTAGGACTAGGAAATTTTTACTATACTCAACAACCCGACAAGTCCTTTCTTCCATTGAAATGCATTCTTTATGAGCCCAATTAACCTGTGGAAGAGGTTGTTGCTCAATTTTATTACGAGTGTAAGTTGGGAGAAGCACATTTTCGTCATCATCTGAAAATCCCTCAATATTCTTGGATAAGAAATCCTTCATTTGATGAAGAGTGAGTCTATTGTTTCTACACCTTCAGACCTCAACTTCATCTCTGCAGTTGGCCCAAAAATCCTCCAGTGCTGGTATGTGAGAGAAGTTTAGACCAAGTTTGGTTGCATAGACACCATGGGGATCATAAGATAGTCTCTCGCTAAAAGGATTGAGACCAAGTCTAGTTAAATCATTACCCATTATCTTAGCATTTGTCGATGACCTACACCCTTAAATACCTAATGCAAAAGGGAAGTTGAATGTTGGTTTCTTTTTGTTGCACAAGCGGGTGTGAACATCTGATACTTGCCTAAGAAACTCCATACACATAATCTCATTAGATGGATACCTTGGTAGCATGAGAGGAGCACTAGAATAACCATAGACCCTGAGATAGGTTAAAGTAGCAAATTGAATATACCAATCTGCCCATTCTGACATTGTCGCTCTGGTTGTAGATGAAATGCATACATATAGCTCATCATCCAAGTCACGCACTGTATACAATAGGAATGCTTCATTCACTCTTTTGTAGTGATGAGAGGATAAAAAAAAATCTAGTTCAGTGTATTAATTGTAAACATGTTGAACATTTTAGGACCCCTCAGTGTTCAACCCTCTGAATTTTCCTTGGAAGGTAACTAGGTAGAGTAGGTATGAGATCATGTGGAATTCATGCCTGTTAAAATACTCAGTTATTTGATGGTGAAGGAAATCACTGATAAATGTAGACCAACCATAGAATTTCATTTTCTTCATTATTCACGTAAAACATCCAGGGTTTAAACTTAGTTGCATCTTCTTGGCCTGTGATCCAGTTGAGCAAGGTGACGATAATGCCAATTTCATCTTTGAATTCACTTCTCCCAACATTATTTGGTAGTGGCTTCTATTTTTATTTCATCCATTTTGATGCAATCTTCTTATTGTACTTGTTTTTATCCATTTCCCATACTCTTTCGCATTCTTCTCGAGAGATAGTAACACTTCCAGGCCAAGGTGGAATTGAGAAACATCTTTCTATCATGTCAGGTTTTAGGCTACAAATGATTCTTCTGTCTACTGACTGAATCTCTCTCGTTGTTGGATTGCAATGCTTGATTCAAGAAATTAAGAGCTCCAGACTTTGAACTAAAAAAGGTATGGATGCTACTGAAAGAAGACTTGAATGGACAACATGCCTGATGGTGACATTGCCTGCCTCTTCTAAAGCACGTAGATTGAACACTATCTTAATATGGAACAATTCAGTTTCAATTGTTTCAACGAAATCATGGTACAAGGCTGATCTAGTCTTATACTTTGTAGGAGTGTACTCCATTCTGCAAAACTCGTAGACTGCTTATTAACATGCCTATGTTCTAAATTTTTTTACACAACCTTGTATTTTTAGACTGCTGATTTTTCTTCATCAAACGGATGAATTATTTTGGATTTTTTTCTGAGATATGGGTTTTGTTTAGAATTTTGTTACAAGAAGACCCACACCTTCCATTTTTTAAAATCCTGAATGAAGACTTAAAAAGAAGCAAACTCTAATTTCACTAGAAAAGCATCCACTTGAAGTTTCAATGAAAAAGCTGTGATATGGGTCTTGTCCAAAACAAGATTTGAGATAGACCCAGAAGATTAGAAGTTGAAAGTTTTGAAGTTTTTTCTGACACGAAAAATAAATAGTAGTTGCTACAACCTTGAGAAAATTCTTCAAAAATTATCCAAAAGATAGAACAAATATAAACCAACTTGTTGAAAATTGAAAATAATGGCTTCCTTCTTCACAAATTTGATGTTCTCGATGAAGAAGTATGAAAAAGAAAGCCTTCTTTGAGAGTCGATCTTAAAATTTATGAAAAACCAACAAGTTTATGTTCTTGAATCTTTAAAAATATAGGTTTTGAAGTTGTTGCTCTATTCCAGCTTAAAGCCACCTGCAAGAAAAAATGAAAATTAAAACACAAAGGTGCATTTAAATAAGTTTAGCCTTGAGAAACAACCTTCAAAACCCTTATTCTTGAAACCCTAAATTTAGTTCATGCAATGAACTTAGACGTTTTTCTTTTCTTCTCTCAAGATTTTGAATATTTCAAAAAATTTACTAAGGCATTGCAAGTTGGGCGCCCTTCTTGAGGTGAGGCACCCAGTCTCTCCAGAGTTAACCAATTTTTCACCATTTTCAACTTCTCTTCAATTTTCAACCATAGTTTGATCTTGTCTCACAACTTCCAGATTGATCTGACAGACGAATTGAAAGTTTCATCACAGAGCCTGATCGAATCTGACGACATTGTTCTGGAGACATCTTCTAACAAAAACTTTGTTTGACACTTCAAATTTTTGAGTGCTTATCTCCTCCAAGGGAACCCATTTTCTCTAGTGTTATCCTTTTTTATGATCTTCAAAATTTTCTTGTCTTTTGAACTTCAGATGAATTCATAATTTTGGACATTATACTGATCAGATTGACTGGCTAAGAGATTCACTAGATAACTAAGAAGATTCTAGAAGGGGTCTCCTGGATACTCCATCTCCAAAAAATGACATTTGATGCTTGAAAACCTTAGGCACCCTCCTTGGTTAGAGGCACCTAACTTCTCCAGAGTTAGTGAAATTTCTGATTTTTTCACTGTTGCTTTCATCTTTTATCGTTTCTCACTTTTCTCCTTTGTTCATCCTTCAATATCTGACGGTTGCCAACTCTGACGGACGTGCTAATGATTGTGTTGGAGAGATTGATCAATTCTAAAAAAGATACGTTAGATTCATTAGATGAAAATTCATTCATTTAAGACCTCAAAAACTTGGGCGCCCAGATTCACCAGACTTAGCCAATTTTTCATTTTTTACCTTCAAAGTTCAAAACACCTCTCGCCATGGCCCATGTTTGATCTGAGATTCTAGTTGATTGAATGATCAGATGAGCTAACGAAGACTTCCACTATGAAGCTAACGAGAAACTGAACAATGTTGCCTGACGGAGCCAATCTCTGACTCCATCATCTGACCCTTCAAAAAGATGGGTGCCCTTCTTGTCCAAGGGTGCCCATGTTGAGAAAACTTAGAAACATTTTTGTAATTTTCAATTTATTCCCTCGATTGGCATGCCTTTCTTGTCTCGTATGTTGGAAACAAAAAAAATTTAAGGCATAGAAGTTTGGGCGCCCAAACTGTGCAAGGGTACCTGGATTCACTAGCCTTAGACAATTTTTTGTATTTTTCAACTTATTCAGCTTCTTTTCTTCATTCCTCATTCTTTGTGCACGTTCATCATTGACAGCTTCTGTTTGACACTTGAATGTATGATTTTGACACTTGGTAGCTGGTTGACCTCTATTGATGACCTTGGATCTCCTAGAAAAAACTTCTAAAAAAGCCAAATAGATCTAGTAGGGAAAAATTGATCTTTTCGTGATTCTGATTGCACCAGCCTAATGAGGAAGTATTTTAAGCCAATCAAAATCATTCATAACCCTAGAAGCCAAAATTTCTATTTTTAGAAAATTTTGCCAATATCCATTTCGAAAGAAACCCAAAAAAACCTAGAAAAAGTTTTTATTTTTAAAAAACTGCTAAAAATATAAAAATAAATAAAAATTTAGGGTTGAAAAATTGACATATGGGTTGTATAGATTTGATCATTTTGAACTGACCCAGATTGTCAGAATTTGAAAATTTCAAGTTTATGACCCCCATGCAAGACGTACAAAACCCCAATTTTGACCTTTTTGACACATTTCAATAAGACTTTAACTCTTTTCTTCAAAATTCCTAAGTGTAGCAAAATTCTTAATTTGGGGTACAACAATTGGCTCCATCTATGGACCATGTTAGATAATTTCAGCATAGGAGAACCATAGAATCTCTAGATTTTGAGCTTAGACCAGTGCCTTGTCCATTGGGTATCAGAGTCAGCACTACATCCTAATCACCTATTTGCAAAACTTTCCCTAACTCACCTATGATCGAACTTCCTAGAATCACCTAATAGTTGGAAATTTCCTAAAAATTGTCTAAAATGAGACTCCTAATCACCTAAAAAATGAAAAAAACTATTACGAGAAAGGGAAAAACAACATTATGAAGGGAAAAGTTATAAAAAGGGGAAGCACAATGCAAAAAACAAAAGAAAAACTTTATTGAAAATTTATCACTCCACTCCCGAAGGGATGAAGTGCTTCAGGTATTGGCCACTATGAGGCAGTGGTAGGAGGCTCTCATCTAAGTGTGAGATAACATAAGTATTCTCCTCGGTGAACTCGTGAATCCTTAACAGCCCCAGCCACACGAAATCAAATTTTTTCGTGCATTCCCTTGGGCTCATGTCTCTTATCCCACAATAGGACTTCATCACCGACCTCAAAATATCACTGACAAGATTTCCTATTGAAGATTTTCTTCACCTGCTCTTGATGTTGAGTGATTTTTTCTACCACCTCCACCCTTTCTTCTCGAAGCTTTGTTAGGTACATGATATGTTTTTCAATAGGATCCACGAATTCCTCGTCCTCTATTGCAGTTGCCAGATGCAATACAAACAATTCTAGTGTGATAGGTAGCACCGCCTCTATACCATATGTAGTAATGAAGGGTGAGGTACCAATAGCTCTCTTTGGAGTGATCCTATTGGCCCAAAGAGTGTTGTAGAGATTCTTATGCCAAGTTCATTGATTAGAATCAACTAACTTGCGTACTATTGTAACTATGTTCTTATTTGATGACTTGGCTTGTCCATTACCTTAGGGGTAATAATATGATGAATGAGATAGTGTGATTCCATGATCAAAATGAAACTCCAATAGTTCCTCAGATGAGAAACATGATGCATTATCAGTTACAATCTTGTGGGTTACTCTGAAGCATGAAACAATGTTTTCCTTTAATAATGTACACACTACTTTGGAAGTCGCCTGCTTAGTCAAAATGACCTCAACCCATTTTGTGAAGTAATCTATGGTCGTAAGGACATAGATATGCCCTTTTCTGATCGTGGGTTGATAGGACCAAAAAAATCTAAGCCCCATTGCTGAAATGGGGCATCTATAATGACTAGTCTGAGAGGAATGGCTTCCATCTTCATCTTGCCAACAAATTGCTGATACAACTGGCATTTGTGCACCCATTCATATGTGTCACAAAACATAGTTGGCCAAAAGAACTATGCTCGCAAGATTTTAAAAGCCTTCACCCTTGAAGAAAAATGGCCTCCACATGCTTGACTATGGAAAGCTTCCAACAAACGTTGATGTTGGTCTTTGGTGACACATAAAAAAAATGTTCCATCAAGCCGATGCTTGTATAGAACATTACTTATTATCACATAGTTGTGGGCCTTTAGCTTCAATGTCCCCCTTTGCTTCTTATCTAGATGAGTTGGACAATCACCATATGTCAGGTAATACCATATCTCAGTGAACCATTCTCCTACGGACTCAACAAGTAGGACCATAGGAATATCTTCTTTTTTTGGGTTCGAGTTCTAGTATACCCTTTTCTTGGAACTTCTTATCACCATCTTCAGCTACTAACTGGAAAAGACCTCTCTCGCTGATGAGTTTGGTCGGTTGAATCTCTAAATCATATTCTTGAACTTTCACCACCCAATTAACTCTTTTAGAACCTATCTCTTGCTGGGTCAACACACTTTTCACAGTTGGATTGGTCACACAAACTATCGTATGTGAGTTTAAGATATAGAATCTGAAATTTTTGATGACCTGAACCACTACATACGCGTTCTTCTCAATTTGAGAATACCACATTTCACTGGCTTTGAAGCTGTTGCTTATGAATGTGATAGGAGACTCAACTTCTTCATTTAGTTTTTGCGTTAGTATCACATACATGGTGTGCTCTAATGCATAGCAGTAGAGGATAAAATTATTTTCAAAATCAGGGCGCACAAGCACTGGTGCTTAATTGATAGCTTCTTTGATTGCAATAAATGCCTTCTTTCCTTCTTCTATCCACTTGAAATCAAACTTATTTTTTATTGTGGTGGATATTTCATTTGTTAACTTTGAGAAATCCGACACAAATCTTCGAATGAGATTTACTTTCCCAAATAAGGAGTGTACCCCTATCTTGTTGGTTGGAAGAGATAAATTTTTGATTGATTCAACCCGACTTGGATCAATTTGGGTTCCTTCCTTGGAAATAATGTCACCAAGAAGATTTCCTTCTATAATTGCAAAGATAGACTTCTTAGGATTCAAAGAGATATGATGATACCTACACGTTTCAAAGACATCTAATAAGTGGGAGAAATGATCTTTCCGCTTCTTTGAGAGGACCATGAGATCATCTAGATATACCATAATGACTTTGTTCTTCAAATATCTGAATGCTAGGTCCATGTCTCTCTAGAATTTTGTGCCTACATTAATAAGACCGAAAGGCATTCTTTCATATGCAAACGTTCCCCATAGGGTGGTGATTGCGGTCTTGAATTGATCATTTTCAGCTACTGCGATTCGATTGTACCTAGAAAAACCATTGAGTAGAGATAGAATTTCTGACCCAGTGATAGTTTGTAGGGTGTGATCCATGATTGGCAATGGATAGTTGTCTTTCAGAGAAGACTGATTCAGGTTCCTGAAATAAACACATATTCTGATTTCTCCATTTTTCTTGCGTACAGGAACTATGCTGGACAAGCACATAGAATGATGTATCAAAAAATGATCTTGGCATCAACCATCTTTTGAATCTCCACATAGACTTTTCCTTGAATGAGTGGGTTGTAATGCCTTTGCTTATGTCTGAAATCTCTAGCATCAAGTTTCAATGGAATTGTGTGAGACAATTTTGTAGGTGTGAAGATTTTTCGATCTTCGTAAGACCATGCAAACACATCATGATATTGCTTGAATAGGGCGATCAAATTCTCGCTCTCCTTCGATGTAAAATAGTTACCTAATTTTACGAGTCGAGGCTCATCTTCGATGCCAATTATCACCTGAATCTCTTTTGTCTCGAATGCGCCTATCATGTCTATCAAACAGATTCTCCAAAGAAACTAAAACCTTAGGAATTTTGTTTCTTTTCAACTGTATAAAATCCTCTTTCCTTGGAGGGTCCATCATCTTCTTTATGTTTGTCTTGTCTGTCAAAAATATCTTCCAAGGAAACTTCTTCTCTAGAAATCTGATTTCCTTGCAGTTGGATAATGCCTGACTTGGTTACCTCGGAATCCTTAGTTACTGATTCTCTAAAAGGAAATGAAATCTATTCAAAGAATTGGCTTTCAAAGTTGTCTGATATAGTGATAAATTCCTTGATTTGATCATCATCATTGAAGACTTTCTAGTTATGTTTGTTATTAGGAACAACAGACCTGTGTATGAGTTCGATAGAAAATGCGCTTTAACGAAAGTCATAATTTGGTATGAAGAGAGAAGCAGACACTGCAAGGGCATCTGCTTTGCTATTTTCCACACACGAAAGATATTTGATGTCAAATGCCTCAAACCAATATATTTTGTTCCAGACCATATCTTTATAGCTTCGAAGGTGATCTTTTTTCACTTGATATTGATTTTTGACTTGCTTAACAATCAGTTTGGCATCACCTTCTACTTTGAGCTGCTTGATACCCATCTCTCGTGAATTATTGAGGCCTAAAAAAAGTTCCTCATATTCAGTTGTGTTATTTGTTCACTCAAATTGAAAATGATATGCAAATGGATATAGCTTTCCTTCGAGAGAAATTATGACAACTCCCGCTCCTGAACCAACAGTCAAGCAACTTCCATCAAACTGCATGATCCACATTTCTCGATTTTCTATCAACTTTTCCTTAGGTTGCATCTTGTTCTTTACTTTTTATTCTTTTGTGAACTTCCCTTTGATGGGTTCATTGTTTTGATCTTCTTCATCATTTATTTCTTCCAGCAATACATAAGTCCTAGGACTAGTTTCTTGAAATAAAACTTGTTCTTGAGGATCTTGATATTTCACTACTGCAAATTGAGAGTTGGGCTTTGGTTCCAGCTTGAATTTACCATTCTTTATTGGAATAGTTGCAGAAGACCAATACATTTTTATTTATCCACCAAGGTCATTGCATAAAATTTAGCTTAACAACATCCCGTAGCTAACTGGGATGTCAGCTACTAGTATAGTCATCATAATTTTTTCTTTGGGCAAGCTACCGGCCTCACTTGAGTGTATTTAAATTGTACAAATAAAGGCACCAACTTAGACTCTAGTGGGCAACATTTGTATTTTGTGTTGGTGCATGATAGTCCTAAAGCATTCATCACTTGTAATGACATGATATTATCTGAGGCTCCTAAATCAATCATACAATTACTCCATTTGTAACCCCCCATATATAGATAAATATATAAGGCCTTAGGCTTGTCTACTAATGAGATGAATGACTCAAAAAATGTTGGTTGCTTCGCTTGTCATTTCTTCACGAACTTGAGAAGTCGATCAACTGTCTCTGGGTGATCTTGGAGATATTCTAATTGAGAAATCTTCACTTTGTTCTTCATCAAGGAGTATACTATAGAAAATTTTTCTAAAGATGTATCTTGAGCACTTACATTCTCCTGAGAAGACTTGGAAGCAAAATATACTTCCTTCAATTTTTCTTTTTCTCTTTGTACCTTTAGTCTCTCTTCATCCTATGCTTTCTGATGTTGATTTTGTGTGAACATAGGAGATATATGATTCTTAGGATTCATGGAAAGAGAGTAATGATGGGGATCCTCTTCTTCTTCTTCTTCTTCTTCTTCACGTTCACTTTATAAGTATCCTATTACGGAGTCACCATCAAAGTTTTTCATTTGTGGTAGGACAACGTTCAAACTAGGAGTTGGTATAAAGCTTGATTCTGGTGCAGTTTTGGCAAAACCCATTATCTGAGTCATCCTTAAATTCTCAGGGCATGAAGAGCCGGTGTGTTCGTTAGTATCATGGAAGGAGAAAAAAATAGAATTTTGTGTGTTGTCAACCACCTGCCTTGTTGGAGGTGGCCCTCATGACCTGAAGTTGTTGAAAGGTTGGCAGTTGTTCCTCCTTGGTTGGAACGGTTTTTGTTGTTCTTAGTGTTGTTGTGGAGCTTGATATTGTTGTGGTGCTGGTAATGCAAGTTGTGTAGGTGGAGTAGGCAGTGTAGACTAAGTGGGTAACTACCTCTTGAGAATAGTCATTTCATTCACCATCGTTTGCAATAGTGGATCAGTAGAACTTTGGAATAAATCACCCTTCATTTTTCTACTAGTGATCATGTTGTCATCGATCTTTATTGCACATTGTTGTGCATTTTATAATTCTTCTTCATTAGATGACTTGAGGAAGAAGGCTATCTCATATGGGAGAGCATTAATGAAACTACTCATCAAAATTTCAGGCAATGGATTGAGCGTGTGTGAGATACGCATAACAAGGCGATTAAACCTTGTCGCAAACTCTCTCATTGGATCATGGGCTTCCATCTTTGAATTGGATAGTTGGGTGAATAGTTAGTGAATATCTTCTGTAGGATTGAATCTTGCAAAGAACTTGTCACTCATAGTAGCCCAATTTGTAATCCAACACGGTTCCAAGTGACGAAACCATTTGACATTAGCACCGTTGAGAGTCTCAACAAAGAGACGTACTGCAATGTCTTCATGTGCTATGTGCAGAACACCACAAGCTATTGAGAATGTCAAGACATGATCATCAAGATGTTGTGTTCTATCTCCATTGAACTGTGGGAAGTGATTTCTTGATCCCTTAGGAATTTCATGATTTGTTGCCAATGTTAAAGGTTTAATTTGATTTCCCCAAGGCAATGGGATCGGGCACCTTTGATTGTGATTGTTGTTGAGGATGTTGTCATTTTTGTCACCCATTTCTCCTGGTTGAACTATAGGTTCTTCTTGTTTGACTTTGGGTTCTTCTTCTTTGATATCAAGTACGATGATGACTTCAAGAGCTTTGTAGGATGGCTCTCCAACTTGGATAGGATGTGGCAAGAAAGGATCAACATTAGTGTCTCCTTGAAAGAGAGGATTCCTCCTTCTTCTTGTATAGACAATGTAAGCCAGGATTGTTTAACTCAATGTAGGATTAGGCAATACAAGCCTTTCGGCTGCAATATCTTCTTTCCTTTCTTATTTGTCTAGGATGTTAGTAGATTTTCTCCACTAAGCAGGGGTCTCCTTCTTCTCAAAGATGAAACTCCTTAGGTTTCTGATAATGTTCACTTTCTCTCCTTCAATTATCTCATGATTTGGCTGGATAATTGAAGGTGTAAGATCAGGTTGTTGAACTGGAGCAGTAGGATGCTAGAGAGTCATTCACGTGTTGCAAAGTGCAAGATTTCTATAAATTATATGCCTCGTGCCCCATGATGGGTGCCAGAAAACTGTTGGCATTTCAAATCGCACCTCTGGAATGCGTTTTGGAAATGGTCAGCTATGTGCAATAATCTTCTTTTCAAATTAGGAGGGGAAGCTCCCTCTTTTGCTGAGTTGCATAAAGAAAGTAAGCTAAACTAATTTTCCCTATATTTTTGGTTCAATTGCAACAACACAAGGTTATAGAACTCTAGATGTTGTAGCTGAGGGTTTCCCTTAAATTAAAATTAACAACTACAACTTAACTTATGCTATTGACATTTCTAGCCTCTCAAGTAAACACAGAGCAAGAGAGTTATAAATGAACGAGATTGATTTTATGAAAAAGATACTTAAATAAACTTTCTTCAACATACATCTACTGAATTTCAATGTAAGCTGAAAAAGAGATCATAAAATCATTACACAATGAACGAAAATATGAGACTTTATATCAAGGTAGAAAAGAATGTTGAAGACTTTATTTCCTCACACTTCTTAGCACAAAACAATAAACGTAAATATGATATTTTTATATCGGGGAAGCAAAGCATGCTCAGGACTTTATTTACTCAAACTTTTGGCTCAAGATTACAATTTCGAGACAAAAAGTTGTGGAAAAATACATGTAACATGCGACCAAACTAGATTATCACTTGACACAAGACACATGTACTAAACAAGAACTTGTAGCTAAAAGAGGCATGCAAAATTTCCATTAACACAAAGTGAACTGACACTAATCGATAACAAATATGAAGGAATAGGCTTAGCAATTTTGCTATCACAAGAATGGTTAAACTAAAATGAGCAAACACTGCTCTTATTTATACACAAGAAGAGGAGTAGGGAGCCCTAAAATCTCCTTTCTTTTACAACTACTACTTGCCAACATGCAAGCTTTATTTCTAATCCTAGAAAAAATCAAACATCTAAAACCTAGAAAGCATCTAAAAATAGAAAATGCCAACTCACTACAATCATTTTATTTCTATCCTCAAAGAATGGATAAGAATCATGACAAGAATAGAAAGAAAGCTAGGAAGAAGCTTCTAGAAGAAAGATGATTTAAATCTCGACCACATCCACTAAAAGGAAGGAACATTCATCCTCGGTGGGAGTGCCAATACTATTAATAACAAAATGCTATTTTTCTAAGATTTATTTGCCATCTGCAATAGATCTCGAGAAATCTTCATTCTCTTTGGACCCTTTCTTGAACTTTGTTGACATCACTAAAAGCTTACTCATTCTTATATCACTGTCACTACTTCTATGAAAAATAATCTGAAACTCTATTTGGACTTCATCAAGCCCAAAATAGGAACCATCATCCTGTCAATATGGGCAAGGAATTGCTGCAACAAAATATCTTATGAATTCGAGAGCATCAACAATTCTTTGCTTGTATGCAATGAACTCCTTAGATATTCTTTCCATTCCAGGATTTGTCTTTTATGTTCCCTCATCAATGTAGAGCTATACACCATATCTAAATCTAAAATTATGATTTCATGCATAGGCTTCAACTCGGCTATCAACTATTCAAAATATCAGATACCCTGACATAAATCATGGACCTTATACCTTAGCTAAAATATTTGAACTAGAAGTTTTGAGCCTCTTGTGATGATCTCCTGAATCCACTCTTGAGTTTGTTTCCCACAAATGACCAAATTTCTCAACTATTTCTGATCAACTAGTGTCTCTAAAACCTGGGGCAGCAACTATGTTAATTGTGAAGTTCCCTGAATGAGGTTCTCGATATACAAACGAAGTTGATGATTTTTCAGCCTTGAGGGCTGCCTTGTCTTCTCCATCCTTTTGTTGTCTTTCTTGAATATTCTTTGATACCATCTTGAACAAGCTCATGTCAGCATGTCTAGTGTTCTTTCCAAGATTATACTTCACCATTACAAAGTCACCAACATCCACCTCATCTTTTTTTGTATCTTCAAGAGGCGTAGCCGTCTCCATGACCATCTCACCATGAGGATTCCTCTCAAAGTGTATTTTTTTCTTTTACTTCTTCTTGGGTGCTTCCTGATATACGTTGAGATCATCAATATTCACCTAATAAGAAGGCCTTCTTCTTTTCCTTCCCAAAGAGCTCTCAAGCTAAAATGTGGTATTTCGACTAACATCCATGGGAAGTACAACTGCAATCTCTTCCTCTACCTCCTCGTCTTCCAAATAAATGTGAATTGGTGAAGACTTCAGGGATGGAAAAGTTTCATGTATCAAAGGCTTATATTTTGTTTCCTCTTGAGGTATGGGCTCATGTGTAGGAAATTTTGTTTCTATCATTGGTTGCTGCTGGATGACAATACTTGTGTAGTCCAACCTCTTCTTTGCAGTCTTTGTTGACCTATTGCCCTTTACAACCTCTTGACCTTTTCCTTTTGATTGAGCTTTGGAAGAAGAAGGAAGTGATGAATGAACCTTGTCGACTCTGCTATAGGAATATAGTTCTTCCTCTTAAGGACTAGGAAAATTTTACTAAACTCAACAACCTGACGAGTCCTTTCTTCTATTGAAATGCATTTTTTATGAGCCTAATTAACCTGTCGAAGAGGTTGTTGCTCAATTTTCTTATGCATATAAGCTGGGAGAAGCACATCTCCATCATCATCTGAAAATCTCTCAATATCCTTAGATAAGCAATCCTTCGTCTCAAGAAGAGTGATTGTATAGTTGCTATGCCTTTGGACCTCATCTTCATCTCTACAGTTGGCCTAAAAATCCTCCAGTGCGGGTATGTGAGAGAATTTTTGACCAAGTCTGGCTACATAGATAGCATGGGGACCATAAGATTGTCTCTCACTGAAAGGCTTGATACCAAGTCTAGTTAACTCATTACCCATTATCTTAGCATTTGTCAATGACCTGCACCCTTAAATACCTAATGCAAAAGGGAAGTTGAATGCTGGTTTCTTTTTTTTGCGCAAGTGAGTGTGAACATGTGATACTTGCCTAAGAAACTCCATACACAAAATCTCATCAGACGGATACCTTGGTAACATGAGAGGAGCACTGAAATAACCATAGACCTTGAGATAGGTGAAAGTAGAAAACTGAATATACCAATCTTCCCATTCTGACATTGTTGCTCTGGCTATAGATGAAATGCATACATGTAGCTCATCATCCAAGTCATGCACTGTATACACTAGGAATGATTCATTCACTCTTTGTAGTGATGAGAGGATGCAACAAACTCTAGTTGAGTGTAGTAAATGTAAACATGTTGAAAATTTAAGGACCCCTCAATGTTCAACCCTTTGAATTGTCCTTGGAAGGAAACTAGGTAGAATAGGTATGGGATCATGTGGAATTCATGCTTGTTAAAATTCTCATTTATCTTATGGTGAAGGAAATCACTGATCAATGGACCAATCATAGATTTTGTTTTCTTCATGATGTGAGGGATCACATAAAACATCTAGGGTTGGACCTTAGTTGCATCTTCTTGGCCTATGATCCGATTGAGCAAGGTAACAATAATGCCAATTTAATCTTTGAATTCACTTCTCCCAACATTCTTTGGCAATGAATTATTTTTTTCTTTCATCCATTTTGATGCAATCTTCTTGTTGTACTTGTTTTTTTCCATTTCCCATACTCTTTCACATTCTTCTCGAGAGATAGTAACACTTCAGAGCCAAGGTGGAATTGAGAAACATCTTTCTATCATGTCAAGTTTTAGGCTACAAATGATTCTTCCGTCTACTGATTGAATCTCCCTCATTGCTGGATTATAATGCTTGATGCAAGCAATTACAAACTCAAGACTTTGAGATATAGGTTTTTTTTATAATTTCATTATAAGAAGACCCAGATCGTCCATTTTAAAAATCCTGAATGAAGACTGAAAAAGAAGCAAACCCTAATTTTCTCTGAAAAAGAAGAAAATATTGACATCTGGGTTTTGTTTAGAGGCATATTTTTTATGGACCCAGTTGATTAGATTTTGAAAACCTTGAAGTTTCATTGGAAAAGAAACCACTTGAATTTTCACTGAAAAAGCTATGATATGGGTTTTGTCCAGAAGAAGATTTCAGATAGACCCATAAGATTTGAAGTTGAAAGTTCTAAAGCTTTCTCTGACATGCAAAATAAAAAGCAGCTGCTGCAACCTTGAGAAAATTCTTTAAAAAATGTCTAGAAGATAGAACAAATATAAACCAGCTTGTTGATAATTGAAAAAAATGGCCTCCTTCTTCACAAATTTGATGTTTTGGATGAAGAAATATGAAAAAGCAAGCCTTCTTTGAGAGCTGATCTGAAAATTTATGAAAAAACAGCAAGTTTATGTTCTTGAATCTTAAAAAATATAGGTTTTGAAGTTGCTTCTCTATTCCTCCTTGAAGCCACCTACAAGAAAATATGAAAAATAAAACACAAAGGTGCCTTTAAATAAGTTTAGCCTTGAGAAATAGCCTTCAAAAACCTAATACTTGAAACCCTAAATTTAGTTCATGCAATGAACTTAGGCATTTTTCTTTTCTTCTCTCAAGATTTTGAAATTTTCAAAAATTTCACTAAGGAATTGCAAGTTGGGCGCCCTTCTTGAGGTGAGGTGCCTAGTCTCTCTCTTCAATTTTCAACCATAGTTTGATCCTTTTTACCGACTTCCAGATTGATCCAACAGACGAACTAAAAGTTTCATCATGGAGCTTGATCGAATTTGACGACATTGTTCTGGAGACATCTTCTGTAAAAACCTTCGTTTGACCCTTCAAATTGTAAGGTGCCTATCTCCTCCAGGGGTGCCCACTTTCTCCAGTGTTAGCCATTTTTATGGTCTTCAAACTTTTCTTGTCTTATGACCTTCAAATTAATTCATAATTCTGGACATTATACTGATCAGATTTATTGGTTGAGGGATTCATTGGATAACTAAGAAGATTCTGGAAGGGGTCTCTTGGATACTCCATGTCTGAAAAATGACATTTGATGTTTGAAAACCCTAGGCACCCTCCTTGGTTGGAGGTGCCTAAATTCTCCTGAGTTAGTGAAATTTTTGAGTTTTTCATTGTTGCTTTCATCTTTTATCATTTTACTCACTTTTCTTCTCTTTTCAGCCTTCAATATCTAATGACTGCCAACTCTGACAGACATGTTGATGATTGCATTGGAGATCTTGATCATGTCTAACAAAGCTACATTAGAGGCATTATATGTAGAGTCATTTGTTTAACACCTCAAAAACTTGGGTGCCCTTCTCCTTCTGGGGTGCCCAAATTCACTAGACTTAGCCAATTTTTCATTTTTTTACCTTTAGAGTTCAAAACACCTCTCACCATGGCCCCTGTTTGATCTGAGATTCTGGTTGATTGCATGATCAGATGAGCTAATGACGACATCCACTTTGAATCCTGATGAGAAACTGAACAATGTTTCCTATGGAAGCTGATCTTTGACTCCATCATTTGACCCTTCAAAAAGATGGGTGCCCTTCTTGTCCAGGGGTGCCCATGTTGAGCAGACTTAAGAAATTTTTTCACAATTTTCAATTTCTTCCCTCGATTGATGTGCCTTCTTTGTCTCATCTGCCAAAAATAGAAAAATTCTAAGGCATAGAAGTTTGGGTGCCCAAACCGAGCAGGGGCTCCTGGATTCACCAGCCTTAAACAATTTTTTGCATTTTTCAACTTCCTTTCTCCATTCCCCATTCTTTTTGCACATTCATCATTGAAAGCTTTTTTTTGACGCTTGAATGTTTGATTCTAACACTTGGCAGCTAGTTGACCTCTATTGATGACCTTGGATCTCTCAGAAAAACTTGTGAAAAAGACGAATAGACCCAGTAGGGAAAAACTAATCTTTTTCGTGACTCTGAGTGCACTAGCCTGATGAGGAAGTATTTAAGCCAATCAAAATCAGTCTTAACCCTTGAATACAAAATTTCTATTTTTAGAAAATTTTGCCAGTATCCATTTTGAAAGAAACCTAGAAAAACCTAGAAAAAGTTTCCATTTTTAGAAAACTACTAAAAATAGAAATTTGGGTTTTATAGATTTGATCATTTTGAACCAACCCAGATTGTCAAGATTTGAAAATTTCAAATTTATGACCCCCATGCAAGACGTACAAAACCCTAGTTTTGAATTTTTTGACAGATTTCAACAAGACTTTAACTCATTTCTTCAAAATGCCTAAGTGTAGCAATTTTTTTAATTTGGGGTACAACAAATTTAAAGTGTTTTTCTTGGTGTGGTGGGTTTTTCTCCTATAAGGGTTTTCTCATGTTAAATACTGGTGTCCAATTCTATGTATGTTTGAATTGTATTTTCCATTTCCAGTAATGTGCATCTTTGATGAAATGTAATTGGATTTGAACCTGTAATATGCAATTTTTCCTCTTTGAATTATCATTAGGAAGGCGTTTCCGCACCTTTTTTTTCCTTACAAGTGGTATCAGAGCCTGGCCAGTTGTGTTATCCTTGTGGGTTGGGTTGGTTTTTTGTGTCAATTCTAAAGTGGGATTTTTGTAGAAACTTGGTAATCTCGAATGCAAATTAAGATGGCAAGCACATCAAAAAATATTGAAATTGAGAAATTCAATGGTAGCAATTTTGATTTGTGGAAACTCAAAATGGAAGATTTGTTGGTGGATCATGGTCTTTGGCTTGCTGTGTCTAGAATGAAACCTTGAGGCATGAAGCAAGAAGATTGAGATCTCTTAGACAAAAAAGAAAAAGGGTTGATAAGATAATGTTTAGTAGACTCTGTTCTCTTGAACATTCACGAAGAGAAATCTGCATCTTCTTTATGGAAGAATCTTGGAGACATTTATCAAGGCAAGTCCTTGGTGAATAAGTTATTCTTAAGGAAGAAGTTGTACTCTTTGAAGATGGAGGAAGGGGCATTTGTGGCTGATCACCTGAATACTTTTAACACGTTGATTGCTCAGTTAACATCTATGAGTGTGAAAATTGATGATGAAGATCGCTATATGACTTTGTTATTCTCTTTGCCTGACTCTTTAGATCATTTAGTGATGGCGATTGGGAGCACAAAAACCACTTTCAAGATGGAATATGTGGTTGCTTCTTTGTTATCAGAAGAGATGAGAAGAAAAACTCTTGAGATTGCAAAGGAGGCTCTTGTTGTTCATGGAAAATTGAAAGAAAAAGGCAAGAAGAAGGAGAAGAAGTCCAAATCAAAATCAAAAGGGAGATCAAAGTCTCCTGGCAAGAAGTCTAAGGTGAAATTTTAAAACTCTGGGTAGCCTAGTCATGTCTAAAAGGATTGTAAAGAGGAGAAAAAGAAGAAGAAGAAAAACTCTTTAGACAATGGTTCTTCTCAAAGCGATGCAGATGCCTTCATTGCAACCTTGGCAACTTGGGCATCCAATGATGTCTAGCTGATTGATTTTGGAGCATCTTTCCACATGACATCTCATAGAGACTGGTTCACAAAGTATTAAAAATATGATGGTGGAATGGTGTATTTGGAAAGCGATTCGTCTCTGGAAATAGTTGGTCATGGAAGAGACAAAATTCAATTCCCTGACGAAAGAATCAAACGAATTGATGGCATAATGCATATACTAGGTCTGGCTCAAAATTTATTTTTTGTAAGAAAACTGATTGATGTTGGAGTGCAAGTATCATTCTTAGAAGAGATGAGAAGAAAATCTTCTAAGATTGCGAAGGAGGCTCTTTTTGTTTGTGGAAAATCGAAAGAAAAAGGTAAGAAGAAGGAGAAGAAGTCCAAATCAAAATCAGAAGGGAGATCAAAGTCTCCTAGAAAGAAGTCCAAGGTGAAATGTTGGAAATGTGGGTAGCCTAGTCATATCTAAAAGCATTGTAAAGAGGAGAAAAAGAAGAACATCAACTCTTTAGACATTGGTTCTTCTCAGAGCAATGCAGATGCCTTCATTGCAACCTTGGCAACTCAGGCATCAAATGATGTCTGGCTGATTGATTTTGGAGCATCTTTCCACATGAAATCTCATAGATACTGGTTCAAAAAGTATGAAAAATATGATAATGGACTGGTGTATTTGGCAAGTGATTCATCTCTAGAAATATTTGGTCGTGGAAGAGTCAGAATTCAATTCCCTAACGGAAGAATCAAAGCAATTGATGGCATAATGCATATACCAAGTCTGGCTCAAAATTTATTTTCTGTAAGAAAATTGAATGATGTTGGAGTGCAAGTATTGCTCTCAAGCAATGGTTGCAAAATGACTAGAGGCTCGATGGTGTTGGCTAGGGGTGCTTGAATTGGTACTCTGTACAAGATAGATGCACTTGTTGTCAAATGTAACAGTGTCTCTACAAAGTCACAAAAGGTTGTTCATGTAAAGGAGATTGAAGTTCTTATAGGGGAAAATTATTTGGAAATTAAACTTCCTGGAGAGAAGACTATGCTCTGACATCAAAGGCTCAAAAACATTGGTGAAAAAGGTTTAAAATCCTTGAAAAATAAAAACTTGGTTGAGTGGCTTGAAGATTGTAACTTGGAATTTGAATTTTGTGAACATTGTAAATATTGAAAAATATCATCGTGTTTTTTTATACTCTAGTCCTCACAATTATTTTGGTCTTATGGATTATATTCACTTTGATTTTTTTGGTCCAGTAAATCTTCCTTCATTGTCAAAGTCAAAATACTATGTATCTTTCATTAATGATTATTCGAGAAAGGGCATTTGTATATTTTTTGAAAAGTAAATCAGAAGTGTTTAGTCAGTTTAAAGAGTTTAAGAACTTGGTTGAAAATAAAATTGGAAGAAAAATTAAATGCTTGAGGACAAATAATGGTGGTGAATTGTGTTCTATATATTTTGAAAGGTATTTTAAAGACCATGGAATTAAAAGGCATAAAACAACACCTTACACTCCACAACAAAATGGAGTTGTTGAAAGGTTGAACATGATGTTGATGGGGAAGGCAAGAAATATGTTGAGAAATTTTGGTCTAGAGCAGAATTTTTGGGTTGAGGCTATGGACACAACATGTTACTTATTGAATTGGTCTCCTTCATCAACACTTGTTGATAAAACACCTTTGGAAGCTTGGTCTAGTCATAAGACCTCTCTGAGACATGTTTGTGTATTTAGTTGCAAAGCATATGTTTATGTGTTGAATGAGAAGAGATATAAATTGGAGAATAAATTTGTTAAGTGTATATTCATTGGCTATGAAATTGGTGTGAAAGGATACAAGATTTGGAATCCTATGACTGAAAAGGTTGTGTACAATAGAAGTGTTATTTTTCATGAGCTGAAAACTTCTTCAATGGATATGCAGTCAGGGATGAAATAAGTCAAGGAGGAAACTGATTTTGTTGAAATTCCTATAACACCATAAAAAGAGGAACATCAAATTGAAAGTGTACCTAAATCTGAGAAGAGTTCGAGAAACGATGAGAGTTCTGAAGAAGAACCACAATCTCAGCCTCAGCCTGTGAGGAGGTCTACACATGAGAAGAAGCAACCTGATAGGTATGGATTATCTATGTTATATTGTACATGTGCCTATGCTTTAATTACTAGCACTGATGATCCTAGGACTGTAAAAGACACAATTGGAATGCCTGACTCAAACTCTTGGTTGGAAGCCATGAAGGAAGAAATGGCATCATTAGAGAAGAAAGAAACTTAGAGTTTGGTGCCCTTTCCTAAAGGAAAGAAATCTATTGGCTGTAAATGGGTATTTAAAAAGAAAATCGGTCTGGATGGCAGTGTTGAAAAATATAAAGTGAGGTTGGTTGCAAAGGGATATTCCTAGGTAGAGGGAATTTATTATGGAGAAATATTTTCTCTTGTAGCCAAGCCGACATCTATTAGATTTCTTTTGTCACTTACAGTAGCATATGACATGGATATTGAGCAGATGGGTGTGAAGAAATTTTTTCTTCATGGTGATCTTGAAGAAGAAATATATGTCCCAGCCTGAGAATCTTGTGGAAAAGGGTAAAGAAACTCCAGTTTGCAAGTTAAAGAAGTCTCTGTATGGTTTGAAACAGTCGCCTAGAATGTGGTACCATAAATTTGACACATTTTTTTTTCATTGGGATTTGTTAGATCGAAATTAGATCATTGTGTGTACTTCAAAACTGAAAATGATCGTATTCATATTATTGCCCTCTATGTTGATGATATGTTGTTCATGGGGAATAGTAAGTTTATGATTTTTGATCTAAAATATTAGTTGTTTGCAAAGTTCAAAATGAAGGATCTCGGTGTAGCAAGGTATATTATGGGGATGGAAATAGTCAGGGATAGAAAAATCATAAAGATTTGGCTCAACCAGAGTAAGTATATTAACATTGTTCTAGAGAGATTTGGTATGAACGATTGCAAGCAGCTAGTTGTTCCAGTTTTGCAAGGAACGAAGCTATCTGTTGAAGATTGTCCAAAATATCCTACTGATATGGAGGGAATGACCAAAGTGCCTTATGCAAGTGTAGTTGGAATTCTAACGTATGTGACGGTTTGTACTAGGCCATACATTGCCCAAGTAGTGGGAGTTCTTAGTCGGTTTATGGCAAATCCAAGTAGACCACACTGAGATACTGTGAAAAGAGTCTTTAGATATTTAAAAGGTACCTCTCAGTATGCTTTGTGCTATCATGGTAACTCAGTTGGATCATAAATATCTCTTAGCATTCAAGGTTATGTGGATTCTGATTGGGCAGGGGACATTGATTACAGAAGGTCCACCAATGGATACATCTTCACTTTGAATGGTGGTGTAGTTAGTTGGATAAGCAAGTCGTAGGCTATAGTCGCTTTATCTAGTATGGAGGAAAAATATATGATAGCAACACACACCTATAAAGAAGCCATTTTTCTTAGACGTTTGTGTTCTAATATTGAGTTCAATCCAAGGAAAATTACAATTTTTTATGACAGTCAGAGTGATATTTGTTTGGTGAAAAAACCTACTTTCCATGCCAGGACGAAACATATATTGATGTACAGTATCATTTTGTACAAGATATGGTGGAGGATAGAAATGTCAGTTTAGAAAAGGTGGATACTCTGGAAAATGTTGCAGATGCATTAACGAAACCAATGAGCACAAAATTTTTTAGGTTGTGTACCAATTCAATGGGCCTTGGGGCCTATGATATTCAATAATGTGAAAATTGGAAGAAGCCAGTAAGTATTTGTCAAGTGGGAGCATGTTGGAAATATGACTTAACTTGGTGGTTGGTATTTGAAAACATTTGGTATACTTCACTACTTGATCACTCTGACTGTACAACATCGGTGGAACCATGCTCTATGTTCCAATGATGGTCAGATGCCTTCATGTGGTCAACTTGGTTGATGGTCACTAAGACTCTTTCTGATTGGTGAGACTCCAAGGAGTGTTACAATGATGACCCAACAGGTTTGGACTTGGTGGCATGTTATGTCAATGTAACTTGGTTGTCGACGGAACCCTGTCTATTGTTCCAATGACAAGACTATATGACAACTTTAGTGTGACCTGGGGACTTTGGTGGGACACTCCACCATGTTGCGGCAATGGGCCGATTTTCTCTCTTATTTGACGAGACTTGGATTCTTCTTCAGAGTGATTCACATATTGGTGAGTGACAATGAGTTGTCTCACCGATATGCCAATGTGTAACTATTGTTGTGATGGTTAGTGTGCTATTGCGAATGGGAAAAAATTGAGTATGTTTTTGATGGATGAGTCTATGGATGGTTGTGATATAGGTTAGAGGGTTCTCTTGGTAGGATGAATTATAATTGTATGTGAATAAATTGTAACTGTGATCGAATTAGAGAATGAGAGAATGTGATTGATCAAGAATGTTATGTTGCCTTAATTGATTGAAATTGACATCTAAGAAGGAGAACTATAACTTTTTATGTAATTGTCATTTATTGTAATACAAAGTGCTTTTCTTGGTGTGGTGGGATTTTCTCCCATAAGGGTTTTCCCACGTTAAATACTGGTGTCTAATTTTGTGTATGTTTGAATTGTATTTTTCATTTCCATTAATGTACGTCTTTGATGATATATAATTGGATTTGAATCTGCAATTTGCACTATTCCTCTTTGAATTAACATTGGGAAGGCATTTTTGCACCTCTTCTTTCCTTACATTTATGACCTAGGGCTAAGTGTAGGGTTTAGGTTTGAGGGATAAGTTTTAGGTTATCTAGGGTTTAAGGTTATGTGTAGTGTTTATGGTTGATGGTATATGATATAATATATAGGTTTGAGGGTATAGAATTTAGGATTGAATGTATGGGGGATCCAAGGTTCATCTTATAGGATTTAAGGCCTATGGTTGATGGATATGGTTTTGGGTTGAGGGTATATGATATAGGGTTTAGGTTTGAGCATATATGGTTGAGGGTTTATTATATAGGCCTTAGGGCTCAAGGTTGAGGGATAGATTTTATGGTCAAGAGGGTGTATGGTATAGGTTCATGGGTTTATCCTATAGGATTTAGGGCCTATGGTTGAGGGATAAGTTTTAGAGTTGAGTGTATATGGTTGAGGGTTTATTATATAGGCCTTAGGGACTGAGGTTTATGCATAAGGTTTTGGGTCAAAAGGGTATATGGTATAGGTTTGAGGGTTTATCCTATAGGATTTTGGGCCTAGGATTGAGGGATAGGGGATAGGGTTTAGGGTTGAGGGTATAGGGTATAAGGTTTAGGGTTTAGGGTATAAGGTTTAGGGTTTGGTATATGGTTAAGGGTTTAACCTATTGGATTTAGTTCATAGGGTTGAGGGATAAGGTTTATGGTATAGGTTATATGGATTAGTATGTGGTTAATGGTTTAACCTATTGGCTTTAGTTCCCTAGATCTATAGGTCACTTTATCTAACCTCCCCCTCTCTGAGCTATCTACCTCTACCTATATCAACTTTCTATTTATCTCCCCTTCCTACCTCTCATTTCATCCTTCCTTATCTACCTCTCCCTCACTCCATATGTAGATCTCTCCTTTCTCTATAGGTTTTAGGGTTGAGAGTATAAGATTGAGTGATAAGGTTTAGGTTTAAAGGTATAGGAGCCTTGAGGAGTAAAGGTATAAGGTCTAGGATAGAGTGTATAGGATTTATGGCCTAGGGCTAAGTGTAAGGTTTAGGGTTGAGGGATAAGGTTTAGGTTGATGATATAAGGTATCTAGGGTTTAAGGTTATGGGTATATAGTTTATAGTTAAGTGCATAGGTGTTCAAGTTAAGTATATAGGGTTTTGGTAAGTTAAATCCATTGTAATCCCAAAAATAAGTAAAACACATACATATTTTTTTTAGTTAAAAGCATGTACATGTTTTGTAAAGGTAGATCAATCGTTCTAAGATAAAACTAAGAAAATCATGTACATTTTTTATTTTGTTAAAATAAATACATTGTTAAAACTAAAAACTAAATAAAGCACATACACATTTTTAAGTTAAAATCACGTACGTGTTTTGTAAAGGTAAATTCATCATTACCACTCAAAAATAAAAAAAGCACGTACATGTTTTGTTAAGTTAAAATAACATATTTGTATTGTAAATTTAAAAGAACATACATGCTTTGTGAAGTTAAAAGCATGAGGTCATCACCAAACTAGAAATTGGATAGGTGTGTGAGGAGAGAAACATTAGGGTGGCAGGTAAATAAGGTGTTTGATCTTGGTACCCAACACCCTATCAATCACCATCACCGATCGAATATAAGGTAATGACGGTGGAAATTCTTGGAACCAAACACAATCTCAATCACCATCGTTTCTTGACTATAAGGTAAGAAAATGGTAGTGGAAATTATTGGTATCTAACACCCTATAAATCACCATCACTGGATGACATGGAAATACTCGATACTAAGAAGATTGATCATGGGATCAACATGGAAATATTGTGGAATTGCTGGTTGGTTATACTGTTTAATCATCACCATGGTGAATATGCACATTATAGAGGAGTAGCGATGGTGAAGCCTGGCCAATTTCCAATTTTGTAATGAACTCATGTTCATCCAATCATGCAACTATTCTT
Organism: Sequoiadendron giganteum; assembly: GCA_007115665.2. Taxonomy (NCBI): domain Eukaryota; kingdom Viridiplantae; phylum Streptophyta; class Pinopsida; order Cupressales; family Cupressaceae; genus Sequoiadendron; species Sequoiadendron giganteum. The sequence continues at coordinate 579,311,388 of CM021101.1, forward strand.
GAGGCTGATAGAGTTAGATGTTCAAGTACCTTAACAAATGGAGTCTATGAAGGTACTAAAAATCAGCACTAATACAAACATGGAAGGGTTGTTAGTTTTAATTAGTATTCCTTCTTAGATACGAGTTTTATTATGCGGTTTGGAAGGAGAGTATGTTTACACTTGTTTTATCTTATTCTAGAGTTTTTGGGATTTATGTTTAGCATGCAAAAAGATAAATGTGAAAAAGGGGTCAATGTGTTGGTTAATTAACTAGTTGATGTTCCAAAATGATGCAACAATGGCTTGTAGCATGTGAGCATAGGAGATAATGTGGGAAATTTAAATAAGTAAAGGTTAAGGACCTTGAAGGAAGCACATGAGAGAATGTTCTTTTGGTGGCATCAAATTTGATTTAGGACCTAACTTCTACACATTTCATGTTAATTTGAATTGAGGTCCACCTTAGCTGGCATGGATGATTGTGGATGGTTTTAAGGGACTTTTCATTGGTAGGAAGTGTTTTTAATGTAATGAGATGTATATAATCATCATAGTTTATATCTCACTTGTATGTATCTTTGAGTGTGTGTGAGAGAAATTGTGTGAACAAGAGTAAATTCAAGTGATGTAATGGGAGTTCAACCTCAATCATTGAGAACCATCATAAAAATATCATAAGTAGTATGGGAGACTATCTGAAGGAAGATAAAATTGAGTGTAATATATGTAATCACCATCAAAGTTTTTCAAGCTTTATCTTTGTATTTTGGTAGGACTCGTGTCTTACTTGTTCAATTGGTGCTCAAATCCTTGTATTGGGGATTAGTGTCTCTATTAAGTTGGTGCCTATAAATACAACAGGGGATTGTTGTCTATGGTATGTTGGCACCTACTTCATAATTAAATAACTCATTTATTATTTCTCTGAGGTTTAATCTGGATAGTAGCTCCAAGAAGCTCTTGTGACCATGGTTTTTCCCACTTTTGGTTTCCACGTATATCTGGTGTTCATTGTGTGAATGTGTGTTTTTACGTTGCTTGATTGAGAGTAGTTATTTTGATTCATGTTTGGAGATACATGTTGAATTAATTTTTTTTAAATAGATTTGATATATTGATTCACCTCCCCTCAGTATATTGTATTCCCTTCAATTTATATTAGAGAAACATTCCTTTGAAGAAGCTTAACCACTTGAGGTAGATTTGGTATGGAACACTCATTGGATCAAGAAGGAATTTCTTCAAATAAAGCACCACTCTTTTATCAATCCACTTATACCTTTTGGAAAGTAAGGATGGAAGCATATCTGATGGCACTAGGGTTTGAAGTTTAAAAATCGATTGTGGAAGGATATGAGATCCTTGAAAGTCCTCTCAAATATTAGGCCAAAAATAAGGCTTGTGAAAATAATGCTAAATCAAGGAATATAATTTTATGTGGTTTATCTAACTCTGAGTTTGTGAAGGTCATGCATTGTAGGATAACAAAGGAAGTGTAGAGTAAATTGCACATCTATGAAAGTGACAAAAAGGTCAAACAAGAAAAGAATCAAACTCATCAAGGTCAATTTGAAAGCCTAAGAATGAAGGAATAATAAAATATTGCCACATTCCTACTCTAGGTTGATGGGGTTTTTAATTCTATCAGAGTTCTTGGTGAAGAACTAAAAGAATGTTAATTAGACCCCTTCCCAAAAATTTTGATGAAATTTTTTCTATTGTTGAAGGAGCTAAAGATCAAAATACTCTAACTATGGATGAGCTGCATGGAGATATTACTAGCTATGAAATGAGAATGAAAAATGAAAATTTTGTAAGGAAAGAGGTTGCATTCAAGGTGTCCAAGAAGCAAGATGATCTTGATTCAGAAGACTGATCAGATCCAAAAAAAAAAAACTTTTCATGAAGCTATAGAGGTTTTATAAAGTATAAGGGTGGGTTACCTTTTAAATGTCTTAATTGTAGTGAAGTAGGAAATTTCATGGCTAAGTTTACATATAAGGAATCTAACAATAATGAAAGGAAATAATTTTAAAAAGTTAAAAAGATTCAGAGAAACGAGAAAATTTTCTTTATCAATGAGGAAGGCTACTAATCTAATTATGATGACCAAGGCACCTTCGGGAATGAAGGAGAAAGGGGTCTATTTATGGCTATATAAACCCTGGAAGATGATAAAAAGTAGTTTAAAATTGAAGATGACATAGAAGTAGAAATTTTGGAAGAATTACTCTATGCTAGTAAGGATATCAAAAGGTTGAAGAAAAGAGTTTCAGAAGAAGTGAAAGCTAAAGAAAAATTATCTCAAAATCTTGAGAAGGTAGAGAAAATGATCATTGATCTAAAGATCCAAGTAGAAGAATCAAATAGGATTGAAGAAGTTTTGACTAAAAGGCTTCTATCAAGAGACAAGGACTCTGAAAACCTTGAAGCATAGATTTTATTACTAAGGAAAGATCTTGAGAAAATAATTCACGAGAAGCTAAAGTTTTGAAAAAGCACAAAGATCTTGTATCAGATATTAGAAAGCTAGAGATCACCACATATCAAAAGTGTTCTTGGTTTTATTAATGAGAAGAAGAGTAAGGTGATTTATTAGATTGTGAAGTTCATTGTTGAGAATCCGAAAAGGAATAACTTTGAAAGTTCAAATTATGAGAAAGTTGCAATAATCAATGAAAGCAAGATGTTGAATGATAGTTTCATCCAACTGCACAGGAAAAATAGAAGATCTAGAAGATACATATCAAGAGGACAATTATAAAATACTAAGTTATATCATTCTTTATTTGTTATTTTTTTAATTGCAATAATTTTGGTCATAAGGCTATGAATTGCAGAAAGGCTCTTGAAAGTAGGAATAATTATGCCAGCTGAAATGTATTTACACTATTGTATAATTTCAATATTATTTGTCATAAATACAATAATTTTGGACATATTTCTTGGAATTTTAGAAGAGAATTTGTGAGTTCCCCTATACCAAATACAAAAGGAGATAAGCGAAAATGTCAGAACAATGAAGGAGATAAATTTTGGAAGAAGAAACCAAAGGACAAAAGATTAGAGAAATACATGGTGGCTTAGAATTCCCTACATGATTAAAAGGTGAACCTATGAGTTATTGATAGTGGATGTTGAAGTCATATGACCAGGGATAAGAGAAATTTCATGCACTTCAATAAGTTTGATGGGGTATATGTAATTCTTGGTAATAATTTTTTATCGATAAGGGTGTTTTGAGTTAACAGTAGAAATAAAAAAATGCATGATTTTTTTGTATATAGAAGGATTGAAGCACAATCTCCTATGTGTAAGTAAAATGTGTTATAAAGGTTACAAGGTTTTATTTAGTGCTATTTTTTGTGAAATTGGAAAGACCGGTACCAAAGAGTTGGTTGTGGAAGGAAGCAGGATTGATATTGATGTATAGCATCTCAATGAGGTTAATGGAAATAATTGATTTTCAATACGAAGAGAAGAAACTTGGCTATGGCATAAAAGATTGGGACACATAAATTTTGATGATCTTGTGAGGCTCAATTCAAAAGGAATGGTAAGAGATGCAAAAAATCAAGAATCCTCAATCTACTAGTTTCAAACCATGCCATGAAGGAAGGCAGACAAGGAATATATTTCCTACCAAGGAATATTCAACAAAAAATCCTTTGGATTTGATTCATACTAATCTATGTGGACCAATGAGAATAAAATATTATTCAAGGTGACAAGTATTTTCTGATTTTTACTGATGATTATTCTAGAATGACTTGGATTACTTTTCTAAAAGATAAGTCAAAATATTTTGAGAAGTCTAAGGTATTCAAGGCTATAGTTGAGAATGAACCTGGAATAACTATCAAACATTTGAGATTAGATAGAGGTGGAGAATTCCATTTTGATCGGTATGATGAATTATATGAGGTACATGGAATTCAAAGATAGTTTTCTACTCCTAGAACTCCTTAGTAGAAATAAGTTGCTAAGAGGAAGAATCAAACAATATAGGAGATGGATAGAACTATGTTAAGTCAAGAAAATTTGTCAAATATGTACTGGAGAGAAGTAATTGAAACAATAATGTATATTTTAAATAGAGATAAAATCAAATCAAGGACTACTAAAACATTGAACTATGGAAAGGAAGACCAACTTTAGTTAGATACCTCAAGATATTTGGAAGAAATTGCTACATCGAAAGGGATGAAGAACATTTGGGTAAGTTTGATTCTAAATTTGATGAAGGTATTTTTCTTGGTTATTCTATGGTAAGCAAGGCATATAGATGCTCTAATAAAATATTGAAAAGGATTGTAGAAAGTGTCAATGTAAATATTGATGAAACAATACAACTGACTAATATTTCAAGTGAGGTAGATGATAACGAACCACTCCATAGCAGTGATTAAGACTCAAAAGCTGACTATCAAAACACAGTTACGAAGACTCTAACAAGGTATGTTTAGAAGAATCATTCTAAAGATCAGATCATAGGAAATAAGGACAGTGGGGTTCAGACTCAAAGAATAATTTAGAAAGAAAATGAATAGGTACATTTTCCATTACTATCAAAAATTAAACCAAGCCCCTATGTTGAAGCGGGAAAAGAGAAGGATGAATAGATGCTATGGAGGAAGAATTGGATTAGATCAAGAAAAATAAAACTTGGGAATTAGTTCCAAGACCCAAAGATAAAAAAAAAAATTGGTACCAAATGAGTCTTTAGAAATAAGTTGAATGAGGATGGAGAAGTGATCCAAACAAGGCCAGACATGAAAGTAAAGGATGTGCTTAGGTTGAAGGAATTTATTTTGAAGAGACATTTTGTCTAGTAGAAAATTTGGAAGCAATTGGAATGTTTTTAGCCTTATCAACATTCAATAATATCAAGGTATATCAAATGGATATGAAGGTAGAATTTCTGAATGGATAGTTGGAACAAGAAGTCTACATTGAGCAACTGGAAGGATTCCATTGGTCATATAATCAATATTTTGTGTGTAGGCTGAAGAAAGCACTTTATGGACTCAAATAGGCTCCTAGATCATGGTACTCCAAACTGGATAGATATATGCAATAACAATGTTTCGAGAGAGGCAGTGTCGATAGTAATTTATACATAAAAAATAGAAGGTGATCACTTGTTGATTGTTTTTGAATAAGGATAAAAACAGGTTTGAAGGGGACCCGAAACCCTTTACAAATAGATTTTGAATGGATCTACAATGCAAAACCAAAAGGTTGTCAAGACATAAAGGCAAGAAAGCACAAACAACCAAGGATAAAAATCCAGCAGCCAGTAAAAACCTAGCAACCAGCCAAAAAACCAACCCCCAAATAAGAACCATCAAGGTTTACATTTAGAATTACTCTTGTGGGAGCAGAGAGTCATTTCAGAAGGAGGCTTAGAGGATTTTTCTTTTTTTCCCTTCATAGTAGTCTAGCCCTCCTCCACTTGCGTTGCCTTATCAAGCCAAGCCAACACACCATTATCTTGAAGATGAATGCCAACAACCACAGTCTTAGAGATTTGATCCAAGTTCCCCCTAGTAGGCATAGACATAATAGGAGAGCCACCCAAAATTATAGCCAGAGCACTATCACCCAAAGTGGCAGCCAAAATCCCAATATCTAACTCTTTAGGGGTTTCAAAAATGAAGTATTTCATAGCATCAACAGCCCCAACATTTGAGACATCCGAAGAGGATGCCCCAAGTCCCTGAGATTCCAAAGCAACCACCTCAGAAAAACTCCTAGGTTGCTCAACTTTCTTCTCAACCGTATAATGTTGCTGAGAAGCCCCTTTCCACCATGTAGCTTTCATAGTTTTTTTCTCAAAACCATAATGTGCATCTTAGTGGAAGTAATGATGATATATACAAAGAGTTCCAGAATGCAATATAAAATTAGTGTGAAATGTCAATTCTTGGTGAATTATCTTTCTTTCTTAGCTTTCAAATTTCTCACTTGAACAAAGGTATTTTCATTTATCAGAACCAGTACACAAAATAAATGCTAAATAATTTTAATATAGAAGAATGCAAATTGATGACTACACCTATGGTTGCTAGGTGTAAATTGAGTAAGGATGATGAATCCAATTTTGAAAACTATACTTTCTATAGGTCAATTATTGGTAGCTTGTTGTATGTGACTGCATCAAGACTAGATATAATAAAAGTAGTTGGGATGGTAGCTATATTTCAAGAAATGCCTAAGGAAACTCATGTCAAGGCCATAAAAACAATATTTAGATATCTAAATGCTACAATGGATTTTAGTTTATGGTATCCTAAATGTGAAAAAATCACACTAACTATATACACAAATGTAGATTGGGTAGGAAACATACATGACCAAAAGATTACAAGTGGTGGAGCTTTCTTTCTTGGTGACACTATTGTATCCTGGATAATAAATAATTATGATTCAATATCATTTTCTACAATAGGAGTAGAATATACTGTAGTAGCTTAATGTTACACTTATATATTATGGATGAAGAAGAATTTGAAGGAAATGAAGATACAGTGTGCTATAAATATTTCCAAAAATTTGGTAATGTACTCAAGGACAAAGCATATTGCAATTAAGCATCATTTTTTGAGAGAAGGTTGTAGAAAAATAGGTGCAGTTGGAATATATTAAAACAAAGGAGAAAGTAGTAGATGTTTTAATAAAACCGCTTCTCAAGGAGACCTTTGAGTATCTCTAGCAGAATTTGGGATTTGTTGCTTCCTCCTATTGAATCAAGAGGGATCATAGGTTAAGGGGGAGTGTTGACTCCTTGCTGCAAGAATTTTTGCTAGTCTAGCAAAAAAATTCAAAAGTACTATGTTATGGACTCAAGGGGAGTCTATCCAGGAAATAGGTTTCTAGATTGTGCAATAAGCAGTTGAAATTTTCCATTGATATCAAAGAGGGAGAAATGGTACACTCAAAATTATAAACATTATAAGGATAGAAAGTGGAATTCAATGTGAGGTGTCCTAATAATCTAGACACATTAGATTTGTCTCCTTGTGCTAGCAACATTTTCTTGTTTTCCATCAATGACAAAGGGGGAGATTGTTGAATATATGTTGTAATTGATGTTAAAAGAGTAATGCCATTGATGTCAAAGGTGCTCACTAATGGAAAATGATAAATTTCATTAATGTCAAAGGAGTAATATCAACGGGTATTTTAGTAAGAACTAAATGTAATTGTACTATAATATGAGAGTATTTTGAGAATAATGAAGAATACTATTGTATTATACTTGCAATATCATGATTTTATCTATTTCTGGTGATAGAAGAAATCTAGAAGTTTGATCCAAAATGTTTGGATTTTAGTTACTTAGCTAGAGATATTTTTCTATCAACATGATTGTGACCAATATTTCTTCTTGGATGTGAGTTTTGGTCTACGATTTGGAAGGAGAGTATGTCTACACTTTTTTTTCTTATTCTAGAGTTTTGAGGATTTATGTTGAGCATGTAAAATTATTAAAGTGATAGAAGGGTCACTATGTTGGTTAATTAACCAGTTGATATTTTGGAATGATATGGTAGCAACTTGTAGTGTGTGACCTTCTCTTACTTGTAAATTTCAACTTGCTCAACCAAAAACCCTAAAATCTTGATCATAGATGCATATTATATCTAGTAATAACATATTGTAACCTCATAAGTTAAACTTATTACTCGATCAATTTTGGACCAAATTACTAGATTAAAATACATATACTTTGTTCACTGGATTAGACAACCTATCAACGATTCATGTTGGCATCAATGAAAACACATAAAAAGGTTTCCTTCTTCATTATTTCAAATATCTCCCCCTTTGTCATTGATGGAAACATGTGCCAAAAATGAATCTCCAAAACTCAAAACATACACCACCAAAAAATTAAATCATACATGATCTCCCTTTAATCATCATCTTCCCCTTTAATTGATTTCTCAAATCATCTTAAAAATTCTCCTAAGGGCATCTCTTAACACTTGAATTCTCATTTTTCCAACTTCTCTAGAACCAAGAACTTCTCCCCATTTGACATCAACGGTAAAAGGTGTGTCAGTAACACACATATAAACTCTAAAGTTGATGAAAATGTATAGAAAAACAATTGAAATGTACACTCGCCCTTAGGGAGTTATCCCTAAAAATGATTCAACTGTATGTACATTGGAAAAACTAAAAATAGCTTAAACAATGAAAGAATATACAAGTGAAGAATGTTCAACCAAAGGGGGACCCACCTTCTAACTCTGTAAGAGTTTCTTGCCAAGCAGATTTACCTTCATTGCAAATATTTTTAGCTATAGCAAGAGACCTCTAAATTGATTCCAATTCAACTAAGCTCTCCTATCCTTATTCCAAAGTACTTGGATTAGGATTTATCTTCTCAAGCCTTTCTACATCAACAAGGGCACTGGATAATGGTATGTGCTTGGTCTTCACCAAGTCCCCAAGCTGTCAAAATATTCTTATTATGTCCTTTTTGCAACAACAAGGTGAATAAATTGTTTTGCAGATCAAAGATGGTAGTCCAAGAACTATAGTCTCTATCTTGTGTAGGGTCATAAGATCCACAAGAATTAGATATTTGTGACTCTATGGAGTCCATTAAGTCCTTAATTCCTTGAGTGGCATCTGACCACCTCATGCAATACAAGAAAAAAAATTTGGCCTCATCTTCGCATTCATGTACTAATTTTAGACATTCTTTCACTATCCCATGCGTAGATGCACATTTTTCCTACAACTCAAGTAACCTCTTCTTTGTAAATCTTGACTCAACATCTTTTTCAGTATGCTCCTTCAGACTGGAGGTATAATACTCCTTGAGTGAATCAACTAAAAAATTCAAATTTTCAACAAGGGTCAAATAATTATTAATAGTGGCTCTGGGGGTAGCATCCTATAGATATTTTATGGAATCATTGATCAGCTAAGTCCCATTTTGATGATTCTCTATGATCTCTTTTATTATGTAGGCATGGAAGATGTTTGCAAGCTCCAACTTCTAAATAGGTGAGATCTTTTCAAGATCCACACTGCCTTGGTACAACGAGAGTTGTATCAACTAGGGATGAACAACTGGTTGAAATCTCATTTTCTTTATCAAAAGACCCTTAGGTGATTTACTGAAAGATTAATTGGATGGCTTTGTTAGCTTCATGTTCTTTTGGGACTCTTCTTCATTCTTTTCAACCTCATTTTCTTCTTTATTCTCTTCTTCATCTTCTTTGTCTTCATCCCCCTTCTTATCCTTATCATATTTTCTATTATCATCTCCTTATTTTTATCCTTATCCTTCTCTATTTTGATTTTTACCATTTCATTTCTTGTCCCCTCAATCTATTTGTCAACGTCATCATCAATATTCTTTTCTTTTTATTTTCTTGCTCTTGTTTTGTATCCTAATTTTACTTATTAGCATTAGTGGTAGTTTTTGGAGCCTAAAATCACATGAAAATTATAGGTTCCTGATGCAGAGTGGTAGGGATAGAAAACACCCAACTATGATGGAAAATACCCTCTAGCACTTAGGTTTAAACAAACAGCCAACACTATGGTGATTTAGACCCCTTTTTGTCAAAAGGCTAGTAACCTTACCCGGTAGGACAGTCAATACAAAACCCACATGGAGTACTTTCAAGACACCAAACCTATGGATTCAGACATCCAAAATGGACCCCTACAAAGTTTCAAAACCTTTCCTCTTGACTATCAAAGCATCACTCACAATGGCCCTTTCTACCACTACTCCAAAAGGCCTAATTCACAGACCTACACCTGGGTCTTGATTACCTAGGATCTCCCCTTCACTCCAAAGCCATAAAATTAACTCCTACAGGTTTTCCGCACCTATTACCATCATTTCTAAGTTCCCTTCAAACAGATTCTTCGAAATCAAGCAAAAACTCACTTTTTTGCTTGTCACATAGAGATGTCAAGCCAAAACATTGCCCCATTTTCCTCCAAAGTGCTTGATGTTCTCAAAGACCTATAGGAAATAATATTACACCCTCAAACCTTCCATACCATCACTATTTTTCAATTCTACAGTGTGGGAATGGAAGATGCATCCATATTTTGCTCAAAATCTTGATTTTAAGGACCACCTAGGAGTAAAATTAGGATATCTCCCTTATTACTCAATGAAATATCACCACTCCAACTCCAAAAGATATTTTATTCAATTACCTTTCCAACCATTACATTATTCAATCATAAAAAAAACGTGCAGACTGTACCAAACATGGGATCAACAAATTCTACTGAAAAACATGGGGTTTAAGACCACCCGGTAGTAAAATGGGGATATCTCACTCAATTATCAATTAAATCACACCATTAAAATTCAAAAATAAATATTATTCCATTATATTTCCAACCATTATAGTCTTGGAGTGTGTAACAACACATACAGGCCGTACAATGCATGGGATCAACAATTTCTTAATGAAAAACTCAAAAAATAGAAACTTTTTCTTTGAAACTCCTTCCAAACTTCTTCAACAACCTTTCCTAAACCAAGAGAGGCATATTTGAAGCCTCCTAACACCCTCCAACATCCTCCAAATTCCATTTTAATCAGTTGGTCATTGGAAACACATTTAGACTTCGTTTGAACACAAAAATGCCTAATTAAGGCAATTTAGACAATTTTCACCAACTTGCCTACAAAGATGCTTCCAAAATATGTGAAAGGCATCCAAGACAACTAAAATGAGAAATTTGAATCCCCTCAAGTGTCTAGATACAACAAGGCATCCTTATTTCATTAATTTTCCAAAATGTACTAGACTTACAAAGGAGGATGGAGTCCTTGTTTATACAAAGAGTTGGTCACCAAGACCAAAATTCCACCACAAACCTAAGAGACCTATTACAAATAATTGAAATGGTCCTTAGGACCTTATTCTAACACAAAAAAAATAAACAAAACACAACCAAACATTCTAGGTCCATTAGACCCATGGGTGCTCCTGCACCATACTCCCAAGCAAGAAACATATCTCAAGTCCTCTTTGAGATCAGGTCTTCTACAATAGTTCCATGTTGTTTAATGTAATTTTCAGACATCCAAGTGGCATCCTCTTCGGGTAGACCTTTCCACTTAACCAAGTACTCCTTGTAGACCTTCCTTCTAGTCCTCTTTGTCTCCTTGGTGTCTAGGATGCATTCAAGAGTCACAGGTTGGCTTGGGGGTAATTCCTTAACCCAATATTCATCTTCCATTGGTGTTGGACCTGCTACATCCCCTACATTTATAGAAGCTTTGAAAGGATACAAATCAAAAACATTAAAGATAGGAGAGATTGCCACCCCAGGAGGTAGCTATATTTTATAAGCATTTTGGCCAAACTTGTAGAACACCTCTCAAGGTCCTATCTTCTTCATCATGAGTTTAGTATAATTTCCCTTTGGAAGTCTCTCCTTCTTCAAGTGAGCCATAACCAAATCTCCAACCTTGTATTGAACATCCCTCTTCTTCAAATCTTCTCTTTCTTTGTACTTCTCAACATTCTTTTGTAGAGTTTCCTTCACTTGTTGATGGATATCCCTGCTTGTAACAGCAAAGTCCTCTCCTTGATCACTTCTCCTATCAACTCCTTTTAGATCTCTCAATTCATAGACCCCTCTAGGGTGCATTCCATAGACTACTTCAAAAGGGCTCCTACTAATGCTCCTATTCATGGAGTCATTGTATGCAAATTCATTTTGAGGTAAAATCAGATCCCAAGCTTTTCCATGCTCCTTGGTAAGACATCTCAAGAGATTTCCCAATGATCTATTCACCACTTCAGTTTGTCCATCTGTTTGTGGATGGTATGCAAAGCTAAAGGACAGATTTGTGCCAAGTTTCTTCCACAAGGTCCTCCAAAAGTGACCTATGAACTTAGAATCCCTATCAGAAACAATACTTAAGGGAAATCCATGTATTCTAAAAACCTCCTTAAATAAGAGACCTACTATACTAGATGCATCATTTGTGCATTTACAAGGAAAAAAATGAGCCATCTTACTAAACCTATCAACCATCACAAAAACACTATGAAAACATCTTTGGGTTCTAGGCAGTCCCAATACAAAATCCATACGTACACTCTCCCAAGACCTATTGGGAATGGGAAGTGGTTGATAGAGCCCTACATTTGATGAAGTTCCCTTTTCTCTTTGGCACATTGTGCATCCTTCCACAAAATTTCTCACATCCACTTGTAGCCTTGGCCAATAGTAATACCTCCTTACTTGTTCCAAGGTCTTATCAAGGCCAAGATGACCTCCAAGACTCCCACTGTGTTTCTCTTTTATAATATTCTCCCTAATTGAGCATTTAGGCACACACAATTGGCTTCCTTTGAAGAGAAAACCATTATACAACAGAAAATTAGAGTATTCACCATGAAAAGTATTCAAATGTTGATCACAAACATTGTATACTTCCTTAAAATCTGCATCTTCATGATACATGTTTTTCAATGCATCAATCCCCATGCTTTGGAGTTGAATCTCTTGCACCACAAGTGCCCTTCTACTGAGAGCATTTGCCACCTTGTTTTCTTGGCCCTTCTTATGCTTTATTGTGAATGTATAGGCCTGTAAAGACTCCACCCACTTCATGTGCCTATGATTGAGTTTATCTTGTTCATTCAAGAAACTCAAAGCATGATTATCAATATAGACAACAAATTCTTTAGGTAACAAGTAGTGCCTCCAATTTTTGAAGGCTTGGACCATAGCATACAATTCCAAATCATAGGAATAATAATTCCTCTTTGCTTCATTCAACCTCTCACTGAAAAATACAACCGGCCTACCTTCTTGGCTCAAGACAGCCCCTATTGCTTGGTTACTAGCATCACATTCAATTGTAAAAACCTTATCAAAATCAGGGAGCACAAGTATAGGTTGTTGTGCTATTCTCTTTTTCAGATATTCAAACTCTTTATCAGCCTCATTAATCCAAGAAAACTTACCCTTGTTACCTCCTTTGATGGTGTCCAATATGGGTGCACAAATTTGACTAAAGTTCTTGATGAAATTTCTATAAAATATTGCAAGTCCATGAAAGCTTCTCACATCTCCCATGGATTTTGGTGTTGGCCAAGTAAGAATAGCATCCACCTTTGAAGGATCCATCATCAAAAATCCCTTGGAGATGACAAATCCAAGGAACACTAGTTCTCCTTTCATAAATTCACACTTTTCCATGTTGATCATAAACTTCTCCTCTTGTAACCTCTTCAATAGCATGCCAAGGTGCTTTAAATGTTCTTCTTTAGACCTGATAAGCACAAGAATACCATCTAGATAAACCACAATAAACTCTCCAATGAAAGGTCTCAATACCTCATTCATAAGGTGCATAAAGGTGCTAGGGGCATTTGAAAACCTAAAGGGCATCACCAACCATTCATAGAGGACCTCATTAGTCTTAAAATTTGTCTTCCATTCATCCCCCTCTCTAATCCTTATTTGATGATAACCACTTTTCAAATAAATCTTGGAAAAGTAGGATCCCCCTTCTAGGCAATCCATAAGGTCCTCCATTCTTGGCATTGGGAACCTATATCTGATTTTGATCCTATTAATGGCTCTTGAATCAGTGGAAATCCTCCAATTCCCATCCTTCCTTGGTGCTAGGACAGTAGGAACAACACATGGGCTCAAACTCTTTCTCACTAGCCCCCTATCCAACAAATCTTATACTTGTCTTGCAATCTCCTCATTCTAAGTAGGTGTCATCTTATATGCAGCCTTATTGGGCAATGTAGCCCCTAGAATCAGATCAATATGGTGGCTTATATCCCTAATGGGAGGTAGGGAACTAGGTAGTTCATTTACTGTTATGTCCTTGTAGCTTTCCAACAACTCTTGGACTTCTCTAGGTGCATCTTTCTTCTTCTTTATGGGAAAATCTGTTTCACTCTTTGGCTTCATAATCAGGAAGAATCCTCTTCCTCCCCCTTCCTTCAAGGTCTTCATGAATTCCTTCTCACCCACCATCAAAACACTAGGCCCTTCATGCTTTGCCTTGTCTTCTTCTATGAGAGGTGTGAGGTTGTAAGCCACCCCATCCTTCATAACAAAGTATGTATTCTTCTCCCCATAATGCTTGGCCTTCCTATCAAACTGCCAAGGCCTCCCAAGCAGCAAGTAGCACACATCCATAGGGATGATATCACATAGGATCTTGTCCTTGTATGACCCAATTTTGAAGTCTACCCATACTTTCTCATTCACCAAGACCTGTTGTCCTTTACTGAGCCATGAAACTTTGTATGGGTTAGGGTGAGAAATCCTTTTCAAATTCAATTTTTCTACCATCTTAATTGAATCAAGATTATCAGTTGATCCTAAGTCCACTACTATCGTGCACACCTTAGCTTGTACCTTGCAATTGATTCTAAAGAGTGCCTTCCTTTGTGGGGGTTCTTTAGGGATTGGTGCCTTGAGCAATGATCTCCTAATCATCAAGTTCTCTCCAACTTCTGATGTGAGGTCTACTATAGGTGATGTCACACTTTCTTCATCTTCATGTACCAATTGATTCCTCCTCTCTCCACCATGAGAGCTTGATCCTTTCTTTTCAAGGCATTTGAAGGATGGATGCCTAGGTTGGTTGCAAGTGTAACATCTCCCTAAAAACTGATTGGAACTTCTCCCTCCATTAAATATGCCTCTACCATTGTGTCTCCTACCCCTAAATCCCCCTCTATTTCTTGAGTCTCCACTTGATTCATTAGGATTCGATTCCTCTTGATGTTTTTGGTACTGATTTCTGCCCCCAAAACTACCTCTACCTCTAAAATTCTTGCCTCTTCCTCTACTTTGCTGCTCTTGTTTCCTTCTTATCTTCTCTTCAGCCTTATGTGCAATTTGTATGCAATCATCCATGGTCTCGAGGACAAAAAAACTGATCTCATATTTTATGTTGAGCATTAGGCCATTGTTATACCTGGCCACTCTTTCATTCTCACTCTCCAAATGATCACATCTCATGCTCAAATTGAAGAATTGTTCAGTGTAGGATGAAACATCCATGTCTTTTTGCTTTAGATTCTGCCTCTTTTGAACTCTTGCACCTCATAATCAGTAGGAAGTAATTGTTCCTTCAACCTATGCACCATCCTATCCCATGATTTGATCATGGACTTACCCATCTTCACCCTTTCTCCTTGGATGAAATTCCACCATGTCAAGGCGGATCCCTTCAACTTTGGTTTGGAAAAATTTACCTTCTTATTCTCTTCCATTTCTTTATATTCAAAGTAATTATTCAATGCATCTACCCACTCTATAACTTCTTCCACATCCATCTTTCCATTGTACACTGGTAGATCCATCTTCACTTCAGAGGACTCTCCTCTAGATGCTTGCAATGCTTTAAGGCTTCTTCTCTCATGAGGGGGTATCTCTTCCCCCTAAGGGTTCTCTTCACCTTCTTCACCCTCTGGATCTTCTTCAAAGGAACTCTCTTCCTCTATGGCCACTCCTCTCCTTCTATTCATTTCCTTTAAGGCCTCCACCTCTTCTCTCAAGGCCTTCAACTCTTTTGCAACCACCAGTCCAGGTTGTTTTGGAGGCATGATGTCTTCCCCTTAAAAATTACCTAAAATTATTCTTTGATACCACTATGATGCAGAGTGGTAGGGATAGAAAACACCCAACTATGATGGCAAAGACCTTCTAGCACTTAGGTTTAAACAAACACCCAACACTATGGTGATTTAGACCCCTTTTTGTCAAAAGGCTAGTAGCCTTACCCGGTAGGATAGTCAATAAAAAACCCACATGGAGGACTTTCAAGACACCAAACCTATGGATTCAGACATCCAAAATGGACCCCTACAAAATTCCAAAACCTTTCCTCTTGACTTTCAAAGCATCACTCACAATGGCCCTTTCTACCACTACTCCAAGAGGCCTAATTCACAGACCTACACCTGTGTCTTGATTACCTAGGCTCTCCCCTTCACCCCAAAGCCATAAAATTAACTCCTATAGGTTTTCCACACTTGTTACCATCATTCCTAAGTGCCCTTCAAACAGATTCTTTGAAATCAAGTAAAAACTCACTTTTTTGCTTGTCACATGGGCTTGCCACATAGAGATGTCAAGCCAAAACATTGCCCCATTTGCCTCCAAAGTTCTTCATGTTATCCAAGACCTCTAGGAAATAATATTACACCCTCAAACCTTCCATCCCACCAAGATTTTTCAATTCTACAGTGTGGGAATGGAAGATGCATCCATATTTTGCTCAAAATCTTGATTTTAAGGGTTTTTAGACCACCCGGGAGTAAAATTAAGATATATCCCTTATTACTCAATGAAATATCACCACTCCAACTCCAAAAGATATTTTATTCAATTAAATTTCCAACCATTACATTATTCAATCATAAAACAAAACGTGCAGACCGTACTAAACACGGGATCAACAAATTCTATAGAAAAACATGGGGTTTAAGACCACCCGATAGTAAAATGGGGATATACCACTCAATTATCAATTAAATCACACCATTAAAATTCCAAAATAAACATTATTCCATTATCATTCCATTCATTATATTCTTGGAGTGTGGAACAACATATGCAGGCCGTATAATGCACAGGATCAACAATTTCTTAATGAAAAACTCAAAAAACAGCAACTTATTCTTTGAAACTCCTTCCAAACTTCTTCAACAACCTTGCCTCAATCAAGAGAGGCATATTTGAAGCCTCCTAACTACCTCCAATGTCCTCCAACTTCCATTTTAATCATTTGGTCATTGGAAACACATTTAGACTTCATTTGAACATATAAATGCCTAATTAAGGTAATTTAGACAATTTTCACCAACTTGCCTACAAAGATGCTTTTAAAATATGTGAAAGGCATCCAAGCCAACTAAAATGAAAAATGTGACTCCCCGAAAGTGTCTAGATACAACAAGGCATCCTTATTTCGTTAATTTTCTAAAATGTACTAGACTTACAAAGGAGGATGGAGTCCTTGTTTATACAAAGAGTTGGTCACCAAGACCAAAATTCCACCACAAACCTAAGAGACCTATTACAAAGCATTGAAATGGACCTTAGGACCTTATTCTAACACAAAAACAAGAAAAAAAACACAACCAAACATTCTAGGTCCATTAGACCCATGGGTGCTCTTGCACCAGTTCCCATGTGTGAAATTTGATTTCAAGAATTCAGATGTTCAGTTAGAAAATCTGCTCAAGTGGCCCATTTTGAAAAATCACAACTTTAAACCAATGCAATTTCAAATAAAATCACCTTGCAAGAATATTTATCTGACATATGTAAATGTGTACGCCAATTTTCAGCTTCCTACAATCTGATTTGACAATGTTTCAAAAGGCCAAGTTGAAGGGTTCTACGAAAGTCTGTTGTTTACATAGTATAAAAAGTGCCAAGAGGGGAAACTTCGGAAGATAATATTAAGCAACTGGAAGATTTTCAAGACAAATCAATTGGTTTTTTTTATTCTACCCACCTTAATGTGCATCCATGTGAATTTTCAGGGCTTCAGAACATCATTTGGTATTTTTTAAAATCAATTCCAAATGGATTTTACCCAGTTTGAACACTGCACTTCCAGAATGCTGCAAAAGGGGCAACTTTGATGTTTGATATTTTGTAAAGGAAGAATATTTATGGAAATCCTAATTTCCTACATTTTCGTGTGAGCTAAATGAAACAATCCTCAGGGTAGCAACTTCTCAAAATCACATTTGATATTTTTTCAAAATAGGCAAAAGAAGGGTTTCAATTGAGCTCGATAGTGGTAATTTTTTAGAAAATGCTAAATTTGCAAATTTAAGTATTAATATATTGCAATATTGATGAATTCATGCAAATCCATCTTGCAGCCACACTCCCCTACTATCAATTGACATTCTGGTGAATTTTCATGGGTCTAAGAGAATATTTGATCAGTTTACCAGGATGGTTTTGTAGGCCACTTGACTTATTTTGATTGCAGTACAAAAGTCAGAAAGAAAAATGAAGATCCACTGTAGTTGAGGATGCATATCAGATTTGATTAAATAATTGAGAGATAGGGAGTCATAAAGTTCGACAACTAGGAGGGATCGAATGAAATAACATTGAAGGGAGTTCATGGAAACAAGGATAACTAGGAAATCAGACTTCACTATTGCCTTGAGGTGGTCTTATTATTTATTTGTATGTATCTATCACTTGCATTGATCTACCCAAAATCATATCCAAGAAACCCTGGAAGGTGATGTAGCTTCATAACATGCTATGTATCACAAGTAAAAAGGGGCAGCAAGTTAAGTATGACAGTATGGAAATCATGTATCGAGAGTGTGGTGATATGTGCTAGAAGGAGATCACCTACAAATCTTGGAGGACAGTGATACAAGAGCATGAAATGAAGTATGGTGAAAATCTTAAAAGGGAAAAGAAACTCACAATTTTTATGATACAAAGCATAGTTGATATATATTCAAGGTGTCAAAGTCATGCTACAAAGTAAGCATATTTAAAACTTTCATCACTACTACATCCAATAAGGTTAATGAAATTTTTCTAGAAGAAAAATAGAGAAAGATGCGGCAATTTCCATCATTGTTAGGACATTTATTTTCTTGTACAAGAAGACCTATGTATTCCTCAAATGCCTATGTCTTGGAGTTCTCTTTTTACAAAGACCTGAATATACGAAGTAGTGTTGTAGGACTTTAAAGACCCATTGGAAGGGCCATTGTCATCATGTTTATAGCTGCTAAAGTGGTCACAATTCATGCAGAAGGAATAAATTATGGGAGATGGTATTGTAGGAATTAATAGTATTCAATGTAGGAACTATGATGGCTAAAACATAAAGGGATCTCACAAGACGTCTAGTATGCCCAAGTTTATTAAGCACATACCATGGATTCAAGTCTTCGCTACTAAAGGAGAGTAGACATGTCAAGCACTCCTGAAGAAATTTCAGATGTAGTATATATTTCTAAGGAGCTTTGTAGCAACTTGGTACTAGATTCATCACGTACTAGTACCAAAGAACTGGTAAAGGAGCTTCCTTTAAAAATATTTCAAAAGAAGACTTATTGGAGAGACGGTGAAGACCGATTGTGTAGTTGGAACTTTGGCATCACTTGATTATCCTTTAGAGGAAGGATAGGATAGATTGTGTGTCCAATAAACATGTTATTGATATAAGAATGGTGACTGATATACAAAGAGTTGAAATACCTGCATAAAGATAAGAGTTTTGAATAGAGTTGCCTCAAAGAAATACAGTCCATGGTGCTATGGTTCCTTCAAAATGTCACCGAAGATTTTTAAGATGCATTCACATGGTCAAGTGAGGGATTCATACTAATGAAGGATTAAAGAATTTGGATCACCTCGATTTTTTAGAGAAATGTGTTGGAGCTATTGTGGCAGATCCACCAAGAGTTACCATATGGAACTATGGTTGATAATAAGATGCAAGGAATTCTTATGTGACATTTCACTTGGAGATTGGAATTATTTTGTAGTCTTTCTCAATGATATTTGAGAAGGATAGGGTTTATAATATGGTCAATGATTTATTTTGATTTAGAATGCATGAAAGCTAACAAAGCATTACATCATCAAAAATCATAGAAAAGAGTGTGTGGATCAACCAAAACATAAATTTGAGTCTGATTTTAAAGAGGAGAGTATGGGATATGAATATTAGGCCAAGACCCACCATCAAAGGAGGAGAAATTCAATCTCACATATAGAACAAATAGAAAACCCTAAAATAAATGCATCAAGAAGACATATTATTTTAGAGTGGAATTCTCAATTCTCTCCAATTGTGAGGGTCTCACTGACGAGGAGTTTGTGGGAGGAGATTCACCAATAGACAAATAATGGAACTTCATCAGTGTGAGATATGGAATCAACAGAAGTTATTTGAAGTATCCTTGATGTCATGTGTTACCCCGATACGTGAATGCATATGGTTAAACCACAAACAAAATATTGAATAAAATGATATTATGGTGGACATCAATATTACTTTGAGAAATAGAATATACATTTCATTTTTTATCAAGGATATTTTAAAGCAGATGATTATTTTTTCTCACGAGAAGCATAAAGGATAAAAGACTATGAAGTATTTGTACTAACCAAAGTTGTGAGAGTGTTTGCATTGGGAGGTAAAATATTTTTATTGAAGGGTTAACCTATTAGGTAATTATTTTACCTAAAGGTTATTTTCATATGAAAGGGAAAATGAATTATTTAATTTTTCAAAGGAAATTAATTAAGTATTTTTGTCAAAGAAAAAGAATAATACTGAAGAGATGCAGCAAACAAATGCATGAAGGGTCACAACTCTTGAAGATATAATGTATATATACTAGATGAAATCAAAGGGGGAAAGATAATAAGGTAGATTTAGGAGTTAGGTAGGAGATACACAAAAAATACTTTCAGAATGTCTATCATATAAACTTTACTATATCGACCATGATGCATGCATAAATTTTGGGATGTTTAATGGAAGATCTTAAATTTTGTGGCTCAATATTGGTGTCTATTGTTTTTTAATTCAAATAAATTATCTAGTTGTTTCCATATTGCTACTTCTTTTTTATTTGAAGTTGTATAGCCAAGTTGATGTTCAATTTCATCAAAACACACTTGTTGTTATTGTGTAGTCAAGTTGATTGGTTTCTATCAAAGAATTAAAATACTTTTAATTGATTGTAGTAACCTGGGGGTAACATTTGGATCATTAAGAAGAGTTAGATAATTGATAAGGCTATCATATTGTCTTCACTTTGATATTATCTTGTTTTTCAGATTAAAGATATATTTTATCTGTCAATATAGATTTGTTGTTATTGTGTAATTTTGGTGATTGGTTCCTTCAAGGAAGGATTAAAATCCTTTTTATAAATCACATTAACCTGGTAGGATCAGTTGGATTATAAACATTCACAAGTGCCGAAAAATTGGAATTGAAACCAATACTGATCACTCATAATTATCTTTCATTGACTTCACATACCCAACAAAGCACTGGTCTTTCTATTCAATCATATATAATTCACTTTAAGAAATTTAGAAAAGTATTCATTTCTAAATAACTACATTTGTTAACTGAACATATTTATATACCTTGATATTGCTTATACAATTTATACCAAATTAGTCATTAGATCTACTTCACTTTCCATTACCACCATAAGTAGATTTCATTAGTGAAGAGTAACATAGATTTCAAATCTGCTTCATTAGTAAGGTCAACCCGCATAATTCTAGCAAAGCCTGAAGAGTAGGGAGTCATCAAACTAATAGGTTAACTCTATTCATTGATTCAAAAACATCACAAGTCTGATATTAGAGCCTAACATCCTCTCAGGACTTGAAACCTACATTTTTGAGATCCAACAGTAGTTCCTATTTCTTTTGGAGGAGTAGAGATCTTTAGAGGGGCATTTTTATCATCAACCGATGGTGGTGAGGAAACCAAATTCTTTGTATCAAAGAGTGGGGCTTCTTCTATAGTAAAATTATCCAATTCTTCTATTTAATCTACACCCATTTTGAATACTGGAAAAATTATTTTAGGAGGAAGATTTTCCTCTGCATCAGTAACCTTTTCTTCATCAAGCTCCATTCTTTGAGCTATTCTAGAGGATGAAGTAGAAATCATCCCAATTTTTTTTATATGTCTCTAACAACATACACTATTACTTGCTTTAGCTTATCTGCAATATCCTTTTCTTTACGCATAAGTATGGTGACTCTTTGTTTCACCCTGAATTGTTTAGTATACACTTCCATCAAGGTAGCCCTGTCATCCTCAGATAAGGAGGATCCAATTTCCTCAAACACATCATATTTACTATTGTTCTCAGCTTTAACAGCTTCATGCCTTCTTTCCACCAAGGCTTTCCACACAACACTAGACACCTTCTTCTTTATGTTATCCATATTTACATTTTAAATAATCATGTATTGAATGATGGCCTCTATGATTGTTTTCTTATCTTTGTCATCCATTTCATCATACATTTTTGTAGTTCCTTTTAATAAATCATCATGTTATAAAATTTTATTGACCAAAACATCTAACTTTATTGGTGTATGAGCTCTTTTTGGAGGATTTTTTGACTTTTTCTTCTTTTTAGGCTTTGAAGAGCCTTCCTGTGATTTCTTCTCCTTTTTATTCTCAGGTCTCTTATGAATGTGAACAGTGAAAGCCTATTTTTCTTTTTCTATCTCCTCTTCCTTAGAATTATACATGATGTCAACTTTGGGCTTCTTTGTTCTGGTGCTTGCTTCCTATGTGTTATGCCTTGCATAGCCACCCCATCTTTTGCCTTGGTCAAAATGGATCCCCCTTTATATTTTTTTCCTTGGTTATTTGTCAAACAAATTTTGGAGTCTTTATTTTCCAACACTTTGTTTTTCTTTGGTTTGTTCTGTCGGAACTAGAACCGGAACCGAATCTGGTTTTAAAACTTCTTTCAAAACTCATTCTGGTTCCCATCCCGACAGTCTTTCTTTTGACTTTGTTTTTTTTTTGTCTTCACTGGAGCCAGAGCCAGAGCGGAAGTTAAGTCCATTTTTATTCGAAGTTTCAAAATCAATTCCCGTTCCGCCTTCACTTTTTGGTCTTTCGTTTTAAACTAGGTTTTTATGTTAAGTTTTCTTGTTTCGGTATTTTTGTTTTATTTTGATGTTTTGTTTTGCTTTATACTTTGTCGGTAGAACCGAACCCAGAACGGGAACCAAGATTGAAAGTTAATCAAGTTTTCGAAACAGTTTTTATTTTGATTGCACTCCCGCCATTTCTTAGTCGTTGAATTTTACTGAAGTCATAGAATAGTAATGTGCCAGTTCCTTCTATAGTTCTGAATCTGCTCTACTGCATTTATTGCATTAATTATAGGTGTCATGCATGCGTGAAAATGTGATTTTTTACCTTAATTAGGGATTAACGCGTAGTTATTACTATTATTGTTAAGAGATTGAAGAGTGAACCAGAGTTGCAGTGAAGCTTTTGTGCGAGTGAATCAATTGAAAGAGAGACATTGGCGCGCAAATTGCTTCAGGAAGTTAACCTATTTATTTTTGTTTGAGGTAGGGTTTTCTATTCTTGTTCTTCTTTTTATTTTCGCGTTTTCCGTTTCTGCTCGTCTTGGATTTTTTGGTTTCGTGCGAATTTCTCTGTAAGTTCGTATGTTTTGTTTATTTTTATTTTGTTTAAGGTTTTCTTGTTTTCTTATGTTTCTTTATGGTTTTTTTCCTGTCTGTTTGTTTTTAAACACGATCGTTTTCACGTTTTAGTCATGACCACATTGTGGTACACTAGTTTTTAAAATGCATAGGCTAGTTATGGTTTTACAGTGAGTAGGGTTTGGTAGATTTTTGTTTTTACTTAGAAATATTGTTTCACATTCAGGCTGGTTAATTTAGAAGGGTTAAAGTCATGCCCTAGTTATTTGAAATTGAGGGTTTTTAGTTTAGGGTTTTGACGCATTTTTGTGTTCATTTTTTTAATTTAAATATGATGCCCTAAAAAGTATAGTCACCTTTCGATCATATGGGGATGGTCTTATTAGGTTATTTTTAATCACCCTTTCATTTTGATATGATCTAGTCCTTAAATCATGAAGTTATTTATCAAACTGTTAAAATCACTTATGACGTCATGGTTGTTTTAGGCGAAAGTAGGATCAGAATTGATTTAGACTATGAACCATATTTTCCAATAAGTATCGATTCCATTTTCATCCCATCTCTTACTCCGCTTATAGTGACAAGCATTCTTTCAAAATAATGATAACCTAGGCAGAAGCCGAACCGTAACTGAATATGAAATTAGAAAATCTGAATGAAACCAAATCAGTTTCCATTTCGGTTCCAATTCCGGTTACCATTCAAGTTCTAACTCCAGTCCCGCTTGTTATTACTGTAATCTCAATAACGGTTTTGGCTCCGAGCCTGACAATGTTTTAAAAGAGACTATTTAGAATTTTTTTTTGCTTGGTTCCACCTCCGATATATATATATGAAGGGTAAGGTTTTAAATAATATTTTGTGATGTTTATTCGAGGATCTAATTAGAGGATTTGTTGTAGGAAAGCTAAATAATGTCAGGAGTATCAAGAGAAGCTTCCCAAAGGAATCGACCTATAGAAACATCAAAGGCAGCAACTAAGCCTAAGAAGATTAAGCCAGAGCAACTACCTTATACCTTGAGGTATAACCATAGGGGTCCTGTCGTCACTGCAAGCAAAATGGAATCGGATTGGTCTGATATAACTGACATCAATCTAGGCTCATAAAATTTTGGGGAGTTGTATGCAGAAACATTTAATGAGGATATAACAAGGAGAACTCAAATAATAGTTGAGTCTAGTTTGGCTCACATCACCCTATTTCCTCTATCTATCCAGTGCCCGAAGTTGATTATAACAGCAGCAGGAGCTTACAATTCGGCCACTAGGCGATGTATGGATTCACAGGATAATGTTATCATTTATTTAACTCCTCAAATGTTTCAATACATGTTTAGTGTCTTGGATCCAAAGATCCTGGTATAGTTAAAGGAGGTAGAAGCTTTAGAGATATATAGCAAACACAAAGAGGCCAACAAAGCTCACTTGAACAAGAAATGGCTGAGAACAGAGAAGAAGTCTCTTCCCAAGCTTCATGATCAACCAAAGAGGAAAAAATTTTACAAAGAAGTATCAGACCTGATCATGATGTTGTCTAGAGTCTTTGGGAAGAGGGATGCATTTCATTTCAAGGAATGGATGTTTCCCTTCATTCAGACCATCTTTAATGGCAAACAACAGTTTGATTGGCCAATGATTGTCTTTGATGCTATTCATGACTAGTTAACTAGAATAAGGGAAACAAAAAGCTTTTATATGACTTCTTATGTTGTCTATGCAGCAGCTAGAGGAGGAATCTTTCTAGGTTTGAAAAGAGTAGAAATATTTCGTTTAATGTTGTTTGTGTCATTTTCACCATCAATAGATCTAGCGCTAGAAAAGGTCCTGAGGGAATAAGCTAGCTCACATTGGGTCATTTTCATCAGAGAAATACAGGAGGATTCTCAGATCCTCTACTAATCCTAAACCATTTGAAGAACTAAAAACCCTATTAGACATAGACCCCATGCTCATATAATATTGATAACCTACATTTCCACCAATGCTTACTCCACTCGGATTTCAACCAAATCCACCTACACCACCACCAGTTCAACCTACATCACCACCACCTGTTAGGCCAGTATCACCACCTACTCAACCAATCCTACCCATGGCTTATTTTGTGAATAACCCCTGTCCGTTAGGGACTATTTTAGGAGGAATCCATGATTTACCAAAGAACCCATAATTTTTTTGTCCCAAGTACATACATGGTGAATCAAGAAGTGCTAAGGAGCATATACGAGTGTTCAAATATGCTTGTACTCATGCTCAAGTTTCTCATCAGGACATGGTATGTAGATTGTTTCCTTATTTTATTTGGGGGGTATGGCATATAACTGGTACTTAAATCTACCCTGGGGATCTATTCTGGGTTGGACAGATTTAGAAAATGCATTCATTAATCAATTTCAGGTTTATGTTGACCCTACCATCTTGTATCACCAGTTTGCCACCATAAGGAAGGAACATCATGATCCACTGCCTCTATTCAATACTAGATTCCAAAGGATGTTTCGTAGGTTGCAAGACCCTTACTTGGTAGCTAAGAATATTTCCATTTAGGCATATTTAAGAGTTGTTGATCCCTTGATTGGCCTATTCTTGCAAAGAAATTATCAGCCCAATGAGATTGACTCCCTATCTAAAGTTTATCATCTAGCTGTCAAATTGCAATGACAGATAAGTCTACAATTAGGAGATTTAGCAACAACTCTTCCTCCCATGAATTATCAAATCCCTAACCCACCATTATACAACATTGTCCCAGGGATGTCTTACTCCCAATATGGAACTATGTCTAAGTTACAAGCTCCACCTATCGTGCCCTTTTTCGGCAATGGCATGCAAGATTGTTCCCAACAACCTCAAAATCAACAACAACAAGCGGGAGGATCAACTCATGTTCATTCCCCATCCATAGTGTAGAATGTGCAAAATGAAAAAACTGTTCAACTGGCCAGTGAGCTAAAAAATCTCAAGAAGACTCCATCTTAAATGTCTAATGACATGGCACAACTTAGGAAAAACCCTCCCCACAACCAAAATCAGAATTATCAAAACCAGGGAGGTTACAACAATCAGGGAAATTACTCCAATCAGAATGGGAATAAGAACAACAACCAGAACTTTTAGAATCAGAATTCCTCTAACCAAAATTACCAAAATTAGAACAAAGGATATAACGAGAGGTTCAACAACAACAATTTGTAGTGGAATACTAGACCTAACAATGGGGGAGTTCCCACAATTATCAGTCGGGGGAGGATATATCACATACTGCTAATGTAGCTGGCCTTAAGTTAATGACTAATTGGTGCAGGCTACACAATATTGCAACACACTCTGAGGTTAATTGCCCAGAAATGGAGAAGATTGTAAAGATTGCACATGTTGATGCCCATCCTCCAGCAGGAAATTCCAATCAAGATAATGGGCCAGTAAGTACTGCTATGACTTATGAGACTATTGAAGAGAAATATCAATTTCCCATGTAGGGAAACAATGGGCCAAAGGAGGATGTGTATGATGCCCAAGCCTTTCAATCTAAAGTTGGTCACTTTTTGAGAAATTAGAATAAGGGTCCATTTACTACATCTGCACCTCCAAACAATATGGTCCCACCTAACCAAAATACATATAATAATCCACCACCAAAGGGACCATCTGACTCTCAGAATAGAGGTAATACGCCTCCTTTTCCTAAATATCAAGTGAGGAATGATTCAAAATTTGATTTTATTGTAGAACTGCCTAGACAGAAGACATCATTATTATTCTTTGACATCATGAAGTGGTGCCCAACTCAATGTGAAGTAGTATTGAAGGCCCTGGAGGAGGCATACCGCTTAAAAAGAAAAGGTAAAGTGACTCTTGTGAAGGAGACAAACACAACTATCTATAAAGGTAAGACTAGTACCCCACCTTTTCTCATAAGTTTAAGGATTATTGGAAAGAATTTGCATAACTATTTATTGGATTCTAGAGCATCGGGAAATTTTATGCCCTTTTCATTATGTAAGAAGTTAGTATTAAGTCTTATCCCGACCAATAGGAAATTGATTCAGTTGGAAAAAACTAAGGTTAATATTGAAGGAGAACTAAAGAACATGCATGTATAGGTTGGATTAGATCCAAGGATCCAGACCTACATAGATATCCAAGTGGCTGGCATCCCAGAGACATATGGTATGCTCCTAAGTCAGGAGCTAATGAAAAGTATTGGGGGATATTTGTCCTTGGATTTCTCTCACATGTGGCTACCCTGAAGGGGGTTGCAACACATATAAGGATTGAAAGTGAACCAAGAATCAAGCATATGATTACAGAATATGATGCTTCAAATGAAGTAGCATATTTTGAGATTGAGATAGGAGTTTACAAACAAGAGGAAGTCCTTACTTTCTTTGTACTTAATCCTGGGGATACATTTCCCCTAGAACATGGTAACCCAATGATCTGCATCAACCAGCAAGTTCTAATATGGAAATTGCAACAAGATAAGTTGGTTTTAGGAGAAGAAACTGATTTGAGTAGTTTTTTACTCCCTAATTTGTTTAGGATTCATTATCACAATCATTCGGAGTTAACATTCCAATCATGCCTAGATATATTAAGTCATGTAGACCAGCCTCAACAAATATGTCAAGAGAAACCCCAGACCCTTGTGAATGAGTTTTCTTTTAAAGCTAAGGATGCTACCATTCTCACCAGGACGAGTCTTTCTCAAGAAGAAGGTTCCTCACCAGTAGACCAGAATGAGGTTCTAAGCTCTAAAATTCAAGCAGAGGTTGAGGTGTCTCAATTCCTATTCAATGCACCTACCCCAAATACTTTGCCAATGCCCAACGCATTGATGAAAAATAAGTTCAATTGCGATTTAACCCAAGAAGTTGTTCAGGAACTGATTTCTAAGCAAGTTGAAAACATAGAAAAATCTTCAAGTAAGCTTTGACCCAAGTCAATTTCTAATGACCAAAAAAAGTACAATCCGCCACACATTTCAAGTAAGTCATCCTCTGTTGTCCCTAAAAAGAAATAACTCCCAGCCAAAGACCAATTATGGACTCTTAAATTTGATGGTTCCAAATCTAAAGCAGGAAGTGGAGCAGGGATTGAACTAACCAACCCGAAAGGGAAAACTTACTTTGCATCTTACAAATTGGAGTTTGGCTGCACAAGCAACGTGGCTGAGTATGAAGCACTTTCTTGAGGCCTCATCTTTGCTCATAAAAAGAAGGTTAATTCTCTCACAGTTATGGGAGATTCTGAAGTTGTTGTAAAACAGGTACGTAGCCAGTATACATGTCATAACAAAAGACTGGCTGCATACAAAAATAGAGTTTGGAATTTAATTGAAGACTTTGATGCTTTTGGGATTAGTCTAATCCCTAGAGAAGCTAATCAAATTGCAGATGCACTTGTTGTTGCTGCTAGCACATTGGAACCCATGCAAGATTTTGATCTAATGAGATTTTTAGTTGAACTAATTTTAGTTCTAGCAGTCCCTGCTAATGTACAAAATTTTTAGGTATTTGATGATGATCAGCATATATTGGCCTTTTTGGCAAGTTCTGATGTTTTTGAAGGGCATATAATAGATGAATCTGAAAGAGATCAGGGAGATTGAGATCCTGAGGAAGAGAGTGAAGAAGGGATATTGGATTTAAAAAGTAATAGCATACCAAAAGGAATGGTAGCTTTGGAAAGAATATTTGATTCTGACCCACGCGCCCGTAAAAGGGTGCCCATAGAGGGTGAAGGAGGGAATTATGAATCTATCAATTTGGCTTACTCAAGCCTTGAAGGGAATGTTCTCATAGGAAATACTTGTCCTCAAGAAATTAAGGACAAGATAGTTAAAGTTTTGGAGCAGAACATTGCAGTCGTTCCTTGGAGTTATGATGATCCAAAAACCTTGGACACTTCAATGATCACACATACCATACCTCTCAAGCCAGAAGCCAAGACCTTCTATCAGAAACAATGCCCGGTCAATGTTTTAATTGAGCCCCTGATCCAGAAAGAGGTACAGAAGCTCCTATATGCAAGGATAATCTTTCTTGATAGACATTCTAGCTGGGTGGAAAATTTAGTTCCTGTATGCAAAAAGAATGGTGAGATCAGATTATGTGTTGATTTCAGGAATCTAAACAAAGCCTTTGAGAAAGATAACTATTTGTTTCCCTCTCTAGATGAAGTATTACAAAAGGTTAATGGGTCATAGATGATGTCATTTTTAGATGGCTATTTTGGCTATAATCAGGTTCATGTCAGTCATGAGGATAGAATGAAGACAACTTTCACTACCAAATGGGGCACATTTTCCTATCAGAGGATGTCATTCGGTCTTATCAATGCTGGAGAAAAATTTCAAAGGGCAATGGATGTGGCCTTCAAGGGTTTGATAGGGAAGTGTATTATTATTTGTGTAGATGATTTAACCATCTTCTCTAGGAATAGAGAAGGCCATGTTGCTGATCTGGAAAAGGTTCTCAAGAAATGTATAAGTTATGGTGTCTCTCTTAATCCAAAGAAGTGTGTGTTTGGAGTATCTGAAGGGAAACTCTCTGGTCACATCATATCAGAAGAAGGGATATCCATAGACCTTGATCAAGTGGAGGCCATCTTGAAATTGACAAGGCCAGGAAGCAAGAAAGAAATGAGATCATTCTTTGGTAGGATCAATTTTTTTAGAAATATTATAACAGGGTTTGCGGAGATTGTCAAACCTCTAAATGAAATAATGAAGAAAGAGGCAAAGATTGAGTGGAGTGATGAGGCTAAGTCTACTTTCTCGTAGATCAAACAAACTATATCTAAGGCACCTATTTTCACAAGCCCAGATTATTTAAAACCTTTTTATGTCTATTCCTTTGAACCTGACCATTCATGTGCAACTGCATTAACACAATGAAGAGGAGAGGGAGAAGAAAGACCTATTGCCTTCATGAGCTCTCCATTTAAGAATGCAGAAGTGAGATACTCACCAGTGGAGAAACAAGCCTTCACATTTGTACGAGCGGTAAAGAAGTTTAGACATTACATTCTTCAAAGTCAAGTAATGGATATAGTTCTAGATCCAGCTGTGAAGTCTCTTCTGATGCAAAGTGAATTAGGAGAGTGAAGAGGAAAGTGGATGGAAATTCTACAATAATTTGACTTAGAGATTCATCCAATAAAGCTTGTTTGATGGCAGGGTTTATCAAAAGAAATGGTTGAGGTGGACAAAAACATCACTTGTCAACAGTATACCATCCAGTCATTTACTAAGGATCCATGGTACACAAACTTGATTTTCTTCCTTCTCAATAACAGATGTCTAGAAGGAATGAATGCTACACAGAGGAGAGCATTGAGGATGAATATTTTTCATTACATGCTTAAATGGGGATCCATTTATAGAAAGAATTTTCAAGGGATTTACTTGCGTTGTTTAGATCAGCAAGAGGCCAAGCATGCTATTTCTAAGTTTCATGGAAGACATGGAAAAGGACATGGATTTTTTGATGCTTTGGCCCATCAGATTCTTAGATCAGGATATTATTGACCTTATGTATTTTAGGATGCTCACCAACATGTCAAAACCTATCATGTATTTCAAACTTCTGCACCTAGG
The DNA here is from genome assembly GCA_007115665.2 of Sequoiadendron giganteum. Lineage (NCBI taxonomy): Eukaryota > Viridiplantae > Streptophyta > Pinopsida > Cupressales > Cupressaceae > Sequoiadendron > Sequoiadendron giganteum. Next base: position 579,342,195 of record CM021101.1, read on the forward strand.
GAAAGAAATCCTCCAATGCCTTTGCTACCAGTGTATGAGGTAAGGCCATTTGCTCAATGGGCCTTGGATTTTGTAGGTGTTATTAATTTGAATTCTTTTGCATGACATAAATTCATCTTGACTGTAACCGACTTTTGTACACACTAGACTAAGGCCCAGCTCTGCAAAAATAGCACCATAGAGGTGGTCGCCAAGTTTTTGACTAAGAACATCACAACCAGGTTTGGAGTTCCATTTGCTCTAGTATGTGATAATGGCCCTATTTTTTCTTCTGTTGAATTTATCCAATGGGCATATGAATATAAAATTATTTTGAAGTATTCATCTAATTACTACCCTCAGGGAAATGGAGTGGCTAAGTCCACTAATAAAAACTTGTTAGAAGTGATAATAAAATTGCTAGAAAACAATCCTAGAGACTGACACACCCAGTTGAGATTTTCCTTATGGGTAGATCGAACCCGAATCAAAGAAGCTATAGGGAATTCACCTTTTAAGTTAGTCTATGGCCAAGACCTTGTCTTCCCAATCCATTTACAAATACATGTTCTTAAGTTCATGCAGAAATTTTATACCAAGGATGATAGGATTGAGGCTAGATTACTTAATTTTCTTAACATAGAAGGACAAAGAGATGCTGCTTTCCAGTAGTTCTCTAAGTGTCAGGCTATTGTCAAACATTGGTTTGAGAAAAGAGCAAAGATAGAAGCTTTTAGGATATTAGATCTTGTGTTACTATGGGATAAAACCAGAGAAAAGAAAGGAGATCACCAGAAGTTTGATAGACTCTGGTTAGGTCTATATCAAGTGGCTGAGATACTAGGTGAGAATGTTTTTTGTTTAAGTACCTTAACAAGAGAGCATGTTCCATTACCATTTAATGGTCAGTTTATCAAGCACTATTTTGGTGCATAAAAGGTCTAATGTTTTAAAGAAAATGTATTATACTTTATCATATGTAATTAAGTTTTTATTTTTATTTTTTGTTTTTAATTTTTATGTTGTTTTATTTTTGTGTTTTATTTGTTCTTTTTCTTCGATTTTTCTTGTTTTGTTTTGTCTTGTTCCATTGGGGATCTTCATTTTGTTCATTTCAAGACAAGGGGTTGTTATTCAAAGTATTCTACTGGTACTAGGAGAGAAATTGGTTTAGGTATTTTCATCATCATCATTGAAAAGGATTTCATTTTGAAACTCATGTTTTATAACCATTCTAATCGAGTTTGGAAAGCTATTAAGGATAGAAGATATATTGTGAATATCTCATGAATTATGAGCAAAAATCTATCACCAAATTAGAAAAAACATCTGCCTAAGTAAATGCCTATTTTTTTTAGGATGGTTCTTGTAATGATGGTAATTTTTTGCAAGATCAAAATTGAATTAGTAACACATGCAAGTTAATAAAATCATCAAGCAATCGAATGCAAAGGAGAAAATAACAAGAAATGAAAGAACCTAGAAAGATCTCACCCATTCTTATGCTCCTCCATGGCTCATTTCTATTGCACCTCCTTGGCTTTGCTGTGTTAATGACTGCCCTTAGGTTGTGTATGTGAGAAAACTCTAAATATCTAGCCCTAGAAAAAGCTTTGAAGGATTTTTATGAAAACTATATGCAAACTAGAAATTTAATTCTATTATGCAAGTTATTAATAAGCCTAAAAGATGATATGATAATAAGAAATGACAATAATGAGATTACCAAAATAATAAGAGATGGCCAAAAATGAGATCAAGATTGTCATTTTATAGAAAATGCAATCTTGAACGGACAGATGAGATGAGATATTGAGAAACTCCCTAGAATCGAAGGTCAAGATACAAAGTGACAACTCTCAATTAGGGTTAGGGAAACAATCCCCAAATGTGTGGACAAGATTTACCTTAAAAAATTAAATCAATTGTGGAGAATAAACATGACCTCAATTGAGATGAAATTAGCAAAAATCGGGAAGATAAAGACTAAACAAGAAGAAGATATTTGGAAAATAAAGTTATTTTAGAAATGACTTACTTTGTGGAGAAAAATGCTATTTTGAAATTAATATTTTAAATTAATTCCAAAATGATGAATTCATGTGACAGTAAATAATAATAATTTAAATTTATTAACTTGGAAAGAGGGAAGTTGCCAATTTAAATAAAATGCTTTTATTTAAATTTAGAAAGAAAATCAATAAGGCAATTTAATAATTAAGATTATTCAATTTTGGAGGAAAAATTAGAAAGTGGGTAATTTTAAATATGATTCTATTTAAAATTAGAAAGAAAGTTGGAGAGGATAATAATTAAATAAATATTAAGAATTTATTTAATTATGAGAAGACATAAATAATTAATGACGTATTAAATAAATAAATAAAGTATTTTTATTTAAATAATCATGAGGAAGTAATAATTAAATAAATTTAGGAATTTACTTAATTATAGAGTGACATAAGCAATTAGCAATGTATTTAAATAGTAAATGTAATTTATTTATTTAAATAGCTAGGAGGAATAAAAGATGTGAATTAATTAAATAATTAAGAGTTATTTAATAAATAGTTGACATTGGACTATAGGACATAATTAAATATTTTAATTATGTTGAGATGAAGCATGATATATAAGAATGTGGTTTGTGGGTCTAGGCCATTTTTATGCGTCTACATTTTCCTCTCTTTGTCATAATGCAGCTTGTCACATTGTGACAAAGAAAACAAGTCAAAATATGCCCCAATGCAAAATAGGATGAGGAAGAATGATGAGGAGGTAGCGGTATGACCCCTTGAGAGGAAAATTGAGTTCACAGAACACGAGTGTGCTCTCGAAATGAATGAGAAGGACTAGAAGATGATAAACAAAAGTATACAGGAAAGATAGATAAGGATGATAATGATGCGAACTTAGAAGAAATGTTAGAGAGAAAAAGATGAATGTAAGGATATAAGACATGGATGTCGATATGGGGAAGGAGATGCAAGTTAATGTGAAAGATGAAATGCATATTAGAATCCTTCAACGTTTTTCTATAGTGCTATCCTAGTTGTTGCTCTTTAATCATCATTGGGCGAGAATGTCATGATGGCTGACAAACACTATGATATGACGTAGATCAATAGTGTCCAAGGTCGAACCATCACGTAGATCAACAATCATAGAAAAAGATGATCATGACTCATACAAGGAACATAATTTCCCCTAGTCCTTTTGTCATGACCAACTGCTAGAAAAACCAGACCAATCATGAGATGTCGTTGCTTCTCTAAATCCTGACATCAGGACATCCTTGAGAAACTAGCCACATGATAGTAAAAAACAGACAAGAAAATCATCGTACTACGTCATTGCTTCTCTAAATCCTGAAGTCAGGACATCTTGGAGAAACTAATAGTAGAGTGATAAGCAGACAAGGATAATCATCATGATATGTCATGGTTCCTAAGACATAAGGAACCAATATCATGATAATCATCAAAAGACAGAAAAAGTTTGCCAAGTGCTTACCAAGTGTTTTAATGTTAAGTTTTTCCAAATGTCGAGCGATATCAAATTCAGGAAGGACACATCCTGAATGACACTGATATCTAGGAGATCAATTATCGGAGTTAGGAGAATCCATCAATATGTTAGATGATGATGACGATGCTTAGGAAGGACACATCCACAAGCATAGAGAAATGACGAGAGTTGCTTTTCAGAAGGACGTATCTGAAGAAGAATCCAAAATTTTGCCATGTTATATTATCTTGATAGGATTTTGAGCACATGTCATTACTGACATGCTAATTTGACTGAAAGTGCTGATGAAATAGATTTTTGATAGACTGATAGCTCGAGATTGACATAAGATTTGCTTGATTTGAAGATATTTTGACGTTTGTGAAAATGTGGTGCCATGAACCCTAATGGACTGACCTAGTGCAGCCTTGGGGGTCCATCGATTGATGGCCTTGCCTACATCATGCACTCAGAGACCTCGTAGTTCGACACAACCAATGACGTTGTCCAAAGGACAAAATATTGAATCATGATTTTATTTTGACAAACTTAGAAATATTGACCTAAAGTCTCAGGGATTCATAGATGAATCTTGCCTATGCAGCAAAAGCACAAAGACAACATAGTTCAGAGATGGACAAAATATTGATTGTCGAGACTAATTGGATTGATAAGACAATCATTTGACTTTGACTCTATGTTTGGGATTTTGACATTGATTTGGATGTTTTTGTATTTTCTCAAGATATTTTCTGATTTTTAGGACTTTTTCAAAATTTTATGACTTTTTTTTTCAAGACTTTTTTCAAATTTTTAGGAATTTTTTTAGGACTTTTATGATTTTTATGACTTTTTGATGTTTTATGAAAATTGTGAGAAAATGCATGTGAATGATGTCGGCGCACATGAATCCAAGGACAACCATGATTTTTCTGCTAGTCAAGCTGAATACCAATTGACAAGTGATGATGACAATGACAATGTTGTTTGACATGGGAAGGACACATCCTGAAACAACGTAAAGATGACAATGATATGACAAGAGGATAACAGTCTGCACCAGGGCCAGGGACAAAGTCAAGGAATTTTTTGGATGATGCACAAGGTTTTCCATATTGTTGCATTTGGAATGACTTTGTGAGGATTAGATGGGATGACGAGGGATCTTTAGACCATTGACAAGGGAAACCAAGATGGGTGATAGGTATAAAAGGAGACATGGATGGATTGGACTAGGAGAATTATCATATGGTCTCCAAGGATGATGTTACATGAGGCTATGATGGTAATGACATGATATGGAATATGGTATGGTCAAAGGATAGACATGTCAAAAATTTTCCCAAAGCATGATTTGTGTTTTCGCCCCAGTCTTTATCAAGATAAAAATAGGTGGGAAAATGGATGAACATGATAAGGTTTAGATGGGTAGATGGAAATGCCATGCGAAGGGAATGGGAGATGAGATGACTTTCCCCCAAGTGCAATGGTCCACATAGATGATTTATTCTACACATGATGCCTGTTTGCTAGGTTTTCATCATGGTACTTATCCAAAGTGCCTGTTTGCGAGGTTTTCACCGTTGGACGATATTTTTCTCTTTACTATTTTTTTGATATTTTTTGTGTCACCAAGACGCTTGTTTTCTAGGTTCTCATCAAGGTGACGATTTTATTTTTTATTTTTCATCATTTTTTTTGTATTTTTGAATTTTTGCCAGATAGACTTGATTCTTTAGATGACCACTAACTGTGTTGAAGCCTTTGACGGTGCCGGTGTAGAGACTTGTGCCATGATATGCCAATAGTGACCTTTCTGAAGCAGTTGCCTTGTCAGGATGATAGCACTTGCATGCAACTTATTAATGTCTTTGTGATCCTTGTTGATACTAGAGTTGGCCTTATTTGAATACATACATCACGATAGAGTGCCATGAGAGTCCTTATGATAGAGAGTTGCTACCAAGATGCAACAGATTCATGACATGGGATGTTTGGAATTTAAGTAGGATGTAGGATTATGACAGATGATGGTGGACATGGACGGGTTGGTGGGATGTTTGGATGTAGTCATTTTTATTCTCCAAACTTGGGGTAATGGATGATGGAGGTTGGATTTTTGATAGTGTTTGGAACCAACAATTTTATATGTCTTGCTTGATGACCATTTTGAAGGAGGTGGACATGTATTATAGGTGGGAGTCCTCTTGTGTCATGGCTCCACATTTTGATTGACTTTTGGAATATTTTCTTTGCCTAATTCATTATTTTCTTGACTTGACCCATTTTAGCTTCATTTGTCCACTTGTATTTTTGATTGATTCCATGGCCTTTGACATGTGATTTTGGATTTTAGATTTGTAAGAATTTTGTTGGTCCCAAATGGAAGGTTTATTCATTATGGAATGATAGTTTGGGGTGTGGAGAGAAGGGGTATTGGAAACAATCTTATGATAAGGACTACTCATGGCACCCATTTTGACATTTTTATTAGATAAAGTTCTCCCCAATATTGAGGAGGGACCACTAACAATGTTAGATTTTCTGACTGAGGAGCAGCCAAGACCTCGGTGTTTGTAATTTGCCTAAACTTGTACTGGTTCAATAATTCCTTTCTCATGTAGGCCTAGTCCTTTTCCTTGATAATGCATGTTCTGACAGATTTTGTTGGCGATAGGATACTTGTTACTTTGGAAGCAAGATGCTAACCCATCCTTATTGTGGAAATTAAGGTTTGAAATCTTCTCATCTATAAGAAAGCCTGCTCTGAAAAATATGGATGATCCTAATTGATAGGATGTTGTAGTTTCACTCACATGTTGGATAGATTTGTGATTAATATCTTCAATCTGATTTGGTGACATGTCAGACTCCTTTGATTCTACTAGTGCTTCAAATTCTATGTCAAAACCGTCTTCATGGTCATTGTCATAGAGCCCACTGAATTCAGCTATAGCTTGATCATTTGAAAATATGTCCATGCTAGGAGACTCTTGTTCTAGTGGTAGATCATCTATGTGTCCTATGGAGGAAAGTGTCTCACTATTGGGAGTGTCAATACTTGAAGTTTGGATAGGATCATCTTCAAGTGTTTGATCGTGATTGGCATAGAGGTGAAGGAGTGGATAATTTGGATGTCCTGATCAAAGATTGTGTCTTGATCAAAGATAGGCTCATTTTGAATGTCATGATTGGAAATAAGATCTTGACCAAGGATAGGATCATCTTGAATGACATGGTTGTGGGTGGACTCTTGAGCAAGGATAGGTGTATTTGGTATGACATGATTTTCTAGGAGGACTTCTTGAATGGATGTGAAGATGGGGTCATGGGATAGACTACTTTGATCTTGACATGACAGGAATGTTATGATGTGCTTTGGAATTTCCTCTTGACATGTATCCTCAAGTTTATGAAATGGGATGGGACTTTGGAGACTATGACTAGATGTGCTCTCATGACCAAATGGATTTTGAGCTGGAGTGTCTTGGAATGGATTGGTGTATAATGGACTAGGATATGCCATGGATGTTTGGACTTGGTTGAGGGATGATGGGCTAGGATAAGACATGAATTCATGACAAGGATATGATGTGGATGGAGGACTAGGATATGACATGAATGGAGGATTAGGATATGACATGGGTGGAGGACTAGGCTATGATGTGGATGGAGGATTAGGATATGACATGGGTGGAGGAGTAGGATATGATGTGGATGGAGGACTAGCATATGATGAGGAGACTTGGAAGGGATGAGTGTATGATGGACTAGGATTGATGGATGGTTGGTTTCCCTTGTCAAGGTTAGGGTGGGTAATGAAAGTTTGTTGCAACTTAGTGTCGCGGATGGTGTTAGGGGACTCTTGATAGTAGATGGATAGAGGACTAGGACTAATGGATTGTTGGAAAGATGGATAGATGGATGGAGGACTAGAGGTTGAGGTGAATTTGGACTTGGATTGGAGGTATAGCATTTTGAAGTCCCTAGCCAGTTGTGCTTGACAATTACTAATGAATTGGCATTCAATTTGACTAGCAATCATGTCATAGTGACTTGAAGACATGATGGTGGATGGAATGAGACTAAGACTATGCAAAGTGATAATGAGGACAAAAATGAATGTCCAATGCAAATTGGTAATGAGGACTTATAATGAGTGTCCTAAATGACTTTTAGGAAAGGTTTTCTAACCACTCAAAGTTTGGCCAATGTCTCAATTTGGATTGTCAAAGAATTGGTTTGAAGGACAAGATGACAAGGTGTGATTTCCACACTAGACTTATGAGTTGGAAATGTCTCACAAGAGAGCAATGACTAAGGACTGATTTATTTTGACTTGGTCCAATGACAATGTATTTTTTATGGTAATTTTCTGCAAGGTCAGAACTGGATTAGTAACACATGCAAGTTAATAAAATTATCAAGCAATCGAATGCAAAGGAGAAAATAACAAGAAATGAAAGAAACTAGAAAGATCTCACCCATTCCTATGCTCCTCCATGGCTCATTTCTATTGCACCTCCTTGGCTTTTCTATGATAATGAGTGCCCTCAGATTGTGTATGTGAGAAAACTCTAAATATCTAGCCCTAGACAAATCTTTGAAGGATTTGTATGAAAAATTTATGCAAACTAGAAATTTAATTCTATTATGCAAGTTATTAATAAGCCTAAAAGATGATATGATAATAAGAAATGACAATAATGAGATTACCAAAATAATAAGAGATGACCAAAAATGAGATCAAGATTGTCATTTTATAGAAAATGCAATCTTGAACGGACGGATGAGATGAGATATTGAGAAATGCCCTAGAATCGAAGGTCAAGATTCAAAGTGACAACTCTCAATTAAGGTTAGGGCAAAAATCCCCAAATGTGTGGACAAGATTTAACTTAAGAAATTAAATCAATGGTGGAGAAAAAACGTGACCTTGAGATGAAATTAGTAAAAATCAGGAAGATAAAGATTGAACAAGAAGAAGATATTTATAAAATCAAGTTATTTAATAACTTACTTTGTGGAGAGAAATGCTATTTTGAAATTAATATTTTAAATTAATTCCAAAATGACGAATTCATGTAACAGTAAATAATAATAATTTAAAATTATTTACTTGGAAAGAGGGAAGTTGCCAATTTAAATAAAATGCTTTTATTTAAATTTAGAAAGAAAATCAATAAGGCAATTTAATAATTAAGATTATTCAATTTTGGAGGAAAAATTAGAAAGTGGGTAATTTTAGATATGATTCTATTTAAAATTAGAAAGAAAGTTGGAGAGGATAATAATTAAATAAATATTAAGAATTTATTTAATTATGAGAAGACATAAGTAATTAATGACGTATTAAATAAATAAATAAAGTTTATTTATTTAAATAATCATGAGGAAGTAATAATTAAATAAATTTAGGAATTTACTTAATTATAGAGTGACATAAGCAATTAGCGACGTATTTAAATAATAAATGTAATTTATTTATTTAAATAGCCAGGAGGAATAAAAGATGTGAATTAATTAAATAATTAAGAATTACTTAATTAATAGTTGACATTGGACTATAGGACGTAATTAAATATTTTAATAATGTTGAGATGAAGCATGATATAAAAGAATGTGGTTTGTGGGTCTAGGCAATTTTTATGTGTCTACAGTTCTACCTTTGATTCAAATCAAAAATCCGATTCCAAGACTATCACAAAATCCACTATAGTTCTCAACCCATATTTCAGATCCATTGTGTCTGAGTATTGAGGAAGGTGCATAAAATATTTCTACAAGTGAAGCTTGAGTTAAAAAATGATAATGAAAATAAATAAAGAAAAGGAAAACTCAATATCAAATGGGTAATCAAGTATCTCTATTGGGGCTATGGACGTTTGGCTGGTAGTAGAGAAATTCTTTGAGAGAACTAGAGGTATTTCCATCGGGGCTATGGACCTTGTCTAGCAGCGGAGCAATATCCAAGATTTTATTGCATGATAGTTAAAGGACTCAACCTATGCAACTTGAATTTTAGGTATAGTTGTTCAGGAGCAGATAAAGTATCTATAAAAGAATGATGCACAATATATGCACACACTCAGATTCAAAAATAACTCGTGAGCACATACATCTGAGATTCCAGCTCAACCTTATTCTAGATATATCTGATCTTATTCAAGTTAGCATGCTTCATAAACCAGGTAGCTTTAGGGTGACTGAAATTTTATTTGAGTATCTTGAAAATGGGTAAACCATTTTCTTAGATGAGTCGCCATTTGTTATTCCTTGCATAACCACCCCATATTTTGCCTTGGTCAAAATGGGTCCCCCTTTATGTTTTTGTCCTTGGTTGTTTGTCAAACAAATTTTAGGGTCTTTCTTTTCTAACACTTTGTTTTTCTTTGGTTTGTTCTGCCGGAACCAGAACCAGAACCAAATTGGGTTTTAAAACTTTTTGCAAAACTCATTATGATTCCCATCCCAAAAATCTTTCTTTTGAATTTTTTTTTTTGTCTTTATCAAAGTTGGAGCCGAAGCGGAAGTTAAGTCTATTTTTATTTGAAGTTTCAAAATCAGTTCTCGTTCCACCTCCACTTTTTGGTCTTTCATTTTAAACTAGGTTTTTATGTTAAGTTTTCTCATTTTGGTCCTTTTGTTTTATTTTGATGTTTTGTTTCGCTTTATTCTTTGTCGACGGAACCAGACTCGGAACAGGAATGAAGTTGGAAAGTTAAACAAGTTTTTGAAACAATTTTCATTTCGATTCAGCTCCCTCCGTTTCTTGGTCATTGACTTTACTGAAGTCACAAAATAGTAATGTGCCAGTTCTTTCTGCAGTTCCAACTCTGCTCTACTGCATTTATTGCATTAATTACAGGTGCCATGCATGCGTCAAACTCTGAGTTTTTACCTTAATTAGGGATTAACCTATAGTTATTACCATTATTGTTAAGAGCTTGAAGAGTGAACCAGAGTTGCAATGAAGCTTTTGTGTGAGTGAATCGATTGAAAGAGAGATAGTGGAGCACAAATTGCTTTAGGAAGTTAATCTATTTATTTGCGTTCAAGGTAGAGTTTTCTATTCTTGTTCTTCTTTTTATTTTTGTGTTTTTCATTTCTATTCATCTTGGAGTTTTTGGTTTCTTGCGCATTTCTCTCTAAGTTTGTATGTTTTGTTTATTTCGCTTTTGCTTAAGGTTTTCTTGTTTTCTTAAGTCACTTTATGTTTTTTTTTCCTTTCTGTTTGTTTGTAAACACGGTCGTCTTCACGTTTTAGTCATGACCGCATTGTGGTGCCCTAGTTTTTAAAATGCATAGGTTAGTTACAGTTTTACAATGAGTACGGTTTGGTAGATTGTTGTTTTTACTTAGAAATCTTGTTTCGCATTCAATCTAGTTATTTTAGAAGGGTTAAAGTCATGCCCTAGTTATTTGAAATCGAGGGTTTTTAGTTTAGCATTTTGACACATTTATGTGTTTGTGTTTTTAATTTAAATATGATGCCCTAAAAATTACAGCCACCTTTCGGTCATATGGGGATGGTCTTATTAGGCTATTTTTAAGCCCCCTTTCATTTTGATATGACCTAGTCCTTAAATCATGAAGTTATTTATCAAACTATTAAAATCACTTATGATGTCATGGTTGTTTTAGGCGGAAGCAGGATCATAATTTATTTAGACTTTGAACCATGTTTTCCAATAAGTATCGATTCCATTTTCATCCTGTCTCCAACTCCGCTTATAATGAGAAGCATTATTTCAAAATAAGGATAACCTAGGTGGAAGCAGAACCGAAACTAAATATGAAATTAAAAAATTTGAATGAAACCAAATCAGTTTCCATTCTGGTTATGATTCCAGTTACAATTCCAATTTCAACACTGGTCCCGCTTGTTATTACTATAATCTCAATAACGATTTTGGCTCTGAGCCTGACAGTGTTTTAAAAGAGACTATTTAGAATGTTTTTCTACTTGGTTTTGCCTCCAATATATATGAAGGGTAAGGTTTTAAAGCATATTTTGTGATGTTTATTCGAGGATCTAATTAGAGATTTTTTTTCAAGAAAGTTAAAGAATGTCAGGAGTATCAGGAGAAGCTTCCCAAAGGAATCGACCTATAGAAACATCAAAGGAAGAAACTAAGCCTAATAATATTAAGTCGAAGCAGCTACCTTATACCTTGAGGTATAACCATAGGGGTCCTATTGTCACTGCAAGCAAAGTAGAATCAGATTGGTCTAATATAACTGACATCAATCTAGGCTCATACAATTTTGGGGAGTTGTATTCAGAAACATTTGCTAAGGATATAATAGGGAGAAATCAAAGAATAGTTGAGTCTAGTTTGGCTCACATCACCTTATTTCCTCTATCTATCCAGCATCCGGAGTTGATTATGATAGCAACAGTAGCTTACAATTCGGCCACTAGGTAGTGTATGGATTCAAAGGACAATGTTATCATTGATTTAACTCCTCAAATTTTTCAACACATTTTTAGTGTCCCAGATCAAAAGAACCTGGTACATTTAAAGGAGGTAGAAGCTTTAGAGATATATAGAAAACACAAGGAGGCCAACAAAGCTCACTTGAACAAGAAATGGTTGAGAACAGAGAAGAAGTCTTTGACCAAGCTTCATGATCAACCAAAGAGGATAGAATTCTACAAAGAAGTATCAGACCTGATCATGATGTTGTCTAGATTCTTTGGGAAGAGGGATGCATTTCATTTCAAGGAATGGATGTTTCCCTTCATTCAGACCATCTTTAATGGAAAACAACAATTTGATTGGCCAATAATCTGATGCTATTCATGAATAGTTAACTAGAATAAGGGAAACCAAAATATTTTGTATGACTTCTTATGTTGTCTATGCAGCATCTAGATGAGGCATCTTTCTAGGTTTGAATAGAGTAGAAATATTTTGTTTAATGTTTTTTTGTGTCATTTTCACCATCAATAAATCTGACGCTAGAAGGAGGGCCTGAGGGAACAAGCTGGCTCACATTGGATCATTTTCACCAGAGAAATATAGGAGGATTCTCAGATCCTCTACTAATCCTGAACCATTTGAAGAACTCCAAACCCCAGTTAGACCTAGACCCCATGCTCATAGAATATTGATACCTACATTTCCACCACCGCTTACTCCACTTGGATTTCAACCAAATCCACCTACACCACCACCAATTCAACCTGCATCACCACCACTGGATTGACCAGTATCACCTCCACCTGTTAGTCTAGTATCACCACCTGCTCAACCAATCCTACCCATGGCTTATTTTGTGAATAACCTTTGTCTGTTAGGGACTATTCTAGGAGGAATCCATGATTTACCAAAAAGAACCCAAAAATGTTTTGTCCCAAGTACATACATGGCGAATCAAGAAGTGGTGAGGAGCATATACAAGCATTCAAAGATGCTTGTACATGTGCTCAAGTTTCACATTAGGATGCGGTATGTAGATTGTTTCCTTATTTTTTGGGGGGTATGACATATAACTGGTACTTAAATCTGCCCCGGGGATCTATTCTGGGTTGGACAGATTTAGAAAATGCATTCATTAATCAATTTCAGGTTTATGTTGACCCTGCCATATTTTATCACCAGTTTTCCACCATAAGGAAGGAACATCATGAGCCACTGCCTCTATTCAATACTAGATTCCAAAGGATGTTTCGTAGGTTGCAAGACCCTTACTTGGTAGCTGAGAATATTGCCATTCAGGCATATTTAATAGTTGGTGATCCCTTGATTGGCCTATTCTTGCAGAGAACTTATCAGCCCAATGATATTGACTCCCTATCTAAGGTTTATCATCTAGCTATCAAATTGCAATGGCAGATAAGTCTACAATCAGGAGGTTTAGGAGCAGCTCTTCCTCCCATGAATTATCAGATGCCTAAGCCACCATTGTACAACATTGTCCCAGGGATGTCTTACTCCCAATATGGACTTGTGTCTGAGTTACAAGCTCCACCTACCATTCCCTTTTTGGAAATGGCATGCAAGATTCTTCCCAACAACCTCAAAATCAACACAAACAAGTTGGAGGATTAATAAATGTTCATTCCCCATCCATAGTGCAAAATGTGCAAAATGAACAAACTATTCAACTGACCAGTGAGCTAGAAACTCTCAAGAAGACTCTATCTCAAATGTTTAATGACATGGCACAACTTAGGAAAAACCCTCCCCACAACCAAAATCAGAGTTATTAGAACCAGGGAGGTTACAATAGTCAAGGAAATTACTCCAATCAGAATGGGAATTAGAACACCAACCAGAACTTTCAGAATCAGAATTCCTCTAACCAAAATTACCAAAATCAAAATAGAGGATATAACCAGAGGTTCAAAAACAACAATAGGCAGTGGAATACTGGACCTAACAATGGGGGAGTTCCCATAATTATCATTCAGGAGAGGAGAGATCACATACTGCTAATGTAGCTGACCTTAGTTTCATGAATAATTGGTGCAGGCTACATGATACTGCAGCACACTCTGAGGTTAATTGCCTAGAAATGGAGAAGATGGTAAATATTGCACAAGCTAATGCCCATCATCCGGCGGGAAATTCCAATCAGGATAATGGGCTAGTAAGTACTACTATGACTTATGAGACTATTGAAGAGAAATACCAATTTCCCATGTAGGGAGACAATGGGCCATAGGAGGATGTGTATGATGCCCAAGCCTTTCAATCTAAAGGTGGTCACTTTTTGAGAAATTAGAATAAGGGTCCATTTACTACATCTGCACCTCCAAACAATATGGTCCCACCTAACCAAAATGGAGATAATAATCCACCACCACCAAAGGGACCATCTGACTCTCAGAATAGAGGTAATCTGCCTCCTTTTCCTAAATATCAAGTGAGGAATGATTCAAAATTTGATTTTATTGCAGAACTGTAGAGATAGAAGACATCATTATTATTCTTTGACATCATGAAGTGGTGCCCAACTCAACGTGAACTAGTATTGAAGGCCTTGGATGAGACAGGCCACTTAAAAGGAAAAGGTAAAGGGACTCCTGTGAAGGAGACAAATGCAACTATCTATAAAGGTAAGACCAGTACCCCACCTTTTCTTTTAAGTTTAAGGATTTTTGGAATGAATTTGCATAACTGTTTATTGGATTTTGGAGCATCAACCAAAATAGGACATAATTATACAAAGAAGTATCAGACCTTATCATGATGTTGTCTAGAGTCTTTGGGGAGAGGGATGCATTTCATTTCAAGGAATGGATGTTTCCCTTCATTCAGACCATCTTTAATGGAAAACAATAGTTTGATTGGCCAATGATTATCTATGATGCTATTCATGACTAGTTAACTAGAATAAGGGAAACCAAAAGCTTTTATATGACTTCTTATGTTGTCTATGCAGTAACTAGAGGAGGCATCTTTCCAGGTTTGAATATAGTAGAAATATTTTGTTTAACGTTGTTTGTGTCATTTTCACCATCAACACTATGTAGCACCTTCACCACTTGTAGTGGAACTACTTCTTCTCTTTCTTGTGAGTTTTTCTTCATGCTCAAGTCCAATCTCGATCTCTTCTTCCATAAATGTATGATTTTTTTCTCTCTAGATGCCTTTTTCTTCTTCTTCCTTCCAAAGGCAGCAGGGGGTTCTACCAGAGGTATATTCTTCATTTTGGTAGTTTGGGTGTTGGGTCTAGAGGGTATAATCACTTCTTCTATTACTGAAGCACTAGGCTCCACCATATTTCCTTAAACAAAAGTTGAACCAGAGGGTTTGGGCAATGTAGAGACAGGGCTGGAAGTTGTTCTTCCTAATCTTTGTTTCCCAAAGGACTCACCAACTACTTTAGATTCTCTTTGTGTAGCTATTTCCATTAACCTTTCTACTTCACCTTCTGAAATTCCATGTAGCACAAAGTATTGATTTATTTTTTTGTTATCATTTTGTTTCTTGCAAGTACTGATGTTTCCAACTGCACATTAGTTAATTTTTCCTCATATGTACCATTTCCTAGCAAGGAAGGATCCTCAGGACTCTTTATCAATAATTTAATATATCTTTTAGTTTCATTCTCGGAAACCTATATCCAAGATGCTCAATCTATACTTTCCCTGGTTCAATGACCTCTATAATGCATTCACTAGGAGAAAATAGGAAAGTGATTTTTTTTGCATACTTCTCTAATAGATTCCATGTAATTATTTCTCTATCATACATATTCTTTTGGAATAATGCAAAGAATCCAACCGATGCATTATCCTAAGATTTGAAATCACTTATATTATACATATAGTCAAAGATCTGGTGACCCACTATTTAGCTCCTATCCCATACAATGTATTTCCTTCCAAGAAGCTCTCTCAAAAAGTAAAACAACAAGCACATAATCAGGGATCCAAATTTGAATGTGTACTTCTCTTTGATTTATTTTAGGTTTTCTAGAATTTGTTGTTGGAGCAACTCGCATAAGTCGTAATCCTTTCTATTCACAACCATATCATAAGCAACATAAATTGCAATTGTAGACATAGAATTATCCCTATTTTCAAAGTAAATTTTTTGACCTATCATAATTGAAGCATATTTTACAGTAGGATTCTTGATAGGTTTTTTTATTAATGCTCTGCAATCAAGTAGCACCAGTTAGCTCCATAACAACTTCATTTTTCATAGATTTTAGTACCGGTATAGGTCTAGTATCACACAATCTAATCAGTTCCTTAATCACTTCCTTAGAAATAATTATAGGCATGCTTGTCCATAAAAAATTATCATACATTCTTCTCAATGCAAGCCTCACTTACTTTGCATACAAATCATTACTATAGTTAGGGAACCAATTCCAAATATCCAGTTTCTTTCATACCAGGTTAACATATTCTAGTTTTACTAAGTCATCTTCAGTCAACTCATTAGTCCATAAATATTTAACCTTCTAGTGATCATATTCATGTAGTTTTCCATGAATGTAAACCCTTATGTCCCCAATAGGTAAAAATCTATGAGGAATCTTTGAAAAAGAACTGTCAGGGTCATTATCAAAGACTTTCCATGAAAATGTCTTAAATTTTGGTCTATATCTCTTATTGATGTTAAAAAAAGTTGGTGTAGCCATTATAACGTCAATTCAATCTCAAATTCTTATGAAATTACTTCTATTTCAAACCCTAAAAGTATAGAAAGTTGTAAATACCTTATATGCAAATCACTTTTCTTTCTTCAAATACATAAATGTGATTGGAATAGACTTAGTAATTCACTTTATATCTTACCAATCTACCCTAATTTCACATTAAATTCTTCAATTTTTAAAAAGATAATAAAAACCCTTCATTGATATACTATAAAGCCTAAAATTCTTAATAATTCTTTAGATTTGCATATTTTCTACCAGAATATTTTCCAAAATATTAAGCATCTCATTTTACATCTTATATCTTTGTGTCACTCCTTGACACCTCATATTTCCAAGGGGTTGTTAGATCTTCCTATTATTGCTCCCCTTAAACCCATGTTTAGGTTTAGTTTCCAAGGGAATTATTTGCACCAAAGAGAGGTATAGATGTATTTGATTTATCTTTGTTCTCAGATTCCTCTTTCTTTCTCCAAATCTTCTCTATATCCTTCTTTAATTCACTAGGATGAATTTTCCTCATAGGTTCATTCCCCTTTTTCGGATTAGTCTTTCTTCCATCCTTAATTCTACAAAATCTTGAAATGTCTCTAGTTTTGTTGCAATTATAGAATAAAAAAAATTTCTGAATAAACTAACATCCATTCAATCTTGATATACACTAGTTATCCTTATTCCCAAATAAATTCCATATATAATAGTAACCATTGAAATATTGAACCATTCTACCAATATTAAATATACTCATCATCTGACTTTTGCACTCAATAGCTCTATGTCCAAATTTCTTGCATGCAAAACATTGTCCAGAGAAGGATCTAATATTTTGATTCATTCTACTTCTACATTCTATTTCCTTATGTCTAAATTTATTGCATGAAAAGAAAATAACATTAAAACTAGGTACCTTTGAGTATTTGGTTGTCTAATAGGGGGTCTTCTAGAATTTCTTCTTTTATTTCTAAATTATTTTCCATTGCCTTGAGTCTTCTTTTAATTTTCAACCTTGTTAGGAGTTTGATTTTAATTTCAGATTTCTCCTTCCTCAAGTTCCAAACCACCTTTATCTTTAGATGGTTTGTGTCCTGCAATTAGTTCATCAAACATTGTAGTACTTAATTTGAATTTGTCCTCATGAGCTCTTACTTTTTTCAAATCTGATCTCAGAGTTACTACTTCTTGTTAAAGTCTTGTGCACTCATTAGTCTTTCTTTGTACCACTGCATTCAAAAATTCCTCAATTCTTTTATTTTCTTCCACTTGCACTTTTAGTGTGATGATATCTTCATTTGCATTCTTCAATTGTTCATTGACTTTTCTATGTCTTTTCCTGAACTTCTTGATTTTTTCTCTCAAATTTTTGATACCTTCATTTGCTTCCTCTAGGTTTTCGTTCTGACTTTTATTTTCACCTTCAACTCTATCAAGATCTTCAAGAGTATTTTTAAGCTCTTCTTTATCAAACATGTAGTCATCTTCTATGTAATAAATTGCAAAAATTTCTTCTAGAGGAATTAGGCACTTTTTATCAGCCATGTGTTCAATCTCCAAGATCTTCCTCAAGAAGTTAGGCTTCTTTGAAGGAACTAGGCTCTTATACCAATTTTTGAACACTCAAAATATTCAGGGGGTGAATCAGTATTCTATTAAACCATTTAATCATAATCCATCCAATAATCAAAATATATCTAATTGCAACTATGCATGAAAGCATGAAAGGAAGAACAAGATCACATAAAACATGAACACCAAGATTTTTACGTGGAAAACCCAAAAAGGGAAAAACAATGGTGAGGATTAGCTCACAATATATTATAACTAGTTATAAGATACTGTAATACCTCACGACGTAACCCTAAAAGAAGTTGCAATTAACTACTTAAGTGCACCAATTTTTTTTTATTTAAAGTTTAATTAACATACATGTTCAATTACTAATTAACAACAACCTCTAAGACTATGAGATTGGGATTAATTAGCACCCATACATACATCATTATACATCCATAGCATTTAATTACATAAAAAAATGAGTACTCATACAAAATAAAGTTACATCATAACATAAAGAGATATAACAAAACTCCATATTCATTAACTTAATCATAAGATTACATCTCTCATTCCTTGAATGAGGCAAAAATACAAATGTACTACAATATACAAATATCCACCTCAAATACAAATGAGAGGTAAAATAACATGAGTTAAACTAAAATAAATTTATTGAATGAAATGAATACTGGAACCATGAACTCTCCAATTGGATACCTCGCCATCATGAATTGAAGATCGAAGGGGGACCCAACAGTGTATGGTGCATGTTCCGCCCAACCTAGTGGTACCCGAAGGCCCACCCCCCATGCTAGGAGATAGTAACAACATAACATGTAAAAACCAACAACCACTAGTCACAGTTTGACTCAAACTGACACAACCAGTCACACGTACAACACAAGTACAACTCAAACAACACTAACATAGGTCACATTACTTCCAGACATAAAGCAGATTGAGTATGTTAAGACAACCATACACATAAAACCAAATATCAATTGTTGTCCTAGATAGAGTGTCATCGCACAGCTCATAATGAGTTACCCACTATGGATCTTCATAGGCCCCAGTTATCCTGGAGACCTCAACTGACCCCCGGCCCTCATACTTATTAATGCGGGATCAAATACCTCTCATAAAGACAAGGTAGATGACCTTTCCATTCTAGGCCTTCCCACTCACTCCAAGCCTAAACAAGCACTTGTGACTATGAGTGAGGCTATAACTTATCTTGTTTAGTGTGAAGTACTACCTAAACTTCTAAGTACATTGTTTTAGTTATCACTTGATTAAACCACCTCTGAAGGTTACCCAGTCTTACCTCTTATGGGCTTTGGCCCCTAATGGAAGCCACTCTTCTATTTGACAACATACATAAAAACCAATCACCAAGAGAATCTCAAGTGCATACAAACTAGATAACATAACCAATCCAAACACTGGAGGCAACAGTTCACATAATCCACTCATTCCAAAGGAGGCACAAATCATCCCCATTCGTGGAAACTAGAAAAGTCACTAACAAGACACCATGCACTATCCAAGGGGAATACAAATGGTTGACATCATATTACAACAACTCCCATCTTCTAGGATCCTCTAGAAGACTTACATATTAAAGACACATTTAACCCATTTCCCCAAACAAGAACACAAAGGAAATAATTACAAGGCAATTACAAAGAAATAATCTAATTTTGGATATTCTAAATCCATTTCCCCTTCATATTCATTTCACAGAATAAATAAAAAATTCCTTAACAAAATAATTGTTAAAAATAACTAATTGGCTCTTTGATTTCAAAGAAAAGAAATACCAAATTTATTAAAATCGGAACTCTTGATTAATTTTAAAGACAACATAAATTCATTGTAAGTAATCCTTTCAATTTCCCAACTAAAACATATAATTTATTCAATTTATTTAAAATACCCATTTCTCTACCAATTTAAACCATGCATGCAAATCATTTCCTTTTAAATCTTCAATTGTACTAAATTGCATGCAACAAAATAAAAAAAGACAAAATATTAAATATACCCTTAAATGTATATATACATATTATATATACATTAAATATATATCAATATATTTAATTATATATATAAAATAATATATATATATACATTAAACATATTTACTAAAAATCTACAAAATATCACATATATATATACATAATATATACATTATATATAACTGTAATATATATATCATATGTTAAGATCAAATTTCAATTAATAATACTGAATACTAAAATAACCCTCATTCCTTTTAAATCGTGAACAGAATAAGGAATACGTAGATCTCAAAACAACTTATAACATAAATATTAGGGGCAGAACAAACAACCACATTTGTTGTGATTTAACTATAAGTTATTATGGGGAGGGGCAGATGAAACAACCAACCCTCTCCCAGACCGTGCCATATGAGAGGATGGGGAGGGGGTTGCAGAGGCCTCCCTCCATAGTCGTCCCCTTACGGGGGCGGAAATGGAGGTAACGCCTCCCATGCCTCCCCCAAACCATTACATAGAACCCTAAATAAAATAAAATCCAATTTTTTTAATAATTAAAACTCCAAAAATTCCATACCACTTACAATGGACGTCATACGAACGACGATAACAATTTTAACCCAATATAAAATATTTTATAATTAAATAAATATATATATATGTATATGTGCAAACAAATATATTAACATCTATATGTATATATAAAATATATATATATATATAAAGATTTCAACATAATAATATAATTGGGAAGATTTTTCCAAAATAACCATCTACAGGTAAAATAGAGCAAATTTTCTAGAAAACCCAATTTTCACAAAAGGTTTCCAAAACCCAAATTTCACATGAATTTTCTATTGATTGAAATCATTTCCCTTCAAAAGTTTTCAATAATTTTAAACACAAAATCTTCCAATCAAATTTCTAAATTTTATAGTATATTTTCCTCTAGGTTTTTCCACAGCAAGTCTAAAAATCCAGAAGCCTTACAACTTTTCCCTACAGAGGTTTCCTATGATTACACAGAGGCTTTCAATAGATTTTCTCACTCTTATAATGTCTTCCTCTAGTCTTTTCAATGTTTAATCTATTAAAATCATAAAAGATTCTCAGTTTCACTATAACTAAAATTTCCTACAGAGGCTCTAGGTTTCTTCACGGCAATCACAGAAGCCTGAAATTCTTATTTTGTTAAACAAAATAAATTTTCTACTACATATTTAGCTCAACAATCTTCTACACAATACAATTCCAATTAAAATTTTAAACTAAAACAATAGCTTAGAATGAAACTTGTTTCAATGAAGCTTCTGGAGTATTTGAAGTTTTTGATGTCAAGCCTCTTCCAAAGCTTTCACAACTTCTTCCCAACAAACACAATTTCCAAAACAGAGTATTGTATCCAACACCACAACAACCTATCCCAAACAAATCTAAGAATACAAATCCTTTTCAGAAATTCCTTACAATCCAAAATTCCATTCAAATTTTCCACAGCAAGCAAATTCATCTTCCCCAAAAATTTCAACATCCCAAAAATATCTTGTGCTTTGTCGTGAAGAAGCCAAAGTCAAGATTCTCTTCGGGAATTAATTTCCCAATAACCCTCAATTAATTAACTATTACATGTTGGCAATTAACAAATATTTTTTAACAACCACATTTATTTTCACAAAATAATTTAATAATTTCATATTCAAATTAAATTTAATTCCTTTAAACAACTTTTTTAATAAATAATTTAATTAATTAATTTTAATTACTTAATAATTAAATTTAACCACAAGGATTAAATATAATTAATTAATTTAAATAAAAAGCTTCTATCATATTATCTAAAATTAATTAAATAAATACCCACATCATTTAATGCATAATTTTAAACATTTATTTTCATAACATAAACCCTTCATAATTAAATAATAATAAACAAGGCAAATGCAGACACACCAAAAATGACTGACGACACACTGTGGCTATGTAGACCTGACACATGTTACCTAGTTACTATCTCTCGTTCAGCTTAACCATTGGGTCGACACACTCAAACCTGTGAAGCCAAGTGGAGTCAATGTCATGTACCTGCAAACCTGTAAACGAGATATCAAATTACATGCATATAAATAGCATAAAATACACATCGTGAAGAGGAAATCATGAAATCGCAGGGCACTCACAAGCAAGTGATGCAATTTCATTGCCTTCACTAATACACTCATCATAAACTGAAGGTTCCATCATAATCAAATATCTCATGTATAATAAACATGTTATAGCAACTAACATTATTACGCTAATTAAAGCATGTCAAATAAAGCATCAGATAAGATACATCACATCACACAAATAGTCTATGTCGCTCTATAAATAGTGATCAAATAATCCACACATGATAAAGTATAACAAAGTATTTGAATATCCAGAAAGAAACTCAAAGAAAAACAAGGACACATTGTCCAGCCTAGAAAGAAAAACGGAGGGGTATTGCAGATATTAGAGGGGCTCATTGCTAGGACACATTGTCCAATAATACTCATAGCTATAAATAGATATAGAACATAAATGGCTACACAATGAAAATGTGAAATGATACAAAGTGCACCTTCCTTGTATCAAATTCAGTTCCTTTGAAGCTCTAAATACAAAACTCTTCTATGCTTTGCAGCCTTTCAACATTCACAATAATTTTTCTCTTATTTAGATCACAAACATACACATTCGCATGTTCGTACCAAATTCACATTACATTTCATGTCATTGTTAACCTACAACTCAAAAATATCTTACATATATACCCAATTAATCTACAGAAATCAATTAGGTCATCCTAATTAGATGTAGCCCTATATTAAACCAAATTTACCTTTTTGGCTTCATACTTGAATCAAAATCATATTTTCACTCAAATCAAACATGAAAAACATAATTTAGGTCGGCATGGACCTAGGATAGATCACATTAACATCTGAAGTGCATATTTAATCTCCACAACCTATATCAGGCATTAGGTCAGCTAGGAATTAGACCTAATCAAAGAATAAGCCAACTAATCAAACACCAATGATCCATCTAAACATATAATCACTCACCATTAGGAAAACACAAAGTATTGACATCTATAAACCATCTCCTAAAATTGTAAAGATTGATCTCAAATAACCAAGGAATGCACACTAGATTACACATACTCATTTACACTATATAAAGCCAAAAACTATATGTTGAACTTTCGTTACTTGTAACCTATAGCCTGCTCAACCAAAATAATTGAAATATTGATCATAGATGTATATTATAGCAAGGAATAGTATACTATAACCTCATAAGCTGAACTTATTAATTGAGAAATTCAAAAGAAAATTATCGGATTAAAATGCATATACTTTGTTCATCAAATTAGACAAACTATCAAAAATTAATGTTCGCATGAATGAAAACACATAAAAATGGTTACTTCTTCATTCGCTCAAAAATATAAAGGTAAACTACCTTTCAAATGTTTTCATTGTGGAAGAATTGGTCATTATTCATCTAAATGTCCTTTTGGAGAAAACGAATAAAATAACAACAAATGGCTCAAAAGGAACAATTTCAATAGGAACCTTCTATCCAAAGAAGAATACTCTTCCTCAGATGAAGGAAATCACTTCACATCAAATGATGATGATGTAGATGAATCCCTATTCATGGCCACTATGATCTTTGGAAGTTCAAAAAATAACTATGGATGAAGAAGAAGGAGAATTTGATTTCGAAGGTGAACTTGTCTCTGCTCTTGAAGATATGGAATTTGCAAGGAAATAGAATGAAAAGAAAAAGGATCTAATTGAAGCCAAGATAAAATAATGCACAAAAATTGAGAAATAAATCCTTTTACTCAAAAGGGAGTTAGAGAAATCAATTTCTAGATATCTGGAAGCTGATATCAAACCTCAAGAAATATATCACCATGCAAGGAGTGTCTCCAAAAATAGGTTCAATCATGCATTTTTTGTTTATTATTTCATATAGAATAAGTATGGTCATAATACTATAGAGTGTAAATATGAAATGAATAGAAGAAAATTTTGAAGTATAAGTTCTCTTGCTTCTCTAGTGGATGTCAATATGGCATGTCAAATCTACAACAATGTTGGATATATAGCAAAATATTGCAGAAGTGTTTTAGCAAAGTCATAAATTCAAAAGTTAGATGTTACTAAGCAAGTCAAGGAATCAAGCAATGAGGTTGAGAATTCAATGGTTGTCCAAACAAAATTTCATGCACAAGAACAAGCAAATGTCTAGGTAATAGATAATGGTTGTTCAATTCACATGACCAGTGAAAAAAGAAAATTCATCAATAAGGTTAAATTTAATGTGGATCTTTCAGGTTTGGTGATAATTCACACTACAACAAATCCCTGTGATTTGCTCCATTTTTTGCTCAGTTTTTTGCTTCCACCCACTATTTTAATGTATTTTTTGGCAATTTTTTGCAAAACATCAACACTATTTATCGAGATGGCACAATTTTAGGTATTTATTGCACCGATCAGTACAAGTCAACACTAATTTAGGTGCTAATTAGCACCTAAAGTAATGCCACATTTAGAACCGATATTAGCTTCGAGTGTAGTGTTGCCTTGAGCATCGCCTTTAGCTCTGATTTTAGCGTTGTGTTTGGCTCTGAATTTAGCTTCGAGTTTAGCTTCATGTTTAGCACCGGTTTAGACACCCCTATGTTGAAGAGACTTATTTATATGTCTCATCGACGATGTAAAACAATGAAATTTCAACAAGATACGGGAATATAGAAGAGAGAATCACTTATGTCACATCGACAAGGTATATCTACAAGTTCTCGGTGAAACACAACTCTTGGATATAATGAAGTAATGTCGATGAGACATTGAGATATTGGTAAGACACATAAGATTGTATCATCGACACTCTTCAAGTAACGATCAAAAGCATACATAGCTATACCATTGGGAAGGTGAGCAATATATGCGATAGAGTGGTATACACCACAACCCCGCAACAAGAAGCCTTGAGAAAGGCGGTAGTGTGATAAACAACATAAAGGAATGGAAAAACACCACTATACCATAGAGATAATCACAAGCCTCCCCGACATGGCAGAGTTACACCGATATATAAAGAAATACTGCCAAAGGAAAACATCGATGAGATAGTGGCATATCGGCAAGAGATATTAACTTGTCTCATCAACATTGGCAACCAACATCAAAGGAACATAAGATCTAATTTCGATGAGATATTGAGATATCAATAAGACAAATAAGATTGTCTCATCAACACTCTTCAAGTAACGATCAAAAGCATACACCACTATACCGCCAAGAAAGTGAGCAACATATGCGAAAGAGAGGTATACACCACAACTCCACAACAAGAAGCCTTGAGCAAGGCGGTAGTGTGGTAAAAAATAGAAGGGAAGGGAAAAACACCACCATACCGCAATAGGTATAATAAGAGACAATGATAGTATGGTAATCATGGAATCATTACAATTTACAACAATAAATGCAAAAAATCACATCAACTACCAAAATTAAATCCTATTAAATTATTAAGAGTTACCAAAACTAATATGACTGAATACTGTGCCATCCAAAGAGAATTGATTTTTCTCAACATCACACTCAATTACAGTGCACTAGCATGGAAGGAGCTAAGGATATGAGAAGAAGAATTCCTACAAGCATGAAATACTCGGGTAAGTGCACAAAAACTCTCTGAAAGAGCTCTGTTAATATAAAAAAAAAATCAAGATTTTGTCATTTGAAGCCATAGTAGAGAAAATTGAAACATGACTCCTAAAATAAAATGATAAAAATTAAAATAAAGTCACCCTAAAATTAAATTTGAAGAACCTAAAGTAAAGAAGAAAGCACTCCATCCTAAAACAAAACCATCAGAAGTAAAAGAAAGTCAGCCTAAAATGAAAGATGAAGAGCTTAAAGTAAAGAAGAGACCACTCCATCAGTCCATATTAGATATACTTCCAAGGTCTAGTAAAGAGGGTAATAAGAAGTTTCTCATGGACACCGCACAAAGTTGTAGGGATTCCCTCATTTACAAATCTGGATGGGACCTATTTTGGTATTTTTACAATAAGAGAAATGAGAAGATTCTAGTGTCAAACACTTGGATGTTGGATATAAAAAGGTTGATTTTCCAAAATGTGTTTGTTGCTGTAGAATTTATCAGACTGTTAGCCAAACACTATCACTCAACCACCAAAACAATAAGGTTTCCAAATGACACAATATTGGTAGAAGTAACCAGAAAAACCATCATTGAGTGTTTTGGCTTAAACACGCAAGCTTTGACCAAGATAAACCCACAAAAAAGTGAGGAGGATTATGCTAGGTTAAAAAAGACTTATAGAAGTGATGAGGTACCCCTATATATGAAAAGAGGCATTGGTAACAAAAAATTCCCCATTTCTACTACCACTACTAAACCATTTAATGTGACATATTTTCAGTATTACTTTGTGAATACATATTTAGCTCTTTTCCAATTGTTGGGGATAGATGCTCAAGATAAAATTCCAATAGGCCTAATGATTATGGCCATGAGAATTCAAAACCCTAAAACTAATATTGAATATGACTTTGCTTCATACCTTGAGAAGGCATTAGATGATGAATTCTCCCAAGTTATAGAGGATAGAGCACCAAATACATGCAAACACTATTCTTTGTTGTGTCATCTGATATTGTACCAAAATAGGGACCATTGAACTAAAATAATGGACTTGGCTATAGTATATGAGTAAGGGAATCCCACACCTATCTAGAAATGGTGTTATATTTGGGAGAGTCAATGCAGGAATTCAAGCTCTGTTGTATTCTACAAAGACTTTGTACAAAAAATCCTTTGAGTTCTTAGGTATGCAATACCAAGATTGTCAACCAAAATGTTGCAACTAGTGAGACCTTTTTCTTTAAGACCGAAGCAAGGTCATACACACAATTTTGGGGATTAGGTCTTCCTCCCGAAAGTTACAATAATAAGATTTTATGGATGCCATGTTGCTCCACACATACTACCAAAATTTGTGCCCCTCATATTAGAATTTCTTGAATTTATGTGGAAAATGATGTGCATGGAGAAAGATGTAATGCACAAGCAAAAGAAAGGTACTTTCCTACCAAACCAAACCAAGTGTGAAGATTGGACTATAGGCTCAAACACAATAGAGGAGTTACAGTATTATTTGAAGACAAGATATGCATTGAAATCTGGAAACGAAAGAGCCTTTGACCCTAAAAATCATATGAACAACATAGGGCACAATCTTCTTACCAAAATGACAATGCCACACCAAGTGTATTTTGAAGAAGATGTCATAAGGAATTGTATTACTTATAATCATGTATCTAGTAAAAGGAAAAAATGGGAATATATGAAGAATCTTGAAGAAAGGACGAATCAGAGGTCCAAGGATTTCCTAAGATACTTTTTTGAGGAAAAGGAACCCATCAAGAGGATAGAATTTCTAATTGGTAGATTTGAAGACTTGTACAGAAAGAAGGAAGCATATCTCGAAGAACATGATAGTGGTGCAACTTCAAAGCATACCCCAGGTGAAACCTTTGAGCCTCCCATGGAGCAGTTACCTCCCAAAAGATAGAAGATAGGAAGCATTGAACAATTTGTACCTTATGAGGATACTAAAGTTGATTAGCCCATCCTTGAGACTAGTGCCCATAAACATGAGGAAATGATGGGTGATGTAAAAAAGCCATGTATAGAGGTACATGAAGATGAAAGGGAAATTGCAGCCAAGAGATTCATAGAAGATGATGAATTCATTAAGAATCTCGAGTTTAAGGATTTATGGATGAAGATGAAGATAAAATAATTTCAAGAGAGGATGGAATCAACTGAAGCAGGAATTGAAGAATCAGAAAAAAATGAAATGGTAGCACAAACTTTCTAGGAATTAAGAGTTGACAACATTGACATTAGCCCCCAGAAGGCTAGAGAAATGGTCTTGAAGAGCAATATGCTCATTTTCCCTGGCTTGTAATTAAAGAAAATTTTTTTGCTTGATCAAGTGTGGGCTCGGGAAGATCCAATGCTAGTTGAAAAATTTGACTCCAACGAAGGTGTGAGTGGAACTAGGTATAAACCAAAGATTGAAACCCTGGCCATATGGATCAAACAGAAAAATACACATAAGCCAAATTATTGGATGTAATTCAAGGGATGAAAGGGGTAGCAATGGTAAGGACAATACAAGATACCACCCCTTTGGAGGTAGCCACAATGACCTTGCATTCGGCCATGTTCACTCGAACAAATGTTAAGGGATTAGAAGACATATTGGAGGAGTATGAAAAGGAATAAAGGTTCCTTAATGATGAAGTTAATAAATTTTTCATGGAGAATGTCAAATTGAAAGAACAATTAAGAGGAGCAAGACCCTCACAAAGCAAGGAGATGGTGTTATATAGGCCTCCTATTGCTCCAATGGATATTGTGAAGAAAATTTCTTCATAACATGTAAAAACTCCAGAGAAGGAAGTGGATGATGTAAAGAAGGCCAACAATCAAACCCATGATGTGGTGAAAAGATGAATTTGTGAAGTTATGGAAAAGATTCTTGAGCACAGGATAAAATCAGTTATGGATTAACTAGAGAATGTGCATGATAGTTATAAAACACTTTAGTAGGAAATGGATCAAATAAAAACACATATGATTGTATTAGATCCTTTATTCAAAAGGTGGTAGGCTATTCACCACACTTTGGCTAAGTTATGAAAAGTTCTACAAAGAATTTTTGATGCACCCACAACATTAAAGCCAACTGAAAAAACTGTGAAGCTGATTATTGATGAATTTCAGTATGTACAAGGGTTTGATAAAAATATTGTAACATGAATGGATTTATTCCATACCTAGAAATAGTGGTATATACTTGAAATTGTGAGAGATGGTGATCAGTTGAAGGACTTGGATAAGTGGAAGAAATAATTCAATCGGGTTGTGCATAAGTGTGTAACTCATGTACAGGAGGATGATGATACCAGTCTTCGCAGGCTAAATTAGATCATGGATGGGTTGATTGTTCTTGATGCGGGATACCTAAAGTTTGTCAATGATACAAAGGAATTACTAGATAGTCGATGGAAAACTCATCTTGCAAACATGAAAAAGATCCAAGAATATAAGTGACCATCATATTTTACTGTGTATCACTGGGAGGAAAAGTATTTGGTTTCAAAAGAATAGGACATTGAGGCGAGATCATTTGGACATTCATCATGGAGAGGAAGAAGTTTCCAGATCAATGATCACGGGTCTTCTATGTTGAATAATGGAACCATATCTCAAAATGTGTTAAGTCTTGTTATTTCCTTAATTATGCAAATTAAATAGTTGTTGGTTTCAGAAGAATAGGACACTGAGGCGAGAGCATTTGGACCTTCATCATGGAGAGGAATAATTTTCCAAATCAATGATCATGGGTCTTCTAGGTTGAATAATGGAACCATATGTCAAAATGTCTTAAGTCTTGTTATTTCCTTAATTATGTTAATTAAATAGTTGTTAGTAAAAGAAGTAGTTATCAAAGGTTGTTTCTTTTTGTAAAAGGCATGTAGCTTGTTGCTTCCTATATAAATAGGAAACCAAAGCCTATTTTTAAATTATCATTATCATATATCATTTCCATTTTGAAGACTTATGTTATTAATATATATCAATTGAAGCAATATAATGGAGAACATATTATTATCAAATATTCTCCATGACTGTGTTATCATTATGTATTTTTCTTATGTTTTCCATACTTATTTCTCTTATATTTGAATGAATATCAGTTATTGAGCCTCAATACTGTGCTTATGTGAATGAATATTTTGATACAGTAAATCATTTATTGTGGATGTTGGTAGAGCTGCTATTTTTTTTGAAAATTTGAGCTTATTTTGCCTTGTTACATGTTCAACATAAAAATGGAAACCATTTAAAAGTAATAAAATTAACAAAGTTTCTTATTTAAATAATTGTGAGTTATGTGCATTAATATTTTATTAACTTTTGTGTCTTCATGAACATATGTTGATATAAAATGAATGGAAGCATCCAAGTAATCCTAATTTTTCTATCAACAATTCATACCAAAGATTGAACAATTTAAGGATATTGCAATAGGTAATTAAGGATATGATGATGATGATGATATATTCTTGTACTTGTATATTCTATGAAACATTCCTTATTTTCTATGAAATAGTGTATATATTCTTGTACTTGTAAATATTCTTTTACTATTATGTCTATTAAATAAAATAGAGTTTGAATAAAAAAATGTTTCACCCTTTTTTGTAAGTGAGTATGTGAATTATTGTTTAAGGAAAAATCTTCTAGTGTTTACATTTTTAGTTTACTAGTTTCAAATCTTCATTTTCTATGTATATAAAATTGTATGTGCTCTTTATCATGAATGACATAAAACAGTAATATCATTAGAATTAGGGTTTTCAATTTCAGCACCATCATTGTCCACGCTTTTCATATCATGTTCACTTTTAAGTAAAATCATCAAAAATTTATTTTTATTTCTTATCCCAATTAATCTTGATTCCTTTCAACACAACACAATAGGTTGCATGTTAAATTTCAAACATTTTCTTTGCATTTTTTTGTATATATTATTTTCTCAGTGCATCATTATGTAACAACAATTTCACTTTTGAGATATATAGTAAAAATAAATGAAATCACATGTTTTCTTTGTCAAGGGAAATGTATGGTGAATACCCTATGTCTTTCAGATAAGTGTGCAAATGAAATAGGACATAACTGATTGAATCTGATTTTCCACTGTACAATTGATTTTTATGTGCTTTTTACTTTTTGCATGTGGATTACCCTCTAAAAGAGACTACTTATCTTTTCTTAAATGAATCCTTTACATTTCCTGCCTACAAAAGGAATTTACTACTCGACCACAAGTTCGTGAACTTCATACAAATTAATATTGGTGTAAAAGGCCATCCCCACAAATGTTGTTTGGTCTAGAATTATAATGGAAAATAAAAAATCTTGCTACGAGAATAAAATAGGTTTTCGATTGTCCAAGTACAACATAATATTACTAAAGCATTTCAAATTTTAGGCCATAAGAATCATCCTTTTTTAAACATGGATTGCAAATAATTCTGAAAATTTAGAGGTCTTGGTCATTGACATTATTGTCTTCTACAATGTCATCAGGTGTATCATTGTCAATGTTCATATTTTTTTCAAGTATTTAATATTATCATCATCCTCATCTTGACTTGCATCATCTTCATCATTATTGAAATTTGACTGTAGACCATCTATATTGTTACCATATGTATTTGGATCATCATTTTCGATACCATCCATATCGGTGTCTTCCATAACATCATCTAACTTTGGATTTTTGTCTTCTTGTGCCTGAACATAACCATCTTCAACATCGTCATGGATATCAATTTATTCAATTTTCTCTAAACCCTCTCTCTCATTTTTTTGGCCATCATTTTTTTTCTTAGTATCCACTAATGCATTGTCAAATACATGCCTTAATCTTGGATCATAATTTATGAAAAATATCCATTAAATCGAGTCCAAAATATCTTCATAGAAAAATACCTGCACATGAACGACATACATATATTAGACATTATATAAATTGTATGAACATATATACATCAATTGAATAATGGAACATTATTTTATAGACTTCCTATTTATACAATAATTACTATAAACACAATTTCGACAACATAGTTTATAAAACATCAGTCCACGCTCATTTATTATTCTTTGGTTTTTTGTCCTTAAGAGCATCCTTAGGGAGACCTTGTTCTCCCCTCTTCTTTCATGCAAGAGTGCATTTTAAGAAGGGGTAATCAATCAATAACTCATCCCCAATGGTAAGGTCCATAATATCCTCAACCATTATCAATATATCAACCTCTCTTTCCATATCTCCATCTTTATCATTTATAACCTCAATAAATTGATAATTTGGTCTTACAGTAGGGTCCCTTCCCTTACTAATATTTATAAATCTTGCAATATTGTGTGTGTATGCGTGTCCATATATATACATAAGATGGTCTCTATTCATTTCTTTTCCACTTTCCAATTGGAGATGATGTGTATACATACTTGAATTTAGACCATATGCTGACATGCTAGGCTTATATTATCCTAGCCTTCTCCATTCACCATTGTAATATGATGGACCATAATATGAAATTAATCTCCTAGTGGTTTGTTCTGAATTGTTTCTATGTTTGGATCCCACATGTACATTTTAGACAATAAAAAATCCTATATTATCTCCATGAATTTTGGAGGGTCGTATCATGTAGTTGTATCCCCAAAATTGAAACACCTCATACACTCTAGGTAGCTGTTGATCACTAGGCCAAGCACAATATAGTCGATGATCAAATTTCTCTTTGTAAATTGATCTCAAAATTAGGGGCAAGTCATCATCTCCATCACATTCATTCTCATAGGGTATGTAGTCCACCTTCCCCTTGTCTTTAAGAAAATTATGCATCTTCACATCGATTCTTGTTCTAATAACTTGTTTTCGTCAATTCCTCATCTTCTGAGCTGGTATATTGACACATATTTTTGTTAGATGTATCATCTGATAAATGATCATTGCCCTCTAGGCTAGAAGTCGGTGATCCAAGAAATTTATCCTACAAGTATCCATTAAGAAAAAAATAGTTATTTAAATAATATGAAACAATGTTTAAATGAAGTATGCATGTTATTTATATCAACTTGGAAAATTACTCACCACAATTCCTATTGGATTTGAATCGATTGTAGGAGTCATAATACCGACTAGAATCTCATCATATATGTAATATATTTGTATAATTACTCATTTAAATTTTTTCTTTCCATGACATACAGAACATCCACAAACAACAATTTTCTCAAAGTATTCATCCCATGTACTATAGTCTGACCTACCTCTTCTTCAGTGCAATCATTTGTTGTGTCTGCAGTATCCATTGTCATATCCTCTTCCACCCACTATCGCCTACGTGATTTAATAGTTTTAGGTCCACATCCACATACATATCTTGTTCTTTTACTAGTTGAATGCTTAGGCTCTGCATTTGTTCCAATCTCCATCTAAAATAATAAAAAACATGCATTAATTTATGTAAAGATTGGATAATACATTATAAATTTCAATAATACTATGAAAAAAGATGGGTGTATCACAAAATTCCATCAAATCATTTTTTCCTAAGTTAAGTCAAAATTTTAGTACCTAATGTCCCGCTTCATCCAATGTGTCCTCATTTGATATGAAATGATATGTTTTCATGGCCTTGTCTCGCCCCTATAATACACAACATAGTAAATAATTTTTAGTACACAAATTATATCATTTCAACGAATATGCTATCCAACACAAAACCTCACTTTAGTCATATATTTGACATATTGATATCATGTTTTGGCTATCCTAATTTTCAAACTTTTCCCTTGATCATATAATCATATTTAATCACCATTCCTATGCATTTTCAACCAATTAGTTTCACCTTAGAGGCCTCATGGAAAAAAATGACTTTATCTCCTCTATGTTGTAGCATTTGTGAATTCATAAACACCTTCCTCCTTTGGTTGAAGTTTCTTTCTCTTCTTACCTCTATTGTATTTGTAGATTTCACTGTCTCATCTATTTCCACCCACGTTCCTCTCAAAAATTTAGTATTTCTACGCCATCCACGTCCTCTCTCCATGGCATCCTTTGTGAATAAAAATTATGCCATGAAAGCTTTCACCACACTACCACCAAGAAGGAAAAAGCAACTTGTGGGACTGCGGTAAAAACTGCTCTACCACACCAAATTGATGAAGGAGCCGCAGGACAAGAGTGGCCATTGCACTACCACACACCAATGGTAGAATACTTTTGGGACTACAGGAGTCACCGCAACACCATCGGGAACAAAATGAAGACTCATGTACACCAAAAAATCTTTCACTGCACTACCACCGAGAAGGATGAAGCACCTTGTGGGACTGCGGTAAAAACTGCTCTACCGCACCAAGCTAATGAAGGAGCCACGAGATAGTGG
Organism: Sequoiadendron giganteum; assembly: GCA_007115665.2. Taxonomy (NCBI): domain Eukaryota; kingdom Viridiplantae; phylum Streptophyta; class Pinopsida; order Cupressales; family Cupressaceae; genus Sequoiadendron; species Sequoiadendron giganteum. The sequence continues at coordinate 579,376,504 of CM021101.1, forward strand.
TGGTCACAAAAACAAGGCAGGAGTTGGAATTATTTCCAACACTCTGGATCCTATGATACACAACAATGAAAATAGTCACGATACAACAATGATATGTGCTAAATTAGGCGCACTTGACACCACCATATTCATCCCAAATAGATTACATTAACGACCAAAATTTGGCGTTAACTAATGTCGACTAAAGTGTCAACTAATGAATCAAAATAAAAAAATTAAAACTTTCCTGCGTGAAGGAAGAAATCAGATGACAAAAAACGGAAAAACATCACGTGAAGGAAGAGAGCAGGGTGCTACCAGCAACTGATGAGAAATTCGATTTAGTTTGTGACACCATAGGTAAGGTTACGGTGTTTTTTTTCTTGGTTGAATTCATGATTGTTTAGTGCTCTTTGTATTGCATTTAAATTCATGATTGTTTACTGGTTCGTGGCCTAACCAGTCCAGGCAACCTCTAAATTGTCCCATCATTATAAATTGTAAAACCTTTGACAAACCAACAAAACATTTTACCCTACCCATTTGAGATTTGGCTCAAAATATTATAGCACAAAGCGAGGATGCCTCTATATTCTTTCCATAACCTAGGTATCAAGGAAATAGTGAACTACTTGGAAAATCTGGGAATTGGGTCAATCACTGTTGAGAAACTGCTGAAAATAAACACAAAAACTGCTTTGTTTTTCCTAGCTGCACCATAGTCACTGATGCCATGAAATTTTTTTGCAAGATTGCATTATGAAAGAGTTTTCATGATAAGGTTATCAACACTAAGAAAACTGAACGAAAATATTTTCCCTAGGTTATCAACACTAAGCAAACCTAGTGAACATAGTTGCCCACAAAACAAAACTTTCATACCACAAACTGGACAAACACTTTCATACCTGACAGTGTGTACTTCATTTTCCTCCATAGACTGGACAAAAATAATTTTCCCTACATCGCCTCAAAATTTCAAGAAATGGAGGGAAGTGACCATTGTTAGAAAACTATGGCTACAATGAGGTAATTCATTGTCAATTTATATATTTGTAAATGTTTCCATTGTTTCTTTGAATTTTAGTTTTTAGTTTTTTATTTCTAAATTTAAAAGAAGAAATACAATTTAAATATATATATATAGGGACATGAGACTAACAAAGATAAAGAGGAATTAGCTTCCATATTGGGGTAGAGGCAGTGAACAAATTGGTTAATGTGGACTAGACAACACTTGCCAAATACATAGAAAAACAATCTAATAACACCCCTGAAACATTGCAAACAAATCAATTGTGTCAAAGGGAATCAATTGATTCCCCAGCTAGTCCTGGATTGAGCAAACGATCTAGGAGGAAATTAGTGACAGTAAACTCTAAGAATGTGGAACAGGGAGCAGAGACTTCCACTCCTGGGACACTAACTTCTTCCACCATGCCATTTTTTCAATCTTGCATTGGTAGCTACAATAAAAAGATAGAATATGAGGTGGTTTTAGGGGAAGTTTGAATGACAGATGCTGGGAAAATGTTTGTGAATAGGTTGAAGGAATCATGCCTTCAATAGTTCAAAAACCATCTACATTTTCCATTCTCAAAGATACCCATGCACCTAAAAAAATTAGTTATCCATGACATGGAGAATGAATTTGGCACAGGTTGGTCTATAAAGAAGATAAATCTACAAATGTCTCAAAACTACAAGAGATCTCGGTGAAACCAAACAAAGAAGATTAAAAAAATCCCTCTAGAGCTAAGGCAGAAAAAAAGGCCAATTGATGTAAGTGTGAAAGTATGGAAAGAGCTTGTAAAAGCATATGAGAAGTCTAATGCACAGAGGAAGTCTAGTGAGGAGAGTATGCAAGTATTTTATTTTTCTCATAAGATTATATCAAATTTATTAAACGATATTTCAATTTTATTTGTGCATAGTTAAATTGAATTAGTATATGTTTTAGGACAAGGCCTCCAAGGCTAGGCTTGAGAAACTTCATGCCACGCATCGTAGTGGCCAAAAAGGTTTACATGTCTTGATCTGTACATTTGTAAGTATATTTAATATGCTAAATGATTTATTTTTATTTCCTTGGAAAAATTAAATGATTTCATATTAATTAGTTTAACTAGTCCATGTGCCATGTTTTGATAGGAGGAGAAATATGGCCGCCATCCAAAGCAATTTGAAAATAATATGTTACAAAATAAAAAGTGGAACAATTTTGTAATTTTGATGGAGAACGAGGTATCAATAGTTGAGTTTCAATAATTTAGTTGGATATTATTGTGTTAATATGTCAATTTGCATCTCTTGTGTTGAGTTTTTTAATTGATGCATAGGATGAGTAAATAGAGCTCAAATCTTATGATTATAATATGTTTGTTTATGTACATGAATAAATATTAGAAGGATGTAGATGAACAAAATTCATCTAACTTTATGTATCTTGGCATACATTCCTCTTGAATCTCTAATATCAGGTACCCAAGACTTCCCTATAGATTTTACCTTTTGTTGTCGCCTTTCCTCTTCATTGTTAGAATTGTCTCCTTTTTCCTTATGTACATTTTTGGCTTCAGCTTCTAATTCATCCCATGTTTTACCTTCCTCCTCTTCAGAATATTCTTCTTCTTCATCATCCTCCTCTGACAAGAGATTCATCTTTTGAACCTTCCTCATCTAATTTTGATTCCTCTTCTACATCAAAGGGTTCATATCCTTGATTTGACTCTTCTAAATTATTAGAATCAGAACCACTAGCTTCCATATTCAAAAATTCCCAACCAACATCTTCAATAAATTTATCTGGATCATCAGTAATGTTTTTTGGTGTTTCTGCATAGAAACAACTTAGATAGAATAAAATTTATCCTATCTCTCTTGAAAGGTTGGTCTTTATGAACAAAGAGATAAACCCAAGGTCTCACAGGTGTCAGATCATGATAATGCAATAGAAAAAACCTAGTGATAAAATGTGAAAATGTTGGTAATCATAAGGGGTCTTACGCACAAATTTTGGAAGCTTTAAACTCATGAAATTTTTAGACATGGTGATGCTTAAATTTCAATTTCTAACCAAATAATGAAAGAAATAGCAAAAGATGAGGGTTTTAGAAGTCCTAATGTTAACACTACTCCTAAGATTAACCCTGCAAATGATGAAATACTTGGAATGGACATATCACTTAAACTTTATGTTCAACCCAGGCTATACCTGCAATCTCATAGAAAACAGTGCAATCTTCTAAGGTGTTAAGATTTTCAGACCATGAGCATTCATTCAATAAGACTAGATGAATATTTATAGTTGAACTAAGCACATAAATATGAGGTACATGTTGACCTTGCACAAAATTCCCACAATCAAGAAGCTTCCCAAAGTATGAACCAGGGATTGCTACAACACTCCAAGCATTAAATCACAAGCATCACTAACTAAACCTAAGATATATTCAAACATTTCCAAGCAATTTAAAATATGGAGCAAGAACCATGCAAGATTATTCAATGCAAGAGAAGGCACCAGTCATAACACAATGTTTGCAGTCTATATTAAATCATCAAATTTGCAACAATTCTAGTATGTTACAGCACTTGCTTGAAATGTAAAAACTAACTTCTAATCTTCTAGCATACTACTCTACTGCTAAATATATTGTCTACAAGTCTTCTGGATTAACCAACCAATCTGAAACGAACATTTACAAATGAGGTAGAGTTCCATACTTATAGAAACATGCCCACATGAACCAGAGCTAGGGTTACACTGAAGCTCGGCCACCAACCAAATCGGCCCTGACAGCCATCAATAACTCATCATCCAGCAATGAATGCAACAAGATCCCCTTGAGATCGATCTAGGATCGTGCAAAGTCAGGGTAAGGAACCTCCAGCCACGCCCACCATTAATGCTCCACCCACATGAACAATAATGCGAGTGAAACACCAACACGAAAATGAGCCATTGATCTGATCTGAGCCAGGAAAATGAATGACTCGGATCAAGTCAAACCAGGATGAGCCCCTCCAAATCATGTTTGAATGCCATTAATGGCCACCAAATGTGTCAACCTTGCATGTGGGAATGGGTTTCATCTGACAGCAGCCACAAAGCACATGACCACACCTTGAGATCTTGCCAAATCTTCAAAGTACACCTAGTAACCCCAGCTCGATCCATCCTACATTCAAATGGGCCACCATTAATTCTCAATACATCATCAAAATACAATTTGATCCATCAGAGTCCCCAAGGAAAGAAAATCATGCACAAACCCAAGCAGAAGTGGAACTAAAAATAGGTGGAGGCGGAGACAAAATAGGAACAAGAACGAAGAGGAAAATAGGCGGAGGCAGAACCAAAAACAACCCCGACAGAGGCGGAGACAAAAATAGAACCAACCCCAGAAGAAGCGGGGGTAGAATGAGAAAGGGAACTAAACCATAAACTTTGTGAAAGTTTCGAGTTAAGTTCCATCTCGGTCCCGGTTCTAGTGAAAGAAAGGAAGACCAAAGTAGACCCAAGGGAAATAAACCAAACCAAAGGCTGAACACAGTGAAACAACAAAGACACAGGAAGCGGAGCCGGAATGGGAACAAAAATCGAACTGTGAAATTTATGAAAGTTCAGAGTTAAGTTCCATCCTGGTTCCGCCTTTGACAAACAAAGGAAAAAGTGAAGTGAAGAAAACCTAAGGGAGGAAAACCAACCTGAAGGCCCAAGAAAAACAAAACAACTGGAAAAAAAAGAACACGGGAGACGGAGCTAGAATGGGAATGGAAACCAAACCGTGAACTTTGTGAAAGTTCAAAGTTTAGCTCCATCCTGGTCCCATCTACGACAAAACGAAATAAAAATCAAAGAAAAGAAAACCTAAGGGAGGAAAGTGACCCTTAGGAAAAAACGAAGAAGAAAGAAAAAGAGTGGGAAGCGAAGTCAGAACAGGAATGGGAACTGAACCGAGAACTTAGCCAAAGTTCAAAGTTAAGTCCCATCCAGTTTTGCCTCCAACAGAACAAAAGGAACAAGGCAAACAAAGTAAAACCTAAGGGAGAAAACCAACCCTTAGGACCCAAACAGAAACACCAAGGGAGAAAATAGAAGGAAAAAGAAGACCACCCCAGAGAGGACATCTGTGAGACTCCAAAACCACCAAGAACTCAACACAAAGGCACCCATAACCAAGGCAAGCACCAAAGACCAAAACCCCAAGATTTTCAAAGATAAGCACAAAAGTGGGGTTAAACCACGAAAATGGGCCAAAAGGGCAGGCTAAGAGAGGGTCCCCACTTTCAATGGGGCGTGTGTGTAAAACTGCAATACAAATGGCAACTCTGTTGGGGAAATTATTTATAGAATTTTGATGACAAACTGAAATCAAGAACTCATAATCTATGGTTTCATCCAAGCATTGGGTTACCAATAGACAAGGTTTCAAAAATCACTAACAAGACAACAATTCTTGTACCAGGTTCAAAGTGTGTGCATATGCATTCATCTCCTTTTCCTTAGTTGCAACAAGGACCAAACTCAATCTGATAGGGCTACCTAAGGATTCTAACTCCAAAAACAACCTGGATAGAGCCTCACTACCAGTCAAGCATCCATAGCCCCGATGAGGTTATCACTATGACCCTCCCTAGCATATTTCTACTGCCAACTAGGCATCCATAGCCCCGATAGAGATACTAGGATACCCTTGAAAAGGTGAACATTTCGTTTGATTTTCAATATTTTCTTTTCTTTTATCTTTTGTATTCTCTTTTGAGATTTTTTTTTAAAGCTTTACTTTTCACCTTGCAGAAAATGAAGCCCACACTCAAGGATGAGAACCATAGCGGCACTCGAGCAGAATTTAAGATTTTTCACCCAGTCGGACCTCCTAAAGACCATATGCAACTTTGGAATTCTTAAGATTTCTATGAAGATATAAGACCCAAATACATTTCTGAATTTAACTTAGTCAAGTGACACTAACTCCCAGCCCATGCAACATCAGATGAAGGAAATCTACCAGTTTTAATGACTCCAAAAAGATGATAAGAGTTTGTAAAATAAATCTGAGAGAAACCCCAAACAAACAACCAATTGTATAGATGCAACAAGCCCAAAGAAAAGTAGGAAAACCCCACAAAGAAAAGCAGCAGGGAAAACCAACACAAGAAAAACAAATCAAACCAAAACCGGAGCAGTAGACAAGCAGAGAAAAACCAAAAGAAGCAAGAAAGAAAGGCAAAACAAAAAAAATCCAAACCAAAAGCAGCAAGAAAAAAAATAGAAAGGAAACCTAATCTACTTATGCACAAGGACAGAGTTGAGAACATCTCTAGACTGAAAATAATGCTTCAAATACTGCCCATTGATAGGCAGTGGGATATCTCCTCTAGTGAGGGTTTCCAAACGGAAGGCATTATCTCCCAGAATCTCTGCGATCTAATAAGGGCCAAGCCAAAGTTTGTCAAATTTTCCATGCTCCTCCTTTTTGTCATGGGATTTATCCAAGTAGAGAACCAATTCAAAGATTCTAAAGGCTTTCACCTTGGCTCTCCTATCAAACCATCTTTTCACTATACCCTGCTGTTTGGAAAATTTTTCTAGGGCTTCATCTCTTCTTTCCTCAAAGTGTAACAATTCAATTAAGCGGGCTTTGCGCTTATCCTCTCCATCATAATATTCATTGATGAATTGCAGGGTAGGGATCTTCAGTTAGATGGGAAATATACATTCCAAGCCATAAACTAAGTGATAAGGAGAGGTTCCTAAGGATGTTTTATGTCTAGTGTGATCTACCCAAAGAGAAAATCTGAGCTGGGTATGCCAATCCTTGGGGTTCTTTTCTAGTAGTTTCTAGATGACTGTCAATAGGTTTTTTTGGAAGACTCAACCAAACCATTCTCTTGTGGATAGTAATTAGATGCAAATTTTATGGCAATTCCATGATCATAAGCCGGGTTAGAAAACTTTAGAGATGCAAATGCTTGACCATTATCACAAACTATAGCTAATGGACAACCAAAGTGGTTGATAATACCCGACTCCATGAAATTGATTACTACTTCAGAAGTGCATTGTTTGCATGCAAAAACCTCAGTACATCTAGTAAAATAATTATTTATGGTAAGAATATACTTGTGGTCTACAGATGAAGATGGGTTGATTGGACCTATGAATTCCATTCCCCATTGTACAAATGGTTTAACCTCTGTGACAGGCCGAAGTGGAAGAGTTGTACACCTCTCCCTGCTTGCTATAGTTTGACACACATGGTAGGTTCTCACATGGTGATGTGTGTCCTTGAACAAGGTAGGAAATAATATCCTACCCTCAAGATCTGATTTGCAGTGGAAGGTATTGAACCATGGTCTATGCCATATTTATCATGAAATTCAGCCATCACTCTCCCAGCCTCTTCCTTCCCTAGGCATCTCAGCTAGACGCATTCATGATTTCTCTTGTATAGGACAACTCCCTTCATCATAAAATTGCCACTCTTCAAATGTAGAGCTCTCCTTTGTACTAAATTAAGGTGTTTGGGACATTGTTGATTCAACAAGTAGTAGATAATGTCATCATACTAGTCCCCTGGGGAAACATCCTCAAGATTATAATGTTGGGTAACAAGGCTAGGACCCATTTTTGCCATTGTCTTGGTCAGTCCCTACTCTCTTACAAACTTCATTGGTTGAATCTCAATATCATACTCTTGTAACATAGTTACCCACTTGGCTCTGTGTTCACCCAACTCATTTTGTATCAAGAACAACTTGACTACAGGATTAGGGACTATAGCAAAGACCTTGTTTCTCAATATATAGTGCATGAACTTCTTCACAGTTTGGATCAAGGCATAAGCTTTCTTTTCAAAATTAGGATACTTTAGTTCAACATATTTCAAAGGTGCACTCATGAATTCTATGGGATGTCCATTCCCTTGATTGGAATTTTGTGTCAACAAGCCCGCACATGAGTGATCAGAAGCAAATGAATAGATATAGAATGGCTTAGCATAATCAAGACTTACCAAAATAGGGGCCTCAACAATAACACTCTTGATTTATGCAAATTATTCCTTAGCCTCTATGTTCCATTCAACCTTTGCTTCTTGCTTTAACATGACATTTAAGGGCTTGACTATCTCTGCAAATCTAGTGATAATTTTTTTGACAAAGTTAATCTTGCCAAAGAATAACTTCATTCCTTTCTTTCTTGTAGGGGGTGAATTTTCAGTATAGCATCCACTCATTTAGGATCAACTCCAATACCTTGTTCTGAAATAACATGTCCTAACAGATTTCCCTCAGTGACTCCAACTATGCACTTCTTTGGATTAAGTGAAATGCCGAATTCCCCGCACTTTTGGAATAATTTGCATAAATCTGCAACATGATCACTTCTCTTCTTAGAAAATATTGTCAAATCATCCATGTAGATGATTATGTACTTTCCAATGATATCCTTGAAGGAAATATTCATAGCTCTTTGGAATGTAGCTCCAACATTGATTAATCCAAAGGGGATTCTCCGGTAAGCAAAGGTTTCCCATTTTGTAGTGAAGGCAGTCTTGTGCCTATCCTCATATTGGACCATGACCTAATTGTATCTAGAGTACCCATCCAGAAAGGACATCATCTAAGATCCATTGACAACCTAAAGCACCTCATCTAGTGAAGCGAGTGGATAATTATCATTTTTTGATGCTATGTTCAGGTTCTTGAAATCAACCCACAGTCCAATTTCTCCATTTTTCTTCCCAATTGGGACCAAGTTTGCAACCCATGTTGAGTGTCTTACTGGAAATATGATTTTTGTTGAGAGTAGCTTTTGTACTTCCTTATGGATAATGGGATCCAGCAAAGCATTAATTGGTCTTTTTCTTTTCCTGAATGGCTTAACATTTGACTTGAGGGGGATAGTATGTGTAATGATTAAAGTGTCATATGTCCTCAGGTCATCATAACTCTAGGCTATCACATCTTGATATGTGTGCAAGGCATCAATAATTCCTTTCTTCTCCTCTGGAGTGCACACCTTAACAATAAAGACATTCTTGACATCACTTTGGGTCCCCATGTTGTATGTTTCACACTGACAGTTGAGGGACTCCCTTTTCATTTTCTACTCTTGATCTCTTATCCTGTCCAGATAAAATATCCTTTCCAATTGTACCATGCCTCTCAGGATGGTATTAGTTTTTCAGATTGAGGACCCCTTCTAGGTCTATTTCGGCCTCTTGAGGCTCAACCTCATCAATTACTTGAGAAGCAAACACATCACAACTAGTGAAAAAATCAAGAATATGCTTATCATCTTTGAATACCTAAAAATTGGTGACATTTTTAGGCTTTGAGGGTACTGGAACAAGTTCCATAGTGAACTTCTTTAAGCCTAAAAGTGATAAGGGTTGCAATGTACTTATTTATTTTTTCAGAGAATCAGCAGTCTGATTCTTACTTTGAGGTATCTGCTGAATGTTGAAGGCATCAAATCCTTCAATAAGATCCCATATTTTTTGTGTATAATTGGCCATCCTTTTGTCATGACATGAGTACTGTTTCCTCACTTGCCTAACCACTAGCTCAGAATCTCCAAACACTTGCATAATTTTAACTTTCTTTCTTAGCACCATTAATAGCCCATGAACTACAACTTCATAATAAACTAAGTTTTTAGTGCATTGGACTTGGATTCTATGAGCAGAAAAGTAGGTTTTACCTTTAGGACTGATCAGCTCCAGCCCTGCTCCAACACCTTGCTTGGATTTGGATCCATTAGAACTTAATGTCTAGCATTCATTAGCTCCTGCTCTTCTTGGGATACCTTTGTCCTTGCTACCACCCAGAGGCTCTTTAGGAGGTTTTGGATCCTTCCCTTTTAGAATATTTTGAATACTCAGTATGTTTGACTCAACAGCTGGGGTTGTCTTAATGTGACTTTATATCTGTTCTACTGTAGTTTGACACAAGCAACATTCTAGTTCAGAATGAGGAGAATCATGAACTTTGTACCAATTAGGAAGAAGCAATTCTTCGAAGTTCATATTTCTACCCAGTTGAATCTAATCTTCTACACATTTCTAGATAAAATCCTAGAAGTTATCCAACAAACTGAGTTGTCTTTCTTCCTGATCATCAAGTTCTTTCATTTGTTTAGATTGCACTTCAGAGCTGCTAGCTTCTAATGTGGATTCACCAGAAGATCTCTGAAACACCAAGATTTATTTTGTGTTTGAAGCAAGGGAGGCTAGGAAATAGTTTCTCATATTGACTTCTGATACCAGTATCTCATTTGAAGTATTCTAATACTTAGTAATGACATACTTCATTCTTGGTTCTCTCTCAATTCTGATATGATTTGGGACTCCTTTCTAAGGGAGCCACATGTAAGAATTATTGTTGGATGTGTATCCATTTAGTGCCCTGGTAAAATCTCTACCCAAGATCAAACCATAACTATCAGGAATGTCAGCTACCTGAAGATTAATTACTTGTTGCACTCTAGGATCCGAGTCAACTTGCATGGGAATCATGTTCAGTTCTCCTACTATATTCACCTATATTTTGTCCAATCGGGTGACCTTCTTTTGAGAGTGTGCAGGGGTAATACCAAGAACGCAATAGAAAAAAAAATGGCATAAAATTTGTGGATGCCCCTGAATCCAACAAGCAGTTGTGCAAATTTTTACCAAATATATGAATAGAGATCAGCAAAGGAGGGGTTTCCATTTTGCCTTGGAATGAACTTAATTGTGAGTTAGCTTGTGCAACCTGACCCTTATCTTTTTCTTTACCCCTATCCCTAGGTTCTGGTTGACTAGGACCTTTGGGTGTTTGTGAACTAGGAAGCCTTGCAATTGCCTCATTGTTTTCTACTCCTAGTTTTGCTATACTTGAACTAAAGGACCCTAGGACTACATTTTTTATTTCAGGAACTCTTAATAACTCAAAAGCAAAAAGACTTACCTTGACTTTTTTGAGTTCCTCAGTGACATATTCTCCCAATTGTTCCACTTTCATGTCAGTGTGGACCTCCTTGGAATGACCAATCCTCCTATCCTTTGCTACATCAGCATGGCTTCCTTTGAAAACATTTGGTTGCACTTTTGTGAGGTGTTGGCACTTGAGGGTAAGATGGATTTTTATTGGCATGTGGATCCAGTCGAGTAGTAAAATTGTGCGGAGGGGTAGATGTAGTAAACGGTACTCCAGCTTGTGGATTCCTATGGGGTTATCTCCTCATATAATACTTTCTAATAGGTTGCCGAAACATCTACACTTCTTCAACTTAGCCTCTTCTTCATCCAATGGGCCATTATCATTCTTAGTTTCTTCATGAAATAACTGGGAGATTTTATCCTCATTGAGAACTTTTTCAGCCTCCCCATTCTGGATACTTGACTCCTCTCCTGGTTCATTCTCCTCATCCCTTGGGAAAGCAGCATGATTCAACACCAAAACTAGGGAATCATAGGGATTTGAGGTTACCAGTTCTTGGCTAGTGGAGTTGTTTTCAACTTCATATTGAAAGATGGAAGCAACATTTGAAATTCAAGGCAATCAAGCTAAGAGTGTTGACTTGTCTTATGAAGCCTACACCATCCAGACAAAGTGGCTTTTGCTAAGTACACACCACCTAGAGGTTTCTCTGGATTGGAAGGTTGATCTAGTGGAGTGAGGACTCCTCCATTGTTAGGCCTAGTGTTTCATGGCCTTTTTTTCCTAGGTGGTTGTCTTCTTTCAAATCCCTATCCACCTTGTTGACTTCTATCAAAGTTCTGACCAGAACCTTGTCCTCTTTCCAAGTTCTAATTTATGTCATAGTGTTTCCCTCTGTTATAACTTGATTGCATGCTCTTCTGATTAGCTTGGAGTTGATTTTTCTGGTTCCTCAAGTAGGTTACCTCCATGTTCAACTTCTTCACTTGTTTAGTTATCTCATCTAACCTTTCCTTATTAGGATTGTTGTAAGGGACTGGATTCACAGTGTTTGGGGGGTATCCTAACACTCCTCCAGAACCACTAGACTGATTCAAAACTTCTGAGTTTTGAAAATATGTAGGGAAACTAGCTTGTGACTATGAATGGAGGGGATGGTTAGCATTTTTCTGGCGATAATCAAGTATTGGTTGGATTTGGTTTATTGGATGACCTGGGTGAGGGACTAGAGGAAATTGTGGAATGGGATTCATGATATGCATGTGATTAATTAGAGCCTGGTTGAGAGATTGTACTTGACTTGGGTGAGCAGTTGGTCTCAGAGATGACAGAGGTTCTGACAAGTGTTATCTCAAGTCTATACTAACCTTAACAAGTTTTGTATATGTAGTGAGAAAGGTAGTCAGTGGATTCATTCTCCACTTAAGGAAGGTGGATGCAAGGTTGTCAAGGGCTTTGAAGTAGACCTCTAGGGCAATATCCTCATTTCTAGCATAAGATGCTTGAATTTTAGTGTATGCTTGATGGAACCTATTGTTGAATGATCCTATAGGCTCATTAACTTCTCTCTTGACTCTAGTAAACTGCATATATAGTTCATTAGCACTAATGGGAATCTTAAATTTAAGTAGCAATGCAGCCTCAAGCTTAGCCTAGTTACAGATGGATGTAGTAGGTAAATGGCTATACCAATAAAAGGCCTCATCTCCTAGAGAATAGGGGAAAATTATACATGTAACATCCTCATGATTAATCCCTCTATCTCTCAAACAAGTTTGAAATATCCTAATGTGATCTTTTGTTGTCCTATTTGGGTCATTTGTGTGAAACTTAGAGAAAAAATGCTCAAGGTTCTTGGGCATAACATTGTAGTTGTTGAATATCAGAGGTGATGGGTTATTCACCAAGAAATCCATTGGTGGAGGTGGTAATGATCGATGGATGACTGGTTGGGGTTGTGGAATGAAACCAATCTCATAATCGGATGAAGATGAGGTGGATGAGGGTGAGGATGATGGAAATGATGGATTGGATGATGGTTCCTTCCTTCTTTTGGTCCTTCTTGACCTAGTTGGAGGTGGCAATTCTTGAAACTCTTCTTCTTCTCCTGGTATAGATTTGGTTCTCCTTCTGAGCCTCTCAGGAGAAATGGCGTTTAGAAAACGCTCCAGCTTTCTTGTTTGGGCCCTCCTTCTAGTGCCAATCTAGTTGTTTGGTGTCTTTGCACAACAACAACTTAGATAGAATAAAATTTATCCTATCTCTCTTGAAAGGTTGGTCATGAAAATGCAGTAGAAAAAACTCAGTGATAAAATGTGAAAATGTTGGTAATCACAAGGGGCCTTATGCATGAATGTTGGAAGCTCTAGAATCATCAAATTTTCTAACATGGTGATGCTTAAATTTCAAGTTCTAACCAAATAATAAAAGAAACAACAAAAGATGAGGGTTTCAAAAGTCCTAATGTTAACACTACTCCTAAGATTAATCTTGAAAATGATGAAATACTTGGAATGGACGAATCCCTTAAACTAATTTATGTTTGACCTAGGCTATACCTACAATCTCGCAAAAAATAGTGCAATCTTCTAAGGTGTTAAGATCTATAGACAGTAGGAATTTATTCAATAAGACTGGATGAATATCTATAGTTGAACTAAGCACATAAATATGAGGTACAAGTTGACCTTTCACAACATTCCCACAATCAAGAAGCTGCCCAAAGTATGAACCAAGGATTGCTACAACACTCCAAGCATTAAATCACAAGCATCACTAACTAAACCTAAGATATATTCAAACATTTCCAAGCGATTTAAAATTTGGAGCAAGAAACATGCAAGAGAAGGCACCATTCATAACAAAATTTCTGCACTTTGTATTAAATCATCACATTTGCAACAATTCTAGTATGTTACAACACTTGATTGAAATGTAAAAACTAACTTTTAATCTTCTAACATGCTACTCTACTGCTAAATCTATTGTCTACAAGTCTTCAGGCTTAACCAACCAATCTGAACCAAACCTTTACAAATGAGGCAGAGTTCCATACTTATAGAAACATGTTCACATGAACCAGAGCTAGGGTTACAAAGAAGCTCGGCCACCAACCAAATCGGCCCTGAAAGCCAGCAATAACTCACAATCCAACAATGAATGCAACAAGAGCCCCTTCAGATCGATCTAGGATCACACAAAGTTAGGGTAAGGAACCTTGAGCCACACCCACCATTAATGCTCCACCTGTGCAAATAACGCGCATGAAACACCAGCACGAAAATGAGCCATCAATCAGATCTGAGTCAAGAAAAAGAATGACTCAGATCAAGTCAAACTAGGATGAGCCCCTCCACTTCACGTCTACCTGCCATTAATGGCCACCAAACACATTGATGTTGCATGTGGGAATGGGTTTCATCTTACAGTAGCCGCAAAGAACTCGATCATACCTACAAATCTCACCAAATCTTCAAAGTACACCCAGTAACCCTAGCTCGATCCATCTTGCATTCAAACAGACCACCACTAATGATCAATACATCATCAAAATCCAATTTGATCCATCAGAGTTCCCAAGGCAAGAAAATCACACACAAACCCAGGCGGAAGGAAAACCAAAAATAGGCAGAGGTGGAGACAAAACAGGAATTGGAATGGAGAGGAAAACAGGCGAAGGTGAAACCAAAAACAACCCCGATGAAGGTGGAGGTGGAAATGGAACCAACCTCGACAGAAGTGAGGGAAGAACGGGGAAGGGAACCGAACCATGAGCTTTGTGAAATTTCAGAGTTAAGTTCCATCTTGGTCCTGGTTCTAGCAAAAGAAAGGAAGACCGAAGCGGATGCAAGGGAAAGAAACCAACCCAAAGGCCGAACACAATGAAACAACAAAGACATGAGAAGCGGAGCTGAAATGGGAACAAAAACCGAACCATGAACTTTGTGAAAGTTCAGAGTTAAGTTCCATCCCGGTTCCGCCTCTAACAAATGAAGGAAAAATTGAATCAAAGAAAAACTAAGGGAGGAAAACCAACCTGAAGGCCGAAGACAAACAAAACAATGGGAAAAACATGAACGTGGGAGGCGGAGCCGGAACGGGAATGAAAACCAAATTGTGAACTTTGTGAAAGTTCAAAGTTTAGCTCCATTCTGGTCCTGCCTCCGACAAAATGAAAGAAAAGAGAAGAAAAGGAAACCTAAGGGAAGAAAGCGACCCTTAGGAAAAAACAAACAAAATGAAGAAGAAATAAAAAGAGTGGGAAGTGGGGACAAAACAGGAATGGGAACTGAACCGAGAACTTAGCCAAAGTTCAAATTTAAGTCCCATCCTAGTTCCGCCTCTAGTAGATTAAAAGGAACAAGGAAAATAAAGGAAAACCTAAGGGAAGAAACCAACCCTTAGGACCCAAACAAAAACACCAAGGGAGAAAATAGAAAGAAAAAGAAGACCACCCTAGAGAGGACATCCGCAAGACTCCAAAACCACCAGGAACTCAACACAAAGGCACCCATAACTAAGACAAGCACCAAAGACCAAAACCCCAAGATATTTCAAAGATGGGCACAAAAGAGGGGGAAAACCACAGAAACAGGCCAAAAGTGCAGGCCAAGAGAGGGTCCCCACTTTCAGTGGGGCATGTGTGCAAAACTGTACAACAAGTAATAGTCTTCAAAATTGGTCACCAGTTCAAGTTCATTTTGCTTTCATAATAATTTATATCCATGGAGTTCAACCATTCCTTGATGCCATCAAGCAAGGATTGAGGAATGGCATACATGTGGAGTACATCCTGCTTGAAGTCTTTGAAAACAATAGCCATATCAAATTCTGTTTGCCCAAGTCTTACTCTCTCAAGGTTAGCAATCTCAATCTCACTAATAGCGACTACTAAGAAAGTTAATTCCACCAACTCTACCAAATAATTTACCATAGGAATAATAAAAGAAGAGGATTTGAAAGGAACTCCATGAAAAACAAGCTCTCTAAATGGTATATAAAACTCTAGTTCAAAATATTTTAGATGAGGTTGCTCCCAAAGCTCTCTTA
Organism: Sequoiadendron giganteum; assembly: GCA_007115665.2. Lineage (NCBI taxonomy): Eukaryota > Viridiplantae > Streptophyta > Pinopsida > Cupressales > Cupressaceae > Sequoiadendron > Sequoiadendron giganteum. The sequence goes on from CM021101.1 coordinate 579,392,464, forward strand.
CTCACTTGAAAAATCCTTGAAACTCTGTATTGATTTTATTTTTCATGTCCCTCTCTTGTTGTTCTTCCTCAATTTCATCAGGATCATACATTGACCTTCTTGCCCCTTCTAAAGTTTGGACCACATCCATTACCTCCACATAAAACTATACATCCTTGGTCTTCTTTGTTCCCATGCCATGATATGGTTATGCAAATGAAAATGAAGCAAAGTAATCATCTCCTTCTTCGCTAGCTAGAAGAATGCATGCTTAATGTTTTGATATGTGATATTAGCTCTCTCTTCTGCTCTCATGGATGAATACCGAAATCCTGTATGGTGGGCCTCCAGAATTCTAGTCATCTTTCTTCCTCTTCAACCAAATGTTTGCCTGATCCACAAGTCTGGCAGCCTAATTGGATTTATTTTTTAAAGTTGAAGTTTCTCCTGAGTCACCAATGTAGCTCTCTGCCTTTTCAGAATCTTTCATTGCTATAGATCATCTCTGGGATTTAATCATTTTTACCACATGGTTGATGTGCTTTGAATCCTTGCATCTAAAGGAAATTTCCCTAACATAAATAATGCTAGGGAATTTCAATGTTGCCATTGTAGTTGGCATTAAATTCGGTACCCGCAACATTGAAAATTATCCTTATATAAGAATTCCCTCCATCTTGTTAATTGGCTTGTAACACTCTTGATGGTGGCTACATGAAATATTATTTTCATTCCTCTTCTACATCAGAGGGTTTGTATCCTTGATCCGACTCTTCTGAATTATCAAAATCGGAATCACTAGCTTCCATATTCAAAATTTCCCAACCAACATCTTCAATAAATTTATCTAGATCATTAGTAATAGTCTTCAAAATTGGCCACCAGTTCAAGTTTAGTTTGCTTTCATAATAATTTATATCCATGGAGTTCATCCATTCCTTGATGCCATCAAGGGAAGATTGAGGAATGGCATCAATGCAGATTACATCCTGCTTGAATTCTTTGGAAATAATCCATATAAAATTCCTTTTTCCCAAGTCATACTCTCTCAAGGTTAACAATCTCAATCTCACTAATAGTGATTACTAAGAAAGGTAATTCCACCAAATCTACCAAACAGTTTACCATAGGAACAATAAAAGCAGAGGCTTTGAAAGGAACTCAATGAAAACCAAGCTCTCTAAATGGTATATAAAACTCTAGCTCAAAATATTTTAGATGAGGTTGCTCCCATAGCTCTCTTACTCTCTTGACAAATCCTTGAAACTCTGTATTGATTTTGTTTTTCATGTCCCTCTCTTGTTGTTCTTCTTCAATTTCATCAGGATCATACATTGACCTTCTTTCCCCTCCTAAATTTTGGACTACATCTATTACCTCCACATAAAATTGGGCATCCTTGGTCTTCTTGGTTCCCATGCCATGATATGGTTATGAAAATGAAAATGAAGCAAACTAATCATCTCCTTCTCCACTAGCTGGAAGAATGCATGCTTAATGTTTTGATACATGATATCAACTCTCTCTTCTGCTCTCATGGTTGAATACCGAAAACCATTATGGTGGGCCTCCAGAGTTCCAGTCATATTTCTTCCTCTTTCATCAAATGTTGGCCTAATCCACACATCTTCAAGCCTAATTGGCTTTGTTTTGAAAGATGAAGTTTCTCCTGAGTCACCAGTGTAGCTCTCTCTGCATTTTCATACTCTTTCATTTCTATAGATCATTTTTGGTATTTAATCATTTGTACCACATGGTTGATGTGCTTTGAATCCTTGCATGTTAATGAATTTTTCTTAACATAAATAATGCTAGGGAATTTCAATGTTGCCATTGTAGTTGGCATTAAATTTAGTACCCGCAACATTGAAAACTATCCTTATATAAGAATTTCCTCCATCTTGTTAATTGGCTTGTAACACTCTTGATGGCGGCTACATGAAATCTGATTTTTATTCCTCTTCTACATCAAAGGGTTTGTATCCTTGATCTGACTCTTCTGAATTATCAGAATCAGAATCACTAGCTTCCACATTCAAAAATTCCCAACCAACATCTTCAATAAATTTATTTGGATAATCAGTAATAGTCTTCAAAATTGGTCACCAATTCAAGTTCATTCTGCTTTCATAATACTTTATATCCATGGAGTTCAGCCATTCCTTGATGCCATCAAGGGAAGATTGAGGAATATCATCATTGTGGATTACATCCTGCTTGAAGTCTTTGAAAATAATAGCCATATCAAATTCCTTTTGCCCAAGTCATGCTCTCTCAAGGTTAACAATCTCAATCTCACTAATAGTGATTACTAAGAAAGGTAATTCCGCCAACGCTACCAAACAGTTTACCATAGGAATAGTAAAAGAAGAGGCTTTGAAAGTGTAACGCCCCACCACGCAACCCTAGAGGAAGTTGCAATTAACTACTTAAATAGACTATTTTTATTTGTATTTTTAAGTACAATTATTAAGAAAGTTCACTAACTAATGCCAATAACCTCTAAGGTTATGAGACAGAGGTTACATAGAACCTCAACAAAAAACATGAATCTAAACCATGTCATTTATTTAATTAAGAAATAAACACACATACATTCCAATTAACATAATTTACCTCAAGCAAGAGATAACTTTCAATTTCATTATTCATAATTCAACAATATGGTTACACCACTCATTCCCCGAATGAGGCAAGTCCAAGGAATAAGATTACAATTAAAACTTTCCACCTCGATAACAAAGAGGGGTAATGAATTACAAGAACAACTGAAATGAAATAAAGAAAGAACTAAAACTGAATCCCATGATCTCTCCCACTAGAAGTCTCGTCCATACGAACAGGAAGAAAGAACCCAACAGATTAAGGTGCATGCCACCCAAACAAGTGGAACCCAAAGGCCCACCCCCCATGCTAGGAGATAGTAATAAGGAATCCTAGCCAAGACCATCTACCTCTAGACACAAGCTAACACAAAACTGAACCAAATTGAAATAACCAATCACATGTACCACACAAGTACGACACAATTACATCACGAGTACAACTCTAGTACCACATAAATACAACTCTAACATGGTCACATTGCTTCCAAATATAAAGAAGATCAAGTATGTTAAGAGAACCATACACATAGAATCAAATACGAACTATGGTCACATCAGGTATGTTAAGGAAACCATACCCACAAAATCAAATACCAATTGTTGTCCTAGACAGAGTGTCATCACACAACTCGTCATGGGTTTTCCTCTAGAAATCTTCATAGGCTCCGACCCCCACTATGGGTTATCCTGGTGGTCTCAACTGAATCTCGGCCCCCATACGCACTTATGCAAAATCAAATACCTTTTGTACAGACAAGATAGATGACCTTGCCATTCTAGGCCTTCCCACTCATCCCAAGTCTAAACGAGCCCTTGTGTCTATGAGTGAGGCATAATTATCTTCATTAGTGAGAAGTACCACCTAATCTTCTAAGTTTTGTTTTATTTATCACTTGATTAAACCACCTCTGAAGGTTATTTAGTTTACCTCTTTGGGCTCTGGCCCCTACAGAAGCCACTCTTCTACTTGACAACACACATACCATCTAAACTCCAAGGGTAACAAAGTACAAAAAAACAAGATACCATGACCACTCCTTTCTCAGGAGGCAACATGAGTTCAAACCCTCTCCAAACACTGGAGGTAACAAGGTAACAAAGTCACTCTTGACAAGGAGGCACAACTCACGTAATTCACTCCTAATCCAAGGAGGTACAAAACATCCCTGTTTGTGGAAACCGGGTAATAATAGATAGCTTCACATGCACTACCCAAGGGATTACAACAGGGTGACTAACATAATACGATAACCCACATAAAATAAGATCCCCATCTGGAAGACTTAACAACCCTTCTAACCATTTTTCCCTAAGGCGATAACATAAGAGATTACTTTTAAATAAGCAGTTTAATTAGAATTAAATCTACTTCGGATTTCCTAAATCCACATCTTTCATTTACATTCAATACTTAATAGCCTTAAGAAAATTGAATTAAATATCATCTCTTTCAAACGAAAGATGAATTTCAAACCAAATGTTTAATTTCACTAATTGTTTCAAAGGTAACAAGTAGTCATTTATATTTCTACGTTTCAGAACATAACGTTAGAAATTACAATAAGTTTATTGCAAAGTAAATCATCAAGTAACTATGATACTAAACACAATTCTTGTAATTTCTAAATTTGACTTTTCAAATATGTCTTTAAAATTTCAACTGATAATTTGACTAAAAACTTCATAATCTAATTCTCACTTTGACATTTAACACATCCCATTGATTTAAATTAATATTTTTAAAATATGCCAAAGTGAAATATATATAACATATAATCAAATTATAGAAATGACTCATCCAAAAATATATGTATGTCAAAATATACATATTTAATTATTTAATATGCATATATTTATCCAAATATATATTAATACTTTAATATTATAAAATATAATACTAAATATTAATATATATTATATTAATATTATAATATTATATAATATAATAATAAATATTAATATATATTATACATATATATATATTAATATTTAATACTATAAATATATAATAATAAATATTAATATTAATATTTAATACATAAAAAAAAACTAAGTAAAAAGTACATGTTTCCCTTGGGATGCGTGCACGCCCTAACCACTATGGGCGGTTGTGTTTACACATAGCCGACCCCCATTAATGGGGGCGACTGTGTGTAAACACGGTCGTCCATATGGGTGTCGACGACAGAGATGGGAGTGGGGAGCGCTTTGGGCATGGCTCCCTCCACTCGCCTCCCATGGGGGGTGCGGTGGGGGTGAGCCCCTAGCGACCTCCCCCAATTTTTTTATTATTAAAAACCCTAAATCAAAACGTGAATCCATTTTTTTCACTGTGGATTTTTAAAATAAATCCGCCATTATTCATTCTGGTTTCTCTTCAACAACAAAATTTTTAACAGAATGTGTATATGCATATATATGTATATATATTCTTCAATGTATATGTATACGCATATATACCCATAAATACATATATTATATAAGTTTTCTTTTTGCAAAAATACTCAAATCAGACATCTAATTGGGCAAATAAATTATGGGAAAGAATTATAAACAGACATATTTCCATTTCTTTGATGAATTTCATTTCTAAATAGGATTTTTTGCAAACCAAATTCATATTCTACATGGGTTTTTTCCTTGCAATTCACAAATAGAATTTAAATGATTTCCAACAGCATAATCAAACTATATAACCTTTCAAAATGAAACTACTAATTGAATGAACCTAATTTTTTTTCTTGAGCTTGTGAAGAGATCCAGATGGTGCTCAACTTCCAACTTTAGTTCCACAAATTTTTACAGTTTCAATCCAAAACCCACAAAATCCAACAATTCCTCCTCTTTCTATTTCAATCTTTTCCAAAATTTTCATGATCCCAAAATTGTCAAGAAAAATTCAATAATAAAGAAATTCTTCAAAAATATCATGCACCAATCCTCATAAATTTCTAAAAATAGAATAGCAAAAATCTTCTTTTTTTTTCAATTTTGAATTCAAACTTCTAAAAATGCAATTTAAATCATTTTCCTTTATTTTCAATTTCATCTTTCCAATATTCTCAATTTCACACAAAATTCTATTAACTCCAAAATGGAAAAACTTAATTTATTTTAAATCAATTAATTTAATTATCAATAAACTAAATCTAATCAAAGATTAAATTTATTTCTTAATAAATTAAATCACATTTCAACATAAACCAGGTAAAGTTAAATGGCCATTTAACTACCGAGCATATATTTTAACCCTTTTACCAAACTTGCAATTTAAACTGAAACCAAGAAAATTGAACAATATTAAAGCAACTAGACCACACTAGGACCGACGACACACTATAACTAGGGTGATGAATTGGCACGAAAAACCTAGCTACTATCTCCCAATCGAATACCGTTGGGCATTGGACACGCTCAAACCTTTGAAACTAGGTGGAGTCAATGTCTTGTACCTATCAACCTGCGAGCAAAGAGTATATCCACATGCATAAATATGCTATAAATAAGGCACATCGTGAAGAGGAAATCATGGAATCGCAGGGTGCTCGCAAGCGAGTGACGCGATACCGTCCCCTTCACCAATACAATATTACCAACTAACGAATCTAACATAATTAATATGATCAAAAGCATAAACAACATTAATTCAAACATCCATAATGCTAATTCAAAACATTTCAGAATGATAACATCATAATAAAATATTATCACATCAAAAGATAACATTAGCGTCGCTTTATAGATAGTGATCAAATAGAAGCCGTGTACCATAGTCAAGGTACTAATAGAAAACACACGTAATAAGGTATCTAAATATGTAGAACACATCAAAAAACCATAACAACACAAAGACACACTGTTCGATCAAAAGGACAAAACGAAGGGGTATTACAGAAAGTAAATCCATGAAAACCAATCTCTCTAAATGGTATATCAAACTCTAGCTCAAAATATTCTAGATGAGGCTACTCCCATAGCTCTCTTACTTGCTTGAAAAATCCTTGAAACTCTATATTGATTTTATTTTTCCTGTCCCTCTCTTGTTGTTCTTCCTCAATTTCATCAGGATCATACATTGACCTTCTTGCCCCTCCTAAAGTTTGGACCACATCTATTACCTCCACATAAAATTGGATATCCTTGGTCTTCTTGGTTCCCATACCATGATATGGTTATGCAAATGAAAATGAAGCAAAGTAATCAAGTTTGTGCAAGATCATGAGGGTCCAAAAACTAGTGATGTGAAAAAAGGGTGTTTTTAACATGCTCAAAATCACGAAATTCATGCGTTTGACTTTTTGCAGGCCCAATTAAAATATCTATTTTGGTTTGGTAATACCAAACCAAAACAAATATCCGTTATATAACGGATATCCATTTTGGACAGATATCCATTTATTTTAAGTGACATTTTATAATTCCATCGGGTCCAGCCTCGACCGTTTGTTTTATTTTATAAATTATATTAATTTTTTAATATATTTATCATATACGTATTATTGAATATATTATAACATTATATTTTATGATTATATTATATTATATAATAATATTATATTATATTATATTATAAATAATATAATATATATTATACATTATATCATATATATTATACATTATATATATTATATTATATTATAATACTATATTATATTATAATATTGTATTATATTATAATAAATATTATTATATATAAAATTATATTATATTATAATATATATTATAGTTTTTAAAAAATTACAACCAATTGAATATGGTCGGGTCTTAGACCCAACCATATATTTAAAAAGCTATAATTTAGAAAACGGATATCCATGTTAGTACGAATATCGGTTTCTTGTCTTATAAACAAAAAATAATAATAATATAATATATAGTATATATTATATTATTATAATATATATATATATTATACATAATATAATATAATATATATTATACATAATATTATATTATATTATATTATATATATTATAGTTTTAAAAAAATCACTTCCAATTGAATATGATCGGGTCCCAGACCGGACCATATATTTATAAAAACTATAATTCAGAAAATGGATATCTGTTTTATAACAAATGTCTATTTTTTTTCTTATAAAAAAATAATATAATATAATATATATATTATAATAAAATTAATATATTGTGTTATATTATATTATATTATATTATAATAATATATATATTATAGTTTTAAAAAAATCACTTCCAATTGAATATAGTCGGGTCTCGGACCCGACCATGTATTAAAAGAGCTATAATTCAAGAAATGATTATTTGTTTCCTTTGTTATAAATAAAAATAACAATAATATAATATATATATACGGGTTGCTGGACCATTGGGTTGGGTCGCAAGGACACCCCTATTATATAATATATATATATATATATATATAATATATATTATATTATGTATAATATATATCTTATATTAAAATTAATATAATATACATTATACATAATATATATTATATTATATATATTATAGTTTTAAAAAAATCACTTCCAATTGAATATGGTCGGGTCCCAGACCAAACCATATATTTAAAAATCTATAATTGAGGAAACGGATATCCGTTTTGAAACGAATATTTGTTTCCTATCTTATAAACAAATAATAAAATTTGAGCGCTCATTTCACTATTTTGTTTGTGTGTGGGTTTATTCAATAGGGCAACTCGGATATTCATTTACTAGAGGATAATTAGCTAAAATTTGTAAGTATTTGTGGATTTTTCAAAATTTATTCAAAATTTATTTATTTTGCATTATTTTTATTTTGAATTTTAGTGAAAATAGGGTAAATTTGATAGATTTTTCATTGCATTAAAACCATTATTAATTTTGAATTTATTTATCAATTAACACATATAAAATGGATCAACATGAGAACCCAAACCTTGTAGAAGATAAAAATTGAAACCCCGCACAAAATGAAAACATTAATCCCGTAGAAAATGAATACCCTCCAAATCCTCCACCAGAACCGTTGTTTCCAAATGAAAATGTGCCAAAAATACATGATTCTATTCATATAAATTTAGATCAATTAATAAAATTATGTTGAATCTATAAGACTCTAGATGAGCTATCAGATATGAATAACACTTTTCCAACAATCATTTCAAATGTTGAAACTTTGGCAACTCAACATAATAGATTTACACAGTGGCGAGAGGAAAAAAGACAATTTTATGCTGATGGATTATCATATGATGAGGTGAAAGCACTTGATATTGAGAAACACCAATTAGCTCAGTTATTCATCGATCAAAGAACATGACAGCCTGTTAATGTGCGAAATCCAAAATTTTCAATTAAATGGTGCACCCATAGAGGCATACTAGACAATTTTTGGAGATGTTGGTGGATGTTTTTTGATAAACCACCCAACAAAAATCTTGATGTCCCTTAGTATTTTCTCTGAAAATTATACGATGAATTTATGCTAGGGAGACATGTCAATTACTTTTACATGCGATATTTACAGGGTGTTGGTAGAGGGATCCCACAGGATAGACCTAGAGCACGTCGAGTCACCCATGTTCGTCCTCCTCCACCTCTTGCTTCGACTCCACTACCTTACCCTGAGATTGTTGTAGATCTAGAGACTCTGAGAATTTATGCATTACATTCATTGAGTGATCATTTGGTCACACAAAGCCATCATGTTGCGTAGCCATTTGACAATACATCCCTTCACGGTGGTGATGCACCTGATCCATTCCAGCATGATGGTGGTGTATCTACTACAACAACTCCCACTCGTATATCGCCATCATCTCCCACTGGTACACAGTCATCAACTCACATTGGTACAGTATCCTCTTTGGGGCATATTTATGTGCCTCATCATTGCATGACGTGCAACAATTTATGTTTGGGACCTCTCTGACAGTCCACTGAGGCCTCCATAGACACATCCAATAATGAGATTCATGATATCTCAAATGTAAAAGTTGATAGAGCATGAAGTGGACCATTTCCAAGATAGACATCGACTGCCAGGGATGATATGGGAGGACCAGTAAGACTTAAAGTAATTTTCTTGTGTGTTTTATGTAAATTATTTCAAATTTTATGAGATATTTGTAATAATATATGTTTATGTGTTGGAATGTTTAACAGTTGTTGATAGAGGAGCAAATGTCAGAAGTGTAGGAAGCTATGCATATTGCCATTTCATTTGCACTAGAGAATCAATATACAGTAAATGATTTAAATTGTTATTTTAGATGCTAATTTTTGAAATCTATTATGTTTAAATACATGTAAGTTACATATATTGATAGGCTGATGTAATCTTGTCTTTTTATGCAGCAACCTAGTTCTTATACAACCTTGTTGACTGGGTCTAACCCATTGGATGAAGTTACACAACAGGTATTTTTTTTTTTTAATTCTCGATATTACAATTATGTGTAGACGTGCATTTACATTCTTGTAATTTTTTATATAGGAAACCATCTTAGCTGATTCATCCACTATAAGCCCATCTAGTGTCATAGCATCACAATAGGTATGTGTTTATTTTATATTGTAGATCATTTACTTTTAGATAGGAGTAGATATGTGATTAGTAGATATGATTATTTGTCAATAATTATATGCTAATTTGTATCATTTTTATTTTATCTTCTATAGTCCTTTGCTCGACTCAACACTGTGAAGAGTGTGAAACCATTACTTTATAGGAATCTTGATCATCCTAAGGGACAATCATATGCAAAACATCTTGCAAAAAACAAAGCAAGACTTGAGGTAAACAAGAATTGCATTATTGATATAATATAGTACATGTATATTGATTTTGATTTTAAATTGGTAATTTATAAATGATGGTATATAAGTTTTTTATTTACTAGTCTAACTTGTCAACCATTCACATAATTAATCTAATTTTTTGTTTGAAATGTTATTGTGTGGGAAATTTTAGAGCAACTAACTTCTTCGAGGAGGCTCGATTTTGATGGTCCAGCATAGGATTAGGATATGAAATAGATTGATATGTACTTAGGGTTTGATAGATCTTAAGATGGAATATATGCCACATTTTTTAAAAATTATTGTAAAACTTGTTCTGAGTAGTCATATGCCAAATTTGTATATGCACAAACAAAATTATTCTATAGTTTGACATTATAAGAATTGATATCCGATCGAATTTATTCCTTGTGTGCATGTCTTTCTACTTTGAATTTTCATAATGGAATGTATAAATATCTTAGAATGGTTTAAAGTTATGATTGATAATGTATCTTATAGATTAACGAAATTACATTTTAATATTTCACTTATGAATTACAATCGGTAATCCATCTAGTTCTTTGAGGAGTTTTTTCAAACAATTCATTGTCTTTTCTTTTGTACCATATTTTTCATACATGTCTACAAATATTTTTTTATCAAACACTCAATTTGAGAATACCCATGATTTCAAGCTCTGTTGAATAAATTTACATCTGACATTATTTTGTTTTTTGAGCTCGTGTAATGAAGTGAGCAACTGATTTTTATTTCATAAGAAGTTAAAATTAAAGAGAATTGGATACAACTTAATGAAATGCATGTCATGGTATCGTGTTCATTCGAAACTAATATAATCATCTTGATAAAAATAAATGTCACTCAATGTTCATTCAAGATTAATAACATGTAAAATGTATAAAATCATCTTGAGTAAGAATCAATATATTTCAACTATAGGGGTTCGATGTAACCTTCAAACAAAGTCCTTACAAGTGAACAAGATACATGTTCATTAGATTGTTCATGTGAAATCTATACAATAATCACGATCAACAATTAAGACATCACTCAACCATGATGCAACCATTAAACAGACCAAATGAATGTGATACTACCAATAATCAAACCAAATACAACTCCATGACTGCATGTTATTTGACCTTGGACATGCAATTTGTATTATCGTAATGCACAAAAATGAATGTTTCTAACCATAATGCATCAATAATTAAAAAAGGCATACTATATGGGTACGTTTACATTAGGAATGGTCCTCTATTGCACCCAAAACACGTTGAATCACTTGGAGCTACATTAGACCGATAATTTCCCTTAAGAGTCCAAAGTGTTAAAAGGCAACAATATTTGACAGACTATTTCTTAGAATTTTTTATGCTTATAGGCTCTTTGTCTAAGGATGTGGGATTGTGTTGGGACCCTCTACAATAATGTAATACCCCTCCATTTTGCTTCTTGTGTGTTTGCTTTATGTTATGTTTGGGATGCAACTACTATTATAGTGGACACACCTGGTTGTTTGTGTTTTGATCGCTACTATTGAGCGACATTGATTATTGTGTGATGTGGATTATCTGACTATTGTTTCACATGCATTATGGATTATTGATGTTAGTAGAGTTAGCTTGAGATATGGCATTACGTGATTTCTGATTATGATGTAATGTCAGTCTTTGATGAGTGTATTGGTGAAGAGGACGGTTTGCATCACTCGCTTGCGAGCACCCTGCGAATCCGTGATTTCTTCTTCACGGTGTGTATTATATACTGGATATACTGTATTATGTTGTTTACTTAGTTTTAGGTTGCAGGTACATGACATCGACTCCACCTGGTTTCACAGGTTTGAGCGTGTCGATCCAACGGTTAAGTTGAAAAGGGAGATAGTAGCTAGGTAACATGTGTTAGGTCTACGCCCTAGCCTTAGTGTGTTGATAGTCATGTTTTGTGAGTCATGTTTACTTGATTTATGTTATATGATTTTATTAGATGCTTATTATTGGTTTAATGTTTAGAATAATTGCATTGGAAAAAGTAGTGATTATTTTAATATTAAATTAAAATTATGCTTTGATGTCTGTTAAAAGTTTTTAATAAAATTTAATTTAATTAAATTTTAATCTCAAAAGGGTTAAATTTAGTTATTAAATAATTAAAATTGATTAATTAAGTTTATTAAATTAAATTAAATTATGAGAAATTGAAAAGAAATAAAAATTGTATTTTATTTCAATTTTATGTTTTTGAAAATTAGAAAAGAAGAAAATATCTAATTCTCTACTTTGCATGCAAAAAGGAAATTAGGGTTAGATTAGATATTTTAGTTTTAATGTGAATGCATGTTTCAATTTTTAAGGGAGAAGTTTTTGGAAGGATTGGAATTTTCAGAGGAATTTGGGAGTTTTTTTTTGAAGAAATTGCACGAGGAGGGTTTGAAATAAAATTTGAATTTTTGAATTGGAATTGGTTGCACTTTTGAGGAAAAGCTTGGATGAGGCTTCTATCAAGAAATTTCATCATCTTCTGTAGCATCACATTCCAGGTTTTATATTTGATGTTTATTTTAATTTTTAATTTAATGGTTGAGGAAATTTTGATAAATTTACTGTAAGAGATTATTTAGTATACAAAACCGTAGATCCATTGTTTAAATTTCAATTTAAAATGTTCTCAAACATTTAATATTTATTGTGGAAATTATATTTTAAAAAAAAAACAATCAGATCTGTATTGCAAACTCAAACCTTTAGAAAATTACATTGAAAATCAAACAAAATTTAGTTTAGTACAAAGTTCTTTGCTTAAATTTTTTTTAAATCTGAAAGAATAGATTGTGAGAAACTAATATTATAATTTTTGAATTTTGGAATGAAAATTTGGAAAAATAAATTAATTTTCTAGTTTCTGGGTTTTGTTTATATATTTTTCGATTTAACCAGTTTTAAATTCTGGTAAATATATATATATATATTTATATATGAATTTGATTTGTGTAATATATTTATATAAATTATAGAGTTTCAGTTATTAAATTAAAATGTTGTTAAAATTTTGGAATTGAAAATTTGTGTCTCGAAAAACGCACCTATGTAAAAGTACGTTTTTTGCTTTTTCATTTTTTTTGGGGTTTTGTTTGTAAAAAATAAAATTTATCATTTAAATAAAACAAAAATTTATGTTAAAAAAATTGAAATGTTGTTAAAAAAAAATGGAATTAAATTTTTGGCAAGTTGGGAGGTCCCCACTACCTTTTTCCCAAGGCGCCTCCCATGGGAAGTGCAAACCCTTGGGGACACACCCACCATGGGAGGTGAGCCGATTTGTACATTACTTACAGAAAGCAGTACCAGCGGTACCATCCGGTCCCGAGTTGGATTTGTTTTAATATTATTTTTTTTTGTTTTTTTTAATTATTATTTTATTTAATTTCATTTTATTATATGAGATTAAATTTAGTTTTTTTTTTTTTTAATCTGAAAGTTTGTAATAGATTTTTTTTTAATGTTTATTTGCTTTGGGAAAGAAAAGATCTTATTTTTCTTATTTCAATTTTATTTTATAACAATAGTAATGAAAGTTATTTTATGGTATTTTAGGAAATGGATAAGACTGTTGAGATTTAGATAAATTATTTATTAGACTGTTGTTTGTTTTTCTTAATTAAAACATAAAGTTGAAATCATTGTATAAGTTAGATTTTATTTGTTTAAAAAGTAGTTTGAGAATAAATCTGATATTTGTATTTAAATATATATGAATCCTATGGAGTATACCTTAAAGAGTATTTTTGGGATTCAACATTTTGGTTAAAGCTTAGGAAGCATGGAAGATTTTCAATATGAAAGTATTTATTTTTTAATGAAGAAATTATTGTGTTTTAGTGAAGGTTTAGAAAGATAATATTTATTTTTTGCGAGAAGTATTAAGAAGAAATGTGGATTTAATATATCCGAACATAGTGTTTTTCGTTATCAATGTAATATTAAATTATTTTCCCTTATTGTAAATGTTTTGGAATGGGTAATTGTATTTAAACATTGATAAGTCTTCCAGTGAATGTGGGTCATTCCCATGTTAGCTAATGTTCGTTTTTCCTTGGGTAGATATGTATGAGTTTGTTTTCCTCCAAGTGTTGGAGTGGGATTTTTTATTGTCGTCTCCTAGATTAGGAGAGGTTGAGTTATTCAGTTCTATAGTACTTGAGTTACCCTTGGAGTCTAGTTTTGAGTAGTGTGTTAACCCTGTTATTGTGCTTGACTTTGTCATTGTTTCTATTGAATGAGTATGGATTTAGGAAATCCAAATGATAGATTTGATTAAGGACTTGAATGCTTGTTGTAGCTATGTCATCGAGTTGCATTGTGGATTTTGGGATTTAGTGTTAGTCCTAAATTTTAAGTCTTCTAGAAGAACTTAGAGGATGAGGGTTGTTGAATCTTTATGCCATCCAGTTGTTTTCCCATGGGTAGTGCATGACGTCTTTTCAGGTTTTACCCGGTTTCCACGAACAAGGATGTTTTGTGCCTCCTATGAAAGGAGTGGACTATGTGTGGTTGTTGCCTCCATGATGGTTGGAGTGGATTGTATTTTTTGTTTCTCCTTATGTTGGAGTGGTTTTGATGCCTAGGTAGTATGCACTTGTGATTCCCTTAGTGATTAGTTTTTTTGTGTGTTGTCCATTAGAAGGGTGGCTTTTGTTAGGGGTCGGAGCCCAAAGAGGTAAATCGGGTAACCTTCGAAAGTGTTTTTAATAAGTGATAATTAAAGTAATGTACTTAGAAGATTAGGACTAACTTATCACTAATCAAGATAATTTTACCTCACTCATAGACACAATGGCTTGTTTAGACTTGGGATGAATGGGAAGGCTTGGAATGACAAGATCAACTATCTTGTCTGTATGAGAGGTAGTTGATTCTACATGAATGTGTATGAGGGACGGGATTCGGTTAAGGTCACCAGGATTACCTGTGTCGGAGCCTATGAAGAATGCCCAAAGGAGATCTCATGACTACTATGCAATGACACTCTATCTAGGAAAATTGTTGTTTATTGTTATATATGTATGGTTCTTTGAACATACTTGATCTATTTTATGTCTGGAAGCAATGTGATCTATGTCAGTTATGTTAGTGTTGTACTTATGTTGTAATTGAGTTGTACTTGTGTATTACATTTGTTTGGTTATATCAGTATGTGTCAGTATGAGTCTACCTTTGGTTAGAGGTAGTAGATTCCTTGTCCATGTTACTTTGTTACTATCTCCTAGCATGGGGGGGGTGGGCCTTCGGGTACCACTAGGTTGGGTGGAACATGCACCAAAACCATTGGGTCCCCCTTTGTTCTTCAGTTCGTGGAAGCGTGACATCGATTTGGATAGCTCGCGGATATTGTTATTCTCTTCTTGTACTGTTGTAATTCTTCTAGTATCAATTGTATTTACCCCTCTTGTTGTTATGAGGTGGATCTTGTAATTATTACTCTTATGTATTTTAACTCATTCTGGGAATGAGGATTGTAATCTTGTAATGGTTTATGTAATGGAATTATGTGATGGTTAATCTATTCTTATTTTGTATTTACATATGTTAAATGAATGTAATTCTTGAGTTATTTAATGCAATGTAATATAGATGATGTATGTTAATGGGAAATTAAGTAATCTTGGTTATGTAGCCTTAGGGGAGGTTGTCAATTATAGGTGATCATGTATGTATAATTCATTTCTATAAAAAAAAATTAGTATGCATTTGTAGTGAATTGAAACTTCCTCTAGGGTTGCGTGGTGGGGCATTACAAATAACCTCTCTTGGTTTTTGCTATTTTGGAGGCGTTATCTCATGGTGACGAGTTTTTAGTTGAGGAAAAAGTTATCAAATGCAAGTAGTGTAAAGTTGCAAAGTGGTGCAACTTTCATTATGTAACTCATATGACCAAATGGACTATTCCAACATGTCTGTAAGGGTAATTTTATGATAGGAATGGTCCTCTTTTGCACTCAAACACGTTGAATCACTCAGAGCTACATTGGATCGACAATTTCTCTTAAGAGTCCAAAGTCTTAAAAGGAAACAATCTTTGAAGGGAGATTTCTCAAAAACCATGAATCTTATAGAGTCTTTTTCAAAGGATATGGGATCATGTTGGGACCCTCTACAATGACCTCTCCTATTTTTTTCTATCTCGGAGGCATTATCTTGTGGTGACGAGTTTTCAGTTGAGGAAAAAGTTATCAAATGCAAGCAATGTAATGTTGCAAAGTGGTACAACTCGTATGACCAAATGAACTATTCCAACACATCCATATGGGTATATTTATGCTAGGATTGGTCTTCTTTTTCACCCAAACACGTCGAATCAATCAGAGCTACATTGGACCGGCGATTTCCCTTAAGAATCTAAAGTGCTAAAAGACAGCAATCTTTGAAGGGATATTTCTTGGAAACCATGAAAACTATAGAATCTTTCTCAAAGGATATGGGATCATGTTGGGACCCTCTACAATAACCTCTCTCAGGTTTTTCTAGCTCAAAGCCATTATCTCGTGGTGACAAATTTTCAGTTGAGGAAAAAGTTCTCAAATGCAAGCAATGTAAAGTTGCAAAGTGGTGCAACTTTTATTTTGCAATTCGTATGACTAAATGGACTATTCCAACACGCCTGGATGGGTACGTTTACGCTAAAAATGGTCCTCTTTTGCATCCAAACATGTCAAATCACTCGGAGCTACATTGGACCAATGATCTCCCTTAAGATTCCAAAGTGCTAAAAGACAGTAATATTTGATGGGCTATTTCTCAGAAACCATGAATTTAATAGACTCTTCGTCAAGGGTATGGGATCATGTCGGTACCCTCTACAATAACCTCCCTCAGTTTTTTCTATCTCGGAGGTGTTATCTTGTGGTGACGATTTTTCAGTTGAGGAAAAAGTTGCCAAATGCAAGCAATGTAAAGTTGCAAAGTGGTGCAACTTTCGTTCTGTAACTCGTATGACCAAATGGACTGTTCCAACACATTTGTATGGGTACATTTATGCTGGAAATGGTCCTCTTTTTCACCCAAAAAAGTCGAATCACTCAGAGCAACATTGGACCGACGATTTCCCTTAAGAGTCCAAAGTGCTAAAAGACAACAATCTTTGAAGGGCTATTTTTCATAAACCGTGAATTTAATAGACTTTTTTTTGGAGGCTATGGGATTGTATTGGGACCCTCTACAATAACCTTTCTCTATTTTGTATATCTCAGAGGTGTTATTTCGTAGTGACGAGTTTTCAATTGAGGAAAAAGTTGTCAAATGCAAGCAGTGTAAAGTTGCAAAGTGGTGCAACTTTCATTTTGCAACTCGTATGACCAAATGGACTATTACAACAAATCCATATGGGTATTTCTATGCTAAGCATGGTCCTCTTTTGCACCCAAACACGTCGAATCACTCAGAGCTACATTGGAATGGTGATTTCCCTTAAGAGTCTAAAGGGCTAAAAGGAAGCAATCTTTGAAGGGATATTTCTCAGAAACCGTGAAACTTATAGACTCTTCTTAGAGGCTATGGGATCATGTTGGGACCCTCTATAATAACCTCTCTTGGTTTTTTCTATCTTAGAGGCGTTATCTTGTGGTGACGAGTTTTCAATTGAGGAAAAAGTTATCAAATACAAGTAGTGTAAAGTTGCAAAGTGGTGCAACTTTCATTCTGCAACTTATATGACCAAATGGAATATTCCAACACATCTAGATGTGTACATTTAAACTAGGCATGGTTCTCATTTGCACAAAAACACCCTAAATGACTCTGAGCTACATTGGACTGACGATCTCCCTTAAGAGTCTAGCGTGCTAAAAGGAAACAACCTTTGAAGGGCTATTTCTCAGAAATCATGAAGCTTATAGACTCTTCATTTGAGGCTATGGGATCATATTGGGACCCTCTACAATAACCTCTCTCAGTTTTTTCTATCTTGGAGGCGTTATCTATCATGGTGACGAGTTTTCAGTTGAGGAAAAAGCTATCAAATGCAAGCAGTGTAAAGTTGCAAAGTGGTGCAACTTTCGTTCTGCAACTCATATGACCAAATGGATTGTTCCAACATTTATAAATGGGTAAGGTTATTCTAGGCATGGTTCTCATTTGTACTCAAACACACCGAATGACTCTGAGCTACATTGGACCAGCAATTTCCCTTAAGAGTCCAAAGTGCTAAAAGGTAGCAATCTTTGAAGGGTTATTTCTTGAAAATTGTGTCACCTAGAAATAATATGTTTGAATGTACATGATCACGTAGGGCCCCTCTTTAAATTTTTTAAATATCTAAAGCATTTTCCTATGGTTTCAAGTTTTTAGTTGATGAAAAAAGGGTCAGTTGGATGTGATGTAAAGGTGCACAAGGGTTTAGGGTATTTTTTTCCTTGTGAGTAAGTGAAAAAGTGATTAATTTAGTCAAATACACTTAATTCATGAACTACACACATAAATACAAATTATACGCACTAAAACATGTAGGTCATAAAGTATACGTTGGAATACTCATAAGTGATAAAGTATACACATAAGTTGTAAAGTGTACAATTGAATACACGTAAAGTATACACAATTTGCATGATATTATCATTCAATAATTTATATCAAATATAGGATTTACAAAATTACATGTAGGCATACAACAAACGGCCCTAATACATAGTCATTTCCCAGTAGGGGGAGGAAATAGATCACGTTTTACCTTCGTGGTCAATATAGTCTTCTAGAATAGTAACATGTTGACGTTCTGGAGTGACAAGCACCTGTAAAAACCATCAAGGTAGTAATTAAACTACATACAATAGAAAAAATTCTTAGAATAAGAAATCTATACTATTCTAATCCATCACATACCTCTACCAAAGGATTAGAGTTGGCTATTGTTGTAGCAGCTCCATGATCAATCGTGCCAAGATCATCACAATATACTTCAAATGAGAAATGTATATGGTCACAATAGAAAAGATTCTTAGACTAAAAAATATATATTATGCTAAACAACTTGAATGATGATGAATTGGTAATGCAAACTAGAAAAGATGCTTCAAATAGAAAATATGTATTATTCTAAACAACCTAAATAATCAACCTTAGTAGATAAATAATATCATACTTGTCCCATACAAAAAATGATTTGCTACTCAAGTGTTCCTGAAGGGTCATCTCTTACCTTCAAAGTTTCTAGTAATGTTTCATGATAATCACTACTAATTGTCCATAGGGTTTTTTTTTGTTCTAGCATAATGTCTCAATAACTTAACATTTGTTGCTATAACAAGGTGCGAATACATGAGAATGGTTTTGTGTTTCTCATAGTATTCAAATGTAGGTACACCATTATTTCTAATCATATATGTTTGCAACCAAGTTCCGAAAACAACAACTGAACCTGTGTGACCATAATTTTTTTATCAACATCTAAATATACTTAGAATAAAATATCTATATTATGCTAAATAACCTAAATGATGATGAAATGGTTATGAAATTTTTTATAGATGCTTAGAATAACAAATCTATATTATTTTAAACATCCTAAATGATGATGAAATTGTAATGCAATGAAGTTCGAGAAAGAACAACTGAAGTTGTAGGATACATGAACCCATCATCATCTATCATCGGTTGTGTTAGCTTTTTCTTTCCCTCTACACATCGTGCCAACCAATAGTCTAATCCCTCTTCATTCTTGTAATACCCCTTCATTTTTTTCTTCTTGTTCAAACAACATTCCTTGCTTTGTTTTAGTTTCAGTTATTGTGATAATTTGCATACTTTAGTATGTGTGTTATTTGATCGCTATTTATAGAGAGACAGACTATTTGTGTGATGCGGTGTATCTTATTTGATGCTTTATTTGATATGATTTAATTGAATTAAAATACTTGTTGCTTTAACATGTTTATTGTACATGAGATATTTGAGTATTATTAAGGATTGATTTAAAAATAGAACAACGAACCTTATTTTAATTCGTCCGCCCTTTTTAATGAGATTCAGATTTCAATTTTTATTAAGGATTGTTAATATCTTTAATATATTTAATATATATATATATATATATATTGATATATATAATTAAATATATATATATATTTAGAAAAAAAAATTAATGTATATATTGTATGAACATATACTTTAAAATATAAATTTAATGTTTGTTTTATGTATTTATTGCATGCAATTTATTATTAATGGAGATTTAAAAGGAAATGATTTGTATGGATATTTTAAATTGATAGAGAAAGGGATATATGATATAAATGGAAGAAATTATATGTTTTAGTTGGGAAATTGAAAGGATTACTTGTAGTTTACTTATGTTTATTTTAAAAGTAATCAAGGTTTTTTCTTTCGATAAAATTGGTATTTTCCTTCTTTGAATCTAATAAGGCAATTAATTATTTTATTCAATTATTTGGTTAAGGAAATTGTTTTCTTTACTGTGAAATGAATTTTAAAAGGGAAATAGATTTAGTATATCCAAATTAGCTTATTTATTTCTAATTGCTTTTCATGATGATTTCCTTTGTGTTCATGTATGGGGAAATGGGTTAAGTGAGTCTTTAATTCGTAAGTCTTCCAGAGGATCCTAGAGGATGGGGGTTGTCGATTTGTTATGTCAACCATTTTTATTTTCCTTGGGTAGTGCATGGTGTCTTGTTAGTGATTTACCCAGTTTCCACGAATGGTAGTGATTTGTGCCTCCTTTGGAAGGAGTGGATTATGTGTTTTGTTGCCTCCATTTGTTTGGAGTGAGTTTCATTTTATGTTGCCTCCTAGAGTTGGAGTGGTTTTATCTTGTTGTATGCACTTGGGATTCCCTTGGTGATTAGTTTTGTATGGTATGTTGTCAAGTAGAAGAGTGGATTTTGTTAGGTGCTAGAGCCCAAAGAGGTAAACTGGATAACCTTCGGAGGTGGTTTAATCAAGTGATAACTAAAAAAATGTACTTAGAATATTAGGTAGTATTTCACACTAAGAAATATAATTTAGCCTCACTCATAGACACAAGTGCTCGTTTAGGCTTGGGATGAGTGGGAAGGCCTGGAATGGCAAGGTCATCTATCTTTTCCTTACGAAAGTTATTTGATTCCGCATGAGTGAGTATGCGGGCTGGGATTTGGTCGAGGTCACAAGGATTACCAAAGCCTATGGAGATTCCTAGAGGAGATCCCATGTCGAGTTGTGTGATGACACTTTGTCTAGGAAAATAGTTGGTACGTGATTTTATGTGTATGGTTTTCTTTACATACTTGATTTGTTTTATATCTAGAAGCAATGTGACCTATGTTGGTGATGTCAGAGTTGTACTTGATTTGTACTTGTGGTTGTGTAGTTCATTTGATTGGTTGTGTCAATATGTGTCAGCCTGTGATTAGAGGTTGTAGATTTTTTCCATGTTATGTTGTTACTATCTCCTAGCATGGAGGGTGGGCCTTCGGGTGCCACTTGGTTGGGTGGAACATGCACCATACACCATTGGGTCCCCCTTTGGTCTTCAGTACTTGATGGTGAGATATCTAGTTGGAGAGATCACAGTTCCTGTTTTAATTCAAGCAATGTACTTATTTCAATTTGAATCATGTTATTTTACCCCTCATATGTTTACGAGGTGGATTTATGTATATTATAACATATTTTTATTATTGCCTCATTTTGGGAATGAGTCATGTAACCTTTTGATTAAGTTAATGAATATAGAGTTTGGTTGTATATCTCTTTATGTTATTTTGTATCTTTATGTTGTTTAAGTACTCATTTCTTATTGTCATTAAATGTTATGGATGTATATTGATGTATGATTGGGTTTTAAGTAATCTCAATCTCGTAGCTTTAGAGGTAGTTGTTAATTAGTAAGTGAATGTGTATGTTATAGCACTTAATAAATAAAAAATTGTACGCGTAAGTAGTAAATTGCAACTTCCTTTAGGGTTACTTGGCAGGGTGTTACAATTCCCCTGTGGTGCTACAACAACATAGACATTTCCTAGTTGTACAAGATCTAAAACATGATCGTAGTTAAGTGAAATTTCCATTACATATTCTAATGAGGATTGTGTTATAGATAAAGGGGTTAGGTACTATGGAACCAATGTATCTACCCACTCACTTGGCTTGCATTGATCCCAATCACACTGAATGCAATTCTGACAAAAATAATCCATCTCTCGTGTCCATATGGTCCATGCACTCGCATTTGAGCTTCAAAATGAATGCATCTTTGAAGAATCTCTAATTGTTTGACATTCCATTATATCTCCCATTGAGCCCTCCTCAACCAACCAGAAGAACCTACACACTCGTGAATCAAGTGTCCCTCCTCATGATAGTGCAGAAGTACACCAATCCACAATAGAATGTGCATCATTGAATGTTGCACCACCTCTAATCTTCAGTTGTTCCTTAACCAAATATCTCTACACACATGCACCTATGCCATCATACTCGCCTTTTCCATGCCTTTCTTTGAAAAATCTCCAAATATGTGGTACAATCCTCTCTATCTGCATCCTAATCAACCAATAAAACATGCGAGAATTCTTGAATTTCCCTGTGCAATTATCTAACCAAATCAGATGTTGAACCATTGCAATTCCTTTTTCCTGCAAGAACTCAAAAAAAAAATTTAAAACAATGTTGTACAAACTCAGATGAATGAGATCTATCATCAGTCATGTAAAAATGGTACTCCCTGATTATCTTCCTATCCTCTTCTATACTATCAGAGACATTCCTATATGTTATGTGGATAAAAATAGCAATTTGAATAGAATTATAATATTGTGATTGAACTTCATTTTGTGGTTGCAATGTGTAATTTTTAGAAAAATCAACTACATCTACTATAGTTCCAATGGGGAAAGAGTCCTTACACATCATGAGTTATCAATCCAACCACTGCAACCTATGACTATGCCTTGCATACTTATAGAAAATATTTTTCTTAAAATCTGAAATAAAATCAGCAATACTTACCTCTCTTGCAACCAACTCGCATCTAGAACCCTCACATCCACTCTTCAATGTGTATTTGACCATCTCATACTTATTTTTCTCAACAATTTTGTTACCAAAATCATGATCACTACCCTCATGCAAGCATGCTACAAACTTCGATAAACCACCACATTGCAAACACATTCAATTTAAACAATCATTTCTATAATATAAGCAACCATCACCTCTAATGCATAAAAATGAATCTAACAACTCCCTGGATGACTTGGGATGCTGCACTATATGACACTCCTACAACATTTTGTTAGTATGTATAGTAGAATGAATATGGCATAATAATTCATGATACATTGAAAACTCAACATGGTATTTACAACAACATGTATTATGAACCTTCATAGGAACACAATAAAATGGCTTGCAAGACTCAAAAATCCCTTTGTGATATTTGAAAATGTGGATGTTCTTGAAAAAATTGTTTGTACAAAATTATTTGGCTACATTCCAAAAAAAAATTAGAATGCGGTGTACGATCTCGATTACCAATTCATAACTTTAACACATCCTTTACATTCGGTGATACTCTAGAGTGAGAATTACAATATTGATCAATTTGCATCTTTAAATTATCAGTTATCTTTTTATCAACACGTGGAAGCCTCCCACTAAAATCCCTTGTATCATTTTGAAGATCACTATTGAGTCTTCCTCTTCTTGAGAGTGATCTATTCAATGTTTTAAGATTTAATTCAAAATCAATACAATTTTGTCTCATTAAATGATCATTTCTCAAATGATTTCTTACTAGGGAGGTTGTGATCACTCTTTGAGCAGCCCTTTTATCTTTTTCCTTACCAGTCTTTCCAATAGAGGTTAGAGCATTAAAAATATTTTTCACAATAAGACTATTTTTTTCCGATTTTTTTGTGAGACAAATCTCTAATTTTTTAATAATGGTCTCATTTTGTAAATCTTAAGTAATTTCACAAAAAATTGGTATTGTTCAATTAATGTCTTATCCAAGAAGAATTCATTGAACATTTTTGTAGCCCACAAATGAACTGTTCATTGTGACCTTTTTCCTTGAAGATTATCAATTATGTTCTCATCTATTTCGACCAACCATTTAGGGGTTATTTTGTAAATAGGGGTTACATAAGGTTCATTTTCAATATTTTCAATGTTATCAACATTTTCATTTTCGAATACCAATTTATTAACATTTTCATTCTCACTATTTTCAACAATATCAAAAACAATTTCATTTTGAACAACATTTTCATTGTCAATAACAATTTCATTTTCAACCACATTTTCATTTTCAACATTTTTAATAACATTTTCAACAACATTTTCATTCTCAATGTTGTTCACATTTTCATTTTCAATTTCAATATGATGTTCAATATTTTCATTTTATATTTCATCTTCACTTGATTTAACATTTAATGGTTCCGAAGAAGCTTCAATTTGAATATTTTGCATACCTTGTCTTCTTTTTCTATGATTTTCTCTATCTTGTGCTCTATATGCTTCAATTTGATCTACTGTAATTTTTCTTTTACCTTTTCTCTTACACCGACTGTTGCTCCCCATTCCACAATAAAAAACACACAAATGATTGGAATTCTAAAAAAAGTGTTAGAGAATCTTTGAAAAGTTGAATTTTACATAATGCAGACATAAAGCACAAGAATTTCATGACATAAAGCATGTAAGGACCGTTGAAATACTCAAAACAGTCCCTTTTTTTATTTTTTATAAAACTTACAAAATGGATATCCATTATATTTTCCACTTGCCATGCCCACAGGTCTACATGGCCGCACATGTGCACAATCTTCAAGAACAAAACAGATATGCGATCATCACATTGTTATAAATTACAAACTCATAATATATTAATATATAATATATTTTCATATATATTATATTTATATATATATATATATATTAATACTATATTAATATTATTATATAATATATATTAATATCTACTATATTTTAATAAACATATATATTAATATAATATATATATTGTAACACCCCTCTGATTTTCTCTTATGTTAGATTAAGATGTTTTATTATTTAATCATTTCTTATTGAGGAATACGAACTATGTGTGTTAGGAGATGTAATATCCTTGATGTTATACTTGACATGCTCTGATTAAAATAATGTTGGTTTAATATGACATGATTATTGCTTATGATTTTTATTATTGATGGAAGTGTCAGTTTGGTGATATTGTATTGGTGAAGGGAAAAGGATTGCATCACTCGCTTGCGAGCACCCTGTGATTCTGTGATTTCCTCTTCATGGTGCATTTTATAATGATTTTATATGCATGTGCTATTGATGCCTTGGATACAGGTTTGCAGGTACATGACATCGACTCTACCTGGATTCACAGGTTTGAGCACGTCGACCCAACGGTATGATGATTGGGAGATAGTAGTTAGGTTACCTATGTCAAGTCTCCACCCTAGTCTTAGTAGGTCGTCAGTCGATTCAGTTGGGTCTTTGGGTGCTTTTTTTAATATTATTTTAATTATGAAGGGCTCTAGAAGATGGAAATAAATACTTAAATTTATTGCTTTAAATAATGTTGATATATATTTAAATTACAATTAGAAATTGTGGTTAGAAGTTTTTATTTAAGTTAATTAATTAAATTTGATTTATTTAAGTTGATTAATTAAATTTGATTTATTTAATAAATTAAATTTAATCCAAAGGGTTGAATTTATTTATTAAATAATTAAAATTAATTAATTAAATATGTTGTTGAGAAAATTAAAAGCAAAGGGGAAGTTTAATTTAATTTTAATTTTAAATTTCAATTAGTGTTAATTAATTTCAATTTGGAATTAAATTGTAATTAGAAATTATTTTAACATGCAAAAAGGCTTTGAGAAAATATCTGTGGTTGTTGAAAAGATATTTTGAATATGACATGTGTGTGAGAAGAATTAATTATTTTACTTTTGGTTGAGAAATTATTTGGAGGGAATTTAATTGAGAAAGGAAAGAAGTATTCTCATGGGAGATTTTTGGAGAGGAAAGATATTATTTTTGGGAGAGAGGTTTTCGTTGAAAATTTGGAAAAACAAAGGGGATTCTCAGGAATTTTGGGGGTTTTCTATATTTTTACATCTTCTTGGAAGTGGTGATTTTGGGAAATCTTTGGAATTGATCTCTGAAGGGGAGGCTCTGCTTCAATCTTCATCTTCTTCAAGCTTCATGAAAACAAGTTCCTTCAAGTTTTATTTTATTTATTCAATTGTTTGAGAAAGATTGTCTGTACAAAAGTTAATTTTGTAAAAGCTTTGCTTAAAATGGTTTTAATTGAGATTGAAATATTGTCTGTGCAAGAAGTTTTTGTGTTTTGGTTGTAGAAGCTTCAAATTGTTTTCTAAAATTGTAAGGTTTCTTTACTGTTGAATTGTTGTGGAAAAACTCAAAGGGAAACAATCTATGATTTAAAAACTTATTTAGTTTTGAAAGCCTCTGTGTAAATTTAGAGGAAAGGAATTTTTGTAATCTTCTAGGATTTGTTTAAATTTTCTTGTAGAAGTTTGTTAAATTTTATTATTATGAAGTCTGTGTAACTTTTCTTTCAAAAATAGAAACCCTTTCTTAAATTTGGGAAAACAGTTATTGTTATTGTGAAAATTCCCTTGAGGAAAAAAAATTGGTTGCCCAGTTAAAATTTACCTGTAGATGGCTTTGTTCAGAAAATTTTCCCCCAATTTAAACTATGGATTGAAATTCTTTAATATATATATATATACATTATATATACATATATATGAATATATATGAATATATATTTTCTATATATACATTCACACATATATATATACAAGATATATATATCATTATTATTTAAGAATCGTCGTATGGTGGAATTCATATTAAAAAAATGAGATTCGTACATTGGGAAGCGAAACCCTTATTCCCCTCATTTGTTTTCGCGAAGGAATTTTGTAAATGGAATAGTTAGGTTTGATCTACCTCATTCTAGGAATGAGTATTTTAATCTAATTTTAAGTTAATGTAATCTGGAACTTGTTATATCATATTCTTAGTGTTAGTATCTTTAATTCTTTGTAAGTATGTGAAATTAAATGTATGGTTAATATTTTAATAAATGCTTTTGTGCATGTGGTGTGTATGTTTTGGTTATAGATTTAATCTTGTCACGTTACCTTAGAGGTTGTTGCGAAGTATTGTGCATCTTCTTTGATAATAATGCACTTTTAAGAAAAAAATTGTACGCTTCCGCATTGAGTTGCAACTTCCTTTAGGGTCTCGTGGTGGGGCATTACACATGGTATCAGAGCCCAAGGTTCATACACTGGATCCTTTGGGTACATTTGTGTCCACTATGTTGTCCTTTTCAATTTGATAGTGGAGTGTTAAGTGATCACGTGTTCATGGCTTTCACATTAGCATGATGTACTCTGTGAAAGAGTGTAGCATGTAAGTAACTTGATATAAGGTTATGGTTGGAAAGTTTTGATACATATCCCATGGGTTATGAATTTCGATATTCCTGTGGGATTATGTATGTAGTTGTATCCCCTTGTAAATGTAAGAAACCAGTAACTATATCTTGTTTGTATGTTGTGGAAACCTGTACTTGCTTTGTGTGTCCATGTGATGGTGTTACTTGGTACCCATCCATGGGGAAAAGTTGCATTTTGGTGTGGGATTAACCGTACCATAATGTGTGTTTGCATGTTTGTAACCTGATTGAGGGCCAACCCATGTGAGGTTGAATATTATATATAAGAGTAACCAAAAGTATCTATTTTTCTTTTGGTTCTCTAGATCCTCAATATGTGAAGGGATAGTAGCAGTCACAAGTTTCTTGGGTGGAGTGTGTAGCATATGCATAATGCAGCGCAGAGCATCTTAGCTCAACCAATCCTAAGGAATCGTACCCACTACTTTCCCTTATGTTGGATCAAGATACTTGATCCATATGTGTTAGCCTAATCCCCATAGACTTGAGTACAACAGCATGGTTGTTAGTTATGCCTAGACATCCGTAGACGCATTTATCTAGCATTATAGAGTTAACCTCATCTATATGAGAGGTGAAGCTCGAAAGCCCCATAGTGATATTATCGTATTGCAATATGTATATGTACCCTATCTGCATGTGTTCCGACATGATGCAAGAGATACGATGCCACACCCTACTCATGTTCCAACATAGTAATGGTGATGATGTCGTGTTACACAATGCCACATGTTGAGACACGTGAAGGTGCATTATGTGTTTTTCTTTGTTAGACTACTTGTACAATGAGCGTTATGGGGCCTCAAACACTTGTAGACAATCATGTGAATTCTTCTTCTCTAAGTCCCCACCAACAAAATTGTCTAGAGCGTTTGGTTCCTCGGTTATGTACTTTACTAGAGGAATTTATTACTGAGCTAGGCTCTAGACAAGAGTGTGGTATGCAACCAAAACACTCTGAACCTAAGCCTAAGGTGTCACAACCTAAACCTAGTGGTAGTGGTTCTCAAATTAGAAAGAACTGAAACTGGAGGCATTGTAAGCATTTTCATTTGGAGCAATTGGCACAACGTGCGAAGGCTGTAGCAGATAAAGGTACATGATGTTACAATTGTGGTCAACAGGGCCACTTAGCGAGACAGTGTTCTCATAGGAACACACCTGGAACCAGTTAGAGATCAACGGTTACTGAGCCAACAAGGAATGATGCAGGAAGGTATAGTGGAGCAAGTGCAATGGCTGATCATCATCAGATAGAGCATTAGGATAAAGATGTGGAGATTGCTAGAAGTGGACAACCACCTATTTTGGGAGCTCGTGAAAATACTACGGTACAGGAGGTCGAGGAAGTGCCTTCAGTGTTGTTTCCTTTGCGTTGATTCTTGTTATGTTAGGATACATTTTTTGAGACTATGTGATTGTTTATTTTGACAATTTATTTGGCTTGGAGGATTATAACTCTAGATATTGTTATTTTTATGTTGGTGTATGTAATGGTTCAGTGTTGGAACCATGGATTATGTGTGTTTTGTGAATTTTTGTACTAGGGGTTTTTGCAGGCATCTAGGAATAAGCCTGACCCTAGGGGGGAGAATGTAACACCCCTCTGTTTTTCTCTTATGTTAGATTAAGATGCTTTAATGTTTCATCATTTCTTATTGAGGAATACGAACTATGTGTGTTAAGAGATGTAATTTCCTTGATGTTATACTTGACATGATTTGATTAAAATAATGTTGGTTTATTATGACATGATTATTGCTTATGATTTTTATTATTGATGGAAGTGTCAGTTTGGTGATACTGTATTGGTGAAGGGAAAAGGATTGCATCACTCGTTTGCGAGCGCCCTGTGATTCTATGATTTCCTCTTCATGGTGTATTTTATAATGATTTTATATGCATGTGTTATTGATGCCTTGGATATAGGTTTGCAGGTACATGACATCGACTCTACCTGGATTCACAGGTTTGAGCGTATCGACCCAACGGTATGATGATTGAGAGATAGTAGTTAGGTTACCTGTGTCAAGTCTCCACCCTAGCCTTAGTGGGTTGTCAATCGAGTCGGTTGGGTCTTTCAATGCTTGTTTTAATATTATTTTAATTATTAAGGGTTGTGGAATATGGAAATAAATACTTAGATTTATTGCTTTAAATAATGTTGATATTTATTTAAATTACAATTAGAAATTGTGGTTAGAATTTTTTATTTAAGTTAATTAATTAAATTTGATTTATTTAAGTTGATTAATTAAATTTAATCTAATGGGTTGAATTTATTTATTAAATAATAAAAATTAATTAATTAAATATGTTGTTAAGAAAATTAAAAGCAAAGGGGAAGTTTAATTTAATTATAATTTTAAATTTCAATTAGTGTTAATTAATTTCAATTTGGAATTAAATTGTAATTAGAAATTATTTTAACATGCAAAAAGGCTTTGAGAAAATATTTGTGGTTGTTGAAAAGATATTTTGAATATGACTGTGTGTGAGAAGAATTAATTATTTTACTTTTGGTTGAGAAATTATTTGGAGGGAATTTAATTGAGAAAGGAAAGAAGTTTTCTCACGGAAGATTTTTGGAGAGGAAAGATATTATTTTTGGGAGAGAGGTTTTTGTTGAAAATTTGGAAAAACAAAGGGGATTCTCAGGAATTTTGGGGGTTTTCTATATTTTTACATCTTCTTGGAAGTGGTGATTTTGGGAAAGCTTTGGAATTGATCTTTGAAGGGGAGGCTCTGCTTCAATCTTCATCTTCTTCAAGCTTCAGGAAAACAGGTTCCTTTAAGTTTTATTTTATTTATTTAATTGTTTGAGAAAGATTGTTTGTACAAAAGTTAATTCTGTAAAAGCTTTGCTTAAAATGGTTTTAATTGAGATTGAAATATTGTCTGTGCAAGAAATTTTTGTGATTTGGTTGTAGAAGCTTCAAATTGTTTTCTAAAATTGTAAGGTTTCTTTATTGTTGAATTGTTCTAGAAAAACTCAAAGGGAAACAATCTGTGATTTAAGAACTTATTTAGTTTTGAAAGCCTTTGTGTAAATTTAGAGGAAAGGAATTTTTGTAATCTTCTGGGATTTGTTTAAATTTGCGTGTAGAAGTTTGTTAAATTTTATTATTATGAAGTTTGTGTAACTTTTCTTTTAAAAATAGAAACCCTTTCTTAAATTTGGGAAAATGGCTATTGTTATTGTGAAAATTCCCTTGAGGAAAAAAATTGGTTGCCCCAGTTAAAATTTACCTGTAGATGGCTTTGTTTAGAAAATTTTCCCCCAATTTAAACTATGGATTGAAATTCTTTAATATATATATACCTTATGTATACATATATATGAATATATATTGTTTATATATACATTCACATATATATATATACAAGATATATATATTATTCTTATTTAAGAATCATCGTACGACAGAATTCATATTAAAAAAATGAGATTCGTATATTGGGAAGCGAAACCCTTATTCCCTAAATTTGTTTTCGAGGAGGAATTTTGTAAATGGAATAGTTAGGTTTGATCTACCTCATTTTGGGAATGAGTATTGTAATCTACTTTTAAGTTAATTTAATCTAGAACTTGTTATATCATATTCTTAGCGTTAGTATCTTTAATTCTTTGTAAGTATGTGAAATTAAATGTATGGTTAATATTTTAATAAATTATTTTGTGCATGTGGTGTGTATGTTTTGGTTATAGATGTAATCTTGTCATGTTACCTTAGAGGTTGCTGCAAAGTTTTGTGCATCTTCTTTGATAATAATGCACTTTTAAGAAAAAGAAATTGTACGCTTCTGCGTTGAGTTACAACTTGCTTTAGGGTCTCGTGGTGAGGCATTACACATGGTATCAGAGCCCCAGGTTCATATGCTGGATCCTTTGGGTACATTTGTGTCCACTGTGTTGTCCTTTTCAATTTGATAGTGGAGTGTTAAGTGATCACGTGTTCATGGATTTTACGTTAGCATGATGTACTTTGTGAAAGAGTGTAGCATGTAAGTAACCTGATATAAGGTTATGGTTGGAAAGTTTTGATACGTATCCCATGGGTTATGAATTTGGATATTCCTATGGGATTATGTATGTAGTTGTATCCCCTTGTAAATGTAAGAAACCAATAACTATATCTTGTTTGTATGTTGTGGAAACTCGTACTTGATTTGTGCGTCCATGTGATGGTGTTACTTGGTATCCATCCATGGGGAAAATTAGTATTTTGGTGTGGGATTAACCATACCATTATGTGTGTTTGCATGTTTGTAACCTAATTGAGGGCCAACCCATGTGAGGTTGAATATTATATATAAGAGTAACCAAAAGTATCTATTTTTCTTTTGGTTCTCTAGATCCTCAATCTGTGAAGGGATAGTAGCAGTCACAAGTTTCTTGGGTGGTGTGTAGCGTACGCATAATGCGACGCAGAGCGTCTTAGCTCAACCAATCCCAAGGAATCATACCCACTACTTTCCCTTATGTTGGATCAGGATACTTGATCCGTATGTGTTAGCCTAATCCCCACAGACTTGAGTACAACAGCATGGTTGTTAGTTATGCCTAGATGTTTGTAGAGGCATTGATCTCGCATTATAGAGTTGACCTCATTTGTATGAGAGGTGAAGCT
Organism: Sequoiadendron giganteum; assembly: GCA_007115665.2. NCBI lineage: Eukaryota > Viridiplantae > Streptophyta > Pinopsida > Cupressales > Cupressaceae > Sequoiadendron > Sequoiadendron giganteum. The sequence goes on from CM021101.1 coordinate 579,424,965, forward strand.
CAAAAGCCCCATAGTGATATTATCATATTGCATTATGTATATGTACCCTATCTGCATGTGTTCCGACATGATGCAAGAGATACGATACCACACCCTACTCATGTGCCAACATAGTAATGGTGATGATGTCGTGCTACACGATGCCACGTGTTAAGACAAGTGAAGGTGCATTATGTGTTTTTCTTTGTTAGACGACTTGTGTGATGAGCATTATGGGGCCTCAAACACTTGTAGAGGGATCCTCATGGTTGCCTTGACCATGTTGGTCGGGTACCGTATGGGTAGATCCTAGCCACGTATACCCCTAGCTATAGTGAGTTCCTACGTGTGTCTTCTCCATGAGGTATCGCGTGTGGGGTGAGTTATGTGCATGCCTATTTCTGCGGACCCACAGACACACTGCCACATGGCATGCGACTAGTACGTGCCTTCTTTGGTTGGCGTATGAACAGATAGAGTGACGACGTTTTGTTAGTCCTGGATACACTCTGGGTCATGTGGATAGCGTGCTTATTCCGCATCACATGAAGGCTATTGTCATTCTAGCTGGACGTTGTTTCCTCTTTCCTCGTTGGTGGCTAGTATCTAGTCACATAGTGTTGTATAGTGCAATTTTAAAGATTATGAAATTTCTTTGGGTTATTGATGATTTTTCAGTTGATTGTGAGGGCCGACACTTTGTTATAATTGATTGTGAGGGTTTAGCCAAAACTTGTGATCTTATTTTCTTATAACCCTAGTGGTTATATATTTGATTCAGTGTTGAAATTATGCGCATTATTGCCTTATTGTTGAAATGGAACTTTAATTTGATCTTCTTTATGAACTTGGTGGCTAAGCTAGTTATCTTTGTTGTTTTCAATGTTGGTTATGTGTCGTATTGTGATTCCTCTCCAAGGACATATGAGACAGACATGGTGAGTGTGTATGAGGAAGTAGATGCAGGAAACGTAGAGGATAGGGGTATGTGAGGTTTGACGCAGCTAGAACCCACTACTCACCTATGTGTGATGACTATCTCTTGGAGGCTAATCCCCTTACACAACAAGAGACAAGTCAATGTGGTCTTTTCTGGATGGTCTCACCTTTTGTGTGGCCTAACACCATCAAACCACTGATTTTGATGTTGATATGTATGAGATGGATATATGTTCTTGGTTCATGGATTCTTCTATCATGGATTGGTATGCTGCTTTCCGATGTCCTGATGGACCCTTATGTGACCTTATGTTGTGATTTATGGTATTGGTTGTTGGTATGTATATGTATTATGCATGTTTAATCATGGGTATGGTGCTTTATCTCTGAGTTTCTATATGTTAATTTCGTATTTTGGTTGTGACTCCTTTCTTGGGTGGTGTGTATAGGATGTCTAGGAGAGGTGATCGTGGAGACAATCATGTGAATTCTTCTTCTCTGAGTCCCCACCAACAAAATTGTGTGGAGCATTTGGTTCCTCGATTATGTACATTGCTAGAGGAATTTATTATCGAGCTAGGCTCTAGGCAAGAGTGTGGTATGCAACCAAAACACTCTAAACCTAAGCCTAAGGTGTCACAACCTAAACCTAGTGGTAGTGGTTCTCAAATTAGAAAGAACCAAAACTGGAGGCATTGTAAGCGTTTCCATTTGGAGCGGCTGGCACAACGTGCGAAGGCTGCAGTGGATAAATGTACAGGATGTTACAATTGCGGTCAATAGGGCCACTTAGCGAGATAGTGTTCTCAAAGGAACACACCTGGAACCAGTCAGACATCGGTGGTTACTGAACCAGCAAGGAATGATGTAGGAAGGACTGGTGGAATAAGTGCAGCGACTGATCATCATCGGATAGAGCATCAAGATATAGATGTGGAGATTGCTGGAAGTGGACAAGCACCTATTTTGGGAGCTCATGAAAATCCTGCGGTACAGGAGGCCGAGGAAGTGCCTTTAGTGTTGTTTCCTTTGCGTTGATTCTTGTTATGTTAGGATATGTGTTTTGAGACTATGTGATTATTTAGTTTGACAATGTATTTGGCATGGAGGATTATAACTCTGGATATTGTTATTTTTATGTTGGTGTATGTAATGGTTCAGTGTTGGAACCATGGATTATGTGTGTTTTGTGAATTTTTGTACTAGGGGTTTTTGCAGGCTTCCAAGAATAAGCTTAACCTTAGGGGGGGAGAATGTAACAGCCCTCTATTTTTCTCTTATGTTAGATTAAGATGCTTTATTATTTCATCATTTCTTATTGAGGAATAAGAACTATGTGTGTTAAGAGATGTAATTTCCTTGATATTATACTTGGCATGCTTTGATTAAAATAATTTTGGTTTATTATGAAATGATTATTGCTTATGAGTTTTATTATTGATGGAAGTATCAGTTTGGTGATACTGTAATGGTGAAGGGAAAAGGATTGCATCACTCGCTTGCGAGCGCCCTGCGATTCTATGATTTCTTCTTCACAGTGTATTTTATAATGATTTCATATGCATGTGCTATTGATGCCTTAGATACACGTTTGTAGGTACATGACATCGACTCCACTTGGATTCACAAGTTTGAGTGTGTCGATCCAACGGTATGATGATTGGGAGATAGTAGCTAGGTTACTTGTGTCATGTCTCCACCCTAGCCTTAGTGGGTTGTCAATCGAGTCGGTTGGGTCTTTGGGTGCTTGTTTTAATATTATTTTAATTATGAAGGGCTCTGGAATATGGAAATAAATACTTAGATTTATTGCTTTAAATAATGTTGATATTTATTTAAATTACAATTTTGAAATTGTGGTTAGAAGTTTTTATTTAAGTTAATTAATTAAATTTGATTTATTTAAGTTGATTAATTGAATTTTTTTTATTTAATAAATTAAATTTAATCCAAAGGGTTGAATTTATTTATTAAATAATTAAAATTAATTAATTAAATTTGTTGTTGAGAAAATTAATAGCAAAGGGGAAGTTTAATTTAATTTTAATTTTAAATTTCAATTAGTGTTAATTAATTTCAATTTGGAATTAAATTGTAATTAGAAATTATTTTAACATGCAAAAAGGATTTGAGAAAATATATGTGGTTGTTGAAAAGATATTTTGAATATGACATGTGTGTGAGAAGAATTAATTATTTTACTTTTGGTTGAGAAATTATTTGGAGGGGACTTAATTGAGAAAGAAAAGAAGTGTTCTCATGGGAGATTTTTGGAGAGGAAAGATATTATTTTTGGGAGAGAGGTTTTTGTTGAAAATTTGGAAAAACAAAGGAGATTCTCAGGAATTTTGGGGGTTTTCTATATTTTTACATCTTCCTGGAAGTGGTGATTTTGGGAAAGCTTTGGAATTGATCTCTAAAGGGGAGGCTTTGCTTCAATCTTCATCTTCTTCAAGCTTCAGGAAAACAGGTTCCTTCAAGTTTTATTTTATTTATTTAATTGTTTGAGAAAGATTGTCTGTACAAAAGTTAATTCTGTAAAAGCTCTGCTTAAAATGGTTTTAATTGAGATTGAAGGATTGTCTGTGCAAGAAGTTTTTGTGTTTTGGTTATAGAAGCTTCAAATTGTTTTCTAAAATTGTAAGGTTTCTTTATTTTTGAATTGTTGTGGAAAAACTCAAAGGGAAACAATCTGTGATTTAAGAACTTATTTAGTTTTAAAAGCCTCTGTGTAAATTTAGAGAAAAAGAATTTTTGTAATCTTCTAGGATTTGTTTAAATTTTCCTATAGAAGTTTGTTAAATTTTATTATTATGAAGTCTGTGTAACTTTTCTTTTAAAATTAGAAAACCTTTCTTAAATTTGGGAAAACGGTTATTGTTATTGTGAAAATTCCCTTGAGAAAAAAAAAATTGGTTGCCCAGTTAAAATTTACTTGTAGATGGCTTTGTTCAGAAAATTTTCCCCCAATTTAAACTATGGATTGAAATTCTTTAATATATATATATACATTATATATACATATATATGAATATATATTGTTTATATATACATTCACATATATATATACAAGATATATATCATTATTGTAATACCCCTCCGTTTTGTTTCTTGTTCGGTTTGCTTTATGCTATGTGTGGTTGCAGTTACTTTGATACTAGATACATTTTATGATGTTTTGATCGCTACTATTGAGCGACAACTATTATTGTGTGATGTGTTGACCTAATTAGTGTTTCTCATGCTTTAATGGATTAATGATGTTGTAAAGTTATCATGTGATGTTATTACGAGATTATTGAATTATGATGGAAGTGTCAGTTTCGATGAGTGTATTGGTGAAGAAGACGGGTTTGCATCACTCGCTTGCGAGTGCCCTGTGAATCCGTAATTCTTTCTTCATGGTGTGTATTATATGCTAGATATATTGTATGATGTTTACTTGGTTGCAGGATTGCAGGTACATGACATCGACTCCACCTGGTTTCACAGGTTCGAGCGTGTCAATCCAACGGTTAAGTTGAACGGGAGATAGTAGCTAGGTAACTTGTGTCAAGTCTACACCCTAGCCATAGTGTGTCGTCAGTGGTATGTGTCGAGTCGTTCATTGCCTTGCTTTAATGTTATTTAATTATGAAGGATTCTTGATTTGGAAATAGATATTTAGAATAATTGCATTTAAATCATGTTGATGGTTATTTAATTTAAATAATGCAATGTGGATAAAATTTTATATTTAAATTAATTAATTAGATTTAATGTATTTAATTAATTAAATTTAGTCCAAAGGGGTTGAATTTAGTTATTAAATAATTAAATTAATTAATTAAACGTGATGCAAGAGAATGAGAGGAAATAAAAGAATGAAAATTAATTTTGGAATTTAATTTCAACTTGTGGGAATTAAATTAGAAATTGTAATTAAATGTTTATTTGGGAAATGAGTTTTAACTTTGGAAATTAATTTATTATTTCAAATTGCATTTTAAATTGAAAGTGGGTTTCTCGAAAATTGAAATTGAAATTAATATCTAATTTGCATGTAATGTGAATTAGGGTTGCATTAAGTATTTTTGATTTATAAGGAATAGATGTTTTAATTTTAGGGAGAAAAAAGTCTTTAGGAAAAATTCATTTTTACAGCAGAGAAGAAATTTTGGAAAATTTTGCATCAAGAAGGGTTTGAAGAAAATTTGATTGTAAAATTGATTGGAGAAAATCTTTGGAGGAGGCTTGCATCAGAAATTCATCTCTTCCTGTAGCTTCTTGAAGCAGGTTTTCCTCTTTGTGTTTTATTGTTTTTGAATGTTTTTAAAATAGTAGTGATTAAAGATTTGTTTGTTAAATCTGTTTGAGAAAAGAAATTTGTTATTAGAAGAAGAGAATTAAATAAATTTGCAGCTTTTACTTTGTGAAAATTCTTGAATGGAAAATGTGAAAACCTCAGTTGAATTTAAATAATTTGAAGAAATCAATTATTTTGTTATTGGAATTCAAACATAGAGATTGAACTATGCATTTAGAATGTTTTTAGAAAATGAAACCCTTTGTAGAAAATCAATTTAATTTGAAAACCCTATGTAGAAATTAGGTAAAAAATCTTGAGGGTTTGAAGCTTCTAAATTTAATATAGATCTGTTTTGTTATACTTGTCCTTTTATTGTTTTAGAATTCAGAAAAAATGATTAAAAGAATTAATTTGTAAAACCTCTATGAAATTTGGAAGTTTCTAGAAAAATGTTCATATGTTAGTAAATTTTTCCCCCAATTTGTTTATTGTTGAAATTCTTTATATATATATGTATATATATATATATTGTATTTGAATAAAATAATAGTTTAAATCTTGAACCGTCGCCGTACGGTGTCCTTAATAAAATTTTTGAAATTATTTAAATCGTGAATTTTTTGTTTATTGTTTAGGGTTTTCAAAATTATTGGGGGAGGCTTGGGAGGCGCTACCTCCACTGCCGCCCCCATGAGGGGACGACTGTGGAGGAAGGGCCTCCGCAGCCCCCTCTCCTCTCCCCGTACTGTTGCTGCCATGTGGGAGGCGTCGCTACCATTGGCAGCGCCCTCCACACAGTGTGTGGAGGGAGCGCTGCCCTTGGCAACGCCGTCTCCCCCTCTTTGCATTTGGCCGCCCAAAGTTTTGGGGTTCGGTTGTGCATCACACAGCCGCATCCCCAAACCTTTGAGGATCCTTGTTTGTTTTTATTTTATTTTTATTATTTGTTTTTATTTTATATTAAATATTTAGGTGGAATTTGATTTATGTAAGGGTTTTAATGTATATTTTGTTTTAAATACATTTTATACATAGATTTAGTTATAAGAATTAAATAATGTTAGAATTAATTTTATATAATGTATAATTATTGTATATATATAGAAATATATAATGATTATGAATTTGGACATTTTAATGTAGATTTTGGATTTGGGTGAATGAATTAATCTAAGTTGGAATTATTTAAATAGGTTAATTAAAATAATTAGTCTATTATTTTGAGAATGGGCATTTATCTAAAGATAATTATTTTAAATTGATTGTATCTCAAAATTATCATGTTCTATGTTGGTTTGGAAAATGGAAAGGATGTTATAAAACATATTAGTTTTATCTATAGGTAAATAACATAAGCATTTAGAAAATTATAAATCGAATATTGATATATTTTAGAATAACGTATTTGGTTAGTAAAGAATATCAATATATATATATTTGATGTAATTATTGCATGAGTATTGTTAATTGGGAGTATGTTTAATATTTATTTTTAGTTTTATTGGGCGCATGTAATTTAGTTTTGTATGATGAACTTTGAGGATAAGAATTGTTTGTATGGTCAAATAGATAAGGGAAAAGATATTTTATAATTTGTATGTTTCAAATAGAAAATCGAAAGAGATTTAGAATGTGGTTAGAAAATTGAAAAGAATTATTGTAGAAGATTTATGTTAGTTTTAAAGAAAACAATGGTTTCGACTTAAATTATTTGAACTAGTCTATCATTTATTATAAATTAAAGGCACTTATTTAGTTATTTCAATTAATTTTGAAAGGGCAATAGTTATCATGTTTTATTTCCATAGAGCAAATTAATCGTTGTGATTGGAATATTAAATAGTATATGTAATTAAATTTATTAATATAAATATTTGGTGTCTATATAATATGGAGCATATATATATATATATATATTATAAGGGTAAATTCATTATTGTATTCCATTTTAATAATATGCATGCATTATATTATTGAATAGAGATTTAAAATGGATTGATTAGTGTATATGGGTAAATGGGTAGAGAAACGATATTTTATTATGTTAAAGTGATTGCATGTTCTAAATAGGAAATTGAATGAAATGTAAGATTCGGTTAGGAAATGGAAAGAGTTTACTTACATGGAAGTGTGTCGATTTAAAAGTAAATTAAGAAGTTGTTTTATTGATGAGGCAATCAGTTATTTTATTTATTAATTTCTATTTAGATTAATTGAATCATTGTTATTGGATTGTGAAAGAGATATGGATTTAGTATATCCAAACATAGTATCTTCCTCTTGATTATCTTAAAGGAGTTAATTCTCTGTATTCAGTAAAGGGAAGTAGGTTTAATTGTTTTAGATTTCCAATAATGAAAGAGGAAATAAGGGTTATGATTATTTCAGATGATCTAGTTATTATGTCTTTGACTTTGTCAACACTACCTATTGAATGAATATGGATTTAGGAAATCCAAATATTAGATTTGATTAATGACTTGAATGCTTTTGTTGCTATGTCGTCAAGTTGCATTGTGGGTTTTGGGATGTAGTGTTAGTCCTAAATTATAAGTCTTCCAGAAGAACTTAGAGGATAAGGGTTGTTGAATCTTTATGTCAACCAGTTGCTCTACCCTTGTGTAGTGTATGGTGTATTTCTAGTTATCACCCGGTTTTCATGAACGAGGATGTTTTGTACCTCCTGAGAAAGGAGTGGACTATGTGTTTTGTTGCCTCCAAAATGTTTGGAGTGAGTTCTTATACTTGTTTCCTCCCTGGGAAGGAGTGGTTATGATTCTTAGGTTGTATGCTCTTGAGATTCCCTTGGTGATTGGTATTTGTATACGTGTATGGTTCTCTGACCATAATTGGTCTATTTTATGTCTGGAAGCAAAGTGACCTATGTCAATGATATTAGTGTTGTACCTGAGTTGTACTTGTTTAGTTCACTTGTTTGGTTATGTCAGTATGAGTCTACCTTTGGTTAGAGGTAGTAGTATCTTTGTCCATGTTATGTGGTTACTATCTCCTAGCATGGGGGTGGGCCTTCGGGTACCACATTGGTTGGGTGGAACATGCACCAAAACCGTTGGGTCCCCCTTGATCTTCAGTTCATGGAGGTGAGACATCCAGATGGACAGCTCGCGGTTCTTATTGTATTTTCTTACATTGTAATATTTCATATTGTATGAGTTATTTTATCCCTCTTATATTTATGAGGTGAGATTATGTAATTGTTATATTTTTGTACTATAGTCTCATTCTAGGAATGAGTGATGTAACTATTGGATTAAGTTAATGTTATGAGATTGTATCTTGAATGTTCATCTTATTATGCTATGTGGTATTCTCATGATGTATGATGTTTATTTCATAAAGTTTATAATGCTGTGGTTATATGTAATATGTATGTGTGGGTTTAAGTAATCCTAACCTTGTAGCCTTAGAGGTTGTTAATTAGTAAGTGAATGTGTATGTTATTGCACTTTAAAAAATAAAAAATTGGTTCACTTAAGTCGTTAATTACAACTTCCTTTAGGGTTGCAAAGCGGGGCATTACAATTATTATTTAAGAATCGTCATATGGCATAATTCATATTAAAAAAATGAGATTCGTATATTGGGAAGCGAAACCCTTATTCCCTAAATTTGTTTTCGAGGAGGAATTTTGTAAATGGAATAGTTAGGTTTGATCTACCTCATTCTGGGAATGAGTATTGTAATCTACTTTTAAGTTAATCTAATCTGGAACTTGTTATATCATATTCTTAGTGTTAGTATCTTTAATTCTTTGTAAGTATGTGAAATTAAATGTATGGTTAATATTTTAATAAATGCTTTTGTGCATGTGGTGTGTATGTTTTGGTTATAGATGTAATCTTGTCATGTTACCTTAGAGGTTGTTACGAAGTGTTGTGCATCTTCTTTGATAATAATGCACTTTTAAGAAAAAAAATTGCACGCTTCCGCATTGAGTTGCAACTTCCTTTAGGGTCTCATGGTGGGGCATTACATATATTAATATATATTATATTTTATTAATATAATATATATATATTAATATATATTATATTATTTTCTTATAAATATAGTATATTATGTCACTAAACCCTAAACCCTCTCTCTCTCTCCCTCTCTCTCCCACTCTCCATATCTCTCCCTCCCACTTTGTCTCCCTCTCCCTCTCCCTCTCCCCTCTCCCTCTATCCCTAAACCCTAAACACTAAACTCCCCTCTCTCTCTCTCCCTAAACCTCTAAACTCTCTCTCTCTCCTACACCCTAAACCCTCTATCTCTCTTTCTCCCTCCCTCTCTCTCTCTCTCTCCCTCCTCTCCCTCTCTCCCTACACCTCTCTCTCTCCCTCCCTCTAGATCCCTCTCTCCCTAAACCCTAAATCCTCTCTCTCTCTCTCTCTCCCTCCCTCTCCCTCTCTCCCTCTCCTTCCGTCTCTCCCACTCTCTCGGGTCTGTCTCTCCCTCACTCCCTTTCAAGTATTTCTCTCACTCCTCCTCTTTATTATATAATGATTAAATATATATTAAAGATCTGAGAGGAAGATGGAGACTTCAAAGGGAGTCTATGTATTAAATATATTATATTATATATTCAATATATACAATATATCTAGAATATAAATAATATATATTATAGTATATATTGTAACATATAATATATACTATAATATATCTAATATATAATATATACTATAATATATTTAATACATAATATATATTACATAATATATAGTATATATGAAATATATTATAGTATATTTATATATAATAAATTAACAATAGAATAAACGGATATCCATTTATAATGGATATCCGTTCCGTAGACTATGTATTAAATATATTATATACTATATTTAATATATAATATGTAATACCCCTTCATTTTGTTTCTTGTTCGGTTTGCTTTATGCTATGTTTGGATGCAACTACTTTGATACTGGATACATTTTGTTATGATGTTTTGATCGTTACTATTGAGCAACAACTATTTTATGTGATGTGATGTGGTTTATCTGATTATTGTTTCACATGCAGTATGGATTAATGATGTTGTAGATTTAGCATGAGATGTTATAATGTGATTATTGATTATGATGTAATGTCAGTCTTTGATGAGTGGATTGGTGAAGAGGATGGTTTCGCATCACTCGCTTGCGAGTGCCCTACGAATCTATGATTTCTTCTTCACGGTGTGTATTATATGTTGGATATACTATATTATGTTGTTTATTTGATTTCAGGTTGTAGGTACATGACATCGACTCCGCCTAGTTTCACAGGTTTGAGTGTGTCGATCCAACGGTTAAGTTGAAAGGGAGATAGTAGCTAGGTAACATGTGTCAGGTCTACACCCTAGCCTTAGTGTGTCATTAGTCTTGTTTGCTGAGTCATGTTTACTTGATTTAATGTTATATGATTCTATTAGATGCATTATTGTTAGATTAATGTTTAGAATAATTGCATTGGAAAAAGTAGTGATTATTTTAATATTAAATTAAAATTATGCTTTGATGTTATGTTTAAAAGTTTATAATGAAATTTAATTTAATTAAATTTTAATCTCAAAAGGATTAAATTTAGTTATTAAATAATTGAAATCCATTAATTAAGTTTAATTGGATTAAATTAAATTAAATTAAATCATGAGAAATTGAAAGGAAATTGAAATTGTATTTTAAATTCAATTTGGGTTTTCGAAAATTAGAAAAGAAAATAAATATCTAATTCTCTCCTTTGCATGCAAGAGGGAATTAGGGTTGTATTAGATATTTTTGGTTTTATGTGAATGCATGTTTTCAATTTTTGGGATGAGAAGTTTTGGAAGGATTCATTTTTCAGAGGATTGAAATTTTTTGAAGAATTTGCACAAGAAGGGTTTGAATCAGTTTTTAGATTTTGGGATTGGAATCGTAACACGTTTGAGGAAATTCTTGGAGGAGGCTTGTATCAAAGAAATTTCATCTTCTTCTGTAGCTTCAGATTCCAGGTTTTGTACTTCTTTGTTTAATTCAATTTTCAATTTAATGGTTTGAGAAAATTTGTTAAATTTACTGTAGGAAATTATTCAGTAAACAAAATTTGTAGATCCATTGTTGAAATTCAATATTTGTTGTGCTTTGAACATTTAGGATTTAATATGGAAATTTTACCTTTGAAGTTAGTCAGATCTGTGTTTCAAACTCAAACCCTCGTAGCAAACCTTCATTGAAAAAAAAAATTAAACAAAATTTAGATCTATTCAAAGTTCTTTTGTTTAAATTATTGATAAATCAGAAAGAATAGATTGAAGGAAATTAAATTTTCATCTTTTGAATTTTGGAAAGACATTCTGGAAAATTTAATTAATTTTGATATTACTAGGTTTTTTATATTTTTCTCAATTTTACCTATCTAAGAAATTCTGGTTAAAAAATATATAAATATATATATATTTTTATATTATATGGGTTTGCATATTATATATAAAATATATATATATATATATATATATATATATATATATATATATATATATATATATATATATATATTGTTAAATCTATTAATCTATCAAAATTATGTTGTTGAATTTTTCCATTTTCGTAATCCGTACTGGTATTCATGGCTAAAAGTTATATTTTTTTTGGTTTTGTCTCTTTTAAAAATATATATATAAAAAGAAAATTTAGTATAAAAAAAAATTTAAATCCACAAAGTGGACGGTGGCCATGACCCCATTGCCCAGATGTATTTGTGGGAGGGGCGTTGTCATGGGATAGCGCGACCACCTTTTGGGGGACGCACTGTCACATTACAGAGCCGCCCCCATAGTACTTTGACTGTGCCTCCCTTTTATGGGATTCCAACCCTTGATCTTAGTTTATTCTTTTTTTTTATTATTATATATTTTTGTGTTTGACCTTGCTTTCCTGGAACATGGAAATCCGATTCCCCTTTGAATTTAATAATTTGTATTTGGCTTTTTCTATATTTTAAATAAATTTTGGGCACCTGTGTATGGATGACTGTGTATTCGTCCGCCATCCGAGGTAGCTCGGAAATCGTGTCTGGATTTTTAGTTTTAATATTAATTATATATATAAATATTATATGATTAATATATGTATATATATATATTTATAGGTATTTATATTTTTTTACAACTAGTTATGTTTGACTTTTTCAGAATTAATTAAATACTCAGACTGGTAATTATAATTAAATAGAGTTTTTTTTTTAATTAGTATAGGATATCAGCATGTTTTTAATATAGAGTGTATATTTAAATTACATGATTATATTTAAACGTTTAAGGAATGTTACTTAATATATATGTTTAAGTATATTTATATATATGTATTGATGTTCAATTTTAGGCATATTAACACATGCAAGTAATTAGACAACAAATTAAATTGAAATTCTTATTCAGCATGATTGGATAACGTTGCAAAAAGTATTTATTTTAATGATGAAATTATTGTGTTTTAATGAAGATTTAGAATGATAGTATTTTATTTTCTGCGAGAAGCATTAGATAGGAATATGGATTTAAGATATCCAAATATAGTCTATTTCATGGTTAGTGTTTAAATTATATTAATTTCCCTTTTATTGAATGCTTTGGGAATGGGTGTGTTATGCATTGAGCAGTCTTCCAGTGAATGTGGGTCATTCCCTTGTTAAATTAAAATTTGTCTTTCCCTTGGGTAGTGTTGTATGAGTTTGTTTTCTTCCTAGTGTTGGAGTGGATTTCCTTAATGTTTGCCTCCTAGATTAGGAGAGGTTGCGTTGTTCAGATCAGTAGCACTTGAGTCACCCTTGGAGTCTAGATTTGAGTAGCGTGTTATCCATTAGAAGAGTGGATTTTGTTAGGGGCCGGAGCCCAAAGAGGTCAACCGGGTAACCTTCAAAAGTTATTTAAATAAGTGATAATTAAAGTAATGTACTTAGACGATTAGGACTAATTTCTCACTAATCAAGATAATTTTACCTCACTCATAGACACAAGTGTTTGTTTAAACTTGGGATGAGTGGGAAGGCTTGGAATGGCAAGATCAATTATCTTGTCCATACGAGAGGTAGTTGATTCCGTATGAGTGAGTATGAGGGCCTGGATTCGGTTGAGGTCACCAGGATTACTTGAGCCGGAGCCTAGGAAGAATGCTCAGAGGAGATCTCATTACTACTATGCAATGACACTCTATCTAGGACAACTGTTGTTTATTGTTTTATGTGTATGGTTCTTTGAACATACTTGATCTATTTTATGTCTGGAAGCAATGTGATCTATTTCAGTGATGTGAATGTTGTACTTGTGTTGTACTAGTGTTGAGCATTTATTTGATTATGTTAGTATGTGTCAGTATGAGTCAGCCTTTGGTTTGAGGTAGTAGATTTCTTGTCCATGTTACGTTGTTACTATCTCCTAGCATGGGGGGTGGGCCTTCAGGTACCACTTGGTTGGGTGGAACATGCACCAAAACCGTTGGGTCCCCTTATTCTTCAGTTCGTGAAAGCGAAACATCTAGTTGGACAGCTCACGGATCTTTTTATTCTTTTCTAGTACTGTTGTAATTCTATTGTAATGAGTTGTATTTACCCCTCTTGTTGTTATGAGGTGGATTTTGTAATTGTAATACTTATGTATTTTGACTCATTCTGGGAATGAGTGTTGTAATCTTGTAATGGGCGTATGTTATGGATATTCTATTCTTATCTTGTATTTACTTATGTTGAATGAATGTTTATTACTTGAGTTATTTAATGAAATGTAATTTAAATGATGTATGTTAATGGGGATTTAAGTAATCGCGGTTACGTAGCCTTAGGGGATGTTGTCAATTATTGATGAACATGTATGTTTAATTCACTTTAATAAAAAAAAATTAGTACTCTTTTGTAGTGATTTGAAACTTCCTCTAGGGTTGCGTGGTGGGGCATTACATAATATATATATATATATTATTTATTATATATTATATATATTATATAATATGTTATATATTATATGTTATATATAATATATAATATATAATATATTTAATATAGAATATAGAATATTTAATATATATTAAATACATATTATTATATTTAATATATATTATATAATATAATATATGTGAAATATACTATTGTATATTACAATACATTTATTTTATAATAAATGAGTATCCTCCTATAACAAATATTTGTTTCTCTAAGCACTTTATAACGTGAAATCTTCCTCATTTTCACGAACCCTACCTTATTTTCACAACCTCCAGTATGTGATTTTTGCATTTTTTCTCATTTTTTTTGTTAATTAGTGATTAATTTAAGGTTTTTTTTGCATTTTTTTAAATAATTTTATTGATTTTCTTTTATTTCTATCTAAACTTACAAATAAATTTGAAACTTTAGTTAGTGGAAAACAAATAAAAAACATCAAACATAACAATTGAACATTAATTACTGGAGAAAAAGCAGAAAATTTAACCTAAAACACTAAACAAACATAAAATATAACCTTCATTACCCCTTTTTTGCATTTTTTTAAACTGTTTTACATTCTTGTCTATTTTTACTTCATCTTTATCAATTATTCTCATTTTTTTCTTAAATTAGTAATTCTTTGCTAAACAATTTGTTTTTTAATTTTTTAATTGTTTTGACTCTCCTCAGCTCTCAAAATAGAAACGATCCTTATTGTAAGTGCTCTAAATTTCCAATACTTTGTGAGTTTGGATCCATTGTTAGTATTGAACAATCAAAACTTGTCCCTACAGCCATAGGAAAATGGGAAAAGTGAATGGGTAATAATCGATGGGCTATGCATGAGGCTATCGTATTGTATCATATACAAATAATAACCTTTCGCACAACCCATTGATTATTGTCCATTAACTTTGCCCATTTCCCTATGGTTGCAGGGACAAGTTTTGTTTAACCATTACAAACTATGTATATAGTCTCACAAAATATTGGCAATTTGGAGCTTAACATTTCCACCAAGTTGTTGAATCAATTTGGAGCAAGTAACACTTCCACCTTTGTTGAATCAATTTGGAGCTTAACACTTCCACGTTGCAGCGAGGTAAAAATTTAATGTATTCTTAAATGAAATTTCACATCACTTTAACAATTATTTTTTTTCCATTTACATGCCTTAAACATAAAGGAGCTTTACACATTTTTTCATTTGTACTCAATCAAGTCATTTCTATTGAATGGTTTAACGGGATCTTTAAACATGTATCTTACATTTTCAAATTACAAATTTAATGCAGGTTCAATTATAACTAAATAATGGATCGACACCCTCCAGCTCCACCCACTCCACCTCATAACCCCCCACCCCCACCTACATTTGATGGTGCTTGCTTTCGAGAACAAGTCGATGTGAATTTTAGAACCGTTCAAGATCAAGTTAATGCCATTCAAAATTAAGAATGTGTTCACCCATTATTGAGGAATTTTGCATCAAAAATGAAAATTGTTGTTGATGCAGTTAGGTCCATGGAAATGGACTTATACGAGAATCAAAGATGGCTAGAGGAAAGGAGACAATCTCAATCTAAAGAGGAAAACACAAAGAAGTGAAGAGATGTAACTAAGAGTTGCAAAACTTTCTTAAGATAATGATCTTATTTTTATAAAAAAATTGATCTTGGATGGATATTTTATAAAGAATTTTGTTGGATGGATATTTTATAAACAATTGGGTTGGATGGATATTTTTAGTGTTGAATTTATGAATATAATAGTATAATGATGAGACAAAAATTTAGTAATAAACATTGAATCAACTATTAATTTAGTGTTTTTTTATATATAGTGAACTTATTCATGCATCATGGTTGACTGATGTCTTATTTATTGATTATAATTATTGTATAGATTTAACATTAACAATATAATTAACATGTATCTTGATGTATTTTAAGGATTTTGTTTGAAACTTGCATCAAACCCCTTTGGTGTAAATAATATTCTTGTTTATGTATCATGATTCCAAAGATAGTGATTTTTATTCATGATCATTTTATATTTTACATGAATTATCTAATGACATGTTATTCAACTTGAAGGTTTTAATGGCATGAATATTGAATTGAGTTGTAATGGTTTTTTTTATGGTTGTAACACTTCCTATTCTAGATGGTACCAACACGGGAAAACACTCTCCCTCTCAACTCTCTCCCTCTCCCTCTCTCTTTGATCTCTCCCTCCCTCTCTCTCTCTCTCTCCCTCTCTCTCTCTCTGTCTCTACCTCCCTCTATTTATCTCAAATCTCTATCTGTCTTTCCCTCTCACTCTCAGGTCCCTCCCCCTCTCTCTCTCAAGTCTCTCAGAGCTTCCTCTCTCCCTCCATCTCTCCCTCTCAACTCTCTCTCTCTCTGGTTTTTCTCTCTTTCTCTCTCTCCCTCTCACTCTTAGGCCCCCTGTCTCTCTCAAGTATCTCTCTTGGACTCTCTCCCTCCCTCTCTCCATTTGAAGAATCTCTCTCTCTCTCTATCCCTCTCAATTATTTCACTCTCACTCTCTCCCTCTCAATTCTATCTCTCTCTCTCCTTCTCAATTATATCTCTCTCTCTCTCTCATTCCCTCTCTCCCTCCCTCTCTCTCTCTCTCTCTCTCTCTCTCTCTCTCTCTCTCCCCCATCCCTCTCAATTCTCTCACTCCCTCATAGGTTTGTCTCTCTCCCTCTCTCTCAAGTCCCTCCCACCCTCTCTCTCTTGTGAATTGGTTGCACATCAATAAATATATAATATATAATATATACTATATATTAAATATATTATATAATATATAATATATATTACATAATATTAATATAATATTTCATATTTCATATGTATACTATATAATATATAATATATAATATATTACATATACTACATATTATATAATACATAATATTATATATTATTAATATACTATATATAATATGTATTATAAATAATATAAGTAAATATAAATAACGGATATTTGTTACGTAACAGATATCCATTATACATGGATATTCATCTTGGTTTTGTATTACCAAACTAAAATAGATATTGGCTTGAGATTTGGTTTGAAATTACTTTACCTGCAAAGTCAACCCAAAAAATGTGTTTTTGAAAAAAAAATTTAGTTATCTGATGTTTGCCCTTGTGGCTGACGATTTTTTTTTTACCCGAATTTCATCAAACGAAAAGGGTTTTTAGAAAAAATTGTGAGCTTTCCACCAATATAAATTTTGCCTTATTTTGAATTTAATAAGTAATTATTATTGATTTTCTACCTACTTTATGTCTAAAGTCTTGATTGATAGGCTGATTGAAAACTTCTATAACTTTACAAATACTTAACATTTTTTGAATCTACAAGATGCACCACATTCTATGCTTCGCATACTATAGGATAAAAAAAAATTGAATTTCATAATTTTTTGACCAAGTTATGATGGTCTGACACAAACATTTTAATAATTCTGAAAATTTCTAATACAAAAATCATAACTAATTATTTACATGGAAAAAAATTACAAATTTTTTTTTGGCACATCCATACATGTGTCCTCTATTTATATTGAAAAATTCAGAAAAAAAAAAAAAATTCTTGTACTTAGGGTGGTCAGACATACACCTTCTTCTTATCTTTTTCCTAAAAATTTAATACCATTGCATTGAAATTTCAAATTTTCTCCAAACAAATTTACTTTTTTCCAAAAAAGGAATAGTAGCCAAGAAACTACATTCAATTTTCAACAACTTTTGTTCTTACATATTTTTCATATTATGTTAATAACCTATTCAAATTTTATGTCAAGTTGCCTAACTCTGATTTTATGAATTTTCATCGCCACTTAGAGGCCTAATTTGGACCCCCATGATCCTGCACATACCCAACCATATCCTTCTCCATTGGCTGGAAGAATGCATTCTTAATTTTTTGATGCATGATATCAGCTCTCTCTTCTGCTCTATGTCGGTGTTTTTTTATTAAAACCCAAGCAGACTTCCCGAGAGCTTCTATGAACTTGCCACATTCAATGATAAAATTTTAGGAAGCGATTGGCCAACTCGACGAGAAGAAGCGATAATGTTAATTCTCCTACACTTCGGGCTCTGTAAGATCCAGGGGGTACTCCCTAAAATGTGCTTCTCAAATACAAATTAAACAATCTCAAATGCACATTTCCGAACAACAGATAGATTCTCCATCGACACTAAAAGGATAAAATCATTCTAGAAATTGCCAATTCCTTGAAAGACTTGAATCCTACTAGCAGAGAATCGTAAACACAACTAAATTAGGTTCATAAGAAATATTTGAATAAATGTTCTAAAATCAAAGCCCAATACATGAGAAACATAACCATAATTTGAATAACACTGCCATATCCTAAAGCACGGAGTCAAATGAGAAAGAGTTGAACTACAGGGAAAATTTCATCTTAAACAATTATGATTTGTATGAATTTCATTACAATCCACATATCGGTATCGAAATCTATCACTACTTTATGAATCCAGCTGCTAACTTGCATGAACTTGCACATTAAATGAAGCATTTAATTGATCCTTTAAAGAAGAGACATCATTAAAACATAATTCACAGTAAAGAACAATGAAGATCAACGAAAATAGTCTTGGACTAATATTTCATTAATAATTCACACAAGATATCACAACAGGAGAGAAAATAGACTCGAGAGATTTTCATATTTAATACAAACATGCCTAAGAACCCCATCATTGACCAAGTTCATTTATCTGACTCTAGACTTTAACACAAGGACTCATAATTCATACTCTTTGTGTTAGAAAATTCCACTCTCTCAAATCTCGGCATCAACAAAAGACCCTGTACCATGGCCCATAATTCCCTTTTATTAAACAAGGGAGGAAAAAAAGCTTTAGGCCAAAGGGTACACATGTTCATTTCTAATTGGATTGCAAATTCCCAATACAATTATATTTGAATCCTGCAATTGGAGGGAAAAGACATAAGACAAAAATAATCATCAATTGTTGCAGAGAAGGAAACCCGTGTTCCAAAAGGCACTTCATTCACATCAAAGGCATATTTAACTGTTGCAACACTTTATTCCACCTCGAAAAATTCTACCTAAAGGCAGGAGAAGCGTGTGTATTTTAAAATGTAACTTTTGAGGCTAGACCTATATTTTACATGACCAAGTCACACTTCTCAACCTTAGTGCTCATATTTCAAACTCATCACTAAACACTTTTTTCCATAATTCAAAATCTTCCTCAAATGACCACTTAAAACCAATAACCTAATTAATTTTATCTCTATATGGTGCATACTTTACCATTACTGAAGTGGCCTCCTTATCAAAATCTTCAAAGAAACTAATAAAAAATGATAATTTCTCAAGTGTATTCTCCAGCATACCAATATCAAAATTCCTGCATGTTTCATGTGTCTGAGCTATCATTAAATTAGTCATTTGATCCTTCCAAATTTGCAATGGTTTCACCTCATGATGACTATGCAGAATTTGTGGTAATGGAGTTAAGTCCATTCCATCATACTTGGCCTTCAACTATTTGGTCTTTAATTCCATAGGGGCAACATACCCCTGAAACGTTTGCTCCACAATCCCTTTGAAAAATTGATAATTTGGCATAACCATAGGATACTTATCCCCATGTTTCTTTTCTCCTACTACCATGAATGTTAGTTTCTCAATTCTAGGGCTCCATCTATCTAGCAATGGGGTGTCCAAATCTTTATCTCTTGGGAACATCTTGAGTTCTTACAACATTAGAGCATAACTTGCATGAACACTATTTAATTTTCCCTGGACTCTCTTTTTCAAGTGTCTCAAAACAATATCCACAATCACCGAATTGCTTTTCCCCACTGATTTCTGGATTTGTTGCACCATCTCTTTATACTCCTCAACCTGACAAATAAAAATTCCCTAGAGAGTCCTCCTCTTGGGCTATTATCTTTTTCAATTGTGATAGGCACTTGTCCCATATTATATGGAACAATAGCTAAGGAATTTCCTTGTGAAGAGGGCTAAGGTTGCTCCACTGGTGGGTCAAAAATAGTGCGACTAGAGCTAGATTGCCCTTGAGACTTCAATGCCTCCATTTGTTGCTTCAGTAATGCCAACTCAATTTCTAACTCTGCCATCTTTTGTTGACTCCTAAATTTAATAAATAATAAGGTCATTATATTGGCCCCTCAAAGTATCCCGATCCTTAGTCAAATCCTCAATAGTTGCCCTAGTGAACTTGGCAACATTCACTACCATATCTGAAACCTCCAATGTTGGAGTATCAACAAGTCTTCTTACAACCAGGTGATCACTGAAATCAGATGGTTCCACAACTATTGGCTTCCTAGACCCAGTAGATAAATACCAAATTTCTAAGGCATCCCACTCCTCACTAAAGGTTGGCCCTTTAAGTGCCAATGTAGCTTCTTCATTGGTTGCACGAAGTGACCTATTGGACCTTCTTATTGTGTCGAATACCATAGCATCAACAATATCCCACTTAGGAAGTAACAGTACTTCATTCTTCTGTACCAATGCTTGGCCTTGCTCTGGTGTTATCTCTTTGAATCTCTCCTTAATCTACAACCTGATATTGGATTGAATTACTTGTTTTGAGAGCTCAGGGTGCAAAATTATTTCTTGAGCTACCTTCTCACCATATAGTGAAACATATGCCCTCCATACAAAATCCTTAAAAGATTTCATTTTGATAAAAGAATCATCCATCATGAATTATCTGCAAGTCTCCATCCTCAGGTCATCATTGTTGGTTATCCCTCGTATTTCATCTTTTCCCAACCTTAAAGCAACTGCTCCAGAACTTGATGAAATGTATTATGGAAAAGACGACATTCTCTGATGCATATCATTAGGAGTGACCAATATCTCTTCATCATCATCATCAGGTTACTCAACCATCCTTATTCTTTCAATTTTATGTTTCTTTGGTGATGATGGAATTTTTGACCAGAAGGCCTCAGAGGGGAATCCAGATCAACAATATTAGGCAATGGTTTCCCTAAAGATGATGGTACATCACTCTTAGCAACTTCCTTATCCATACTTCCCCTCTTCCTAGAAAATATCCTAATCCTTTTTGAGGGTTGATAAGTAGGTATTTCCTCCAAACTTACCTCAAGGTATTCTTGAATAGTTTGTGACTTTCCCTTATCCTTAACAACCTGCTCGTCCTTCAAAACCCCCACTAAAATTTCAAAATTATCAATAGCATACATAGCCATATTCAACTCACCACTAATATTTGGTATGGGATTAAAAGCAGGTATCTTTTCTCGCTACTTCTTCACCATCTTGGTAAAGTAAATATCTTTTTCTTTTCTCTCTTCTTGTATCTCCAAATAAAAAAAATCATGATAATAGCCTCAGGAAAATAGAAATTGCGGGTGAAAGTTCCAGTTTGGTGTTTGGCCTTCATTTGAGAAATGAAACCCTCAGCGTCATGATTCCTAGGGTGTACTTTCTTTAATCCATAAGGTCTAAGAAATATATACAAATCCTCACATCCCCTCTTTGCCATAACAAAGTTAGAAAATGTCGTATACTCAGGAAAGAAAGATCCCTTCTTTTGTTCTACTGGAAAATGTGCATCCTGAGCACACCCCAACTTTCTCATGATTTCTAAAAATCCAATTCTTAGAGGCACATACCTAGGTAAAACATATGGGTTGATATTAGTGTCATATACCCTGAATGTTGTTGTATTATGATAAGGGATAATATCTCCCCAATTATGTGTCAAATTTAACTCAGGTCTCCTTTCCACTGGCCTCAAGAAGTCATGAATCTCCTTAGTAATTTTGGGTAGATTATAAACCAAAGCTCTTCTCAATTTGGACCCAAAAACATTATGGAATGCCACATAATCAAATTTATCATCATGCCTATCAAGGACCCTGGTCCAATATTGGACATCCATGTCAACATCATCTTCTTTCTTCTTCAATTCCATATCCCACCCAAAAACTGTCTAGCCCTTATACAAAAACATGTGCATCAACAATAATTCAATATGAAACCAACCAAAGTTCTTCCTTCCTTAAGGGCCACTAAACACCCATGCATTTTGTCTGCCAAATAAGTGACAAAATCATATACCGCATTAAAACCTGGATGTTGGATATTTACGTCCATGTACATGATGTCAGTAGGAAGAGTAGTCTTCAAGCTAATTCCAAGAACCTGACACAAGGAATAAACTGTCTTCCTGAGATAATTACAAAAGTAATTTACAAGAAAGGGCTCCGGAAATTTTTTACCAATCACTATCTTCTTATTCTTTCCATCTTCCAGTGATTTCCAAATGACGTATCAGCAAAGATGTTCTAAACAAACCCTTAGTATTTTTGTATTCTTCTCTGAAAACCTTAAGATCAATAGTAACCATATCCCGACTCCATTCATGCAAATCAAAGATCTATGCAATATCCTCCCTCATTATATCCACCATTTCTATAGTAGAAGATGTCCTAATGACTCTGGTTATAGGGTCATATATTGCAACAACATCTTTTAACAAATCTACATCCAGATAGATATATGGGACCACCAGATTACCAAGATCCAACCTCCAAGGGTTACACAGAGGAGCACACAAATTCCTATTTCCAAACCAATTTGAGAACAATTTCCATCCAACATATGGTAGCTCAGCATTCTGAATTGCACAATTTTTTTCAATTAACCCTTCCAAGAGTAAGGGCCCATAAAACAAATAATTTCCCTTGAGCTTTTTGTTGGTAGAGGCTTTTAACAAGTCTATAACATCCTAGGAAAGGGACCTAGTAGAGGTTTCAAAGCCAGAGCTTCGGGCCTATGGTGCCATTTACACAAGACATAACATGGTTTGAGCTAGGGTTTTTTAATATCAGACAATTATAGCCTACACCCAATACTTCATAATTCAAGAATCTTTAGCAATTATTAGGACAAGCTTTAAAAAATATTTTAATAAAATTAGCCAATACAATCCTTTAGGAACAAAAAAACATTGTCGATATTTTTTTCAAACAACCATAAGACCTTCTGAAAACACAAGATATGGTATGTATGTTACTTACGGTTTTGCCTACAAAATATGTCAATGGTAGTGATGTTGAATTTTCACGAAAATGGCTCACCTTGCTTGGTACTATGAAATTCTTCTTTGGTGTGGAAATACGCACAAAAATAGCAATTCAATGGTCTTTTAGCATTTAATTTTGGGAGTACAGTTTGAACTCAACCATTACTATTTACTCATGCAAGATAAACTGGCTATAGTACAACACCAGCTTATTTTAAATACCAGTCGTTGATCTAAATCTATGTAAGCCAAAAAGAATGACTCACATCGAGTCAATATGGTTTGAAAATTCCATGTTTGTTCACCAAAACTCAGGCAAATAGAAATCCACCTACAGGACACCACCTTAGCACGAACAAGTCCCACCTCGATCGAATCTCGTACAACATCGGTGTCCACGAGTCAAAAATTTGCACACCTCACAACATTATAAAAAATGGTGTTTTAATTGCACGAGGTCAGCGAGGAACGGCCATGGTGTGTTGTTAAAAGACAATTGTTAGCATCAGTGTCCTTCATCAGTCAGCGAACAAGGACTAGGCCCCACAATCACAGGCGACAGATGGCAACAACTCGCATACCTCACAACATTATTGTGACGTCATCAAAAACCTTGTGAGGCCAACAAGGAATGGTAAGGATGTGAATCATTCCATATGATGGTTATTAAACATGCACATCCAAAAACGTTATTCATAAAAAAGGGGAATGACTAGGCAGACAGGGAAATGACCCTCGAGGCAGAGCATTTTAAACATTGGTCTAAAATTGAATCGTCCTGATACTAAGGGAAGAAAAAAAATATTGTTTGAGAGAAATAAGATTGAAAGGGTAGGTAAAGAGGGGTCGATAATGGAATGACTAAAAGGGTTCAAATCACAACTTATGCAACCAACAACCTACAATAATAAGTTAATGCATGAATAGAAAAGCCAAGACCAAATTTTATGGCAAAAACAAAAACCACAAGAAAAACCAATAGAGCTAAGCACCAAGGACACAATAATCAAGCAGACTCCTAGAAAAAATTAAAAGCTCCACCAGTGGCTCCGACTGGGGATGCATGCCCCCTATGGGCATAGCAAGATTCTAGAATCTTTGGAGAGCAGACCAAACATAGAGAGAACCAAAACCAAGGACTTGTCCGAACAAGACAAGTAGACAAAGAAAAATCAAACAAACCTATATACACTACTTACATGATTATACATCATACATGCAAAAAGGCTATTTAAAGAGAAATAGTATTTCAATAACTATCCATGTACTGGTAGTTCCAGAACTTCACCTGCGAGTGATTACAAGAAATATGAATCCTCCCCATGTATGTCCACAATTATGTATGGGCCTAGCCATAGGGGATCAAACTTTCCATGTTTGCCTTTATCCTTTGATCTTGCATTCCAAAGAAACACCATCACTCCCACATCAAACTTTCTTGCAATTTCCTTCTTATCATAGAGGTGCTTCAGTTGAAGCTGAAATTTTTCATTTCTCTTGTGAGCCTCTCTTTGAGTTTCATCTAGTTGATTCAATTCCTCCATTTTGTGTTGCATTTCATCGCACACATCATCATCATATTCCTAGACAAACTCATACATCTTCAAAAAATTGTTTTGCGGTATATGTGATTCCACCCCATAGACAAGGTTAAAAGATGAATAACTAATTGCTTTCTTGATAGTTTTTTTGTCAACCCATAGTGCTAATTTCAATTTTGAATCCCAAGCCTTCTTATTTTTCTCAATCATACGCTTACTAATATTCATTAGGCTCTTATTGCTAGAATTTTCCTATCTGTTTCCTTGGGGGTGTTATAGAGAAGAGTATGAAATAATTATACCATATTGATTACAAAAATCAAAAAATTTCTTACATCTATAGCACATTGCATTGTCTGAAACAATTCTTTCAGGTACCCCAAATCTACTTAAGATATTATTAGTCAAAAAATCAATGACTACTTTACTCGAGGCCCTTTTGGTTGGGATTTCTTCAATCCATTTAGTAAAATAGTCGGTTGCCACCAATATCCATGCATGTCCCACTAGATTTTTCAAATATTTCTCCTATGAAATCAATGCCCCATTGCTAGAAAGGGGCTAGAGTAGACACTAGCCTCAATGGAAAATTACCAGAAAACTTCAACTTCCTAGCAAACCTCTAACAAGCATCACATCTTTGAATACAGTAGGCCACAAAAAATGAGCTCTTCTAATCTTGTGAGTTGTTGTCTTATCCATGTAGTGGCCTTCACAAGCTCCTTTGTGCATTTCTACCAATAGATCCCCAACTTGATATCCATCCACACATCTAAGTATAACACCCTTAGCGATCCTCCACCAAAGCTCACCATCAATAATGACATACTTAATTACTTGTAATTTGAGGGTCCTTTTCTCATTAAGTGGCATACCTTCAGGACACTGCATTGTCTGTAGATATTCAACAATTCTTCTATACCAGCCACAAGTTTGCATATCACAAATAGGTGCAATATTCCTTTGTTCTATCTGGTTTATTTGATTATCCTCTAAGTTGGCCTCACCCATTAATTTGGCTAAGCCCTGACCTCTCACAAGCTTGGTGATTTGTATGTCAATATTAAATTCCTAGATCCTGTTTATCCATCTACACCACCTTCTTGTAGTCTCCTATTGAGTGAAGATATCCTTAATTGCAGTTGTTGGGACATATTCGACAATAGTTGCTCCCATCAGGTAAGGCTTGAAATTATTAACTACTTTCACCAGAGCATACGCTTTCTTCTTTGTTATATCATACTTTAATTCTACAGCCTGCAATGATTCATTAAAAAAATGCAATTGGCTGCTCAAAACCATTATTTTTTTTTTTGCAATAAAACCCTAGCTATAGTGTGAAAAGAAGCAAAGGTACACAACTGAAAAGGTTTTGAGTAATCAGGTGATTTAAGAACAAGGGCCTACTTGATAGCATCTTTAATAGGTTGAAAATATTTGGAAGGCTCCTCTATCCATACTATATTTTCTCCCTTTTAAGCATTTTAGAAATTGGGCGAACAGTCTCCACAAAATTTGTAACAAATCTCCTTAGAAAATTAATCTACTCAAAGAAATATTGAATACCTTTTACATTTTTTGGTTGTGTGATTTTTTCAATAGTTGCCACTCTTTTTTGGATCAATTTGAACCCCATCCTTTGAGACAATATGCCCTAGAATCTTTCCTTCTTTTACCTCAAACACACACTTCTTAGGGTTCAAAGATATCCATATTCCAAAGCTCCAATAAAAATCTTTTATAAATGAGAACAATGGTCATCTGTGTCCTTTCTATGAGCAGTAAGATTATCCTGATATATTGCAAGGAATAGGTCAATAAAATCTGCAAAGGCTACATCCATAGCCCTTTGAAAAGTTGCACTAGCATTCATTAGTCCAAATGGAATTCTCACATAAATATATGTCCCCCATGGTGTAGTAAAAGCATTCTTGAACTTCTCAGACTCCTTGACCATTACTTGGTTATAGCCAAAAAACCCATCCATCATGGAGAGCAGTTCACACCCTATGACTTTTTGCAGCATAGATTCCATATTAGACACTGGGTAATTATCTATCAAGAAAGCAAGATTCAAATTTCTAAAATCAACATAATATCCCCATTTTTCTTTCTTATAGGCACGAAGTTGGAAACCCAAGATGAGTGCCTAATAGGTTTAATGATTCTTGCATCCCTTAATTTGGCAAGCTCTTCCTACATTTTGGGTTGTAAGGTTGGGTTAATTGGCCCATGTTTCTATCTGAATGGCTTCATATCTGGTTTTAATGGGATTTCATGCTAGAAGAGATCCCCCCTTTATGCTTTGAGGTCCCATATGACTAGGAAAAAATATGTCTATATTTTCTAAGTAGGGTAATCAACATGTTTCTAATGTGTGGCTTCATTTTCTTTCCAATATAAACCTTCTTAGGAGCACTTTCCATTCCCAGGTTTATTTCTTCTAAGTCTTCCTTGTGAGAGGGTGTCTGCTTGGCATTTGACTTATCAGGGCCATCAAAAACCTTTTCAAGTGCAGCCAAACCTCGGGGAATGGTATTTTTAAAAGTTGAATTACATCATTCCCGAATAGGGTTTATTTCCCATCAATCTCAGTTACAAATGAGCCAAAGTCAATTTCTTGGCTCTCATATTGATCAACACAATGCAGAAACTTCAAAATATTTGTGTTATCATCAAATACCTTCCAGTTGCAAATATTATTCGGTACTATAGGCCTGGTTTTTATTTATATTTGTGAGATGCCACCAAAGGTGACATCATCAAGTTTAACAGCTATGTTGGCTAATAAGTCAGCCCTGGCATTTTTCCCCCTCTTGACCCATTCAATGCCAAAAGCATCAAAGGCCTCAATGGTATCCCACACTGCATTTCTATATTGCCTAAGTCTTTTATTCTTAGCTGCAAAATGAGATCTAATCTAGGAAACAACCAACTCAGAGTCTCCCAATACTTCTAATGCCTTGATACCATGCTTTGAAGCTAGCTTCAAACCAAGTATAAGAGCCTCATATTCAGCGACATTGTTAGTACAAGAAAATTGCAACAAGAAAGAATAATTGAATGTTTTACCTTGAGGGGAAGTAAAAAATATTCCTACTCTTGAGCCATCTTTGGAACATGCCCTATCAAAATGCATTATCCAAAAGTCATCTTATGATGATACCTTTAGCACTTATTTATCAATAGGTGCTAGTTGGATTTCTTCTTCTGGTTTATCTTCCTCAACATGAAATTTTTCTAAATTTTTCTCCACAAAGTTGATTCTGACAGGCTCCAGTGGCTCCTCCACATTCACAATCATATGAGGGGCACTTTTTTCCCTATTCACTTTAACATCTCTCTTCTTAATAGAGAACTTAGCAAAAGATAAATCACATTGTATGCTCCCACCCATTGAAGCACTCCAAGGCCGAGATAACAACATCCCATAAGTAGGTGGGATATCCACCATTGTGACACTCATGTGTAACTCCTTTTCAGGGAATTCTACCAATATTTATGGAACATCATTTATAATCCCTATGACAGGCACTTCCCAAGAATCCATTGCATAGAATTTACCATATGTACTATCTATTTTTAAGCCCATTGCATGCATTATCTTTACTGGCATCACATTATTAGAAGCTCCTGAATCAATCAAATAATTTCTCAACATTTTTCCATCAATGATCAGGCTCAAGAAAAACGGATTCACATGGTTGGGGTTAGTTGTGATAGTAGTTCCTAGATATATTTGAGGGCTATCAATGGTAATTTCTTCCACAATATATGGCTTTTCTTGATCCTTATTTGAGTCAGTCTGATCAGAGATCACCTTTCCCCTTTTACTTGTAGGAATGATATTAATGAGTGCAACAGTTTTATCCTTATTTTCATCTATTCGCATCATTTCAAAAAATGGAACAGTAAACCTAACCTAAGAAAGTACTTGGAACATATCTATTGTAGTGTATTTTGGTAATTCAGGAAAAATGATGTCCTCAGAAAATTCCTTTTCTTTTCCCCTAGGATTTTCATCATCATGAGGGTGTTGATTACTGACCTTCATATTTTTGGAGACAACTTCACCATTTATCTTGGTTTTGTCCACTTTCTTTTCCCATATCCTAGGCTCTCTAGTTTCCTTGGGCTTTGAATCCACATTCTTAGCCTCTGCCTTGATAGTTGTTCCAGCTACATATTTCTCCTTTACAAACAGACTGCAAGGCTTACCTGAATCATTCAAAACACTTCGATTTCTTAATTTTATGTTGTTCCTTGCCCTAGCAACCAGAGCAACTATATATTTTTCAATATTCTCATCAGATGGTCTTCTCAAAACAGTAATGTCTATCTCCAATTCATTTACAAAACAATCACCATTATCTCCTTCATTTGAAAACACTTACTGGTGATGTACATCATTTTTTTTTCTTTAATGATCAACATCTCTTCCACATGGTTCATCATCTGAGGAATAATCCCCATAAGCCAAATTAGTTGGACCTAGCAGTACATTAGTCATTGTATCATAATTATGGGGAGACTGAGCATCTCCCTGGTCATCTTGAGATTCCACCATTGATTGCACTAATGCACACTATTGTGAAGAATGTGGCATCCCACATACCTCGCACCATGGTAAAATTTATGTTACATTCGTAGAATGCTTATCCAGGGGATCAGGTGAAATTTGATTATTTCTCTAATTTTTGTGCATGGGCTTCCCATTATTCCAGTTAGTGTTATAGGGATAATCTTCCAATTTGGGAGGCCTTTCATTCCTTTGGAAATGGGGATTTTCATTTTTTTCTTTCTTTTGCAGCAGGGTAAGGACCTAATCTATCTTTTCATCAGCAACCGTAGGTTTAGCAACCTTCTCGGTTTTGTTTTTGTGCCTTTAGAAGCTTTGGGATCCTCCCTTCTTCCCACTTTGCCAGAAGCTCTTCTATTATTTTCAATATTTACTGTCATCTTATATGCGTGTCTCAAATTCTGAGGATCTTTATCTCTTAGTAGATAGCACATTTTAGCATCATAGGAATTACAATATAAAACTAGGCATGCACTTTCATTAGGCCTTAAGTATGCAGGAAATATTTTCATAGCTTTCTGGAAGCGAGTGTTAAACTTAGTAACCAGATCATTATATCCCTTGGTAATTTCTAGAATCAATACTAGCATCTGGTAACCCTCTATACCAATCTCTAGAATCCTCAACCAATGACAGCACAAAATATTTCATTGCTACATCATCATCCCATAACTCAAAATCTTCAACAAAACCTTGGAAATTTTTTAGATGATCTTCCCCACTAAAAGCATTATTACCAATAAATTTTGGGAGATGTTTTCGTGCATTATCAGGGACTAGATTTGGGTACCCCTGAATGTTGCCAAAACAAAGTTGTCTATATCTATCAACATGGGGTGCTCCCATAACACATCCATTCCTTGGGGTATCTTGTTGCTCAACATCCTTCTTATTACTCCCCTCTTTATCTTTCCCATTACTACCATCCTTTCTAGTTTTACCAACTCTTCCCTCTTCATCCTTTGAGTAGGAACTACTACTCTTGTGACCACCTCCAGCTCCACCACCTTGGTTACCGCCACCACCCCCTTCAAGGATTTTCTTTTCAGAATTCTTACTTAGTCAATCATTTTCACTTTGTCCTGAACCAAAGGCTTCAAGGGTAGGTGTAGACATCTTTAAGAAAGCTATTTTTCTTGCCATTTCGGCATTGGCAGCTTCTATCTCTACCTTCCTCAAATTAACCCGCAACTGATCATTTATCAATTGTAGTGTCAGGAGTTTAGGGTTTGGGGGGAAATCTAATGGCCTGGGATAATTTTTGACCCCTTTGTTAGCAACATTATTTGTTTCAATATTCGCATCAACATTGCTCTTAGAATTAAAAAAACCATGGGAAATTTTCTTGGATTGGTCAATAGGGGCTTTCCATGATCCACAAAGGTTGCCTTCTTAGATCCAACAAATGGATCAGAGGTTTTAGTAGTCGGGATAGAAGAGCTATATGTAGCAGTGGCAGAGGTCCCCATAGAAATTGTTTCCTTAGGCACCTCACAAGTCCTTTCAGCAGCTACCTTAGCTACCTTTTATTTAAAGGATTTTCGCTTAGCAGCATCTTCTCTCATCTTTTCCACTTTATTTTTTTGAGAATTTCTCTCGAGCTGCTTGGCTCAAAATATTTCTCGATCCTCTTTTCTTTTCTTATCCCTACTATCCTCCACCTCGCAACCTCTTTTCTTCTTCAATCAAGGTTTGCATATCCTTATCTATATCAGTTTCATTTTTAAGGATATCTTCTACCTCACTTGGAGTAGGAGTATAATAAGGTTGTTCTATCTTATCTTCATCCTGAAGAAAAAGTACCTCCTCATCCAGAGAAGCCCCTCATGGTTTGAAATTTTGTCTAGTGAAAATAGACATAGCACAAGGTGTTATGGCCTTTGGGAACTGTTTATCTTGTTCTGAGAAACCCCAACTTTCTTCCTCTTTAGACATATCATTTTCAACCTCACAAGTCATTGCAATAGGAAAACTACCATGATCCATATTAGATATAACAACTTTGGAAGAATCTCCACTGATAAAATCACTATTTACCTCAACATTTAAAGTAGGAGAGGAAACAACAGGAGACAAAATAGACTTACTTGGTGTATCATTTACTTTCACCCATCTTTTGTCCTGTCCAGGTTCAAGGTCTAGCATTGGCTCTGAATTATTCTTTGAATATATTTGAGTATTATTGATGGCTTTAGGTGCACAAGGACCTTCCTTTGCATGTTTCTTTTGGTAATTTATATTAATATTCATGTTCGAGATATCAGATTCACCACCCAAAATGTTGGGAATTATGAAGTGATTGCACTTCTATTTTTCACTCATGACTTTGGATAAGATCCTAAACATTACTTGACACACTAACAAAGAACATACATAGACTAGAATCATGTGCTAGACATGAAAAATATACTCACAATTTAAAACAACTATTCTCCTGTAGTGAAGAATATCATGACAAATGACTGAATATACCGGATCTGCACTAGAGACTCTGAATTTGATAGGTCCCCAGTGGAGTCTCCATTATGTTGGTGTTTTTTATTACAATCCAAGCGGACTTACTGAGAGCTTCTATGAACTTGTCATGCTCAATGATAAAATTTTAGGAAGTGATTGGCCAACTCGACGAGAAGAAGCAATAATGTTAATTCTCCTACACTTCGGGCTATGTAAGACCTAGGTGGTACTCCCTAAAATGTGCTTCTTAAATACAAATTAAACAATCTCAAATGCACATTTCTGAACAACAAATAGATTCTCCATCGACACTAAAAGGATAAAATCCTTCTAGAAATTGGAAATTCCTTGAAAGACTCGAATCCTACTATGAGAGAATCATAAACACAACTAAAATAGGTTGATAAAAATCATTTGAATAAATGTTCTAAAATCAAAGCCCAAGACATGAGAAACATAACCATAATTTGAATACCAGTGCCATATCCTAAACCACAGAGTCAAATGAGAAAGAGTTGAACTACAGGGAAAATTTCATCTTACCAATTATGATTTGTATGAATTCCATTACAATCCAAGTATCAGTATTGAAATCTATCACTACTTTATGAATCTAGCTACTAACTTGCATGAACTTAGGCATTAACTAAAGAATCTAACTGATCCTTTGAACCAGATCCATCATTAAAACATAATTCATAGTAAAGAACAATGAAGATCAATGAAAATAGTCTTGGACTAATATTTCATTAATAATTCACGCAAGATATCACAACGGGAGAGAAAATAGACTCAAGATATTTTCATATTTAATAAAAACATGATTAAGAACCCTATAATTGACCAAGTTCCTTTATCTGACTCTAGAATATAACACAAGGACTCATAATTCATACTCTATGTGTTACAAAATTCTACTCTCTCAAATCTCGGCTTCAACAAAAGACCTTGTACCATAGCCCATAATTCCCTTTTATAAAACAAGGGAGCAAAACAAGCTTTAGGCTGGAGGGTACACTAGTTCATTTCTAATTGGACCACAAATTCTCAATGCAGTTATATTTGCATCCTGCAATTGGAGAGAAAATAAATAAGACAAAAATAATCATCAATTATTACGGAGAAGGAAACCCGCCTTACAAAAGGCACTTTGATCACATCAAAGGCATATTTAACCATTGTACCACTTTATTCCACCTCAGCAACTTGTACCTGAAGCCAAGAGAAGCATGTGTATTTTCAAATGTAACTTTTGAGGCTACACCTATATTTTACATGACCAAGTCAAACTTCTCAACCTTAGTGCTCATATTTCAAACTCATTAGTGAACACGTTTTTCCATAATTCAAAATCTTCCTCAGATGGGCACTTAAAAGAAATAACTTGATTAATTTTATCTCTATATGGTGCATACTTTATCATTATTGAAGTGGCCTCCTTATCAAAATATTCTAAGAAACTAATAAAAAATGATACTTTCTCAAGTGTATTCTCTAGCATACCAATATCAACATTCCTGCATATTTTAGGTATTTGAGCTATTATTATATTATTCATTTTATCCTTCCAAATTTGCAATGGTTTCACCTCATCATGACTATGCATAATTTGTGGTAATGGAGTTAAGTCCATTCCATCATACTTGGCCTTCAAATCTTTCATCCTTAATTCCATAGGGGCAACATACCCTTGAAAATTTTGCTCCACAATCCCTTTGACAAACTGATAAGTTGACATAACCATAGGATACTTATCCCCATGTTTCTTTTCTCCTACTACCATGAATGTTGGTTTCTCAATTCTGGGGCTCCATCTATCTAGCAATGGGGTGACCAACTCTTTATCTCTCGGGAACATATTGAGTTCTTGCAACATCAGAGCATAACTTGCATGAAAACTATTTAATTTTCCCTGGACTCTCTTATTCAAGTGTCTCAACACAGTATCCACAATCACCGAATTTCTTTTCCCGAATGATTTATGGATTTGCTGCACCATCTCTTTATACTCCTCAACTTGACAAATTATTTTTTCCCTAGAGAGTCCTCCTCTTGGGCTATTATATTTTTCAATTGTGATAGGCACCTATCCCATATTATATGGAACAATAGCTAAGGACTATCCTTGTGAAGAGGGTTGAGGTTGCTCCATTGGTGGGTCAGAAATAGTGCGACTAGAGCTAGCCTGCCATTGAGACTACAATGCCTCCATTTTCAGCTTTAGTAATGCCAAATCAGTTTCTAACTCTGCCACCTTTTATTGACTCCTATTATATTAAATAATAAGTTCATTATACTATCCCCTCAAAGTATCTCTATCCTTATTCAAATCCTCAATAGTTTGCCTAGTGAACTTGGCAACATTCACTACCATATCCACAACCTCCAATGTTGGAGTATCAACAAGTCTTCTTACAACCAGGTGACCACTGAAATTAGATGGTTCTACAACTATTGTCTTCCTAGACCCAGTAGATAAATACCAAATTTCCAAGGCATCCCACTCCTCACTAAAGGCTGACCCTTTAAGCACCAATGCAACTTCTTCATCGGTTGCAAGAAGTGGCCTATTGGCCCTTCTTATTGTATTGAATATCACAACATCAACAATATCCCACTCAAGAAGTAACAGTACTCCACTCTTTTTTACAAATGCTTGGCCTTTCTCTAGTGTTATCTCTTTGAATATCTCCTTCATCTGCAACCTGACATTGGACTAAATTACTTGTTCTAGGAGCTCATGGTGCAAAATTCTTTCTTGAGCTACCTTCTTAGCATATAGTAAAACATGTGCCCTCAATAGAAAATCCTTAAAAGCATTTATCTTGATAAAATAATCATGCATCATGAATTCTTCGCAAGTCTCCATCCTCAAGTCATCATTGTTGGTTATCCCTCTTATTTCCCAGCCTTAAAGAAATCACTCCAGAACTTGATGAAATGTCTTGTGGAAAATATGGAATTCCCTGATGCATATCATCAAGAGTGACCAGGATCTCTTCATCATCATCATCATCAGGATACTCAACCATCCTTATTCTTTAAATTTTATGTTTCTTTGGTTATGATGGATATGTTTGACGAGAAGGCCTCAGAGGGGAATCCAAATCAACAATATTAGGCAATGAATTCCCTGAAGATGATGGTACAAAACTCTTATCAAATTCCTCAGACATACTTCCCCTCTTCCTGGAAAATATCCTAATTCATTTTTGGGGCTCACAAGTAGTTCTTTCCTCCAAACTTACCTCAAGGTATTCTTCAACAGTTTGTAACTTTCCCTTATCCTTCACAACCTACTCGTCCTTCAAAACCCCCACTAAACTTTCAAAATTATCAATAGAATACATAGCCCTATTTAACTCACCACTAATATTTGGTATGGGATTAAAAGCAGGTATCTTTTTTTGCTTCTTCTTCACCATCTTGGTAAAGGCAATATATTTTTCTTTTCTCTCTTCTTGTATCTCCAAATAAAAAATGTTCCTGATAATATCCTCAAGAAAATAGAAAGAATGGATGAAAGTTCCAGTCTGGTGCTTGGCCTTCATTTGAGAAATGAAACCCTCAAGGTCATAATTCCTAGGGTGTACATTCCTTAATCCATAAGGTCTAAGAAATGTATACAATTCCTTCCATCGTCCCTTCGCCATAATAAATTCAGCAAACATCGTATATTCAGGAAAGAAAGATCCCTTCTTTTGTTCGACTAGAAAATGTGCACCCTGAGCACACCCTAACTGTCTCATTATTTCTAAAAATCCAATTCTCAAAGTCACATCCCTAGGTAAAACATATGGGTTGATATTAGTGCCATATACCCTGAATATTTATGTATTATGATAACGGATAATATCTCCCCAATTATGTGTCAAATTTAACTCAAGTCTCCTTTCCACTGGCCTCAAGAGGTCATGAATCTCCTTAGGAATCCTAGGTGGATTATGAACCAGATCTCTTCTCAATTTGGACCCAAAATTATTAAGGGAACACCACATAATCAAATTTATGATCATACCTATCAAGGACCCTGGTCCAATATTGGACAAGCATGTCAACATCATCTTCTTTCTTCTTCAATTCTATGTTTTGCCCAAAAAGTGTTTGGACCCTATACAAAAACATGTGCATCAATACATAATTCCATCTAAACCCAACCAGAGTTATTCCTTCCTTAAGGGCCACCAAACACCCATGCATTTTGTCTTCCAAATAAGTGGAAAAATCATATACCACATTAAAACCTGGATGTTGGAGATTTACGGCCATGTACATGATGTCAGTAGGCAGAGTAGTCTTCAAGCTAATTCCAAGAACCTGACACAAGGAACAAATTGTCTTCTTGAAATAATTACAAAAGTAATTTACAGGAAAGGGCTCTGGCTCATTTTTACCAATCACTATCTTCTTCTTATTCTTTCCTTTTCCAGTGGTTTCCAAATGAGGTATCAACAAATATGTTCTAAACAAACCTTTAGCATTTTTCTATTCTTATCTGAATACCTTAAGATCAATAGTAACCATATTCCTGCTCTATTCATGCAAATCAAAGATCTTTGCAATCTCCTCCTTGGTTATTTTCACCATTTCTATACTAGAAGATGTCTTGATGACTCTGGTTATAGGGTCATATCTTGTAGTGACATATTTTAACAAATCTACATCCAGATAGACATTTGGGACCACCAGCTTACCAAGATCCAACCTCTAAGGGTTACATAGAGGAGCACACAAATTTATGTTCCTAAACCAATTTGAGAACAATTGTCATCCAACATATGGTAGCTCAGCATCCCGAATTGCACATTATTTATCAGTTAACCCTTCAAGGAGTAAGGGCCCATAAAAAAAATCCTTTCCCTTGAGATTTTTGCTGGTAGAGGGTTTTAACAAGTCTATAACATCCTAGGAAAGGTACCTAGTAGAGGTTTCAGAGCCGGAGCTTCAGGCCTTGGGTGCCATTTACATAAGACATAATATAGTTCGAGCTAGGGTTTTGAAATATCAAAAAATTATAGCCTACAACCTATAGCCTCAAACAAAATACTTCATAATTCAAGAAGCTTCAACAATTATCAAGACAAGCTTTAAAACATCTTTACATAAAATTAACACATACAATCCTTTAGGAACAAAACAAAACACAGTCGATATTTATTTGCAAACAACCATAAGACCTTTTGAAAACATAGGATATGGTATGTATGTTACTTATGGTTTTGTCAATGGTAGTGATGTTGAATTTTCATGAAAATGGCTCACCTTGCTTGGTACCAGGAAATTCTTCTTTGGTGTGGAAATGTGCACCAAAAATAGCAATTCAATGGTCTTTTAGCATTTAATTCTAGGAGCACAGTCTGAACTCAACCATTACAATTCACTCGCACAAGATAAAATCGATATAGTACAACACCAACTGATTTTAATTACCAGTTGTTGATCTAAATATATGTAAGCCAGAAAGAATGACTCAGATCGAGTCAATATGGTTTGAAAATGCCATGTTTGTTCACCAAACCTCAGGTAAATAGAAATCCACCTACAAGACACCACCTCAACATGAATGGGTCCCACCTCGATCATCTCTCATACCACATTGGTGACCACACATCAAAAATTTGCACACCTCGCAGCATTATTAAAACTGGTGTTTTAATTGCACGAGGTCAGCGAGGAATGGCCACGATGCGTTGTTAAAAGGCAGTCATTAGCATCAGTTTCCTTCATCGATCAGTGAACAAGGACTGGGCCCCATGATCACAGGCAATAGATGGCAACATCTCGCATACCTTACAAAATTATTGTGGCATCATTGAAAACCTTGCAAGGCCAATGGGGAATGGTTAGGATGTGAATCATTCCATCTGACGGTCATAAAACCTACACATCCAAAAAATTTATTCATAAAAAAGGGGACTGGCTAGGCAGACAGGGAAATGACCCTCGAGGTAGAGCATTTTAAACATTGTTCTAAAATTGAATCATTTATCAACCTGACACTAAGGAAAGAAACAAAACATAGTCCTAGCGAAATAAGACTGAAAGGGCAGGTAAAGAGGCGTTGGTAATACAACGACTAAAAGGGTTCAGACCACAACTTGTGCAACCGAAAACCTACAATAATAATTCAACGCATGAATAGAAAATCCAAGACCAAATTTTATGGCAAAAAACCAAAACCCCAAGACAAACTAATAGAGCCAAGCACCAGGGACACAGTAATTAAGCAGAATCCTGGAAAAAATTAAAAGCTCCACCACTCTCATGTTTGAATATTTAAATCCATTATGGTGGGTTTCCAAAGTTTCAATCATCTTTCTTCCTCTTCCACCAAATTCTGGCCTGATCCACAATTTTTCTAGCCTAATTGGCTTTATTTTTGAAAGATGAGGTTTCTCCTAACTCACCAGTATTAGCTGTAAATTTTTTGAAATTTTATTATGGTATGTGCACTTTGATATGATGTAATATGATTTGGTTTCATCTCATATATTGTAATATTAGATATATAATAGAAAAATAAATTATTGCATGAAATAAATAATAACTTTTCATTCTAATTTGTTTTTTTGTAGAACACGGGTCTTCCAGAAGATCAAGATGATCCTCAACATGATATAGATCCACAAAATATTGTTTATGCCGGTACAGATCACATGGAAGAGGATGATGATGACGTAGATATGGAAGACACCGAGGTCGATAACAATGATGATGATGATGATGATGATGAGACAGTTGGTGGTAGTAACTAGTGACATTCATGATCATATAGATTGCATCATGGATCATTGTTGATATATCGTTATGATGACTCTTTTCATGATTAGATGATGATGATGATGAGACAGTTGGTGGTAGTAACTAGTGACATTCATGATCATATAGACTACATCATGGATCATTGTTGATATATCGTTATGATGACTCTTTTCATGGTTACTATCATATGTATCATTTTCACAACCTACAGTACTATATTATTGAGGTGTATCATATTGACATGTATCATTTTCACTATATCATTTGGACATGTATCATCTTGACTTGTATTAGTATGAGTTACATAATTTATCAATTTTATTAATATAATTTGTACATGTATCATTTTCACTTATGTCGACTATTAGACATGTATCATTTTGACATTTTTTTATGTACTGGCATATTTGACTTTCACTTGTTTTAGTTATATATGATGATGAACTTATCAGTATTGAATTGTCAATTTATATATATTAAAAGTGGTTGATGATTTTTGGATGGATATTTATTACGTATGATTATTTTAATTTACTGCTCAAGATGGATTTTGTCAAAATTCAATTAAATTATAGATATTTTACTCACTTGTTTTAACTATAGATGATGATCATGTTACAATAATAGTTCAAGAGGTGATGGAAGGTAAATATAATGCTTGACACTTCCAGAATGTAATTGAACAAATCATAGAAATGTTGAGCTCTTTTGAAAGTTTTGTGGTGAGCCACATTAAAAGAGGTTGTAATGTGGAAGCAAATGTCTTATATAAATGGGCTTTAAATTTTGGTGAAACGGGGGAATTCAGGTTGGAGGATTTTAGAGGTGTTAAGTTAGCGAACTTAGGTGAAAACATAGGAGAGTACAACGCCTTAAATGACAAGCGAAGGAAAGGGTGGTGGGTGGTGGTGAAGTAGTACTACATTAATAGCAGTGTGGGCAATCCAAGATGGTGTCAAATGCAAGCCCTCAATTAAGATGTGCGAATTGCATTTGGAAAGGATCGAGAAAAACTCTACAACAAACTTTACTAGTAAATAGTTGCAGGGGTTACATGGTTTATTTAATTTTTATAGTTTCTAGGAGTAAGGATTTTACTGGTATATAGTTACAGGGGTTACGTGATTTATTTAATGTTTTACTCTGCACGTTAAGGTGCCTCTGGTTTTTGTCATTTTCTATGGAATTTTGGTAGGTAATGACACTAAACAATAGATGTAATTTTTTATCTTTACAAGCAATACAATTTTTTTGTGTTACCGAACCAAAAAAAATAATTATCTTGTTATTTAATCATATGAGTTAAATAATTAAATTACTTACTCTATAATCATATGAGTTATTTAAGAGGCGTGATATATTTAACTAATTAAATTGAAATAAAACATATTAAATTAATAAATGGAAGAAAAATAAGAAGCATTTTTAGAAGAAAAAAAGGAAGCAACAATGGAAGCCAAACTAGAAGAAAACTAGAAGAAATCTTGGAAGAAAAATTGGAAGCAAAATTGGAAGAAAACCTAGAAGAAAAACTGGAAGCAAATTTGGAAGAAAACTTGGAAGAAAAATTGGAAGCAAAACTGGAAGAAAAATTGGAAGCAAAACTGGAAGAAAAATTGGAAGCAAACCTGGAAGCAAAATCAGAAGCAAAACTAGAAGTAAACTTGGAAGAAAAACTGGAAGCAAACATGGAAGCAAAACTGGAAGCAAAATCAGAAGAAAAATTGGAAGCAAAACTGGAAGCAAAACTGGAAGCAAAACCGGAAGCTAAACTAGAAGCAAAACTAGAAGCAAAATCGGAAGCTAAACTGGAAGCAAAAGCGGAAGCAAAATTGGAAGCAAAACCAGAAGAAAAACTAGAAACAAAATTGGGAGTAGACGTAGAAGCAAACCCAAAAGCCAAATTGGAGCTAATTTAGGCGCTATTTTTGACGTTATTTTTGGCGCTATTTTAGGTGCTAACAGAGGCTCCATTTTTAGGGCTATTTTCCAATGCTATTTTAGGCACTAATGGGGGTGCTTTGATTTTTCGGCGCTAACTATGACGCTAAGTCTTAAGCAACGTCTGACACCAAAGTCGGAGCCAATATGACCATGCCTATTTGCACCGAGTTTAGCACCAGCAAAATCACCCAATTCATGAACTGAAATACATTGAAATTCAATGTTATTTTAGACGCTATTTTCCTATTTTGTTGGAGTGTCACCAACAAAGATATGTGGAAAATGAACCATAAGTATTAATGGAAAATCCATGAAAAAATATATTTTATATGTTTAATTTATCTAGCATAATCTTCTCAATGTAAGCTAGATGTGCAACAAAGGATATAGTCTTATATTTCATGATTTGGGGTGTGAAATCAGAAGAGAAAATTTTATAAAATTGGTGGCAGAAGGAGCTAGGACAGAAAACAATTTAGACAGCCTAAAGGGTGTTAATGGAAGAAGGTGTCTTCGAGGATAAACAAATGAGTGTTGGGTATGACATGAGAGGATGGGACCCATTAAATTTGATAACCTTCTAAAGATCAACTCCATGAAAGAAATGACAAACATGCCAAATATTTTCAAGTTTGTAAGTACCATGTGTAAAGAATGTAGGATTAGGAAGTAGACATGGATAAGGTTCAAGACCAAGGAGTATTCTTCTATAATACCTTTGTAACTAATTCATATTGATTTGTGTGGATCTACTAGGATAAAGAGTCTTCAAGGTGAAAGGTATTTCATGTTACTCATTGATGATTTCTCTAGGATGACATGGGTTACATTAT
Source organism: Sequoiadendron giganteum (assembly GCA_007115665.2). Taxonomy (NCBI): domain Eukaryota; kingdom Viridiplantae; phylum Streptophyta; class Pinopsida; order Cupressales; family Cupressaceae; genus Sequoiadendron; species Sequoiadendron giganteum. The sequence goes on from CM021101.1 coordinate 579,466,349, forward strand.
TAAAAGAAAAATGAGAAGCTTTAAGTAGATTTAATATTTTCAAGTCAATGGTTGAAAATGAAATGAATGCTAGAATCAAGTGTTTAAGGTCTAATAGAGGTGGTGAATTCACATCAAATGAATTTGAATAATTCTATGAGGAACATGGGATATAGAGGCATATGTTTGCTTCTAGAACTCCTCAACAAAATAGAGTTGTGGAAAGAAAAAATAGAATAGTTTAGGATATGGCAAGAACTATGTTGAATAAATCCAAATTTCCTAATGTATACTGGAAAGAAGCATCCCATACTATTTTTTAAATTCTCAACAAAGGTCAGCTAAGGCTGGATAGCACAAAAATCCTTATGAGCTTTGGTATGGAAGACCAAAAATTGTCAAGTATTTCATAATTTTAAGAAGCAAATGTTTTATCAAAAGAGATGAAGGTTTAAGAAAGTTTGACTCAAGATCTGATGAGGGAATCTTTCTTGGATAATCAACCAGGAGAAAATCCTATAAGTATTACAATTAAAGGTCTAGGAATATTATTGAAAGTAAAAATATTAGAGTTGATGAAGAGTAACATCAAAATACACATGAGAAAGAAGATTGTTGGTATGTTGAACCTGCCTGCTTAGAGGAAGAAGAAGAAGAAGAAATTGCAAAAAAGAAAGAAGCACAAGAGAAAATCCCCAAGACTCCTACCAAGTATGTTCAAAATAATCATTCAGAAGATCAAATAATTGGAGACAAGAATGAAGGTGTGCAAACTAGAAAAATATTTGCAAGGACAAATGAGCAGTTAAATTTCTCTTTGTTATCAAGAATAGAACCTAAGACTTTTGTTGATGCTAGCAAGGATAAAGGATGGATTCAAGCAATGAAAGAAGAACTAAATATGATAGATAAAAATAAGACTTAGGAATTGGTGCCAAGACCTATAGACAAGAATGTGATAGGAACAAAATGGGCATTTAGAAGCAAAATAAATGAAGATGGAGAGGTTGTGAGAAATAAAGCAAGGTTGGTGTGCAAAGGTTATTCACAGGTGGAAGGAATTGAATTTGAGGAAACATTTGCTTAAATGGAAAGAATGGAGGCTATCAGAATGTTTCTTATATTTGTAGTTCACAAGAACTTTGAGGTGTGTCAAATGGATGTGAAATATGTTTTCTTGAATGGTGATCTAGAAGAAGAATAAGTGTATATAGAGCAGCCTAATGGTTTCAACTATCAAAGGATCCAAAAAAAGTATGTAGACTTATGAAGGATTTGTATGGTCTAAAACAAGCCCCTAGGGTTTGGTATGCAAGGTTGGACAAGAACCTACTCTAGTAGAGTTTCAAGAAAGGTACCACAGATAGAAATTTGTATATTAAAATGGAGGATGAAATAATTCTAATTGTTTTTGCATGTATATTGATGATATAATATTTGGTGGAAATTATGAAATGTGTAAGAATTTTGTTGAAGAGATGTAGAAATAATTTCAAATATCTATGATAGGTTGTTATTTGAACAAATATGAGTCACCTAAGGCTTATCAGACTTTGTATAAGTCTATGATTGGGAGCCTATTGTACTTAACTATATAAGGGCTTGATATAATGCAAGTTGTATGTTTGGTTGCAGGGTTTCAAGATGATCCAAAAGAAACTCATGTAGAGGAAATCAAGAGGATTTTCAGATATTTGAAGAGTACTTTGGACTATGGACTATGGTATCAAAAAGATGATGACTTTTCTCTCAGTGCATATATTGATGTTGATTGGGCTGGGAGTGTTGATGACAAAAGAACCAATGGTGGAGCTTTCTTTTTGGGAGATAGATTGGTCTTTTATTTTATTAAGTAGGAATTAGTGTCCTTATAAACAACAAAAGAAAAGTATATTATTGTAGCATCCTATTACACCCAACTTGCATTATGGATGAAGAAAAATATAAAGGGAATCAAGGTGATGTATGATGAGCCCATTCCAATTCTATGTGATAATAAAAGTGTCATCAATATTTCAAAGAATCTAGTGATGCATGTTAGAACCAAGCATATATCTATCAACTATCACTTTTTAAAAGAGAAAGTTGTGGATCAAAAAGTAAGATTACAGTATGTGCCCACAAAGGAACAAGCTGCATACATCTTTATAAAGGCACTTTCAAAGGATACATTTGAGTATCTCATAAAAAATTAGGGGTTGTTTCCCCTCCTTCTAACTAGATACATAAATGGTGCATATATTTAGTGTGAGAAATTCAAGATAGGCTTTTCTCCCTAGATTGATGAATACTACCTCTCAAGGGGAGAAATTAGAATAATGTTGAAGTTTGTGAAGCCAGCGAGATCTTGTATGTTGTTGCAAGCTTAGTTGAAGACCATTAGATATTTTTCCTTGATGTCAAAGGGGGAGAAAAATGCATACCTAATTAGTATTGTCATTAATGCCAAAGGGGGATATTGTTGCAATTATGTTGCAAGTGTTGTCATTGATGTCAAAAAAATAGATTATTGCAGATGTCATCACTGATGATTACTGAGTAGTAGTCTATTAAAGGTTGCATGTGATTAAATCATTGTATTGATAAGAAGTGTTGGTTATGATGTTTGTTTTCATGAGCATTCTATATAGAGTTGTACCTCTCTTTTGTTTCTCATGTATAAGTGAATGATGTTTTGAATAATTTGTGGTTTCTTCATGATGTTATGGTGTTGTGAATGTTGTATTCACTATCTCTTGTTCTTAAGCATTGCATAAGTCATGAAAGAAATAATTAAATTTTGTCATGTAGACATTGACTCAAGAAGTTGTACTGAAAAGCTCAAGAGAATGCTTCACATTCCTTCACATTTGAAGTTATGGTCTTGTGGTTCAGAATTCAAACATATGTAGATGTGAAGTATGTATGTTCTTGATTTCTAAGTGTAAAAGCTACAACAAAGGTTTCTAGAGCTAACAACTAGTGAAGAATACTTTATTATTGTCTTGAAAGGTCTAGATAAAAGCTCCACATTTCTTTGCAATTGATGTTGTGGTCTTGTAGTTTGGAGGATGAGTTTATATTATTTTCATGTTCCCCTCTTCTAGCTTTAGGCTCTATGGTGTACCACAAGTATGGGTTTAAATTTTTTTTCTCAATTGTGTTTTTCTAGGTTTGCAAATGATATTGGGTCTAGTATTTGCTTTCCTACACCAGCATAATATTGCTTGAAGTTGTAAAAGGAGGGCATGGAAATTTTATTGATATCATTTAATGTGTGTATTATGATTTGTATGATGTTATCTGGTCTCTCTATTACCACTTGTGGTCTAGATTTAATATTTGGAGAGTTAAGTGTATGTTGGGCTAACTAGGTATATTGAGTTGTTTGCGCTAATTTTTTATTGTGGGTGCCAACATAGGATTATGTGTCGATATAAAATAGGACTTGATTATCTCTTGGCTTGGACAATATTAATTTATTTTTCCTATGGATGTTGTGGAGATAACTTACTTATGGATGCTACATGTTCCATATCATACATTTCATTTTGTACTACAAGGATAAACTTTTAAAATATTGTAGAAGATATAAATGGAAGATCAAGTGTTTGATCAAAGTATTTGAGTTATGTGTTGAGTGTTCAACACATATTACAAAATAAGCATGCTAAAGGTAGAAGAATGAGTGCGAATGTGTCAAGAAGTATGTGAGTGAAATGTTAAAGGCGGTGATCCGAAAGCATAAGTGTGTGAGTGAAGTTTTGCAGGAAGTGAGCCACCATCACAAGTGTGTGAATGAAGTGTTGAAGGTAAGTGATACAAAAGTAGAAGTGTGTGTGTGTGTGTTGAGTGTGTGCTAAAGGAAATAAGCCATATGAAGAAAAGGTGTTGCAAAGGTAGTTGATTATCTGAATTCATCAAGTGTTGTAATTGGTAGGGAGTTGTAAACTTCCTTTGGTTGTAGCCATAAAATTGTGTTGTAAATCTTGTTTTACTTTGTGAGGAATAATTTGGATAGTAGCTCCAAGTAGGTTTCTCACTGTGGTTTTTCCCTTGTAGGGTTTTCCACATAATTTTGGTGTTTTGGTTGTGTGCTTGTTCTTTGAATTCTTGATTTGGTTAATGAAATCACAAGTTTTGATTGATAAATTTAAATTGGATTAATTTGAGGGATATAATGATTTTGTAATACCCCTTCGTTTTTCTCTTTGGTTTAGACAATGTTCTACCTTGCTTAGCTTTGCTTTCTGGTTGCACTTATACTTTGGTATACTCTATGATGTTGTTTATTATTTGATCACTATTTATAAAGCAATGTGGACTATATGTTATGATTTGATGTTACTCTACTTTGATGTTATCATTTGACATGCCTTTGATTAGCATTATGATTATTTGGAATAACATGGTTAATTGCATATGAGTAGTGTATATATGTTAGAACTGTCAATTTTGTGATAGTGTATTGGTGAAAGGGACAAAATTGCATAACTCGCTTGTGAGCGCCCTATGATTCTGCAACTTCCTCTTGTAATACCCCTTCGTTTTGCTCCTTATTCAGTTTGCTTTATGTTATGTTTGGCTACAGTTACTTTGATACTGGATACATTTTGTTATGATGTTTTGATCACTACCATTGAGCGACAACTATTATTATGTAATGTGTTGACCTAATTAGTGTTTCTCATGCTGTAATGGATTAATGATGTTGTAAAGTAAACATGAGATGTTATTAAGAGATTATTGGATTATGATGGAAGTATCAGTTTTGATGAGTGTATCGGTGAAGAAGACAGGTTCACATCACTCGCTTGCAAGTGCCCTACGAATCCATAATTCCTTTTTGATGGTGTGTATTATATGTTGGATATATTGTATGATGTTGTTTACTTGGTTGCAGGATTGCAGGTACATGACATCGACTCCACCTGGGTTCACAGGTTTGAGTGTTTTGATCCAACGGTTAAGTTGAACGGGAGATACTAGCTAGGTAACTTGTGTCAAGTCTACACCCTAGCCATAGTGTGTCGTCAGTTGTGTGTGTCGAGTCACTCATTGCCTTGTTTTAATCTTATTTAATTCTGAAGGATTCTTGATTTGGAAATAGATATTTAGAATAATTGCATTTAAATCACATTGATAGTTATTTAATTTAAATAATGTAATGTGGATAAAAGTTTATATTTAAATTAATTAATTATATTTAATTTATTTAATTAATTAAATTTAATCCAAGGGGGTTGAATTTAGTTATTAAATAATTAAATTAATTAATTGAACATGATGCAGGAAAATGAAAGAAAATAAAAGAATTAAAATTAATTTTGGAATTTAATTTCAACGTGTGGGAATTAAATTAGAAATTGCAATTAAATGTTTATTTGGGAAATGAGTTTCAACTTTGAAAATTAATTTATTATTTGAAATTTCCTTTTAAATTGAAAGTAGGCTTTCAAAAATTGAAATTGAAATTAATATCTAATTTGCATGCAATGTGAATTAGGGTTGTAAAAATTGAAATTGGGATTGAAATTGAAATTAATATCTAATTTGCATGCAATGTGAATTAGGGTTGTAAAAATTGAAATTGGAATTGAAATTGAAATTAATATCTAATTTGCATGTAATGTGAATTAGGGTTGTATTAGGTATTTTTGATTTATAAAGAATACATGTTTTAATTTTAGGGCAGAAAAGTTTTTAGAAAAATTCATTTTTACAGCAGAGAAGAAATTTTGGAAAAATTTGCACAAAGGAAGGGTTTGAAAAAAGTTTGATTGTAGAATTGATTGGAGGAAAGATTGTTTGCATTTGTTGGGTTTTGGATTGGATTCATTGGATGATTGAAGAAAATTCAGGAAATCTTTGGAGGAGGCTTGCAGCAGAAATTCATCTCTTCCTGTAGCTTCTTGAGCCAGGTTTTCTTCTGTGTTTTTATTGTTCTTGATTGTTTTTAAAATAGTAGTGATTAAAGATTTGTTTGTTAAATCTGTTTTAGATAATAAATTTGTTGTTAGAAGAAAAGAATCAAATAAATTTGCAGCTTTTGTTTTGTGAAAATTCTTGAGTGAAAATTGTGAAAACCTTAGTTGAATTTAATTTGTTTGAGGAAATCGATTATTTTGTTTTGGATTCAAACATAGAGATTGAGCAATGTTTTTAGAATGTTTTTAGAAAATGAAACCCTTTGTTTATTATTAAAAATTGGATTTTAAAATCCGCAGGATAGTTATATTTTTCATGGTAAAATGGTCTGGTTGTGTCGCGTATAACTCCACTTACACAAACTAGGTTGTCAAAAAATTTAAAGGGTTTCTGCACCTTGCAATTTTCTTATCCCTGTAAAAAACTCGCAAATACCCAGATCGTAGTTTTTGAGTTATGCTTGAAACACGAGACTGTTGTTAAGTTATTTTCCCATGGCTACTCTGATAATAAAATAATAATAAATTGATATTTATAAATATTAATATTTTATGTATTGTTATTATAATATTAAAATATTATTTAATAATATTTTATATTATAATTTATAATATTAAAGTATTATATTTATTTATATTATTTTAAATAAAATTTGTATATTAGATTAGTGGAAATAAAATTATAAACGTATGGGGAAATTATTGTTTATTCTAAAATGGCATGTTAAAGTTTAATTGAAGGAGTTAAATATCTAATTTAAAGAATGCATAATTTAAGATTTAATTGTGAAATTTAAATTCATGTGTAAAAGGTCCAATTATTAATTTGATTTAATTGGAAAAATATATATATGATATTGGGTTATAGTCCAAACACAATAAGTTATGGAAGAGACCAAATGTTAATTTGATTAATTTTATAATGATTTAATTTGCAAGGGCAATTGGTTATTTAATTTAAAGCGAAAAGTTTTGAGTTATAGTTGAAAATACTTATTTTGTTAAGAGCAATTAGAGAATGAAATATTAGTGTAATTTCTCCCCTATCTGAAAAGATGAATTCTTAATTCAGTTTTATCGATATAATGAATTACGTAATGAATTGAAGAAATTAGAAGAGTTAGTTGTGTATCTGAAAGAAATATTTTTATTGGAACTGATTAGTATGCATAATTCAGTTTAATAGGAAAAAGGTATTTTATATTAAATAATTAAATCATTTGAATTAATTGGAAAACGAAAGGAATCTAGTTAATAGAGAACTGATGTTAGTTTTAGAAGTAAACATTGAAATTGATTTAAATTGTTTAAATTAGTATTTCTTGTATTTGTAAATTGAAGATACTTGTTTAATTATTTCAACTAAGTTGAAAGAGCAAAAGTTTTATATTATTGGGAATAGGGATTTTAAAGGATAAAATTAGAATGTGTGGTATAGATTTTGGATAGAAAATTTGAATATAGTATTTGCAATAGTTTATGTTGTATTAGACGTAAATTTAGGAACTAATTATATTGGAAAAGACAAATATTTGTTTTGTTTCATTTATTTCCATAGAGCAATTTTAATCGTTGTGATTGGAATATTAAAGAATATATATAATTAAGTTATTAATATATATATTTGGTGTATACATAATATGGAACATAAATATGCATATATTAAGTGTAAATTCATTATCGTATTTTATTTTAATAAGAAGCATGCAATATATTATTGAATAGAGATTTAAAAATGGTTTGATTAGTGTATATGGGAAAATGGATAGAGAAACAATATTTTATGATATTAAAGGGATTGAATGTTTTAAATAGAAAATTGAATGGGAGGTAAGATTTGGTTAGGAAATGGAAAGAGTTTACTTGCATGGATTTGTGTCGATTTAAAGGTAAATTAAGAAGTTTATATTGATGAGGCAAATGGCTATTTTAATTTATTATATTTCAAGTAGAGCAATTAATTTATTGTGAATGAAATATGAAGGAGATATGGATTTAGTATATCCAAATATAGTAATGCTCTTTTGATTTCCTTAAATGTTCTAGTTCTCTATATTTCGTAAGGGGATTTAAATTCAAATTGTTTAAGATTTCTTATAATGGAAATAGAAATATGAGTATATGATTATTTGAGTTAACCCTGTAACTGTTTATTTGACCTTGTTAATGTTACCTATTGAATGAATATGGGTTTAGGAAATCCAAATATTAGATTTGATTTATGACTTGAATGTTTTTGTTGCTATGAAGTCAAGTTGCATTGTGGGTTTTGGGCTCTAGTGTTAGTCCTAAATTATAAGTCTTCCAGAAGAACTTAGAGGATAAGGGTTGTTGAATATTTATGCCATCCAGTTGTTTTCCCTTGGGTAGTGCATGGCATCCTTTCAGTTTTACCCGATTTTCATGAACGGGGATGTTTTGTACCTCCTGTGAAAGGAGTGGACTATGTGTTGTTACCTCTAAGATGTTTAGAGTGTATTCTATTATTTGTATCCTCCTAGAGTTGGAGTGGTTATGTTTTCTAATTTGTGTGCACTTGAGATTCCCTTGGTGATTGGTATTTGTATACGTGTATGGTTCTCTGAACATACTTGGTCTATTTTATGTCTAGAAGCAATGTCGGTGATGCGAGAGTTGTTCTTGTTTATTGCATTTGTTTTGGTTATTTCAGTATGAGTTAGTTTGAGTCTGCCTTTGGTTAGAGGTTGTGGATCTTTGTCCTTGTTACATTGTTACTATCTCCTAGCATGGGGGGTGGGCCTTCGGGTACCACATGGTTGGGTAGAACATGCACCAAAACCGTTGGGTCCCCTTGATCTTCAGTTCATGGAGGCGAGACATCCGGATGGACAGCTCGCGGTTCTATTGTATTTTCTTGCATTGTAATATTTCTATTTGTATAAGTTATTTTATCCCTCTTATGTTTATGAGGTGAGATTATGTAATTGTTATACTTTTGTACTATTGTCTCATTCTAGGAATGAGTGATGTAACTATTGGATTAAGTTAATGTTTATGAGATTGTATCTTGGATGTTCATCTTGTTATGTTATGTGGTATTCTTATGATGTATGATGTTTATTTCATAAAGTATCTATTGCTATGGTTTATGTAAGATGTATGTGTGGGTTTAAGTAATCCTAACCTTGTAGCCTTAGAAGTTGTTGTTAATTAGTAAGTGAATGTGTATGTTATTACACTTTATAAAAAAAAAAATTGTTCACTTAAGTCGTTTATTATAACTTCCTTTAGGGTTACTTGGCGGGGCATTACACCTCTTCACAGTGTGTTCTTATATGATGTTTATATGCACATTCTATTTATGTCTCGTTTATAGGTTTGCAAGTATAGGACATAGACTCCACCTGGCTTCACAGGTTTGAGTGTATCCATCACCCAACAGTTAAGTTGATTGGAAGATAGTAGTTAGGATACTTGTGTCAAGACTTTACCCTAGTCTCAGTGTGTAGTCTGATCTAATCGGTTTTGCTTGATTAAAAGTTGTTTAGTATTGCTTTGAATTATTATGTTAAAATTCTTAAAAAGGGAAATTAATGAATTTAATCATTTAAAGTTGATTACTAGATTAATCTTATTTTAATGTTAGAAGTTTTGAATTAATGAGTTTAATTTAATTTAATTGATAAATAGTTTAATCCTAGGATTATATTGTTTATTGATTAATTAAATTAGTTAATTAAGTTAAATTTGAAAGGAGAAATGTTTTGTAATTATTAAATATTTTAATTTTAAATTTTGGAGGATTTTATGCAAAATGGGTTGTTAGAGATATTTTATGATTTTTAACATGTGTTAGAAGAATTAATGAGTTTGTTGGAAATTTATTCACAGGAGAAGATTATGGCTTTGACAAAAGAAGTTGGAAGCTTCTTCACGACAAAAGCACGAGGATATTTTGTGTGTTGGGAAATTGATTGAAAAAAATGTATTTTTGTGATTTGGATGTGTTCTGGAAAAATGTTTGAAGAGATGTTGTAGAAAGAGATTTTGTGTTCTTGAATTTTTTTTAAAAATTTGTTCTCGAGAATTGTTGTTGTTTTCGAGAAACTTTTTTATTCTGAAGGAAGTCATTGTCTATCTGGGAAAATTGCTTGGAGCTATGGAGGAGGCACTGCTTCAGATTTACAAATTCACAGGCATTGGACTACAGGTTCATTACTTAGATTTTGTTAAATTTTAAATTGAAAAGCTTCTAGTTTAGATCTTCTATGTAAAATATTACCTATGCAAAATTTTAAGTTTGTGTTTTGTGATAAAAATTATATTGTCGTAAATAAATTTCTCTGTAGAATCATTTCTTGTGTAGATTGAAATACTCTGTGAAAAACTTTAACAAAATGATAAATTGGTATTATAGTGAATTTAGAAGAATCCAGAAGAATTCAGTTAGGGATTTGGAAAGGGAAAAAATGTAATCTTTTGTAAAAAAATTTCCTGTAGAATAAAAGCTTCAGGGAAAATTTCTTGTTATTTTGCCTGTAGAAATTTTAATGCTCTTTCTCTTTTTAGTTTTATTGTTTGAAAAAATTTGAAAGAAATTTATGTGTTTTTGTTTGAGAAAATTGTCTATATAAATTCCTCGGTGAGATGGCTTTCGATTGTTTTTGGGAAAAAGTTTCATGTAGAATTCTTTTTGAGAAATTTATTTTCCCAATTACAATAATTGGATAATCAAATTTATATATATATATAATTTTCAAAGTATATACATATATATATAAATGTATTTAATTCCATTTGTGTTGGGCACATGGTCATACGGTGACAGAGGCTTATGTTAAATCGTTGTATTTTTTAATCATTTTGAAAACTGTTGAAAGCTGGAATTTATTGAGGTTTTGATTATGTAATATTGGGCGGGGGGCGCGGGGGGAGGGAGGGGAGGAGAGGGGGGGGGTGCTGGGGCTACCCCCACAACTATCGTCCCAAGGGGGAAGGTCGACTATGAGGATAGCTGCTGCCCTCTCCGCCCTCTTACCACAATCGTCGCGCTCCCCACCCTCTTACCATAACCGCCATGGAGAAGGGGGGGTTTGGTTGTGGTTTCCCACAGTCGCCCCTCCCCACATAGTGTTTGAAGCTTGAGTTTATAAAATGTGAATCCTTTCTTGTTTTTTCCGTTGGCCTTTATCAAATTTCGACCTTGCTTAATATTTAATATTTTAATATATAACATCTATTTTATATTTTTTTTAAATAATGTAAATTGCTTAATGTTTTTAATGTATATATAATGTATATACATTGGTATATACATAATCATATATATATGTGTGTGTGTGTGTGGTTATGTATATATTAAACTATATATTTTTATAAAAAAATTATTAAGTGAATATATTTCTATGCATGGTTAGAAAAATGTCAAAGTGAAATATTCCAAAGAGAAGAAATAAATATTTATTTAATATAAAAGTAATTGGGGAATTGAAGTATTAGATTGATTTTCTTCGTTGAAAAAAGGGCTTTTAATTTAATTAGTTAAATTGAGCAATTTTTATATTATTGTTTTTCATTGCGTGGAAGTTGATTTAGGATATCCAAAAGATAGGTTTAATTATTGTCTTGATTGCCTTTTATATCTTATTCCTGCTAGTTTCGTTTCGGGATTCAAATCTTAGTCAGTAATTTGTAAGTCTTCCAGAAGAATCTTTAGTTTTGGGGGTTGTCATTTTGTGATGCCAACCGTTTTAATTTCCCTTGGGTTGTGCATGGAGTCGTTTTGGTGATTTACCCAGTTACCACAAATGGGGATTTGTGTCTCCTAGTTTGGAGTGGATTTGTCATGTGTACCTCCTTGTTCGGAGTGGATTAGATTATGTGTTGCCTCCTTTGTTTGGAGTGGATTTTGTTTATATTTCCTCCTATGTTTGCAGTGAGTTATTTTATCTAGTTTTGTGTGCACTATGGTACCCTTGGTGGTAGTTGTGTTCTATGTGTTGTCAAGTAGAAGAGTGGCCTCCGCTAGGCACAAAATCCCTAAAGAGGTAAATTGGATAACCTTCGAAAGTAGTTAATCAAGTGAAAACATAATTAAATTGTTTAGGGGATTGGGTAGTATTTCATACTAATTAAGATAAGATAGCCTCACTCATGGACTCAAGTGCTTGTTTGGGCTTGGGATGAGTGGGAAGGCCTGGAATGGAAAAGGTCATCTACCTTATCTTTTCGAAAGGGATTTAATTCCGCATGAGTGAGTATGGGGGCTAGGGATCGGTTGAGGCTACCAGGATATATCAAGATGGGGGTCGGGGCCTAGGAAGATCCTCATTGGATATCTCATGTTGATCTGTGTGATGACGCTTTTACTACAACAGCGGTTGGTATGTTCGGTTTATGTGTATGGTTTAGTTGACATACTTGATTTGTTCATATTTGGAAGCAATGTAACCTTTCTATTAGTTTGGTTCTTGTACTTGTTTATGTTTGGGTCAGTTTGTGTCAGCCTGTGTCTAGAGGTAGTAGGTCTGGTCTTGTATCCTTGTTACTAACTTCTAGCATGGGGGGTGGGCCTTCGGGTACCACTTGGTTGGGAGGAATGTGCACCCTACATTGTTGGGTTCCCCTTTATCTTCAGATCATGATGGCGAGATTTCTAGTTGGAGAGCTCATGGATTCCATCCTATTATTTCATGCTTTGTAATTGTTATAGATGGTTCTTGTATTTTAGTACCCCTCAATTGTATTTGAGGTGGTTTCTTGTATTATGCAACACATTTGTATGAACTACCTCATTTAAGGAATGAGTGATGTAATCTTATTTGATGAGTTAATGTTATATGGAATATTGATGTATATCTTATCTTTATGATGTAATTTCATGTTTGGAATGTATGAACATTTATTTCCTTAAATAGTTAATCATGTTATGGGTGTACTTCTTATTTATGTATGGATTTAAACGTAACCTTAGTCTCGTAACCTTAGAGGATGTTGGTGATAGATAGAGAACTTACATATTTATAATACTTTTAAATTAAAAAAAAATTATGCGCTTTCATAGATTATTACAAATTCCTCTAGGGTTATGTGGCGGGGCATTACATATGCATCCCCCCTCTCAATATATATGTGTACATTCTAGCACATACTTCTAACCTAAGGCATCATCCTTTATTATAAGATTTTTTAAAATGATCTCCTTTGATATTTTTGATGTTTTTATAAAAGAACTTTTTCTAAGTTTGATCATTTATTTTAAACTTAGTGCTTCTTTTTTTGAAAATAACTCTTGGACTTTTCTCCTCTTATTTTTGTATAATCTTAATTAATCCCGAGACTTCCTCACCAACCAATCATATTCTCTTTTATCTAGGCATCTTTCTTCTTCTTCATAATCCTTAGATTTACCTTGTAATTTTTTTCCAGTGTTAGACCCTTCATAGGTGTTTAAACCCACTTTAATTTTTCCTCAACTCCCTAAAAGCATTCTTTATAGGCTTATTTTCTTTTCTTTATATTAATTTTCTAAATATTCCTCCTTAATGATAAATGGTTCCCTTATCTACCATGTTCTATCCATCTCTATTTTCTTAAACCACCTAATATTATATTCTTCTTACTTTGGTATTTTTATCAACACTTTGACACCATGAAATGCATTCAAATATGACAATTCTTCCCTCTTCATTTATATTCTTAGTGTATTCTTCATGAACTTTGTGTCTTTGGGACAAATAAATATATCAAGTGTATGATCATTTTTAAACTTGTAAATTGATTTATTCTCTTTCACTCTTGCACTCCTTGGCACGATGTTCTAATTTATCATAATGGTAACAAGTTAGTCTTTGGATCATTCCTCTTCCTTGGCCACCTCTATTATTGTGGTAGCTTCCTCTACCATATCCTTGTGAATAATTATTATACTATCTTGTAGATGGTCTTACATCTTGAACTTGAGATAATTCATGATTGATATTATTATTTTACCTTTGACTCTTCCTCCAATTTGGTGTTTTTGGTGCTTGATAGCTATAACATACTTTATAGAAAGATCCATCTAGTATTCATTATGCCAAAAACATTCATCTATCATCTATATAATCTCCTTCTAGTAACATATATTATAATCATCCTTTTCAAAACATATTGGGAAATTATCAATATGAAACTTGTCCCACTATCTACAAATTTAGTAGTATAGTGGGACATATGTTTTATAATATATACTAACTATTTTTCTAGGGCATTTTCAAAGTCCACTATTAATGTGATATTAATTTTGGCTCTTTATACCCTTGGGAACTTATTTCCTAGGTATCCCTCTCTACTACAATCGGTACAACATTGTTAATCCTTCTAGCTGGGGGAGAAGCCTCACTCTTTTCACCTTTTGCAAACACTTCCTATTTTAGTTTCTTTTTTCTAATAGTGGTTTCATTTTTTCAATCCCATCCATCCTTGATGAACCATTCTCCTTTATCCATGACTAGGATTTTATTCTTTATGGTTGATCCCTGACTTCTTTATATTTGGAAAAAAATTCATCTAATATTGCCTTAATGTAGTAGGTAAACCATAATATAAACTCTTCAATTTGTTATTTTTATAGAGGCTCCTCTAAATGCTACAACACACTCTTGAACCTTTGGCTATAATACTTGATTGAATTAGTTTTTCTAAATCATATCCCTCAATTTTCTTGTTCTTTCTAATAGAACATCAAAAAAAAAAAGTTAGGAATGATTTACTCAGTTCATTCCATATTTTATAATTCTCAAGGAGTTCTTTCATATACCATACTAATGAATCATACTAGACTGTATCTATAAAATTAAATAGTTTGGTATGATTATCAATAATCATAAACTATCTCTATTAGATTCTAAGAACAAGTGCTCGGTGATCTCTTTAGTATTTTTTTTTAAATGGGTATTTTAGCCTTGTTGGTAGCCATAATTGTAGAAAATGAAGGTGTTTATCATTTAGCTATATATATTTTGGGCCTTTTTCTTCATCTTGGTCCATTCTCAACTCTTGAATCTCTTTTCTTCTTTTCCTTAGGATTCATCTATATTGTTTCATTCATTTTCTATTTTTTCTAATTTCTCTCCTCTACTTTTACCTTTAAATAATTAAATCTCAAAAAATATTTGATACAATAACTTCTTGATTTTACTTCTTTTAGCCTAAGAAATATTTTCTTGATATACATGGTATAAGGAAAAATCTTGCTCTATAGGATTCATCTCCTTATAATATCACTTTAATTAAGGGTATGTTTTTTTTTGCAAGTCTTTGTTAGTTAACATATTATATTTATTAACACTAAGTTATCTTCATCATTAAGATTTTTTCCTTTGAAAATCTCTTGTGTCTCCATAGAAAAATATTTTTTCACTAATATATTTATATCACACTCTTTTTATTTCATCATCTTCTCTTATGGATATTAATTCCATTATTTGTTTCCTTTTCTACATCACATTATACCTACTTAGTTTTCGGTTCAAATAATTAGTGCTAAGATTCAACGTGCTTCTTTTACAAATTTAAGCTACCAATTCCTCACACTCCTCAATTATAAACTCTTAGATGCAACCAATTAATTTTGTTTAGCAATTAACCCTTGTGTTATCCATTTTATTGGCTCAGAACTACTAATTATAAGCCTCTCCCTTTCGATAGAATATTTAGCGTTTCTCACTTAGGGTTTGAAGTCATTCATACTTGCCATTGCCTCATTTTTCAATTGCTCCATTATTTTGGTAAAAAATTATGGTTTGAATCAGTTTTTTATTATAAAAGTATAGAAAGGGCTCTGATTTCAAAATCTTAGAACATTAAAAGAAGATTAAGAAAGCAATAGAAAGACACACATGCTTGAAGAAACAACAAAGGGCATACATGCAATCCTAGAGAAACAACAAAATAATAAAAATAGAGAGCCCAAGAAACACAACATAGGAACCGATGAATAGATCAGGTCCCATTCATCTAGGAGTGCATCAAGGGAGGTTTCCAATTCCTTCTTATATTTTTGTTCAACATCATTATTAACCTGCATAGTCTCCTCTGCACTAACTGTATCCTTTTTTCTTTTTTTATTAATCTTTAAATGATCAAAGACAATACTAATGGCATCCTTCCTCATAATGCCATGAGTTAGCTTAATAGTCTTAGGAAGCACATTCTTCAGATGAGTAAAATTTCCATTAAGACTATTAGACACCAAATTTTCTAGCTCCCTCCTTGTCTTTACCATTAGAGTTGTTTGTAGGACTCTGGGGAGGGTAAGTATCCTCCTTGTTGTTAGTGTTGTCCATAGGGTTGGGGGAAGGAGTGATAGAATAATTTATCATCTTAGGGTCCACCTCAAAAGTATGGTCATAGCCCATATCAACCTCATTATCATCCTCCACATCAACTTGTTCCTCATTAGGTTTAGTGCCTCCAATTAATGGTTTGATTCATCCTCCTTTGAGCCCTCCTTAGTTTGAGGGAGAAACTCCTCTTCCTTTGACTCGTCCTACTCAATTATCTCTTGAATTTATATTCCTTTGTAAGTGTTAGGGCTGGAAGTGGAGAGGGATTTAACAAGTCTAATATACCTTCACCCACCAAACCCTTTGAAGTTATTAGGAGTAGACTCCATAGCCAAATTCTCCAACCCTTTAGCATCAAAAATTTTAATAGCCTCACCATCATCTAGATTAGGGATTTTGGCCTTCTTAGAAAAATTGCCATGTTGGTGTTTCATTCTAGGGGTGCTTTACTTTTCTTAGCAAGTGAGGTGTTAAGAAGCTCAAGTTGGAGGGAAGGTAATGTAGCAAGGCCCTTACCCTTATGTCTTAGACCCACCTTGCAAGTAGAGAAAGGTTTAGGTTTAGCAGGGGCAAGGGAACCCAAATGGTTTGTCTTTAATTAGCTTAATTTTGAAACCAAAATGAACCTTAGGATTAGAGGAGGGGTTCATCACCAAACAATATTTGTACAAGGCCATGATTAGGCCCTAGTGTAAAGGAGGTTAGGCACCTTTAACAATACAAGCTTCAAGATAGGTAAATAGAAATGAGAGATTCATTTTCTTACCATGACAAAGGTCATTCAAAATCATAAAGTGATACCTATGCATAGTTTTGAAGTGGCCTTCAAGGGTGAATTAATGCATGCAATGAAAAATCATGAAGCCCCAAGGAACTAAAAACTTCTCGCAGCTATAACCATTTTGAAAGTGAACACATTTCTCTTTCCCTTTAAACAATTCATCAATAAACATTTTGTAATTTTTGTTGCTCTTTTTTAACCTTGATACCCTCATAGGAGATAATCATGGCTTTGGTAATTATCTTGTTGAAAACCTTAAACTTCACACTACCAATGTTGACCACTCCTTTAGTCCAGGAGTTAAAAATTTTGGAAGTTTACTTGCCATTGGAGCCTCACATGGTTTCAAAAAAAGGCGTGAATTGATGTTTCAAACCTCTCATTCTTTAATATTAGTGGGCCATTTCCATTGAGAATCCACCTCCCTTAGTCCCATGGTTTTCCTTAATTGTAACCCTCTTGGTATGTTCTCTTGATGCCTCTCACACCTTTTGTTTACTTTATGTACTATGATATCTCCTCTCTTTCTTGGGATTATTTCAACCTTCTTTCTTCATCTTCATTCTCTATCATGCTAATCCTAATATTCTCTTCCAAAACTATATTGATCTTAATGATAAGTTATCTTTCTCTCTTGTTATCATCCTTTCCCATAAAAAATGATTGGTTTTTATCCACCCTTGATCTATTTTTATTCATCATAGTAGTCAAACTAAATTTGTCTCAATAGTCATATACTTTTAGGATCTCCCTTCATTCCATCATCACCACCTAAGTTCCTAACCCCTTACTAAAAATTTAGCACCCAATGTATGTTATTATACTTTCTTATCATTACCTTATCAAATATTAATACTCCATTTTCTAGCATTTTTCGTTCCCACAACCTCTCTCCTTATTTCAATTATATCTTCTCATGCACCAATAAATTGGGGCATTAATAGTAAGACTAAATTTTAAATGTAAAAGAGTAAAAGTAAATAACTATGTCACACTTTCAGCGAACTTATCTGTACAAGTGAATTTAAGTATTTCTAACTAAATAACAATTTTGGTAAAGCATATGGTCTAACTAGATTCATTCTAGCTAAGTTAGCTATGAGCCACAACTTTTACTAGCTAGCAATTTCCACTAAATGCATATTTTGTACAACTTTAGGGCCAAATTACAACAAAAATAAAATTATTCAAAAAACCTAATATTACAACTCATACACTTATAACTTAAAAAAAATTTAAAATACCTTTTTGTAAATATATAAGTATAATTTTCAAAAAAAAAAAATATAGTTTAATTAATTTTTATTTTTACTAAGATTAGCTCATCAACACTAAAAATATAAGGTTGATTATCTCGTCAATATAAAATACTAAGATTTAGTTAAAAAAATACGATGTACTAGAAAAAAATATTTTGTCAAGATGATATAATTTTATCTATTTTGGATAAATAGTTAACACAAAATGTGACATCCCATAAAAATTATTGTGTAACACACAAATTTAAAGATTAAAAAAAACATTTATCAAATTGAGGAAAAAATAAATCCATGCACTAATGTTTTTGATAGAGGAAAAAACAGGTTTTACAGGGACCCGAAACCATAGAGTTTACAAGCCATATAAAAATAAACCATCAAAGTACCCAAAGATAGGAAGGCTGTGAAACAAAAAGAAAAAGAAAAAAAGAACAGCAACCACAAACCAAGAGCCAGAAAAAAGCCAGCACGAAGCCAACAACAAAGGCACAACCAAAACTAACCAAGAGACTTTAAAGTCTCAGCAACCTCAGCTTCAAGGTTGCACATTTCCTGTGTCACCTTCTTCAGGTCTTGAATCTCCAGAGGTGAGGAATCCTCTTTTCTCTTCATGTTGGCTCTATTTCTCTTCGAAGATCCTGAATCCTTCTGCTTACCTTTATTCTTGTCAACATCCATATCCAAAATCAGCAACCCCTACTGGGTGTTTTCCATTTTCTCCACCATAGCGCTTAGGATTGTAGCATTATGTTTCACAACTCTATGGTTATGCTCCAAGATGGTTTTCATAGTATCCCTGATCTTACCAATTTCCTTTTCCAGGTAATTCACCTTGTTCTCATTGTCCTTCTTCAGATTGTCTATGAGTTCAACTGTTCTTTGAAAGCATTTAGCCATTGCCATCTTCTCTTTCACAGTCCATAAAAACTCAACAAAGTTCTAAGAATCCACTTTAGCTTCCATCACCTCTAGCTTGCTCGTGATCGCCTTGTTTTTTAAATTGATGTCCTTTATCTCATGGAAATCCCATTTCATAATTCTGAAATAGTCAACCGCACCATTTCTAGCCATGGCCAGAATATTTTTAGGAAATTCCCTATCTGACTTGAAGTAGTGGTCACTAGGGTTGAGGTCACAAGGGAATTTGGGTATGTTCTCTCTGTCAGAGGCAGGATAAGAGGCAAAATAATCCTTAGTAGCTTTGGGGGCAGCAGAGTTCTCATCTGGAGAGTCCCCAGAATAAGAAACCAACTTATTAACAGGGGGCTCCTTTGTCTTAACATTCTCCACCTGAGAAGTACCAACATGGGTATTCACAGGGCTGACTTTTTTGTTCAAGGGTTTCTCCTGAGGGGTTTTCTTCTTTTTCTTACTAGGAGGGGGAGTGTCTTCCTCAATGCACTCAGAGTCTGAGTCATCTTTTCCCTCAAACGATCTAGACTTAGTTTCATATCCTTCTGAGGTCAAGGTCGATAAAGGGTTAGACAAGGCTAGCATATTTCAAAAATGCTCATGGATAAGCCGTATAAGGCCAGCATGCAGGACTAGATTCTTTTAAGGATTTTTTTTATGCTCCTCAATACTGCTATTCATGGAACAGAGCAGGTAATGAGGAAAAGAGACCCTTACCTTATGCCAAAAATGATTGAGGAGGACGAAATGGTACCCCTAGACTTTGGTAAATCTACCATCCAGTGTAATGTACTCCATAAGAATTTTGAGCACCTCCCGCCAAATATTCTTGATCTTCTCGGCATCAAAATAGTTGTTGGAGACTTTGACCTGCTCCTTTCTTTCCTTCGCAGACTTGGGGAAACTTATAACAACTTCATCTGAAAACTTCCTGTCATGATAGAACTTCACACCTTTTGTTGTAAGACCCGTGATTTCCCCGATAAGAGCTTCACCCACCTTAGCCTTCCTCCCTAAGAGAATAATATCACCATTATTCCAGTGTTTAGCAAAATACTTTGTGACCTTAGGGTTAGGACCATGGATCTTATCAATGAACAGTTGAAGCCCTCCCCACTCAATTTGCTTCTAAACCTTCGAGTTTTTCTTGTTCTTCACGTAGCCCGTCAGCTCCACCCTTTTTTTTTGCTTCCTCCCATGGTCACAATACTCTTGTTCCAGTAGCTCACACCATGAAATAATAGACTAGAGAGCTCGCAATAGACCTAAAGCACCCACAAAACATGCCATCCCTTACCATCTATCAAGATTATTATGGCTTTGCCAGAGTATCGTATGATGTCTCGATACTTGGCTCTATTATTTTTAATCATCATTAAATGTGGTATCTCTCCCATGGGTGATATCATAGTTGATTAAAGCTCTGACGTCAACACCCAACTCATTACAATTTTTCCACGTCACATGCCCATTATGTTTAATCCCCTCATTAGAAAAATAGTCGACCATGCTATTAGCTTCCCTATAGACATGGGAAATTTTCACTTTGTCTAATCTAGATAAAGTAGCCCTAGCTTCATCTATCCAATGTTTAATGGTCTGAAGGGGGGGACTTGCCTAGGAGACAATCAATGATGTTTTTAGAATCACCCTCAATCCATAAATTTTTTAAATTCATTGTATTCGCCATGTCAATAACTTGGAAAACTCCAATGTCTTCAGCTAGATGATTAGATTATATGCCCAAGGAAATAGCAACCGCCGCAACAAACATGCCATTATGATCTCTTATCACACCCCCACTCCCTGCCTTCCCCGGATTTCCTTTTGTTGCCCCATCAAAAATTGGCTTGTATCCAACCCCTAGGAGGATGATACCAAATGACACCTTTATGAAACTATTTAGCTAGTTTTGAGGCTTTGGACACATCTCTTTTGATTTCCCAATCTTTAGCCATCTTGAGGTCGTAATTCGAGCATACCACAGGCTCCATCTTATTCTCTTGATAAGGGAAATTTTTGAAGTTTTCCACAATTAGCCTATAGATTTTCTCAAACACAATATTCTCAAAAATTTCCTTATCCCTAAAGATTCTATTATTTCATTCCTTCAACACTCCCCATAATATATAAGCGAAAGTGAGCGACCATAATCTACAGATATAAGGATTCAAGGAGGGAGCAGTCCACTGAATAAATTGGTCTTTTACAGAGGAAGGAGACACTCATGAAAGGTTCCAGAGAGAGTAGAACCTACCCCAAATAGAAGTCACATACGAGCAATGGAGAAACAGATGGTTAGCAGTTTCCACTTCTTCCTTACACAGGTAGCATCAATCAGGGATTTGAAAACCCTACTTACAGAGGTTATCCACCGTGAGAACCTTATTTTGGATAAGAATCCAAAAGAAAATATTGACCTTGGGGGTCAGGTGATTAATCCAAGCTTTAGCCCAGAAGGGGGGAGGGGCGGGTGAGAGGGACAACAAAGAGACAACTGAGGAAACCGAGTAGCTGCCCAAAGGATTGGCCATCCAGACCAAAATATCATCCTGTTTGTTCGAACCCATTCTCACAGCCATAAGAGAGGATTGGATCGGTTTAAGATCCAGACTAATCTGGCTCAAACTCACCCATTCCCCATTTCTCCAATAGTCTTTAACAAAGAGCCCATAAGTAGCCTTGCAGGTATCAACCCATACTTTGAAACTGTCATATGAGATTAAGGGCTCCTTCATAACCCATCTATCTTCCCAAAACCTAGCTAGATTCCCATTCCTAATGGTCCATCCCACACCCAATTCAAAAATGTTTCTCCCTCTAATCATATCATTCCAGAGAGTCGAACCACAGGGCAAGAAAGGAGATTCGAGCAGAGTTTTGAGAGAGACAATATTACCCAAATATTTTCTCTTTAATATGTTGTTCCATTATCCGTTTGATGATAAAATTATCCAGATTTGCTTATCTAGGAGAGCTCTATTCATCATTCTAATCTTTCTAAGACCCAGTCCTCCTAGCCTTTTTGGTCTACAAATAGAATCCCAGTCGATAAGGGGCATTCTTTTCCTTTCTTCAACACTAGACTAAAGAAAGAATTTTTGAATTTTTTCAATAGCCTCTACATATTTGGAAGGGATCTTAAAAAGACTTAAGGCATATATTGGAAGGTTTTGAAGAGTGGCTTTGAGAAGCTGAATCTTACCTACTTGACTGAGAAGAGCTCCTTTCCATCTAGCCATCTTTTTGCTGAATCTGTCAACCAAAGAATTCCAAAAGTATTTTGGAGGCTTTAGGCCTAGAGGCAACCCAAGATAAATTGATGGTAAAGAATCCACTCTACAACCAAAAATTCTTGCAATCTTATTATGCCTTGGCTCCGGAGTGTTGAAGAACAATAAAAAGTTTTTATGTATATTAACCATCTGACCAGACGCTCCCTCATAATCATCCAAAATCTTTTTAAGATTCCTAGCTTCAGCCACGGTAGATCTCCCCATCAAGATGGTATCGTCCACAAATTGTTGGTGAGAGCAAACCGAAATACTGGATGAAGACCTCAAACCCACTAAGGATCCCTGATCAACCATTTTTTTCAAGTTTCTTCCTAGGCATTCCGCCATAATGGTAAATAGAATACGAGAGATGGGATCTCCCTACCTTAGACCTCTATAGTTCTTAAAGAAATGTGAATGAGATACATTAACTAATATAGCAATAGAAATAGTAGAAATTAGTTGGCTAACCAACTCAAGGACTTTGTTGCTAAAACCAAACGCCCTCATGATTCTGAGTAAAAATTCCTAGTCAACACGATCATAAGCTTTTGAAATGTCTAACTTGAGGAGAAAACTTGCAATCTTAGACTCTGAGAGAGAATGAACATTTTCATGTACCATTATAATAGAGTCAAGGATCTACCTTCCAGGAATGAAGCCATTTTGATGAGGGGAAATTAGGGAAGGCAACACTCTCAAAGCCTAGAGGTCATGACTTTAGAGATAATTTTGGAGAAGGAATTGCAAAGGCTTATAGGTCGAAAGGCTTCAAAGATTGTAGCACCAGGACGCTTGGGGATGAGGACCAAGAAGGTAGCATAGAGCTCCTTAAGGATGCTCCTTGAGCCAAATAATTCTTTAACAACATTCACCACATCCTCTTCAACAATCTCCCAGAACCATTGAAAGAACAAAGGGAATTTGTCAGGTCCTGGGGCCTTATTGCCTTCAAAGGAGAAAACAACTCTCTTAATTTTTTCTCTGGATGAAATAGTAGTTATCATTTTGTTATCTTCATCCTTAACAAGATTAGGGATGGCCTCAGAAATAAGATCTTGCATTTCTTGATTAACTCCATCACTAGCCGAAAGGAGATTACTAAAGAAAACGACATGTTGTTTCTAATATCCTCATCCTTCTCAAAACGGTCTCCATTGAACTCGATGTGAGTAATCCTATTAGCAGCCCTGTGTTTCGAAGTAGACATGTGAAAATATCTAGTTTTTTTTATCTCCAACTGGGAGCCACGACACCCTAGATATTTGTCTCCAAAAATCCTCCTCTTTGGAAATTTTATCATGCATCTTCACAAGTAGCTCTTTTTATTTCATCATGTTCTCAGCATTGCAACCCTCCAATTGGATTTTTTCTTCAATGTTCTTCAGATAAATCTATAACTCAGACTTTTTTCTAAAGATGTTGCCAAAGGATTCTTTGTTCCAGATTCTAATCTTGTTTTTAACTTCCCTCAATTTTTTGGAAATCCTAAACATAGCAGTCCCAGAAATAGAGATACCCCACCATTTACTCATCTCCTCACAGAGCTGAGGGTGGGACAACCACATGCGTTTAAATCTAAAGGGGAAATTCCTCTTAGCCGAGATACGAACCGCCACAAAATTGATAGGATAGTGATCAGAGCCCACCCTAGAGAGGGATTTTAAAGAACATAAATAATTTTAAAACCATTGATAAGAAATTAAAGTCATATCTAATCTAACTTGAATCAACTCCTTACCCACTCTTCGATTTGACCAAGTAAAGGAAGCCCCTTGCAGCTCTAGATCAATCAACACTTGATTATTAATGAAGTCCATAAGGTCCATTCTGCTTTCCATATTCACCTGGGAACCTCCAAACTTCTCATTTTCTTGAAGAGGGGTATTGTAGTCTCCCATAACAACCCATGTTTCATGAATGAATTTCCTACAAAAGGCTATTAACTCTTGCCAAAATTTCTTTCACGCCCCTTTCCCATTAGGGGCATAGATGTTAGAAATGATCCAACTAAAATTATCTCTAATATGAGTAAATTTGGTGGCCACATGATTAGAGCTTCCAAACAACTGGTCACCTTTCATTAATTTCAAATTCTAAAAGGTGACAATTCCCCCAGAGGTGCCTTTAGAACTATTTCCCTAAACCCCACAAAACTTAAACATTTTTTTTTCGACTTTATCTTTAGGCATTTTAGATTCCTGGACAAGTAAAAATATCAGTTTTGTGATCCCTAAAGAAATTATGCAACACATCCTTCTTATGGAGGCTATTCAGCCCCCTTATATTCCATGACATGATCTTCATATCTTACCAAGTGAGAATTTGCAAATTTTGGGAATGGTTTTCTAAACACCATCCGCTATGTACTAAAATCTTTCATGCTTCCTGTGCCATTAAGAAGATCTTCTTCCTTGACTACCCTTTGTGGCTCCACAATCTGCCTTAGCTCTAGTTCTGGTAGTGACCCCTCTCGATGTACTCTGTTGTTGGTTTTTCTTTTTCTTCTTCATGGTATAGGAGTCAACATCTTCTCTATCAGTTTCCTCTTGAATTTCCTCCTCTTTTCCTGACCCCCAATCCTTATCAGAGAGCCCCTTTTTATCTAGAGGGAGGGTATCCATCAAACCATTTATATTTTGGTTCAAATTCATGCTTGATTTTTCCAGAGTCTGACTCGAATCCACCAAGGAGTCCTTAACCATTTCCAAAGAATCAACTGATTCTGGATTCTTAACTCAGACCAAGATAGAGACACCTATGCCACCAAAGGCTGATGATAAAAAGGGAATCCCAGTCTCCAGCGTTAGATTACCTTCCTTTATCATAACATTAAAACCCTATGAAGGAATATCTTCCAAGCCAATCTCTTCATCCTCATTCCCAAACGTTTCGTTCTTTGGCTTTTTGTTAGGGGGCTCCTAACTATCCAGGCCACACTCTCCAACCTCCAAGCCAACCTCATTGATCTCCTTCCCTTCTGTTATGATCTCTGGTTGGTTGTTTAAAGGCTCTTGGCACTCCAAAACAACCTAAATCCCCACATCCTCTTCATTTTCAAGGGCTTTCACAAGATCCTTAGACATCTTATTGTCTTTCTCTTCAACATGTTTTTCTTTGATCTCTTTTCCATCCCCTTTAGACTTCTTTTTCCAAACTAGCATCGGTTTAGGCTGGGGCTTCTCCTTTGTTTTACTGGCATTGAGCAAGCATTTCCTTGCCTAGTGCCCGGATTTTCTGTATTTAAAGCACACAAAAGGAATTGTTTCAAACTCAGTAGCTTGAACCCAAGTGCCCAACTTCAATTGTATTTTAATGGATGATGAGAGGTTAGCATTATGGGACACACCCACACATATTCTAGCATAAACAACCTTTCTCCTAGCCACCGTCATCAGATCTATTGACAGGAGCTCACCAAAAGAGTTAGCCAGGCCGCTAAATACATCCCCATTCCAATATTCCAATGGAAGTCCAGGGAGCCTTGCCCACACTAGGATGTTCTCAAAAATCGGGTCTAAAAGATCCAAGTTTGTGCTCCATTTCTTGAGAACTGAGGACTTGCGAATGACCCAAGGACCACTACTCCTCATAGCCAAAATATCCTCCTTGCAAGAGAACTCAAAAGAAAAATAGCCCTTAGGAAGAGAAAAACCAAGAACTTGGTCATTAGTTCGCCACTTCTTTTCAATAAAAGCCCTGACAATTTCAATATTTGGTCTAGGGCCCATAAATTTTCCAACCAACACTCTATCCATTAGAGAAATATTATGATCAATGACCAGATCAAGGATAGATATGGCAAAATTACCCTTAGTCAGCTCAGAAATGTTGCAAAATGGGGGGAATACTGATTTACCATTTGGTTTAACTCCAAACAAAGACGACCACAGTTTATGCTTAGCACCATCCCCACCAGCGGCCCCCACCACGTTTTTTGTTTTGTCAACCTCATGCCCTTTATTACATTCATCGGGAATATCAATCGAGACAACATTCCCCCTGGGTCCACCTAAATGTTTCTTTTGGGGTCAGTCTCTTCAAAGTCATCCTTACCTTGCTTACCACTTGAATCTTACGCCGATTCCGCTTGCGAATCTTCAGAGCATGTTCCTCCACAACCTGCACAATTGTTCAAAATTTCAAAATTCTGCATCTCCCACCCAATCTCCTGCTTGCTCATCTTATTTTCCATGCACTAATGTTTCAAGTTATAAATACACCCAAAATAAATTCAAGGAAAAAAATACTACATAAAGAGTGACATCCCATTTAACTTCCATTTTAGCATTTTATTAACAACTAAATTATAGTGTCTATTTTATAAAAATATACATCCAAATATTTTATTAATTTTTTTAAAAAAATTGAAACATAAAATACAATAAAAAATATACATTTCGTCAGTATATGTCATTTCAAAATTCAAACTATATATGTCACCTTCAAGTGATTCATGTTAACAAGTTGCATCAGTGTTAGTCATTTCCTTTATAAAAATGTGAAATAGCTTTGTACTTTTACCCAAAATATATAATCAAAGTTAAGACTATTTAAACTAGAAAGTTAACCATAAGGTGATACAACAAGAATTAAAATAGACCATGAATGGTAAATTAACAAATATTCAAAAGAACTATTACATCCATATACACATCATAGTATAGATCATTTAATATATTCATATCCAATACTTCTTACATGTACCATCCATTCATACCAAAAAAATAGATATACATCACATATGTTTGGGTGTTATATTCTTATCTGCAATGCATATTATTTCCTTAGATTTTCCTTATCTATTCCTTCTCAATACTTTTGCAATATAGAAAGACACTAATATAACATATCTACATATAGGGATGTGTACCTATACTCATCCTTTCACATCTTCAACCATCATGAAGTACCAAACATCTCTTGGTACAACAAAACTTTATATAATAAAACCTTTGGTAACATTTATCCTATCATATTTTGTGAAGCATTAACCTTATAAGGCTTTAGCTTCTAGTTCTATGACATAAGAAATAGAGGATAAACAACCATTATCCAAGTAATTTCCACCAAAAACTAAAAATGCTAAATAGGGATGCAAATAAAACTCAAAGAAATGATACTACATGTACGAAATAAAGGATCGCCACCCTAATTCTAGGTAATCTAGTCATTTTCGTCAAATTTTCTATAAATTTCCCTCTACCCCCTAAAACTTCTACCACAACCAATAGCACACTCTTACACATTATTTCATTCTAGTTGTACAATTCCAAACCACATAATTAGTTTCCTCTTGATATTTAGTCAAAATTACAACATTGCTAGAAGCTTTAACAACATTAATTATTAATTTGGGTCCACTTGTAAAGTTGTATGTAATATTGGTTAGATACATTATGTAAGGGTTGCACATTGAAAAAATATTTAATATTAAAAAATCTTAGCACGAAAAAGTAAATATTGGCATTGATGGTTTTGTGCACTGATTATTTTGTGACACATGGTTTTTCCAATACAACAATTATATTTGTGTAATCTTGGTTCTATAAAAATAACAATGTGTTTAGTTGTTTGGGTTAGTTAGTATAACTTTTGGGGTTATCTATCGCTTATATTGAGTTCTCTTTTACAGTGCATATGTGAAGCATGCTTGCATAATTACCTATTATGCTTGGACATGTAGAGCATGCATTAGAGGAACTTAATGTTTCAAAAGTATTCATGGAGACTCTATAAGTATATTGTAACATTTCATTACTGAATAATATATTGAGTGTGGATGCTTTTAGAGGCTAGGTTTTTCTCACTTGAAGGTTTTCCCAATGTATACCTTATGTAATCTTGTGGTATGTCTTTGATCTTTAAATTATTATTATTTTGTAAATTTGTACGTATACTTTTCTCTAAAATGGTTTGATAAAACTAATCATTTCCTAACACTTTATTCATCCAATAAGAAATTTATCATTCACTAGTATTTGTTGATGTAGTACCCCTCATCCAATGACTTGTCATGCCACTCGATTGAACTCTTCCCTCTTAATCTTTATTGGGTGATCAAAACATTTAATTAATTTCTTAGAATGGTTATGGAAAATGTTTCAATTGCCAAGCAATCATTTATTTCCTCAGGACTCTTTGTGACATGCAAATTACTTGCCCTATTTCATTGGCCCTCCACTCACTAGTTAATGCAATCATTGGCTGGTCATTTCCATCAATGATCGGATAAGGAATAGAGATGGCAAACTTACCCTTAGCCGGCTCAGAAATGTTGCAAACTGGGGGGGAATACTGATTTACCATTTGGTTTAATTCCAAACAAAGACGGCCATGGTTTACGCTTAGCACCATCCCCACCAACGGCCTCCACCACATTTTTGGTTTTGTCAACCTCGTGTCCTTTAGTACATTCATCAAGAATATCAATTGAGATAGCATTCCCCCCGAGTCCACCTGAATGTTTCTTTCAGGGTTAGTCTCTTCAAAGACATCCTTACCTTTCTTACCACTTGAATCTTGCACCGATCTGCCTGCGAATCTTTAGAGCATGTTCCTTCACGGCCTGCACAATTGTTTAAATATTCAAAATTTTGCATCTCCCACACAATCTCCTGCTCGCTCATCTTATTATCCATGCACTAATGTTTCAAGCTATAAATACACCCAAAATAAATTCAAGGAAAAAAATACTACATAAAGAGTGGCATCCCATTTTACTTCCATTTTAGCATTTTACTAACAACTAAATTATAGTGTCTATTTTATAAAAATATACATTCAAATATTTTATTAATGTTTTTAAAAAATTAGAAACATAAAATACAATAAAAAATATACATTTCGTCAGTATATGTCATTTCAAAATTCAAACTATATATGTCACCTTCAAGTGATTCATGTTAACAAGTTGCATCAGTGTTAGTCATTTCCTTTATAAAAATGTGAAATAGCTTTGTACTTTTACCCAAAATATATAATCAAAGTTAAGAGAATTTAAACTAGAAAGTTAACCATAAGGTGATACAACAAGAATTAAAATAGACCATGAATGGTAAATTAACAAATAATCAAAAGAACTATTACATCCATATACACATCATAGTATAGATCATTTAATATATTCATATCCAATACTTCTTACATGCACCATCCATTCATACCAAAAAAATAGATATGCATCACATATGCTTGGGTGTTATATTCTTATCTGCAATGCATATTATTTCCTTAGATTTTCCGTATCTATTCCTTCTCAATACATTTGCAATATAGAAAAACACTAATATAACATATCTACATAGAAGGACGTGTACCTATACTCATCCTTTCACATCTTCAACCATCATGAAGTACCAAACATCTCTTGGTACAACAAAACTTTACATAATAAAACCTTTGGTAACATTTATCCTATCATATTTTATGAAGCATTAACCTTATAAGGCTTTAGCTTCTAGTTCTATGACATAGGAAATAGAGGATAAACTACCATTATCCAAGTAATTTCCACCAAAAACTAAAAATGCCAAATAGGGATGCAAATAAAACTCAAAGAAATGATACGACATGTACGAAATAAAGGATCGCCACCCTAATTCTAGATAATCTAGTCATTTCCATCAAATTTTCTATATATTTCCCTCGACCCCCTAAAAATTCTACCACAATCAATAGCACACTCTTACACATTATTTCATTCCAGTTGTACAATTCCAAACCACATAATTAGTTTCCTTTTGATACTTAGTCAAAATTACAACATTGCTAGAAGCTTTAACAACATTAATTATTAATTTGGGTCCACTTGTAAAGTTGTATGTAATATTGGTTAGATACATTATGTATGGGTTGCACGTTGAGAAAATATTTAATATTAAAAAATCTTAGCACCAAAAAGTAAATGTTGGCATTGATGGTTTTGTGCACTAATTATTTTGCGACACACGGTTTTGCCAATACAACAATTATATTTGTGCAATCTTGCTTCTATAAAAATAACAATGTGTTTAGTGGTTCGAGTTAGTATAACTTTTGGGGTTAGCTATCACTTATATTGAGTTCTCTTTTAGAGTGCATATGTGAAGCATGACATGTGATGCGTGCTTGCATAATTACCCATTATGCTTGGACATGTAGAGCATGCATTAGAGGAACTTAATGTTTCAAAAGTATTCATGGAGACTCTATAATTATAGAGTAACATTTCATTATTGAATAATATATTGAATGGATGCTTTTAGAGGCTAGATTTTTCTCACTTAAAATTTTTCCGAATGTATACCTTATATAATCTTGTAGTATGTCTTTGATCTTTAAATTATGATTATTTTGTAAATTTGTGTGTATACTTTTCTCTAAAATGATTTGATCAAACTAATCATTTCCTAACACTTTATTCATCCAATAAGAACTTTCTCATTCACCAATATTTGCTGATGCAGTACCCCTCATCCAAAGACTTCTCATGCCACTTATACACTCGTTTGAGCTCTTCCCTCTTAATCTTTATTGGGTGATCAAAACATTTAATTATTTTCTTAGAATGGTTATGGAAAATGTTTCGATTGCCAAGCAATCATTTATTTCCTTGGGACTCTTTGAGCCATGCAAATTACTGGCCCTATTTCATTGGCCCTCCACTCACTAGTGCAATCCAGTAGTTAATCCACCTTCGTTGAGGTACACAAAATCTTATGACATTCCACCTTATTATTTGAAGGTGTATTATCTTGAAAACTCATCTCAAACTATCTTTTAAAGAAACCAAACTGTACATGTTGTCTTCCTAATTGACACTTGCTATATTTCTCTCCTACTAACACTCATCCACCATTAGCAAAACATAAAAAGCCATATTCTCCTCCCTTTCTGCCCACGTCCCTTCCTCCCTCTATTTGGTTGGCACGTCCATGTCAAAAGTCACCTATACACTCGAAACAAATTTATTATGACTATCACTTTGATATAACAATTCAGATCTTTAGATATTGAAGATAAAATCAGAAACATAAAAACCTTTGCCAAAGGAAATGCAATCCATCTAAGTCTATCACATTATAAAATCAGTAAACATTGCAGTTTTAAATTCGAGGCCAAATCCTTAATCCCTGATTATACTCGAATATTATGTTACCATTCATCATTCCATAAAACGATCCTTATCAATATTCAGGTCATAAGGTTCTTAAAATTGAATCTGATTATGTTAGAAGGATTATTACATAATTTAAAAATAGCATAGTGTATATTTAATTAACTATTTTTACAATTATAGTCCTAAACTTTCATATTGTTTGAAAGACTAATATATAGTATGACTTGAATAACACGCATCGGTAAATTCTAAGGAATCTATCAATTATTAAGCGTTGATATAGTATTCTATAATTAAAGATAATAAGTTTAAACTTATTATATAGTATCAAATTTGTTTCGTGAATGTATACCAAACAAGTATCAAATGGACAACCTGAAACAGCAAACAGTTTCTTCTAATTATCTTACCAATCAATCAATAACGCCCAATAAATCCAATCATGCAGAATAAAAGTCCGAGTAGCCTACCCCAATTGTAAGCAAGTGTCTGAAACCTCATTGTGTTTAATGCTTGTTTTGTGTTGGCTGATGGGAGTGTAAGAATTATGTATAATTTCAGATGACTGAGAATGATCACGAGTTTCCAAAGACTCAATCAACAAGAATTCCACTGCAGTGTTCTTCTTCAAATTGGAGCACTGTTTCAACTGCTCAACACACAGACACACCTTTATTTTAATCAATCAAAAGAAATGCAATGCAGTGCAAAGAAATATAAATGCCAATTCGAGAGAACATAGCTACCTCCAGTTGAAGTCTAGCATTCTCCTCCTCAAGTTGCTTTCCCTGCTTACAATGTGAATAAGCCAATGAAAAGTTCAATGTATCTATTAATAAACCAAATAATTTTTTTCTTTTGAGATAAAAGGAAATGATTTAAATCACCATCATAGGAATATTTTATGAAATGATTTAACAATGGAATTTTTCTGATAAGATGCAATGATTTGTTTGAATCACTTGTATTGCATGAGATGGCATCTCTTGGAGAAACTTCACAATGCTACATCATTCTACACCTTGTTCCACATCTAACAAAAATCCTCTTTCCAGTCACTTTTGATGGTATTTATACATTTTCAAACACTTTCAATTACATTTGCTAAAAAAATTCTGAAATCTTATCAACAAATCCATTTTGTGCAGTTCATACAATAATGGTGCTGGAAGGGAAGGTGCAGGAAATTGGGCTTCGAAAGCTTTTGATGCCTTTTCAAAAAACTCATTCGGAAAATATCTAGCAATCATGGTACCCCATGAGATCAGATTTCTTTGAGGTATTCTGTATTTATACGAGAAGCAGAGTTTGGCATGGAGGAAGGAAGTCCACATGCACAGTGAAAGCTTGCATGGTGTATGGTTTACCTTCTATTCATTTAAGTATGAAAGTTGTATGAAAGTTAAAGGAAGCAAATTTAAGTGGTCTTTAGGAATTAATTTGTGTTTAATGAAGTTAATCAGCTTTGCCTCCCGAAACACACTTAGGTCGGGACTAAAAGTACATTAAGGGGACGAATTAGCATAGAAAAAGGGTTAATTTAGGGGTAATAAGCCTAGATAAGTGTGAAAATGCATCACAACACTTTGTCATAAGGCTTAGAAAGGTGTAAGAAGGTGTTATTTAGGTGAATTGTGTTGAAAGGGTCTTAAAAAAGTGAGGAAATGTGTTACAACACTTCACAACACCTTAGTAAAACACCGTTATGTTATTGTTGAATTGCAAGCTTACAAGATTGAATCAAGGTAAACAAGGCCAAAATCCAATGGAAAAGGCCAAAATGAGTGAAAAAGTGCCAAGATATACACGTTTTGGCGACACGGTTTCAAAAAGGAACCTAGGACTAGTATATAGATCACTAAGACCAATCCTTGTTCAATTAAAATTAGAATCCAAATCGGCAAGGGTATGAGATTGGCTAACAACCTAAGAGAAGAGCCAATCTTCCCTGTCTATTGTTATTTTATTCCCTTTGAAATAGATCAAATTTAATATGCATTTATTGGATTAATTTGACTACAAAACCTAATCTGAAAACATAAATTTGTTGTACTAACAAAACTAAATTGATGAAAAACAAAGGTAGATCTAAAGACAACAGGGTATTATGCACTTGTGACAATAATTTGAGGTTAAAATAGCCAATCTAGGGTGTGATGCACCCCAAAATGAGCTCCTTTTTTGGATCTAAACTCATATGCCTATAAGTCCTAGTATGCCTTCTATAATCCTACTCTGAAATCTTTGTCTTCGGATCTAAACTTGTAAAATCTCAATAAAGAGGGGCAAAGGGGGTGGCTTTATAGAAGTTTGCCTAGGTCAAACCCCTATTTTGGTATTTCTATTTCGATGAATAACTAATTGATTCACTGAAACAATCTATGTAGTCTTAACCTTAGGTGTATCTATAATTGTAATGAGCTAAAATGCTAAAACCCTACTCAAATGTGTTAGAGAAGGTTTACTAAATGATATAAATGAGATCAACCCAAGAGAAAGTCAAATACCCCTAGGAAAATCTAAAATGCAACGCACCTTTCTGAGGGCAGCAAGTAGATCAAAGCTTCAAGACAAGAACACTCTTCTTCCATTCGCATATAACTCTAATCATTGTAGCAACTTGATTAAATTTGAATTTCCTCTTGAAAACCTATAAATTTAAATATATTTTGGTAGAGTATATTTGTCTTATATTTTTCTTCCTTTATTTCAAAATAATAATTCATGTTTATATAATGGAACTTAGGATAATTTAAAGTTTAGGCCAACTAATTTAAATTTGAATTTTTGGGATTAAATTACTGCCAAGGCCAAAATTTAAAATTACATCTCTGAAATTAGAGACTGACAAAAAAGAGAAACCAAATTTGTCGAGCAAAATATTTGGTCTAGGGCATGAAGCTCCCTAGACTAGCTCTTTCACACTCAACAAAATTTGATTTGGGTGTTTAGGGTCTACTAAAATCATGACTTTTCATGATGAGCGAACTTGTCAGAGTTAATTTGATGATGTTTAATCAATAGAACATTTTTTAAGGTAGTATAGACACATCTCTTGGGTTGATAGGAAAATTTAGGGCTAAGTAATATCTAAATACAATGATGTGAAAGGTCATTGAAGTCGGTTCCAAATAGAGCATGAAATTGTGCTTTCACCTATAAGGAAGTATAATTTTCGACACTAGAACATTAGCAAGATATATGCGGTTAAAGCATATGCAAAAAGTTATAATCTACACATCAAACCAAGCATAGAATTTCCAACTCTTTTAGTACTTTCATTCCATATTCAAAAGTGGAACCCTCATCTTCCAATGATAGTGATACCATGAATACACTCACCATCAAAGTTTGAAGAGTTGAAGGTTTTTTCAATTGCATCGACATAATCTACTATAAATATTGATCAAAATAATGCTTCATATTCAAGAAAAAATTTCATAATGATTGAGGTTCGTTATATTTTACACCCTCATTTATGGGAGAGTACAAAATCTCACAATCTCAACCTAAAGAGTCTTGTGATTCATCTTCTCAATTTTGTTCTACATCAACAAATCTAAAAAAATCATTTCATGATGGTGATGGAGGCTCTTTAGCTTTTATCCATCATGTGTTGGCGACGTTTAATCCTCATATTTCAACACCTAAAAATGATTGCAATTATTGCAAAAGAATTAATTATTCTCATAATCATTTAGACTTCTCAATTAGAGTTGGAAAAGCATTATTGGCTTGGATTTAAAATTCTTACTAAAATTGGATATGATGAAAACATGGAACAAGGAGTTAAGGATAATGTGAGGTCTACATTGTACCTTACAAAAAGAGATTTAGGCTTCAAACCTTCTCCTTTGTCTACATCTCATCCTCCATCATCTAGTATATTTATAACCTTCAATGGTAAGTGAGCAAACTTTTATTCACATGAGAAAGGGTTGTCTCCTAATCTTTATCATCTTACGGAGCAAGAGCATATTTATTTGAGGCTTCTAAGAGCCCACTTGATTACTCTTCCTCCTCCAACGTGTAAGAAAATTTATAAAAATAGTTCTTTTTGCACATATCATTGACTACACGATCATTCCACCAATGAATGTCAAGACTTGAGTGATAAAATACAACATATTGATGTGGTGCTATTCCATGTGTTGATAAACCTAATCATTCTTAATAATGAGTTATCCTCTATGGTGTTCCTCCTCACTATGTGGCAATTGTAGCTTCATATGTTTCCTCATTGTCATTCATGCTCCAGTCCAATCTTATGTGCAACTATATTTATTTATAGTAGCAACACAATAGTCTCTTTCATAGTTGTCAAGTTGTCTTTACATTTGGGGGAAAGGATATTTTTGGAAGGTGTTTATTATTTTCCAAGGATCCCCTCTTCCCTGTCTTTTTCTTAAAATATCAACGTATAACAAATATCTTGACATTTGAAATGGGGCATATCAACCTATCTATTTAATTGATGTCTTGTGAAATTTCACCTATTCACATACCCCCTTTTTGGTGGTGTTATTTAGAATGCCCACTGAGGCATGGTTATAGAATTTCAAATTAGGCCCAATTTGAATATATTGGTGTCAACAGTATAAACTTTTAAAAATCAAATTTTAGATGTTGATCATCAATAATCAATTTGTAGGAAATTAAAGAAATGGATATAAATGCATGTCTTTTTCACATGAGGATCCTTAAAAGTAGTCAAGGCAATTCAAGAAAAGAATTAGCGGCATTATTATAGTTCTTTCAAAAATTAAGATGATGTTTTCAAATAATTAGAAAGAAGAAAGCAATTATGTGCAAGAAGCTATTACGATCAATAATGTTATTTTTATAAAGATGTATGAGCTATCATCTACATGCTAGCTACATCAATCTATTGTGTTTTGTGGAATAACCTCTTGCATCTCTACCAAGCAATCAATACATCCATCAATCAACTTTTATGGTGAGCTATGGTATTGTTGACGTGTGTTTTATGACAACACCAACACAGAATAAAATGTCCAACGGTCACTATATTCTCTCTTGATCAAAGTATTCCGCATGCTAAGATTGCGTGAAAGTTCAGGCGTTCAACTCCAAGGTTCCTTTTATTGCGAATAGACTTAGTTGGTTGATGTGAATATGCTGGGTATTCCAAAGGGACTTATGTAATTGTTCAACTAAGTGAAGCAGATGAAAGATTTTGACAATGATGCTTTGATACCTAAACTAACCACGAAAATACTGAATTGAAAAGGGATAGGGGTAGGAAGTCTACAATCTATTTCTAAAAGGGTGGAATGTAAGGACAGACTTCGACAATCTTCAACCCAGACTTTGTTTTTCCTCCCCTTCGAACAACTCTGATAAAGTTGGTGCAATCTTCAAAGGATGGGTAAGATATTCAAATTGTGATTCAACATGCACACCCCGTCACAACGATGCAAGTGAACACACGAATTACAACCGAAGTTGGGTACTGATATTCCAGTTGACCACGTAGGGCAGACATACCATCAGCAAGCCCGCTAGTGGTATGGATAAAGGAAGATTTGTTCAAACCAAACGCCACACTTCACAATTAACAACTGCTTTCATAAAATAAAGTCTACTTTACTCTATCTACTTTGAATTGGAAAGATGAAAGGGCCTTGCTAGCTACTCATAACAAAAGAAGAAATCACCAAGCAATGAAACTCTTTGTATTATGAAAAGTGTTCAAAACAACAATTTTACAAAACTTTCAAAGGGAAAGTTTTCTTCCCTCTCCAATCTAAGCTAACTTCTAGCTACTCACTAAATGCCTTCTCTATTCTCTAGCCCAAATCTATCTCTAATCTAATGTCTAATTCTAATCAATTACAAATGAGGGGGGATACCCCTTTATATCAAGCCCAGTCGAGTGGACGGCTTAGATTGAAATACAACGGAAGGCTCAGCTTGAGCCACCTAAGCCCTGATCAGGGTTCTAGCCCTAAAAACTGCCACTGAGAGGAGTGGGGCAATGAATACGCTGGAGATTCTCCACTTCTCATCAGGAACCACTATCTGCAATTAATGCACATTGTCCCTTTCCAAAAGATCATCATCCAGAAGGGCGTTTCCTTTCTCCTTTTCGTTGGCTGCAAACCTGATGAATTTGGCCAATACTATCTCAACTTCCTAATCCAAAATGGGAGGAATGTGATCCAACTAAAACTCTAACACTGTAACTATTTGCCCATGCCGGGCACAAGATTTCTTCCAGGCAAGAAGGGCATCCTGGGTGTTCTGAATAATACTGGAGAATGTAGAAGTGTTCTCAAAATCATCCTGGGTGAAGGTCTTCACCTTAGAAAAGAATTGTGTTAATCTGTTCCTCAAACCATCTGTAGTCACCTCTTCAGAAGTCAGCCTCCTAGAAAAGATTGCCTCCAACGTATTGAGGACCCCATCAAAGATATTTGTCATGGCCTTTCGGACCCTGACAAAATCCGTCTTTGATGCATCGTAGAACCCTCGACCTATGACTACTGAAGAGTACCATCCGGCGAAGTCATATCTATCCCCCTCCTGAATCACACCTCCCTCAACCAAAATCTGTAGAGGTGTGCTCATCAAAGCCCCTAAACGAAGAACAACTCTCGTCTGGTAGATACGAGCTTCACCCCAAGCATGGTTGACCGCATCCATTCTTGCCATAATATCGGAGGCCTGCCGATAGGCATGCGGAAGGTCCTCCATAAACTTCTTTGTTTCGACACGAACATTGGCAACCCACTTGTTTGCCTGTTGTGCCATTCTTTTCAAATCCTCTAAGCCACTGATTGACTCCCTGGAGAATTCAGCTGGAAACTCAATCGTTGGATTTTCTTGCCCACAAGGACAGGACAAATGTTGCACATAGCCAATCAGTGTTTTGTGCTCCACCTTCAATTTCTTATACTTGCCCTCAATATAGGACAATCCATCCTTGAGTGCCTGATATGAATTATCACACTCCTCAACTACCTGTGCTCCAGTAGGGCGACCAAGTTCCATAGTTGTAATCACATAGTTTTCGAGAATGGCCTCATCCCGATCACACTCCACTCTAGGCATTGCCATATGTAATGTTCGAGAGCCATCCTCATCTGTTGATATTTTGGAGAACTTCCTGGCCTTCTTCTTTCTTGGAGGTGCACTGATCCTCCTCAATAATTCTTCCATCTCAATTGCAGGATCAGTCTCGTCCACAAGATCATGTCTCATCCTGTCCCTTAGCCATCCTGGCACCTCCTACTGCATATCTGAGATAACAAAAGGCTGCTCAACCTCGGCCTCTACCTCATGAACTTCCAACCTGCCTTCGTTCCAACGAGGCTCATCATCATCAATTGGCTCGATATCTCCTGAGCTCTGGGCATCCTGATCTGAAGTAGCATCATCCTCGAGAGCTGCCTCAATCTCCTACTAAAACTGAGTATCAGTGGTCGTCCCCTCATCTGTCTCTTGTTGATTCTCTTCCCTAGGCATGTTAATGCTTTGGCCCACTGATTCTCTACGAGGTGGCTGACTTGCCACTTGCACTGCCTGCTTTGCATTCAACCTTTCTCTCTGATCAGCAAACAGTGACACTTCCTGCAAACTTGGAGATTGTGCCTATGATGGTGTATGCACGGATTCCTCAACTCTTAGAGGCTTAGGTCGAACTGGCTCTTTTCCTCTTGGCTATGGAGTTTGATCAACCTGCCTTCTTTGTCTAGTTGCTAGTGATCTATGATCTCCCATCAAATTGTATGTGAGGGGAATAGATCTGCCCTTGAGTCGGCTCACATGCCGCTCTACCCAACTCCGTGTAAATGTTAAGACTGGAATACAAAGTGTATCCAAGTCGGTAATCTCCGATTCTGACCAATCCGGGAGTGGTAAGGGTGTATCCCTTACTGTTTCATAATCAACTTGTACAACATTTATGTCTTCCTCAATTTGGTCTAGCACTGGGACAATCTCGCACTCCCTGATCATCACCAACGGTATTCGAGAAAAAATTCTCCTCCTAACCTCGATCTCGTCGACTGCACTTGCCCAAAAGTCTTCAATCTGTGCTTTGTACCTGAATTCCTCATACAATATCCATCTAATGTTCCTGTGGGGATCATAGTGTTGCCTGCTGGTATGGTAGGAAAGGTGGAAGAATTGGAGTTCGTTTTCTGCCTCCCTTGCTGCTTGTAGTGATGGGAAAATCTCGTCGGAATTCCCCATGGTAATTGAGAATCCAAGTCCACCTTTCTTCTTCTTTTGAATCTTATCATAGGAAATAAGTTGCCTAGATATCTCCAGCATCACTATTTTGTTCGTGGGATACCGGGGCAATCAGTAAGGATAAGAGGAAAATCCTTGCAGCGTTATGTAGGTGAATTTCGAAAACTCGATAAACCAACATCCGAACTTCTCAATCAGCTCCTGCACCTCTCTGGATATTTTGTGGTGAGTCCTTTGCTGCAAGGTCCTCGTTATGTGCATGGTGAAGGCGTCATTGACCCTTTTGTAGTTGGTGGTGCTTGTCAAATGCAACTGTGGACAAGCCTCATGTATCTTAAACTTATGGGAGCCACACCTAATTGGTTCCTTATATGAAATTCCCCTATACTTCGTCATTCGGGCTAGCATGTAGACAATGTAAGAGCTCATGTAAAATGTTTATGTTCTCCTCAAACCACGGAGCTGCTCATGTATGTTGTCACTGATCATCAATGCCTAGTCCATGTAATCCTTGCCTTCCAGCACCAAGTTGACATAATAAAACATCCAAGGTTCAAAGATGAACGCTTGGGGGCATCCTCCAACTCTGCTCAGCATCATTATTAAGTCACATAATTCCTGCCTTAAATCTTCTGAGATTATCTATTTGGGCAATTTTGTGCGAGTTAGTTTGGGCTTGTTCATCCACCTGGTATTGATCAAATTAGCACACCGGTCAAACGTGGATGAGTACATCTTTTCAGCCCTCTCCCTTGTTTTATATATCATCCTCTCATGGACTGGTATTCCGAATGCTTCTCCAATTGCTTCTGGTGTCAAGTTAGCCAATATCTTGCCATCTGGCGAAATGACAATCCTCTGCTCCGAGTTGTAGAAGCTGGTGCATTTCATGATCAGCTTTGGACATTGGATAGCTGGAGGAAAACTGGCAACTGTATAGAGTCCGCTCCTTACAATGTTGTGCGAGGTAACTGATGGGTGATGACCTCCAGTCCCCATTATTCTTCTCCTGGATGTTTCCAAGTTGAACGAGCCAATGTTTGTGTCAGCCAGTTTGCCCAACTTTGAAGAAAATTTTGATTCTGGCAGAAAGGATTTGCTCAATTTCTTTATCACTGTCTGTCTGGATGTGCTTCCTCTTCTAGATTCTGTGTGGTTCCATCTTCCTACAGCTCCTCTGCTTGATTCAGCCATTCTTAACTGTTCCTGTTTACTTCAACGTTTTTAGAAGTTTCTCTGGTTGCAGCAACACAATGCCAGATGCTCGGGAATGTCTACTTGCAGCAATTCGCCCTCAGCAGTTTTGAAACTTCTTTTCAAAATTCGCACTTTCTCTCTAACTTTACACTTTCAGCAACTTATTTTCTCTTCTTAAATTCGTACTTTCACACCAGCTTTGTAAATCCGGACTTCAGCATTCAGCAATTTGAGATCTTTGTTTGCAATTTCATACTTCTCAGCAACTTCACCCTCTAATTCAAGTCACACTTCAGCAATTTGAGAAGCTTCTCCTCAAATCGTACCTCTGAACAACTCAACCTGGGACTTAGAAGTTCGCACTTCAGCAGCCTCAATCCTCAAACTTGCAAAGCCACACCTATGTCAATTCAATCTCTTTGTCTGCACACTCGTACCTCTCAGCAACTTAGAAATTTCTTCACAATTTCGTATTTTCTCAGCAACTTAGAAATTTCTTCACAAATTCATACTTCAGCCCCAGAGAGTGTTTTGCATTCAGCAACTTGTGAGAGATATGAAAAGGACTTAGAATCTTATAGCCAGGTCGAAATCCAGTAGAGGCTATACTTAGCACATTTTCGAATCCCATTTTCCCCCCTTTTGGTCAGTTGCAACACTTGTCATCCCGAGCATCAGAATCTTGGACTTCTAGAATTTTGAAACTTCATCACTCCTGCACAGGCCTGCTTCATCATATTCACATTCTTAAAATATTAAATCAATTACCTCATTGAACAATTTTAACTCATCTAGCTAAGTTATTTGATTCCATGCTTGATTCGGTAGACTTAATCCACTTCAATTCTCAAGCAAAACACTTCGTGAAGACATATCCCTTATTTGCCTTAGAGAAATTTTTCGAATTTGCCTTAGGAAATTTGTCAAAGCAAATACTGAGCGAAATTCTCTGTCAAAACGACATGAGCGAAGTGTGGAGTAAGTTCAAATCATCTCTTAATTGAAAATGTTTAAAACCCAGAAGAAATTTTCCTTCAGAACTCATTTTTAAGTGTATCTGGCTAAAGGCGTTCATTTAATTTTTATTATTTTAAAAAAATAAAATGGCTAAGGTTCATTCATTTTCACTTTGGATGCCTTCCACACCTGCAATCCTCAACTTCTCTACCTTGGCACTTTCTGTGATTTTCCCAAGAATTTCTTCTTGTCTGGCTCTGGGCGCATTTCATCGTGTTCTTGAAAATTCCCAACTTCACCTCTTCCTTAGGCGTATTTCTTACCCTTAGAAAATAATTAGAATTTTACATCCCCCATGTGGGGCGCATTTGAGCATATGAACTTCCACTTTACCTCCTACGCCCTAGCAATTTTATTTTTTTGTCCTAGGAAAAACTCTTAGGAAAATTTCATATTTTAAATTACCTATGAAGGGCGCATTTCATTTCGTGCATCAATTTTTACCTTTATCCCTTAGGCACTCACGCCTAGAAGCTTACACTTTATCTTACCTCACAAGGGCGAATATCACATATACCACTTCCACTTCTAGGCGCATTTGAAGGGGTGGGGAGGAATTTCCACCACGCCTCAGTGACCTTTCATCTCCCTTGGGCGCAAATGGCATGTGAAGAGGGAACCCATGGGCGCATTTCACCTATGGTGAGGAAACTTTCTTTGCCTTGGCGCATTTCCCCCTTACCTTATCCACGCTTTTCCTTATGTGGCCACCTTGGACGCATTTGCCATGGGTAGGAGGAACTTGTGGGCGCATTTGAAGTGCTTTACTTCCAAGTGATGGGGCATTTAGGGAGGTGGGAAGGAATTCTCACGCCTTAGTGACTCTTCACCTCCCTTGGGCGCATTTTAGCATGGCATCTTCCACTCTTGAGCGCATTTCTCCTAGTCATCTTCCAAGTGAAGGCGCATATGGGGTAGCATGAAGGAATTTCCATGCCTTAGCATTTTTTGCTATGCCTTCACTCTTTGTGGGTGCATTTGACCCATGCTCAAGGAATTTTTGGGTGCATTTTGCCTAGTGTGAAGGAATTTTTTTACACTTAGCAACTTTTATCAATTTTCCTCTATGCCATGGGCGCATTTCACATATGAAGGAAGAATTTTCAATATTTAGAGATTTTTCAACCTCTTCATCTCCTGGGCGTATTTCATGATTGTTCAGGCCAGTTTTTATCTATGAATTCCCAATGCCCCGGCCATGCCTTGGCCTTCTACTTTTAGCAAATTCGGAGAAATTAGGGTTTCCTTGCATTTTATCTATTATGAGCTGGGGCAGGCGTGGTTGCGCTTCCACTGACTTTGCCACCTTGTTTATACTCTATGCCCAGCCTGGCATGCCATATTTAGCCATTTGCTATTTTTAGAAAACCCTAAAATCAATTGACCTCTGTAGCTCTATTCGTCTTCAAATTCGCTCCACCTGATCTTGATGACTTAAGTGTCCTGTTCACACTTGCCTCTGGCGCAGACGTGCTATTTATAGCCATGAGGTGACTTACTAAAAATAGTAAGTATTCAGATCGTGCTCAAATTTTGCCAGTAGGCAGCCTGAAAGATGTTGATCCTGGTGGCATGCTTCATTTTGACAACTTTGTATTCCATTCCATCTATTTTTAGGCATAGCAACGGAAACCCTAATTCTAACTTGTATGTAGTCTAGACTGTTCCCATTTGACTTGACTTCGATTGCCTATCATCTGCTTGTTGGACTGAACTGTTCAGTAGCTGTTGGAGTGAAACTGCTATTTATAGTAAGTGTTCGGAAAGCGG
Source organism: Sequoiadendron giganteum (assembly GCA_007115665.2). Taxonomy (NCBI): domain Eukaryota; kingdom Viridiplantae; phylum Streptophyta; class Pinopsida; order Cupressales; family Cupressaceae; genus Sequoiadendron; species Sequoiadendron giganteum. The sequence goes on from CM021101.1 coordinate 579,510,051, forward strand.
TCTATCTGATGTCGGATGAGTTTGCATGTCACAATGCCCATGGGATCTCAAAAAACCCAGAAAACTGGTCAACATGCAGGCACTAGCTAAAAATAGTAAGTCCCTGAAAATTGATCCATTCCACTTGCATGTAACATTATTGCGAAGCTCTCGCAAAACCCATAAGGAATATCCGAACATGCACTGAAAATCACTTCATGCAAACCCTAAAAATAGCTTCGGAAGGTTGTACCGTTGAAAGTCACCATCTCGATTTGCATGTTATACCACCGCAAAGGTCTAAAAAAACCCAGATCCATTCTCCAATCATGTATTGGAAAATCATATGTTTAAACCCTGAAAATGGCCTCTGAAGGCCAAATTGCTAAAAATAGCCAATTGTTTGAATCTGTTCAAATTTCATGTGTAGGCACCCTGAAGTTGCCTAGATGTGCTGAAGTAGTTAGAATCCCGAAATCCTGAGGAAAAGGCCTCCATATTAGGTACTTACTAAAAATAGTAAGTTGTTAGATTTCAGTGGGATCCTATCTTGAGCCTTCTGACTGTACTGTTGCACTCAAATTTTACCTTGATGACTCCATTTGACCTCAAACAAGTCTGAAGGATAGAAACCCTAATTTCGCAGGCTCAGCTAACATTTCAACCTAGGTGAAACGACGGGACATCCCCGGAGAGACAAAAGACCAGAGAGAGATAGAACCAAAGCCAAAAGACCAAAATGGAGCAAAAATTAGGGGCTCCCCGTCTTGGATGGGGTGATGTGTGAAAAGGTCACAACATCTGGCGACTCCACGAGAAAGTGTTGAAAAAAACACTTTAATATTAAACCTTGGCCGATCCCCTCTGACCATCATACCGGAAGGATACTTACCCAAATAGGGGAGAAGAATCCGATATTGGATCGAAACACCTTCATCCGAGATCCTCTGACATATGCGTTTATCTTGTCTCTAAACCATCTTGACTCCCGAGATTAACTACGGCAAGTTATATAAGTGTCTTAACTTCAAAAGCATCCTGGACATTGCCTCGCTGCCAGTCAGGCATCCATAGCCCCGATGAGGTTGTTACTACAATTCTCACGAATATTGCTCCATTGTCGGTCAGGCGTCCATAGCCCCGGTGGAGTTATCTGTATATTCCCAAACCAATATTCAAAGTATGATATTTTTTTCATTGTTCTTTCTTTTGATGTTTCTCTTTTAGCATATTTTCTTCTTTTCTCTTGATTTTCCGTCAATTCCATAATTGGTTGGCAAGCAATGAAGCTACCAATGGGTTTGAGAATTATAATGGTGTTGAGGCAAGATGTAAAATTTTCACTTGCCGTAACTTCTCCCAAGGAATCAAAATGACTCAAAGTAGCTGGTTGAGCAGAGAGGACACTATGATCTCAGACTCATGTGTTAAGACACAATAATTGATTAACCCTCTGAGTCGAGTTTATACAAAACCGGATGATGATCAGAGGAAAACAACCTTGGCATTATATCTTTTGCACAAATCCATAAAATCCAATGGAAGTAGACCAAACTGTGAAATGAAAGACATCGTCACCCCTCGCAACGGGAAACCCAAAATTCATGCCCATTCCAAACCAAAACCAAAACCGCTTGAGCGGACAACTCAAGGGAAGAAACACCAAAACCCAAAAACCCAAAGAGCAACAAACCAAAACCAAAACCAAAAGGGAAAGCGGGAAACAAAACAACCTAATCTAACTATATACAAAGTAGGACCCAGGAGGGAACCTACGCTTGGAAATAATGCTTGAGGAACCGCCCATTGACTAGCAATGGGATATCTTCTCCTCTTAAGACTTTCAATCTGAATACATTATCTCCTAGGATCTCATAAATCTGATATGGGCCCAACCATAATTTATCGAACTTGTCGTGATCACCTTTTCTTTTGTGGGCCTTGATCTTGGCCTGCTTATCGAACCACCTCTTCACGACTCCTTGATGTTTAGCTAGATTTTCCAACGCTTCATCTCTTTTCTCCTCCAAATGCATCAACTAGGACAACCTGACTTGAACTCAGTCTTCTACTTTGAGATATTCCTGAATAAACTAAAGAGTTGGGATCCTTAGCTGAACTGGGAAGACGAGGTCTTGCCCATACACCAAATGGTAAGGAGATGTCCCCAAATAATTCTTCGTTCTGGTTTTGTCTGCCCACAAAGCAAACCTTAACTGCGTGTGCCAATCTTTGGGATTCTTATCCAATACTTTCTTGATAGCATTCAACAAATTCTTATTCATGGAATCTGCAAGTCCATTCCCTTGCGGATAGTAATTGGACGAGAATTTCAATGCAATTCCATACTCAAATGCCCAGTTTGAAAACTTCAATGATGAAAAAGCGGGGCCATTGTCGCATACTAGTGTGTGAGGACATCCAAATCTTCTAATAATATTCTCTTCAAGGAACTTAATGACCACATTAGTTGTGTAAAGCTTGAGAGCTCGAGCTTCTATCCATTTGGTGCAATAATTTGTAGTTGTTAAAATGTACTTGTGTTGTGCCGAGGAAGATGGATTAATCATTCCAATAAAATCCAATCCCCACTTTGTAAATGGCCTAACTTCAATCACTGGTTGCAAGGGCATAGCTGGATTCTTCTCTTTGTATGCGGTTGTTTGGCAAATGTGGCAAGTCTTTACATGTTTGTAAGCATCTTTAAAAAGCGTGGGCCAATAATATCCAGCTCTTGAAATCTGATGTGTTGTGGCCAAACCACCTCCATGACTTGTTCCAAATTTCTCATGGAAGTGTTTCATTAGCTACTTAGCTTCTCTTTTTCCTACGCATCTAAGATAAATCCCTTCGTGATTTCTCCTATAGAGTACTAATCCTTGAAGCATAAACCTTTGGCTCTTCATTCTTAAAGCTCTTCTTTGCACTGGATTCAAATGTGAAGGACACCTGCGATTTAATAAATAATAGACAGTGTCATCGTACCATTCTCCTGGAGACACTTCTTGTAGCACATAGGTTTGTTGTACCAATCCAGGTCCTGCCATTGCAATTGTTTGTGCCAAAGCTTGTCCTCGGACTAACTTCATAGGTTGTATCTCCATGTCATATTCTTGCAAAGTGGCGAGCCACTTGCTTCTTCTTTCTCCCAATTCATTCTGCATCAACAATGTTTTTACTGTGGCATCTGGAACTATAGCATGGACTTTGCTCCTTAGGATGTAGTGCTTGAATTTCTTAGCCGTCTTCACCAAAGCATAAGCTGGTTTCTCCACGTTGGCGTATCTTAATTCTGCTTCCTTCAATGGGGCACTCATAAAGGCAATTGGATGTTCATCCTTTTCCTCCGTTCTCTGGATTAATACCGCTGCACAGGTGTGCTCTAAAGCAAAAGAGTATAGATAGAACGACTTAGAATAATCTAGACTAACCAGTACGGGAGCATCCACTATCGCTTGCTTGATTTCCTCAAAGGCCTTCCTTGTTTGAGGGGTCCATTCGATCTTCGCATCTTTCTTTAGCATTTCATTCAACGATCTGACAATCTCAGCAAATCCAAATATAAACTTTCTCACAAAATTAATCTTCCCAAAGAAAGACCTCAACTCTTTCTGACTCCCTAGCATGCCGATCTTTGAAATTGCTTCGATGCGGTCTGGGTCAATTGATATTCCCTATTCTGAAAGGACATGCCCTAACAGTTTCCCTACAGTAACCCCAAACACACACTTCTCTGAGTTGAGAGAAATGCCAAACCTTCTGTATCTCTGGAAGATCTTCCTTAAATCTTCAACATGATCTTCTCTCTTTTTGGAAAACACGGTCAAGTTGTCCATATATATAATAATGCATTTTCCGACTAAATCTCAGAAAGCGATGTCCATGGCCCGCTGAAATGTGGCCCTAGCTTTAATTAAGCCAAAAGGCATTCTTCTATACGCAAAAGTCCCCCACTTGGTGGTGAAAGTTGTCTTCAATTTGTCTGCCTCTTCAACCATTACCTGGTTATATCCTGAATAGTTGTCCAAGAAGGACATCATTTGAGAACCATTGACAATTTGCAACACCTCATCCAACGAGGGCAAGGGGTAGTTATCTTTCTCAGATGCTCTGTTCAAGTTGCGGAAGTCAACACACAACCTTATCTCTCCATTCTTCTTCCTGACGGGTACCAGATTGGCGACCCACATTGAGTGCCTTACTAGAAAGATAATTCGGACCGAAAGGAGCTTCTTAACCCCTTGATAAATCAGTGGTTCTAGCAGCGGGTTCACCGGCCTCTGCATTTGTTTGAATGGTTTATTTCCCGGCTTTAACGGGATCGTGTGTGTGATCAAGGAAGTGTCGTATTTCTTCAAGTCCTCGTAACCCCAGGCTACTACATCGGAGAACTCTCTCAATGCTTGCACTATTCCCCTTCTTTCTCTTGGGGTACAGACCTTTCCTACAAACACGTTCTTCACTTGCTCATTTGTGCCTAAGTTGATTGTCTCGCACTCATTTCCTTGAGTGCCCTAATTTCTGCTTAGCTTATCTGGATCAAAGAGCCTTTCTAATTCGACCATTCCCCTAGGAATGACATTTTCCTTCAAGTTCAATATCCCTTTGGTGTCAAACTTTGCTTCCTCAGTCTCTTCTTCGTCTATAATCTGCGCTTCGAATACTCTGGAGCTGGTTAAGAATTCCAAAATTTGTTTATCGTTGTCAAACACTTGGAAATTCTTTATGTTATCCGGGATTGATGGTGTGGAGATTAACTCCACTGTGAACTTCTTCAGGCCTTCCATGGCCAATGGCTCCAATGAACTGGCCCCCTGTGCGAGAGTGTTTGCCACTGGATTTCTAGACGTGTACACCTGCTTGATGTTAAAGGCATTGAAGCTTTCAATCAAGTCCCAGACCCTGTTCCCATAATGGCCCAATCTTTTGTCGTGATAAGCGTATTGCTTTCTTACCTGGCGGACCACTATGTCTGAATCCCCAATAGCGTGCACGATTTTGGCACCTTTCTCTATTGCCAGGATCAACCCATGAATCAATGATTCATATTCGGTAACATTGTTGGTGCAAGAGAACTGGAGCCTCTAAGCACCTAGATATGCTTCCCCCTTGGGGCTAATAAGTTCAAACCCTGCTCTGTTCCCTTTCTTAGATTTTGACCCATCAAACCTTAGAGTCCATACTTGATCTTCTATGTGATTGCCATGGGTTGCGGGATCATTTTCCTCTACAGGCTCAACTTTCTCACTTTCTATCCACTCCTTCATCAGGGAGCCTTTTCTCTCATTTACTTCTTCCAGTTCTTCTACCAAAGAGACTTGCGGAACTTTCTTCGAAACTTGTTCTATGGCCATTTTGCACATGGCGCATGTAAATTCCGAATGGAATGCCTCATGGATCCTACACCAATTGGGCATTAACATACTATTGTTGGAAGCATTCTTCCTTGATTCCATTCTTTGCTTGACACTCTTCAACACAAAGTTTCTAAAATTTTCAAACATCCCCTCACTCTCGCTTGAGTCATCTTCAATCAATACTTCAGTAGAGGATGATGTAATTTCCAAGGTTTTTTCCTCAATCATGCTTTGCAGCATGAGAACCTCTTGCTTGACTGGCTTGTAAGAGCCCAAATCAGTTTCTACAAACAATACTTCATTGTTATCACCATACTCGGTGATCATCAACCTGAGCCGCGGTGTGCTCTCCACTCTTATCTGATTAGGGATTCCTCTCCAAGGAAACCACATGTGAGAGAAGTTGGTGGCGATATACCCATTCAACTTTCGGGACCAATATTTGCTGAGTAGCATGCCATACCCATCTGGTATATCTACAACGGAGATATCAATACGGCTCTGGATTCTAGGATCTGCGGCTAGCTGCATGTGAATGTCGTTTAGTTCCCCAACAACAGGAACTTCTATTTTATCCAGTTGGGTTACCTTCTTGTTGGTGTGGAGTGGGATTAGACCCAACCTTTCACATACCTTCAGAGGCATGACGTTGCTTGAATCTCCGAAATCAATCAAACAGTTGTGTAGCATTTTTCCAAATATTCTGACTGAAACTAAGAATGGGGTCGGCTCATCTTTCCCCTGATAAAACACTACTGGTTTTCTCCTTTCATCTACTACATCATTCCTCTTTTCATCCTTTTTGTCCGGCTGACCCTATCTGCCTTGAGTCCCATCTTTCGTATTATGTTTGCTTCACGACATCATCAGGTTGAGAACCTCTCTCAGTCTCGGTCTTCCAATGAGTGCCTATAGAATTCAATACCATGCCTTCAAAGTTCTGAGGCTGTTGTTTTGCCTCCCAAAAATTATAGGACGTTTGTGGCACACTTTGCACCACATTTGTGTTTTGTGCAGGAAGGGGCTGCATGGCAATCTGGGGGTTTCTTGGCACATTGGGTGCCTCTTGTGAAGTGCTTCTAGTGGTGGGATTTTTGGTCAATGCCCCTAGAAGGGTGTCTCTTACTTCCTGAACCTTCATCAACTCATAAATTGAAAGACTTACTTTCATCTTCTTGAATTCCTCCAACACATAGGAACTCAGCTTCTTTATGTCCTCTCTAGGAGAATTCCCCTTTTGTCCCCGTTCAGTCTGGTAAATAGGCTATTGAGGCATTTGCAGTCCACTTTATCTTACTTGCGTGGGACCCTGTTGTCTATACTCCGGAGAGTCTTTCGGTGTAACCGGCACGTTGCTCGCATTGGGATGCGATGGTGTCGTAAACTTGTTCGGAGGAGTTGACGAGGTCAACGGCTCATGTCGAGGATAACCTCTTTGATATACTTTAGGGGGCCCACTTCCAGCAGTCTAGAGAGCTTGTACTTCTCTGACTCCCTCCACCAAGACATTGTTGTTAAGAGGTGGGAAACTGTACTTGTCTCTTCTTAGGGGCTCATCTGGTGATGCGTATGTGGCATGAGCCTTTGAAGGCACTTGAGCTTCGAGTGTCCCCACGGGACCATTTGTTGAAGCTAGCAGAAACTTATGATTAACAGGGGGCGGTGTATAACTCTGGAATTCAAGCAGGAACTTGAAATCTTCTAAGATCAAGGCCTGATCATATCGTGGTGCTGGAACTATTTCGTTCACCATAATTGGAGGATTCTTCGTGGGTTTTGTGTTCTTCACTTCTCCTCTGAAAATGTCAGCAGCTACTTGGAACTCATGGCATTGTAACTCAGAGTGCTGACTAGTGTTATGCAGCCTACACCATCATGACAAGGCGGCCTCCACCAAATATACTCTGTTTGCAGGACGGTTCTCAGGAGGTGGCGGGTTATCTAGTGGTGTAGGGACACCTCCATTGTTCGGCCCTGTATTCTAGGATCTCTTCTAGAATCCCTGATTATTGTTCCTATACCCATGACTTTCTCATGACTGTATCCCTGATGGATATCTTAATGGTGATTTGGAGGATTATTGGAATATCTTCGATTAGCACCTTGGTGTGCGTGATTATTCTATTACATGGATTGTATCTGATTATTTTGCTTTCTGAGGTATGTCACCTCAGTTGACAGCTTCTTTACTTGTTCCACCAACTCCTTTATTTCATCTCTTTCCTCTTGAGTCTTTGTAGGTGGCACTGTGTTCTGTATATAGATTGGTTGTGTTGCCAGCGCTTGAGATAAGGGTGCTCCAAGATGAAGAACTAACTGATTGGATGGCGTGGCTGCCTGGTAAGTTGGTTGTGGAACTGGATTTAACGCTGGAACTTGCTGATTCTAGGTTTGTATTTGGCTGCTTGTAGAACTCAAGCCAGTGTACAATGAAGGACTAGTTGGAATTTTTCCCATGTTTTGACTTACTTCGATTGCCTTAACATAAGCTAAGTTCATATTGGCTGGTGTAGGGTGAGCTTCTCTCACAAACATTACAGTTAAGGGATCCAAAGCGGCGTAGTAATTCTCTCGAGCGTCTGTGATAGTGTAAGGAGTACGCAGCCTTGTGAGAGCCTTTTGAAATCTATTGTTAAACACATGAATAGGCTCTTTCTCTTGCCTCCTTACTTCTACAAACTGTCTGGATAATTCTGCTAGAGTGATGGGAATACCAAATTTTCTGATGAAGGTCGTCTTCATCTGTTCCCATGTTCTGATAAAACCAACTGGTAAATGTATGAACCAATAATGGGCCTCTTCTCTCAAGGAGTATGGGAACAACCTGCATGCTACATCCCCATATGCAATCTGTCTATTGCGTAGATGATCTTCAAGCATCTTGATGTGATCCTCAGCAGTGCGGTTCACGTCGTGGACGTCAAACTTGGAGCAAAAAATCTCTGGATTTTTCGGCATGTCGTGATAGTCAACGAACTCCAGCGGAGACGGGTTAGTGACCAACCAAGTAGCACCATTTGTAACCAGTTGAGCCATTGCTTGCCTTCGCTGATATACAACTGCTTGAGCTGGCGGTTGTTGAACAACAACCGACGTAACTTGAACTGGTTGTTGTTGTTGAATTGTTACTGGCGTGATGTCTCGTGCTGATCCTTGTTGGGCAAACCTTGAAATGCTAGGCGGAGTCCTGAATAAACTCGAAACTTCTTCGCCACTTACTGCCTCCTCACTTGATTGAACTTCTTCGTCTGATAAAATCTCTTCACTTGAGGGAGTCTCTTCGTCTAATCGAGTACCCTTCTTCTTCCTTGTTCTAGTAGGTAGCTCTAGCTCCACAAATTCCTTAGATGAACTGGGTGCAGACCTCAAGAATTCTCTTCAACTTGTCCGGCGAAAATGAACTGATGCAATCCAAGATGAAGCTGCTCTTCTACTGGCAACGCACGGGGGCGAGTGGTTGTCTTTGATTCAGCAAATTTCTTTCAATAGCGACTTGGATTTGGATAGCTTTCTCTTCTTCTTCTTCCAACACAAAGCTTGTTTGCATATACTCAGTTGCACTTCTCTTTGTCTTCCACGCGAGATTGTTCAACCCTGAAAGGATGTCTTCTTGATCATCGTTCAATCCTAGATTTGGCTGCAACACCAGAAATATCTCTTTGTGAGGTAGCACCATCTTGGTACATTATACTTTTATAATTCCTTTTTGCTTGACTTATAAAAAAATAGCCCTCCTTCTAGCGCCAATTCTGTCATTATCCATTTAACAAAGGATTCTTGCCTAAGGCAACATTATCCATTTATCGTTTGTCATTTCAGTCAACTATTATTGTCATTTCCTTCACCTAACGCATACCCTCTTGATCATCATCATTTATTGTATATGGAGGTCGTTGAACACCCGAAATACTGAGAAGGGGGGTGAATCGATATTCTTTTACACCATTGAAATATTTAAACATCAATCCATATAGTATGTTCAGTTGCAATAAGTGAAAGAAAGAATGAAACATCCAACAACATCACATAACACACGAACACCAAGATTTTTACGTAGAAAACACAAAATGGAAAAAACCATAGTGAGGATTAGCTCACAATATATTATAGAACTGGTTATAGTATATTTACAAAAGTTCTCACTATAGGTGCACTCACTGTCCATTGAGAGAAAGAGAGATAGACAGTTCCAATGGAGCTCAATAAACTGACTTTACACACTTCATCTGATTTTAATCTAACACTCTACCTTCCTTTGTATTTGCATCACTCTAATCTTCTTCTCAATATTCACAACTTAGATTCGTAATGTATTTGTTTAATTCACATCACATATGTTTCTCATATCTAAAAACACCGAAAATGATCTAGCTTATATATCCGCTTCAAGCATAACATCAATTAGGTCAGCCTCATTAGATATACCATACAAAATAGACAATATATGACTTGTCGGCTCAAATCATTCAACACACGCCTCGTGCCAAAATTTAATCCTTAAAAGATATTCAAATAGATCAGCATGGACCTATAATAGCTCCCACATAACTTTGCAATACTTACTTAACCTTCATATACCTTCACACCTATTAGGTCAACACCATTGAAGACCTAATACAAAAATTCTTGAACAATATATCCATATTCTCGTTCATGTGAACCTCAAAATACCATGCCATTTGTAATTCACACTTTATTGACATCTATCAACATCTGCTTAAATCCACAAAGCCCATGCATGTGGATAAGTGTGAACTCTCCTACTCATATGCATTGTACAAGAAATGACTGTAACTACCAGACTAAACTTCTGTCATTCATAACTTTCAAACCAAAAGCCAAACAAAGATGTGATTTTGAAATTACATGCTTCTACCAATGAAAAACATTATTCTAGAACCAAAGAGTGAAATGTTAGTTCGTGGACCAATGCAGACCTAAAAACTAGTTGCTTTTTACCCAAAAATACTGGTATAAATACTTAGTCATTTTTCATCACAATTGTCTTCACCAGATTAAACATTCTTGCAAAATTGTCCTCAACAAACATCCCAAAACATGTTAGAACTATCCAACTGATCTGCACCATGATTTCCATATCAATATAAAGTGTTGACATCAATAACAACACTGCAATACATAATAGTATACGTTGTGTGTATCCTACATGCTCACGTTGCCAACAACAACATCAATGAAAAAATCCTCATTCTTCCAACAATTTCCTCCTTCGTCATTGATGACAACATGCCAAAACATCTCCAAAATATTCTACCCTTTTGAAATAAACGGAAAAGGGTGGATGCAACAACTTATGTACAAACTGAAAGATTAAATTGACTCCCCCTAAGTCATGTACTAAAGCAAAACAAAAACCATGTATAGAAAACCATTCTATATACTTTGCATATGTACAAAGAATCTGAAACTGAAAACTAGAAGTGCATAAAGAATATAAATATTGTCAATCGTTGACTCTTGAAGCCTTTGCACATGAGTCTGCCAAGCCTGTTTTCCTCCTTCCCATGTCTTCTTGATTGTCCCAAGCTTCCTGCATTGTGTTTCAAATTCCATTAGTATCTCTTCTCCTTCATCTAGAGTGCTAGGTACCGGATTTATTTGTGTAGCTTTTTTAGCACTCAAAAGGGCACTTCAAACAGATATGGATTTGGAATTCACCAAGTCCCTTAGCTATCCAAACTACAAAATGATGTTCTCCTTTTGGGCCTATAACTGGAAGAATCTCTTATGCATATGTTTAATAATAGTCCTTTTGAATCCAACTAGGTCAAGTGCTGAATCATATGCACTAGACACATTATTGATTTGGGACTCAATGGAGTCTATTTCAATCTTGATGCTCTATGTGGCTTCAGGCCACTTCATACAATATTGGAATAGAGTCTTTGCCTCATCCAAAAAAACTTGTACATTATTTAAATTTTCTTGAATTTTTTTGTGTGCAAGAGCACACTTCTTAGTGATTTCCATCATCTTCTTATCATTTATTTTATATCCAACTTCATTCTCTAATTTTCCTCTTAGATCGGAGGCATATTCTTTGCAAGTACCAATTAATAACATCAAATTATCCATACCAGAAAGTGAATTATCAATGCTTGCGCTATGTATAGCCTCTTGCAATTCATTCACAGCTTCTTCCATCAGCTCTCTACTCTTTTGCTTTGTTTCTATAATCTCCTTCCGGGCATATGCATGGAATTAATCTCCCAATTGAAGATTATGGAGTGGGAAAACCTTATAAGGATTCACATTTCCTTGTTGCATAGGTAGTTGAAGCAGTTGTGTTGATACAATAAGCTAGAATTTCAATTGCATAAAGTAGACACATAAATAGTCTTGATTGATATTACGCATCTAAATCTGATTACTAATATCATTTCCTCCTAAATCAGCTCTCTTCTAACTATTGAATTAAATAATCTACATTGTTTAACTAAATTCACCACTTTCTTCTATTAATCAAATAATTAATTTATTGGATTAATTAATCCCCTTTTTAGTAATGTTCACCCCATTTATTGGATTTGATGTGAATACCTTTGAAAATCCCTATTTAACAACTTTGGTAGTACTTGTGTACAAATAAAGTAATCCTATGAAACCACTCTTATACCCTCAATATGCAGGCATGGAGAGATGAAAAACCATAAATGGTTTACCAAAAGAATGGACACCAAAATCATGGTATCATACAAAATCACCATGCCCACCTTGGAGAACATCATTTGAGTGTAATAAACTAATAAATAACTTCACATGTACATCACATGAAATAATCAGTTGGCCCCTAGAATAGTAAACACAACCATAAAGTATCTTTACTTTCAAAACTCTTGAAGGGCCCCATCCTCAATTATAGTGCTCTATTTTGAAGTGGCCAGCTCATTTGTGTCCCAACCTTCATATAATATTCTCCACTATTCAATCTTAGTATCTACAATTGGGAAAATATAGTTAGAGAGTATAAAGTTAACTATAACGACCATCATTGTGTTCCACATCCTTCATGGATTCACATGATAAATAATTCCAAGATTCCTAAATAATCTAAATTATAAAATATTTTCTAATTATACCCTCAGTGTACAAGAACACTTTCCAAGAGTGTTGGATATGAATTAAATATGTATATGATTGCAATGTAAATGGGACTTTCATCATATAAATTTAAGTTTTGTGATTGATGCAACTTATTGGACAATTTTCTTTTGTACTTGTAGGTTTCAAGATATTACATTCATTGGAAGGAAAATATAATTAATTTGTATCCAATTTATTTATATTTTAATAAGTGTTTAAATGCTTAATTTCATGTTTACTACTTGTTTTACTATAATATATATATTTCTATTAGCTCATAATCAAGTAAATGTGGGAGAAAATATAATGCAAAAAACTGAATACCCTACACTTTTCTCGTTTGTTTTGGACTTAGTTTGACCCATTTGTGTAAAATGACTAGTATATAGAATGGTGTATTCTTGCTAGAAAAATAGTTTAATCCTAGCCTAGTTCCCTCTTTGTACATCTAAAGCAAATAAATTTACCTCATTCAAATCTACAATGTAGATTTCAGCCCTAAAATTGCAAATTCAAATCCTTAAATGTAGGCCATGCCTCTCGTTTTCAACTAGTCATTATCAGCCAACTAAAGCATAAAATATTTCAAGTTGCATGCTAGGGTGTTTTATAAGGACACACACTCTTTCATTTTTAGAACCTAAATATCAAGTGGAACCATTGAACTTATCTAGAACTAACCATTTATCGACATAAAACAATTTTTATGTGACAACATTATATTAGCAATCTAGGTGTATTCCATCATTCCTAGTCATCTTTGATCATCATTTCATATTATTGACTCAATAACAGAAGTTTGACTACAAGAGAATAATCCTAGCCTAGAAAACTCCTAAACAATGTCATTGAAAAAACCCCATTCTACACACTATTGTAGACATTAACGAAAATAAGTTCTCGACAAGAAATAGTAAAGTTTAGATTAACATATGAGGTTTCAATATATAGGGGAGGTGATCAATTTTTCAGTCATAGAAGTGAATCCCAATAACAAATAAATTTTCAGTCTCAAAATAACCAATCAATAAGTTTTAATTTTCTAACACATTGGCAAACCAATTAACAACATAAATATTATAGTTAAATACAAATCAATCTTAAAACTAAATATCATTATTTATTCATTAAAACAAAATTAATTAATTATGTTCAGCATGTTATTTTCCTTTTAAATATATACTATAATATGATACCTTTGTTGATCGAATTCGGTGTAGTCCAACTTCCAACATCTTTTCTAGTTTTTGTAACTCTCTTATTGTTAGCCCTTGAAGGTCCTCCCCAGCCATATGCCTACAAAAATAAACAACGAAAAAATCCTTAAATTAAAAAACTTATTTACCTACATTTAGTAGTAGTTTCCAAATTTCAAATAAAATATTATTTTGTTTTACCTTAAAGTATAGTTGATATTTTCCATTTCCCGTTCTATACTTCTTACATCTTGATAATCAAGCTGCAAGTACTTTAAAAAATGTTAGAAAATCGTTTAAGACTAATATTCCTTTAAATTTATATAAAATGATATTTTATTGTTTTTAGTGTATATCACTATAAAAATATCTAATTTAAATAAAAATATAGAATTTAAATTTACATTATTGAAAAAATATGATAATAAAAAAGTAAGTTTTAATAAAATTTAAAAGTTAATATTTTTTTAAAAAAGGGGTTGAAAATTTGTACTTAATAAAAAACATCCAAGTACAACAAGAGGCCAAAATTACTAGATTCATCAAAATAAAGTAACCCCAATCATCAAAACAAAGCCAAACAAAGGCACGCCAGAGACCAACCAACACCAAAAGAGACCATCCAACAAAAACACAGGGCTACACCTTTCAATCCTCATTAACATATTTGGACACATTGTTGCTTTTATCTAGGTCCAACTATCTCCATTCAACCAAATTCCATGTCGCTCGACCTTTGAAGGCTCATTTAGCCAAGCAATGTGCAACCCTGTTCCATTCTTCGGGAATGTGGACAAACGAGATGGTATCGTAATTCAAAGAAAGATGAATTTGCTTCACAATTAGCACCAATCTCCACGAAGATTCTTGAACATCTCTCTTATTAAGAAGAGATACCAGAACCATAGAATCAATCTACAAAATCACATCCCTCCAGCCACTCTCATAAGCTCTTTCCAAAGCCTTAAGAATCGCACAGGCCTCCATCTGATTGTTAAGTTGCACCCCCATGTGAATAGAGAAGAAAAATTGCATGCTCCCCACTACTATCACAACCCACTCCTCGAATCCCAGCATCTTTGGGATTCCCTCAAGCAAAACCATTTGTGTTAACTTTGAGTCCCAACATGAGGAGGACACCACCTCCCCTCTCTATTCACCTTCTTAGAAGGTTTTGGCCTGCTTCCGCTACACCCCTAGAAGCCAAGGGAAGAAAAATACTCAAGGCTAGAAGCTATCTACATGTCCAAAAAAGACAAACTCTCCCAAATCAAATTTGGATGAAATAGTTTATTTCCTAATACTTTGTAAATTGTACCAAACTTGCAAAGCCCCCAGATGACAATCACAAAATATGTAATGATTCCTCTCTAACCAAATCTACTAAATAATAATAGAAAGTCCCAATTCCCAAGCAGCCATCAAACAAGTCGTAGATGCTAGAGGATGACCCGAATTCTCCCAAAAAATATTACAAGGATAAGGAAAACCAAAACAGTCTTCTCCAAACTAAAAGGACACTAAAAAATAGTTGAGTAGTGCTTTCTTCAATACAGCAACATAAAAAAGAGAGAAGGCCCACAAAACCCTATTTCCTGATGTTCTCCAATGTGACACACTTGTTATGACTTAGCAACCACAAGAAAATATTACACTTGGGCCACCCATCCTTGTTCCAAATGTGTTTTCACCAAGGATAAGCTCTCATTCCAGTTTGTTAGCACACCAAAGCAGCATACCCTTGAGCAAAAAAGTAGACACCCTTTGAATCATCACCCCACGCAAGCATATCACTATAATTTGATGAACAACATGGCCTCTCAGCCAAAATAGATGCCAAAATATTTGTTCCTCTTGAGATCCACCAACCAACCAACTATCAAGGTTTCTCCACTAATAAAATCTATTGCCTCCCAAATAAGACGAACATTTAAAACTGCTAACCTTGGACCACCCAACAGCCACAAAAATCTCACTAAGAGGTCAGAGATGAGGGAATGAAAGAATAAAAGTAAAATAATATTCTTACTATAAATTACTATAATGAGTTTGTTGGCAACATGAGGATGATGGTATATGTTGTTTCCATTGATGGAAACCCATTGTAGAAATGTAGAGGTGTTTTTCTAGAGAAAACTAAGTGTAGTGAAGAATTGGCAGTCCCAATATGTATTTTTAGTATTACGAAGCAACAGTTTTGTGGTCCACATTGCTCCACAGTGCATCCATCTTGTCATATGGTTTTGAGGTTTTATGGTACATGTTGAAGGACTATATATCCAAATTTTCAAGGTTGAATGCCTTCCACAGTTGAAGATATCGATGACAGTGTATTGGGCTTAGCAGAAGTAGAGTTATAGGTGCAGAGTGCATATTGTAATGCTCTACATTCCACCAAAGATGATTATCATTTTGTGGTTTTCTAGAAGTGTTTGAGGATGTCAGAAGTGTATGCACTATGAGTGGCAAGTGATTTGGTGGTCTGTGTGTCAAGTTGTGGGTGACCAGTTGGTTCATTCAATTGTTGCTTCACTGAATTTGTTGTGCGGTGATGACCTTAACGTTTTGGGATCATGTGTAGTTGATTTGTGTAAGAAGTGGATTCATGGGAGTGATTATAGGTCATGCTGACCTATTTTGATGTTCACATTTTTCTCCCTTCCACAAAGCGTGTGTGATGGAGTTTTGGGCCGAAAAGTCATGGTGTTACATAGTTCATCTAATAAGGCCAACCTAATTGATGATATGAGTGTGGAATATATGTATATATAGGTCAATCTAGTGTTGTGATGCAAATGTATTGGTGGATGTGAGATGTGAATGAAGATGTGATGTAGAGATTATGTGCGAAAGGTGATAGTGGTGAAGTATGAAGTGTGAAAAGTCAATTTTTTTAAACTTAATTAGAATTGTATTTAAAGCATGTTGCAGATGCATTGTTAACAATTCAAAATCTGGCAATGAGCCATTTTTCTACTCTCTTTTCCGGATAGTGAGTCCTTTGACTAGTAAGACCTAGTAAGACCTTGGCAGTAAGCTAATCTTTTTGGAAAGTGAATCCTTGGACATTGAGTCCTCCATTTTGTAATCCAATATAACTGATTATAATATATTGTAAGCCAACCTTCACCATGGTTTTTCCCTTCCAATGGCTTTCCATGTAAATATGGTGTTCTTGTGTGGATTGATGTGATGCATTCTTTAATTGTTCCTTTCTAATTCTACAAGTTTCGTGAGATGCTTTGAATGAATGTTCAAGTTGATGAAGTTAATGAATTTCAGTGAATAATGATTCACCCCCCTCAAAGTATTCAAGTTGTTCAACAATTGGTATCAGAGCTTGCTTCCCTCAATTAGCTTAACTATTGATGTAGATCTTGGAGGTTGAACACAAGGCAGTTAGGAGGTATCATATCCCTCCAAAAGAGATTATCATGGAAGGGTTTACTGAAGAAGACTATAAAGTTAACATGGAAGAGAACTCAGATCTACTTTTCATGATCTGGATAAAGCATAATGTGAGAACAAACATCTGAAAGAAAATATTAAGCAAGTAGATAAGCGTATCAAGAAGTTGGATCAAATCAAGAAAGTTAAAGAAAGACTGAAGGAAACAAATGCATAACTCAAACAATCAAATGAAACAATCACTAGTCTGAAAGTGCGGGTTAAAGAAGAAAAAATATTTGAAGATTGCTTGAAAGACAAATTGAAAGATAAGTCTACATAATGTTCAAATATTGAAGAAGAAATTGTGTCTCTGAGGAAATATATGGAGAAAGCAAAGATTCAAGAAGAGCGCCATCTTGCTCGATGATATGCTTCCTAGTCAAAAAGCCTCAAAGGAAAAAGAAGGTTTAGGGTTTGAAAAAGGATAAAGATCAAAAGAAAATCAGACTCCCACCAAAGTTGAAAAGGAGAATGATGAATAAAGGAAGACTCGAGATAAGAAGTGCAATGCCAAACATGTTTGGAACCGGAATAAAACTTTCAAGAGGACACCTATCAAACAACCAGTTGCACAAAGGTATTCATCTTTCAATGGTTACTATTATTCTTGCAAAAGATTTGGACATAGGGTTGTAGAGTGCAAAAGTAGAATGAATCATAACTTCCAATCATTTTCTGATCAATTTTGTACATGCAATAGATTTGGTTATAAGGCTAGTGAATGCAGAAGTCAAATGATGAATGGTTATACTAATGGTATGATGTTTCAATCATTCAATCGTTACTATTATACATGTAATGACTTTGGGCATAAGGCTATTGAACATAGATCTAAAATGGCAAGAAGTAAGTTTGTTAAAAAAATGGGTGTCATATGTCATAAATACAATAAACCAAGACACATAGGTAAGTTTTGTAGAAGTAAGAATGTGAAACCCTTCGGCTAACAAAAGAATATTGATCTAATAATTAAGGTTCATCCAGTTGACATGAAGGAGATGAACAAAATATGGAAGTAAATGGAAGAGAATGAGGTGAAGAGTGAATCTGTGCCAAATACTGGTCTGGATGTTTCCTCCAGAAACTAGATTAAGAGATTTGGCTTAGGGGGAGTTTTAGCAAAATCCTTTCCAACTCCCTACAAAAGGTGAGATATTGATGTCTTCAACATATTTGTATATGTGTTGGTTGATTAGCTTGATTTGCTAGTGAAATATTCAATGAGAAATCTTTTGTTATAGAGATTTACGGAATGTTTTGAGGTGTTTGTAATGACACAATGAGGGTTTCACAGCTTTTTTACCTAACTTTATCTGGAAAAAGAAGTCGCAAGTATCTCAAGAAGAGACCTATACAAAAATAAAATAATTCAATATTATGGATACAAAAAGTGAAGAGGAAGTAGAAAAGAAAACTTTTCTTTTTCAAAGAAGAGAAGAATTTTAAGTCAGGAGAAAAAGAATCATCTAAAGATAAGGCAAAAGAAAAAGGAACAACTAAAAAATCTGATAAGACCCCTTTGTTCCATGTACATAGTCTTATGAAGTTAGATGCATAGTTCAGTGGTGTTGCAGAGTTTGGTATGATGAAGGAAACGACTACAATGTTTTCAGATACAAATGATGAAGACAAGACAGCTATTGAAGAGGTTGTAGTGAAATACATGGTGACATTCAATAATGGATTAAGTGAGATAGAAGATCAATTGCTATATGATCTAAAAGGTGTGTTGAATGTAAAAATACAAGATGCTATCGAAGAGGATGCAAGGATAAAGCCATTTGCCTTGGAGAAGATTGGTTCCTTACTGTCTCATTAGGATAGATGCAAGTTGTCTAAGTTGTGTAACAAGAAATTTAGGACAAAACAAAGAGTTAGCACTCTAATGAGTAGATATAAGGAAGACATTGAGAGGTTGAGGAATGAGACACTACAAAATGTTGAAGAGCTTGTTAAATATTTGGGAGTTTCTCCAAGTAATGAAGATCGAATGCAACAACACACACCCCTCCTGAATGACAATGAGCCTATTCATGAACAACATGAGCATGAGCTTGAGTATCAAGGTGATATGTTAACAGATGATATCCCACTAGATGAAGAGATAATTTACGTGGACGTAAATACTGCAAGACCTCCCGAAGAAGACTGAAGCATAAAATGAAGAAACTCTACCTTTGATAGATGAGAAGGTTGTAGAAGAGTGCTTTGGTAATGGAGCGAAAGAAACGAGTAATAAAAATGAAGAAATCAATAAAACTCATGGTGAATCCCTTAGACCCTCTAGAGATTTATTAATAGATCTTTTGGATATGTAATTACAATTTCAACTAACGGTGTTTGCACAACTACTAAAGATTCCTATGCAGCAAAGTCAAACGAACCTGGATAAGATTTCCCCTTTATAGAAATTATAGATTGGCGTTGTTTTTTAAGCATCCACAAGAAAGGAGATTCTTCAAACTCACCAAAAGACTATTGAGTTGGTGGATGAAGTTATGAAAATGTTGAGAGGACTTCCCAGAGTTTCTATTGACAATTCTTTCTCCAGTGTGCACTAATTGAGGTTATTGCTTGATTCCTTTAAGAAATATTCTATTGGGTTGGAAGAGAATATAGAGAAGGAAATTGCAAAGAAAGACAATGACAAAAGGATTTCACATGTTCCTAATCAGTGTACTATTGTACACACCAAGTTGTAAGGCAACTTGGAAGATGTTAAAAAGTGTTTGGAAGAATCCAATAAATTATTTTAATTTTGTTTTTTAAGTGGCGAGTTTCTACAAGGAGCATTAAGGATTAGATGGACTCAAGTGACTCTCAAATTCCTCAAGCCTCAGGTGTTTATGATTTGGTGACTGATGCAGATGGAGCTACAAGGGTTGTCATTGAAAATATACATGGTCAAGTCTTTCTACTGAAATAAAAAAATGAGAAAATAATAATGCAGTATAGTTAACTTAGAGATATGGTAAGTGCAAGGCTTACCCCTTTACCTGAAGTTTTAGTTGATGCTGAGAAGACTGTGCAAAAGAATCCAATGCCTAGTTCTCTGGAAGAAGGAGAAGACCTCCATAGTCAATTTGAAAATCAATGTCATATTCTTTTCTTTGCCAAAAACGATTGGGAGGTTCCAAAGAAGGATTAGGAGGCACACCCTGCAAAATTGAAGGTGTCTTATCAAGGTATTTTACCCTCATCTAGTTAAGGTGTACATTTTTTCTTCGTATATGCAATTTTCTGATTTCAATGCACATATGCGGACTTAGTAAATGGAGTTGTGCTATATTTTTGTCATTTTTGGTGATGCATAATATTGAAAGGGTTAGTTAAGTTGATAGGGGAAAAAAATTGAATTTAAATACGTAAGGGGGACTAAGGAAGAGAAGTATCTTTTAGGTACCCTTTTCCCTTGATGTCAAAGGGGGAGAATATTTTGGAGTGTTTTCAAGAAGTATGTTGCCATCAATGACAAAGGGAGAGATTGTTGACAACATGAGTATAATAGTATATATTGTTATCAATGATGGCAACCCATTATAGAAATGTAGAAGTGTTGGTCTAGAGAAGACCAAGTGTACTGAAGAATTGGCTAAGTCTCAATTTGCATTTTCAATGCTATAGAGCAACAGTTATATGGTCCACATCGCTTCGTACTGCATCATCTTGCCATACAGTTTTGAGTTTTTCATGGTATATGTTGAATGACTCTATCAAAAGCTTCAAGGTTGTATGTCTTCCGCGGTTCAATATATAGATGATACAGTATCGAACTTAGTAGAAATATTGTTACAGGTGCATAGTGCATAGTGCATATTGGAATGCTCTGCATTCCACCGCGGAGGATTATCATGTTGTGCGGTTTTGAGGAAGTGTTTGACGACAATAGAAGTGTATGCACATTGAGTGGCCAATTATTTTCTAGTCCACATGTCGAATTGTGGGTGAACAATTTTTTCATTCAATTTTTGCTTCACCGATTTTGCTATGTGATGTTGACCTAAAGGTTTTGGGGTCATGTGGAGTTGAGTTGTGTAAGGAGCAGATTCATGGGAGTGATTATAGGTCATGCTGACCTATTTTGATGGACACGTTTTGGTCCGTTCCGCAAAGCGTGTGTGATGGAGTTTTTGGCCGACAAGTCATGGTGTTACATGATTCATCTAATTAAGATGGCCTAATTCATGATGAATGCTTGTCGAATATTTGTATATATATAGTTCAATTCAGTGTTGTGATGCAAATGTATGTGTGGACATGAGATGTGAATAAATATGCCATGTATAGATTGTGTGAAAGGTGATAGTGGTGAATATGAAGTGTCTAAAGTCAATTTTCTAACCTTAATTTGAACTATATTTTCAGTATGTTGTAGATGCATTTTTAGCAATTCAACCTCTGTCGATGAGCCATTCTTCTACTTTGTTTTCTAGACAATGAGTCCTTTGGGAAGTGAGCCATTCTTTTGGGATAGTGAGTCTTTGGAGAGTGAATCCTCTATTTTGTAACCAATTGTAACCAGTTATAATATATTATGTGTTAATCCTCACCATGGCTTTTCCCTTTCAAGGGTTTCCTCATTTGGGATAGTGAGTCTTTGGAGAGTGAATCCTCCATTTTGTAACCAATTGTAACCAGTTATAATATATTATGAGCTAATCCTCACCATGGCTTTTCCCTTTCAAGGGTTTCCTCATAAATTTGGTGTTCTTGTGTTTATTGATATGATGGATGCTTTAATTGTTCCTTTCCATTTTTACAAGTTTCATGAGATACTTTGAATGCATGTTTAAGTTGATGAAGTTAATGAATCTTAGTGAATACTAATTCAACCCCCTCTCAGTATTTTGGGTGTTCAACAAAGTTTAGAGTAAGTTTCTATTGCAATCAATATAATGGTTCATAAAAATATGAAATCACAAAAAGAAAAATGAAAGTTCAAAATATATAGGCCATGAGATACATATCTACTTTTAGTTTTAAGTAATTATATTACTAATAGACATAAAACTAACTATAGAGATAAGGATTTCCTATTTAGCATCTTTTTCTCTAGTTTAGCATAATTTGAATTTATATCTTTAAATTAATAAATGTTATCATGGTCACCTAATAATTATTTGATAGATAGTTCTTGATCTTGTAATATGTGCTACATTTTTTGGACACAAAGTATAATTCTACATCAATTTATTATTTACAAACATTAGACATCATAAATGTTTGAGGTTGTGTCCCTTAAGCACAATAATGCATGGTAGAGTGCAAGGTTGGAAGCTTGTGTTTTCATTCATGCTAACAAATCTTAGTTGTTGTATTGATGTCAACCTATGGAGATGCTTTGATGAGCATGTATTGGTGATATTCAACCTCTTATATGGTTGAGCTGTTGTAGAATTATTCCAGATGATGAAAATGTGTTTGTGATGCATGGTTTTCAAATTCTTTTGAGAAAATTTGAATAAAAGAGGAAACAATGTGGTGAAGAGTGTTTAGTGTGACAGACTAGTGTTCAATGTTTTGCTCCACATTTCTTCATGGCTAAATATTTGCTTGTTTGTTTGGATATGTTACTTAGAAGTGTTCAAAGATGTTATATCCAAAGTTTCTTGTTCTGGATCATTACGCAAAGAAAGTTGTCTTCACCAGCATGTGAACTATGTAAGTTGTGTTGTCTGGGAGAAATGGTTTTGCTTCGCATTTTTCCATAGTTTGGATTCTGGTCTTGCAGATTTCGAAGTGTGCTTATATTGCTAGTATCAATCTTCAATCTGGTTTATTTGTGTTTTGGTGCTCCTCAAGATTGGATTCAGGTGTTGTAGTGTGTGGAAGGTTAGCAAGTTGTTTAGAATGAATATGTTCTTCTAATGTGCGATGTTGCGATGGATTTGTTCAATTTCAACATGTTGATCGAATATTCTAGATTGTGTTTCCCTTCTTAAGGGTTTAAGGATTAATGCAGATATGAATGCTAATGAGGTTTTTGATGTTTTAATATACAACTAATTTACCCCCTCTCAGTTGTCTTGTGCATTCAACAATTGGTATCAGAGAAAAGGTTCCTTAGAAGAAAGCTTAACTCCTTGAGGTAGATCGAGGATGGCGAACAAGGAGGCTCATCTGTTTGATGCATCTTATTATCCATTCTGAAAGATGAGGATGGAAGGTTTCCTTATCTCTCTAGGGTTTCGAGTTTAGAAGTCTGTTGAAACTTGATATACAATTCTTTCAAACGGTTCAAGTACTGATGACGAAATCAAGGCATATGAGAATAATGGCAAAGCAAGGTATGCTCTTTTGAGTGGTCTTTCTAATTCAAAACTTGTGAAAGTTAGGAGTCTTAAAACTACTGGTGAAATCTACAAAAAGCTAGAAACTATCTATGAAAAAGACGATAAGGTCAAGCAAGCAAAGATGCAAAATCTGAAGATAAAGTTTGAAAACCTAAGGATGACAAATGATGAAGATATTACAAGCTACATGCATAAAGTGGACGAAGTTGTAAATTCCATCAAAGGTCTTGGTGAAAATATAGATGAAGATGACGTCGTTAAGAAGGTACTAAAAACTCTTATTATATCTTATATCCATAAAGTTTTTGCTATTGACGAAATTCGGAATTTGAATAATTATTCTAGAGATCGATTGTTTGGTGCATTAACTAATTTTTAATTGAGAGAGTTTGGTCCAAATGATGTAATAAAAGAGATTTCTTTTAAATTTGGTAAAGTAGAGAAGAATTAAAAATCAGACCAAGATGATGTTGATGATGTAGAATAAAATCTGGTGAGAAGATTGAAAAAAAGGCATTAGAAAACACAGAGGTAGGTTACCTTCCAAATGCTTTAACTATGGAAAGACTAGTCATTATGCTTCAATATGTTCTATCAAAGATTCAAAAGATAGACCTGTTGACATGTGTTTTATGACCACACCAACGTAGAATAAAATGTCCAACGGACACTCTATTCTCTCTTGATCAAAGTATCCCGCATGCTAAGATTGCGTGAAAGTTCATGCGTTCAACTCCAAGGTTCATTTTATCGCGAATAGACTCAGTTGGTTGATGTGAATATGCTGGGTATTCCAAGGGGACTTACGTAAATGTTCAACTTCATGAAGCAGATGAAAGATTTGACTGTGATACTCTGATTTCTAAACTAACCCAAAAATGTTGAATTGAAAAGGAATAGGGTAGGAACTCTAAAATCTACTTCTAAAGGGTGGAATGTGGGGATCAACTTAAACAATCTTCAAACCAGACTCTGCTTTGCCTCCCTTCCGACAACCTCCACAAAATCGGTGCAATTTTCAAAGGATGAGAAAAGTGTTCAAATTATGACACAACATGTTCATACCATCACAACGATGCATATGGACATATGAGCCACAATCGAAGTTAAGTGTTAATGCTCCAATTGACCACGCAAGACAAACTTACTATTAGGAAGCCCGCTAGTGGTATAGACGAAAGAAGACTTGCTCAAATTAAATGCCACATTCCACGACTAACAACTACTTGCATAAAATAAAAGTCTATTTTACTCTATCTACTTTGAATTGGAAAGAAGAAAAGGCCTTGCTAGCTGCTCATAACAAAAGAAGAAATCACCAAGCAATGAAACTCTTTATATTATGAAAAGTGTTCACAACAACCGTTTACTAAACTTTCAAAGGAAAGTTTTCTTCCCTCCTCAAACTAAGCTAACTTCTAAGCTAATCACTATATGTCTCCTCTACTCTCTAGTTCAACTCTATCTCTGATCTGATGTCTAATTCTAATATATTACAAATGAGGGGGATACCCCTTTTATATCAGGCCCAGTCCAGTCGACGGCTTAGATTCAAATACAATGGAAGGCCCAGATTGAGCCACCTAAGCCCTGATTGCGGTTCTAGCCCAAAAAACCGCCACTGAGAGGAGTGGACCAATGAATGCACTGGAGATTAACCACTCCTCTACAGGAACCACTATCCACAATCAATGCACATCGTCTCCTTCCAGAAGATCATCATCCAGAAGGGTGTTTCTTTTCTCCTTTTCGATGGCTGCAAACCTGATGAATATGGCCAATACTATCTCAACTTCCTGATCCGAAATGGGAGAAATGTGATCCAACTGAAACTCCAACACTGTAATTGTTTGCCCATGTCGGGCACAAGATTTCTTCCAGGCAACAAGGGTGTCCTGGGTCTTCTAAAGAATGCTGGAGAATGTAGAAGTGTTCTCAAAATCATCCTGGGTGAAGATCTTCACCTGAGAAAAGAATGGTGTTAAGCGGTTCCTCAAACCATCTGCAGTCACCTTTTCAGGAGTCAACCTCCTAGCAAAGATTGCCTCCAACGTATTGAGGACCCCATCAAAGATATTTTTCATGGCCTTTCTGACCCTGACAGAATCTGTCTGTGATGCATCATAGAACCCTCGACCTGTGACCACTGAAGAGTACCATCCAACAAAGTCATATCTATCCCCCTCCTAAATCACACCTCCCCCAACCAAAATCTGTAGAGGCGTGCTCATGAAAGCCCCTAAACAGAGGACAAATCTCGTCTGATAGATACAAGCCTACCCCCAAGCATGGTTAACTGCATCCATTCTTGCCATAATATAGGAGGCTTCCCGATAGGCATGTGCAAGGTCCTCCATAAACTTCTTTGTTTTAGCACGAACGTTGACAACCCACTTGTCTGCCTATTGTGCCATTCTTTTCAAATCTTCTAAGCCACTGATTAACTCCCTGGAGAATTCAGTTGGAAGCTAAATCGTCGGATTTTCTTGCCCACAAGGACGGGACAAGTGTTGCACATAGCCAACTAGTGTCTTGTGCTCTCCCTTCAATTTCTTATACTTGCCCTTAATATAGGACAATCTATCCTTGAGTGCCTAATATGAATTATTACACTCCTCAACTACCTGTGCTCCAGTAGGGCGACCAAGTTCCATAGTTGTAATCACATAGTTTTCTGGAATGGCCTCATCCCAATCATACTCCACTCTAGGCACTGCCACATGTAATGTTCGAGAGCCATCCTCATCTGTTGATATTTTGAAGAACATCCTGGCCTTCTTCTTTCTTGGAGGTGCACTGATCCTCCTCAATAATTATTCCATCTCAGCTGCAGGATTAGTCTCGTCCATAGTATCATGTCTCATCCTATCCCTTAGCCATTCTGGCACCTCTTGCCGCATATCTGAGATAACAAAAGGTTGCTCAACCTCGGCCTCAACCTCATGGACCTCCCTACCTTCATCTGACGAGGCTCATCATCATCCATTGGCTCAGTATCTCCTGAGCTCTGGGCATCCTGATCTGAAGTAGCATCATCCTCAAGAGCTACCTCAATCTCCTGCTGAAATTGAGTATCAGTGGTCGTCCCCTCATCTGTTTCCTGCTGATTTTCTTCCCTAGGCATGTTGATGCTTTGGCCCACTGACTCTCTACGAGGTGGCTGACTTGCCACTTGCACTGCCTGCTCTGCATTTAATCTTTCTCTCTGATCCGCAAATAGTGACACTTCCTGCAAACTCGGAGAATGTGACCGTGATGGTGTATGTGTGGATTCCTCAACTCTCAGAGGCTCAAGTCAAACTGGCTCTTTTCCTCTTAGCTCTGCAGTTTGATCAACCTGCCTTCTCTGTCTAGCTGTTGGCGATCTGTTATCTCCCATCAAATTGTATGTGAGGGGAATTGATCTGCCCTTGAGTCGGCTCACATGCCGCTCTACCCAACTCCATGTAAATGTTAAGACTAGAATATAAAGTGTATCCAAGTTAGTAATCTCCGGCTCTGACCAATCCGAGAGTGGTAAAGGTGTATCCCTCAATGTTTCATAATCAGCTTGTACGACATTTATGTCTTCTTCAATTTGGTTTGGCACTGGGACAATCTCACACTCCTTGATCATCACCACCGGTATCCGAGAAAACATTCTCCTCCTAACCTCGATCTCAATCACTGCAGTTGCCCAAAAGTCTTCAATCTACGCTTTGTGCCTGAATTCCTCAGACAATATCCATCTAATGTTCCTGTGGGGATCATAGTGTTGCCTGCTGGTATGGTAGGAAAGGTGGAAGAATTGGAGCTCGCTTTCCGCCTCCCTTGCTGCTTGTAGTGATGTGAAGATGTCGTCAGAATTCCCCATGGTAATTGGGAATCCAAGTCCACCTTTCTTCTTCTTCTTTTGAATCTTATCATAGGCAATAAGTTGCCTAGATATCTCCAGCATCACTATTATGTTCATGGGATACTGGGGCAATCTGTAAGGATAAGAGGAAAATCCTTGCAGCCTTATGTAGGTGAACTTTGGAAACTGAATAAACCAACACCCGAACTTCTCAATCAACTCTTGTGCTTCTCTAGATATTTTGTGGTGGGTCCTTCGCTGCAAGGTCCTCATTATGTGCATGGTGAAGGCGTCATTGACCCTTTTGTAGTTGGTGGTGCTTGTCAAATGCAACTACGGACAAGCCTCATGTATCTTAAACTGATGGAAGCCACACCCGATTGGTTCCTTATATGAAATTCCCCTATACTTCGTCATTCAGGCTAGCATGTAGACAATGTAAGAGCTCATGTAAAATGTTCTTGTCCTCCTCAAACCACGGAGTTGTTCATGTATGTTGTCACTGATCATCAAGGCCAATCCACACAATATTTGCCTTCCAGCACCAAGTTGACATAATAGAACATCCAAGGTTCAAAGATGAACGCTTGGGGGCATCCTCCAACTCTGCTCAACATCATTATCAAGTCACAGAATTCTTTCCTCAAATCCTCTAAGATTATCTGTTTGGGAAATTTTATGCGAGTTGGCTTGGGCTTGTTCATCCACCTAGTATTTATCAAATCAGCACACCGGTCAAATGTGGATGAGTACATCTTTCCGGCCCTCTCCCTTGTTTTATAAATCATCTTCTCATGGACTAGTATTCTGAATGCTTCTCCAATTGCTTCTAGTGTAAGGTTGGCCAATATCTTGCCGTCTAGCGAAATGACAATCCTCTGCTCTAAGTTATAGTAGTTGGTGCACTCCATGATTAGCTCTCGACACCGGATAGCTGGCAGAAAACTGGCAGCTACATAGAGTCCGCTCCTTAGAATATTATGTGAGGTAACTGATGGGTGATGGCCTCCAGTCCCCATTATTCTTCTCCTGAATGTCTCCAAGTTGAACGAGCCAATGTTTGTGTCAGCCAACTTGCCCAACTTTGAAGAAAATTTTGATTCTGGCAAGAAGGATTTGCTTTTTTTCTTTATCACTGCCTGTCTCGATGTGTTTGCCCTTGTGGATTCAACATGGTTTCCTCTACTTGATTCAGCCATTCTCAACTGTGCCTGTTTACTTCGACGTCTTAGAAGTTTCTCCGGTTGTAGCAACACAATGTCAGATGCTTGGGAACGTTTTCTTGCAGCCTTTAACCCTCAGCAAATCCGAAACTTTCTCACAAGTGCGTACCTCACTTCTAAAAAAAATTGTACTTTCAACAACTCACTCTCTTCTCTTGAATTCGTACTTCACATTCAGCAACTTCAAACTTTCCTCTCAAGTCGTACTTCAGTACTCTACTTCTCAGCAACTTAGAAGTTTCCCTTTGCAAACTCGTGCCTCTCAACAACTCAAGCCTTTTCACAAATTCGGATTTCTTCAGCAACTTGAAACTGAGACTTGGCAGTTCGCACTTCAACAGCTACAATCCTCAAACTTTGCAAAGCCACGCCTCTGTCAATTCAATCTCTTGCACACTCGTACCTCTTAGCAACTCAAGCCCTTTTCACATATTCAAATTTTTCAGCAATTTGAGAATTTTCTATCTCTGCAAATTTGCACTTTTCAGCCTTGGAAGATGTCTTGCATCCAGTAACTTGTGAGAAGAATGAAGAGAGCTTGAAACCTTATAGCCAGGTCGAATCCCATGAGAGGCTAAACTTAGCAAATTTTTGAATCCCATTTGCCCCCCTTGGCCAGTTGCAACACTTGTCATCCGGAGCATCAGAATCTTCAGCTTCTAGAATTTCGAAATTTCATCACTCCTGCACAGGCCTGCTTCATCATATTTCCTTGTTTAAAATATTAAATCAATCACCTCTTCGAACAATTTTAATGTCTGGCTAAGTTATTTTTTCCTCCGGCAAAATTACTCCATTCATCCAATTCGATCCTCAAGCAAAAACATTTTATGAAGACATATTCTCCTCATTTGCCTTGAGAAATTTCTTGAATTTGCCTTAGGAATTTATCAAAACAGGCATCGGGCAAAATTCTCTGTCAAAACGACACGAGCAAGGTGTGGAGTAGGTTTGAATCATCTCTGAATTGAAATCGTTCAATACTCAGAAGAAAACTCCCTTCAAAACTCGTCGTTCTCATGTGTATCCGAATGAAGGGGTATATTTAATTTTTATAATTTTGAAAAAATAATAAAATTGCTAAGGTTCTTCATTTTCACTCTAGACGTCTTCCACACCTACAATCTTCAATTTCTCTGCCTTGGCACTTTCCTTGATTTTCCTAAAAAAAAAATCTTTACTGGCTCTGGGCGCACTTCTCACTTGTTCTTGAAAATTTCCAACTTCATCTCTGCCTTAGGCATATTTTTATTTTTCCTTGTAATATGCCTTAGACAAATTAATTTTAAATCACCCATGAAGGGTGCATTTCATCTCATGTTTTAACAATTTTGCCTAGGGAAATTTTATCCTTTATTTCACAAACAAGGGCGCATATCTCCTAGCAAGGGGGAATCTCATTACACCTTTGACCGTGTTTCACTAGGTGGGGGAGATTTCATACTTGGTAAATTTTCAAAATTTGCCTTGGGCACATTTCATGTGTCATGAGGGACACTTTGAGCGCATTTCCCCATGTGTGAGGGAATTTCTTTGCCTTAGCACATTTCCTCTTACCTTCTCCAACTTGGGGGCACATATGACATAGGCTACTTCCATTCCTAGGCGCATTTGAGGGGTGGTGAAGGAACTTCCACGCCCTTGTGACTTCTCACCTCCCTTGGGCAACTTTAGCCTAGCATGAAAGAACTTGAGGGCGCAAATAGACAAGGATACTTCATTCTTGCCTTGAGGGCGCATTTGGGGGTGTGGATTTCCACATGAGGGCGCATTTGAAGGGTGGTGAAGGAACTTGCCACGCCTTAGAAACTTTTCATGCCTCTTCCTCTTGTGGGTGTATTTGACCTTGCTCAAGGAATCCTTGGGCACATTTAACCTAGTGTGAAGGAAATTTCACACTTAGCAATTTTTTATCAATTTTCTCCTAGGCCTTGGGCGCATTTCATGTGGTGGGAAGGAATTTGTGAGCGCCTTTCACATATGAAGGAGGAATTTTAACACTTAGAAATTATCGAATCTCTTCACCTCTCCTGGGCGTATTTCAGGTGTGTTCAGGCTAGTTCTTATCTGTGAATTTGCAACGCCCTAGCCACAATTTGGCCTTCTATTTTTAGCCAATTCGAAGAAGTTAGGGTTTCCATGCATCCTTCCAATTTTGAGCTGGGGCAGACGTGGTTGTGCTTCTACTGACTTTGCCACCTTGTTTATATTCTCTGCCCAGTCTGGCACGCTATTTTTAGCAAACCCTAAAATTGATCAATCTTTGTAGCTCTGTTTGTCCTGAAATTCGCCTCACCCGATCTTGGTGACCTAAGTGCCCTGTTCACACTTGCCTCTAGCACAGACGTGCTATTTTTAGCCATGAGGTGACTTACTAAAAATAGTAAGTATTCAAATCGTGCTCAAATTTTGCTAGTAGGTAGCCTAAAAGATGTTGATCCTGGTGGCGTGCTTCGTTTTGACAACTCTACATTCCAATCCATCTATTTTTAGGCATAGTGTTGGAAACCCTAATCTGACTTGCATGTGCTCCAGACTGTTTCCACTTGGCTTGATTTCTCCTGCTTGTCGTTCTGCTTGCTGAACTGAAGTGTTGGGTGGCTACTGGAGTGAAATTGCTATTTATACCAAATGTCCGGAAAGTGGTTAATCTAATGTCGGATGAGTTTGCATGTCACAATGCCCGTGGGATCTCAAAAAACCCAGAAAAACCCAGAAAACTGGTCAACATGCGGGCACTGGCTAAAAATAGTAAGTCCCTGAAAACTGATCCATTCTGCTTGCATGTCACACCACTGCGAAGCTCTCGCAAAACCCATAAGGAATATCCGAATGTGCACTGAAAATTACTGCATGCAAACCCTAAAAATAGCCTTTGAAGGCTGTACCGTTGAAAGTCACCATCTTGATTTGCATGTTATACCATCGCGAAGGTTTTGAAAAACCCAGATCTATTCTCCAGCCACGTAGTGGAGAATCATATGTTTAAACCCTGAAAATGGCCTCTGAAGGCTGAACTGCTAAAAAATAGCCAGTTGTCTGAATCTATTCAAATTTCATGTGTAGGCACCCTGAATTTGCCTAGATAGGCTGAAGTAGTTAAAATAGTAAGTTGTCAAATTTTAATAAGATTTCAATGGGATCCTATCTTGAGCCTTCTGACAGTACTGTTGCACTCATATTTTACCTTGATGACTCCATTTGACCTCAAACAAGCCTGAAGGATAGAAACCCTAATTTCGCAAGCTCAGCCAACATTTCAACCTAGGTCAAACGATGTCCCTGAAGAGACAAAAGACCAGAGAGAGAGATAGAACCAAAGCCAAAAGACCAGAATGGGGCAAAAATTAGGGGGTCCCCATCTTGGATGGGGTGATATGTGAAAACGTCACAACAAGACCTAAGGAGAACAAAGGAAAATCAACTAATAGAAGTTATTATGTTAATAAAAATCCTAGTATATTTGATGATGAATCTGATTATCTAGATGATGAAGATGATGAATGTTGGTTCATTGTTCTAAATATTGGAACTAATTCTTCTAACTCTGAGAGATGTATGAAGAAAAATGCTTCGGAAGCAAGTCAAAACATTGGATGAGCAATGGTGACTGTTTTTCATACTAGAGAGGAGAAAAAAAACTGGATCATTGACAGTGAATGCTCAAATCACATGGCAGGTGATAAGAGTAAGTTTGCTAAGCTTGAGAAGTTTTAATGTGGTTTAGTTAAGTTCGGTGATGATACATTTGCTATGATATGTGTAAAAGGTTCAATAATTTTTGATGGCAACCATAATATAGATGATGTTATTTATGTTAAGGGTCTACGGAATAACCTTTTGAGTGTAGGACAAATGTGTAGCAACGGATATAACCTTGTGCTTCAGGATAATGGGTGTGAGATCAAAAAAGACTATGGAACTGTGGTTGCAGCAAGAAGGATACATGGAAATGTTTATTGACTCAAGGGTGCAAATGGTCAATGCTTTATGATTCAAATTAATGAAATTTTACTATGGCATAGAAGAATGTGACACATCAATTTTCATAGCCTGGTTAGAATCAGCTCTTCTCAAGCTGTAAGAGATCTGTCAAAGATTACAAACCATATAAATGTAGTTTGTGAGGAATGTCAGATTGGGAAGCAAGCTAGAAAGAGTTTCAAAGTCAAAGAACAATCTACTATCGGTCCTTTTGAGTTGGTGCATACAGATCTTTGTGGACCTACCAGAATCAGAATTTTTCAAGTTGACAAGTATTTCATGCTATTAATTCATGATTACTCTAGAACGACTTGGGTCACTTTTCTCAAAGAAAATCAAAAGCTAAATATATGCTTAAGGCTTTCAAAACTATGGTTGAGGATGAAATTAATATAAAAATAAAAAATTTAAGATCTGAGAGAGGTGGAGAGTTCATCTCTAATAAATTTAACACTTTTTGTGAAGATCATGGAATAAAGAGATATTTGTTGACTCCTAGGACTCGTTAGCAGAATGGAGTTATGGAAAGGAAGATAAGAAATGTTGAGAAAGCAACAAGGACAATAATGAAGGAAGCAAATCTACTGGATTTCTACTAGAGAGAAGTAATTCATATTGCAGTCTATATACTTAATAGAGTGCAAGAAACGGCAAAAATTTCAAAGACTCCCTATGAGTTGTGGTATGGAAGAACCCCTACTATGAAATATTTTAGAGTGTTTGGAAGCAAATGTTATATCAGAAGGGTATGTGAGGATCATGATAGGCCAAAAAGTGGCGATATGTAAGTGATATGCTGGACCATGTGGCTGACGAATTTTTTTTAACCCAAAATTGATGAAACGAAAAGGGTTTTTAAAGAACATTTTCAACTTTCCACCAATATAAATTATGCTTTACTTTGAATTTAATAAATAATTATTATTCATTTTTTATTTGAATTACGACTAAAGTTCTGATTGGTAGGCTAATTGATAAACATCTACAGCTTTCAAACGACATCACATTTTTTGAATCCGAAACATGCGTCACATTCTATAATTCGCACACTATAGGATTAAATAAAAAAAATTGAATTTCATAAAGTGGCGATATGTAAGTGATATGCTGGACCATGTGGCTGACGATTTTATTTTAACCCAAAATTGATGAAACGAAAAGGGTTTTTAAAGAAGATTTTCAACTTTCCACCAATATAAATTATGCTTTACTTTGAATTTAATAAATAATTATTATTCATTTTTTATTTGAATTACGACTAAAGTTCTGATTGGTAGGCTAATTGATAAACATCTACAGCTTTCAAACGACATCACATTTTTTGAATCCGAAACATGCATCACATTCTATAATTCGTACACTATAGGATTAAATAAAAAAAATTGAATTTCATGAAGTTTAGACGTAGTTAAAGCAGTCAGATATACGATTTTTTATATTTTTTAAAAGTTGTAATAAAAAATTCATAATTAATTATTTACTTGGAAAAAAATTTAAAAAAATATGAATCACATC
Organism: Sequoiadendron giganteum; assembly: GCA_007115665.2. Classification (NCBI taxonomy): domain Eukaryota; kingdom Viridiplantae; phylum Streptophyta; class Pinopsida; order Cupressales; family Cupressaceae; genus Sequoiadendron; species Sequoiadendron giganteum. The sequence goes on from CM021101.1 coordinate 579,543,987, forward strand.
GGAACATGAGTCCTCTACTTATATCTAAAATCTTATAAAAAATATTATCATTTTATTGTGGTTAGGGTGGTCAGATAGACACCTACTTATTTTTTCCCTGAAATTTAAGTACTACTACATTGAAATTTCAAATTTTTACCAAATAGATTTTTTTAAAAATAAACCTAGTAGTTTAGAAACTACATTCAATTTCCTACAAATTCTTTTCTTAAATATTGAAATAATAGATAACTTATTCAAATTTTTACGTCAAGTTGCCTAACTCTAATTTTCTAAATTTTCATCGCCACTTAAAGGCCTATTTTTTCCATGATAATTTTGCACATACCCAGAAGAGTTGAAGAAAACTTAGGAAAGTTTGATACAAGATCTGATGAACGAATCTTCCTTGGATATTCTACACGAAGCAAGGTTTACTGGTGCTATAGTAGAGGCTGAAAAAGATTATTGAAAGTGCAAGTGTCAGAGTGGATGAAGACTTACACAAAAGTTGAGTGATAATAAATGGATATGAATCAGATGAGTCCTCTTGCAGAGAAGAAGATAAATATGATGGTAAGGAAATTTAGAAGTGGAGGTTGAAGAGGAAGAAGCTCCGGAAAAGATCCCTAAGAACCCTAAGTATGTGCAGAACGATCATTCAGAAGATCAAATCATTGGTGACAAGAGTAAAGGTGTGTTGACAAGAAGAACGGTTTCTATGATAGAAAACATAAACCTATATTTTCTTTCTAAAGTTGAACCTAAAACAGCGATTGAAGCATGTAAAGATGAATTTTGGATCAAGGCTATGGACGAAGAACTGATGTAGATTGATGGGAATCAGACTTGGGAATTTGTCCCAAAACCTGCAAACAAGAATGTGATTGGAACTAAGTGGGTATTTAAGAAGAAGTTGAATGAGAGTGGAGAAGTTGTAAGAAACAAGGCAAGACTTGTGTGTAAAGGCTACTCACAGGTAGATGGAACAAATTTTGAGGAGATATTTGCTAAGGTGACAAGAAAGGAAGCTATTAGGATGTTTCTAGCTTTTGTAGCACATAAGGATTTCAACGTCCATAAGATGGATGTGAGGCCTGTATTCTTGAATTGTGAGTTTGAACAAGAGATTTATATTGAACAATCGAAAGGTTTTCAGTTAGATATTTTAACAACTTTTCCAACTATTTTTTTTTTAAATGAATATATACCACCACATTAAGGGAAATTTATCAAAAAAATATATTTAGTTGAAAAATTTCATGTTTCAACAACTTCTACTCATTTAAATAATATTTTTATAAAATATAAAAATACCTTTTTGTAGATCCATAAGTGTAGTTTTTAAAAATATACATATATATGTATTAATAATTTAATTATTATTGCAACCACTTGTAGCGGAGTTGGATGGGGCTTGGGGTTCGCATCCCTCGAGGTCACAGGTTTCACTCTGCTTTGTAGGGAAAGGTGAGGGTCAATAATAGTAATTTGGAATCTGTGGTGAATAGAACATTCAAATTTTTAGAAAGCAATCTCAGTCAGTGCAGCAGATAAAGATTAAAATTGAGAAGTCCATTTCAGACGTGTTCAATGCATATGTTCAATGGAGTTTACAAAACTCAATTTTGATGGTTCGTCAAGAGGGAACCAAGTTTGTCAGGTGTAGGGATGTGTATTCATGACTGGAAAGGCTCTCTTCTAGTGGAAAAAGTTGTACAATTACCTAATGATACTAACAACATAATAGAGGAAATGGCACTACTTCATGTACTATAGTTAGCAAGAAATGTTGGTCTACATAAATATCATATTGAAGGAGATTCTCTCCTAATCATTGATGCATGTTAAGACAAAAATATTCACAACTGGAGGTTAAGTTATATACTTTAAAAAAATTGGTTGTTGATGGCCTCTTTCCAAGAAATTCAAATAACTCCTTTATATCGGGAGGGAAATAAATTGGTTGATAAACTTGCGAACATGGGTTGTGATGGTCAGGAGTTTGAATTTATGGGCAATGGTGATCTTGGCAAAGAATATCCTCAATTGATGGCTTTAGTTGTTGAGGAGAAAAATATTTAGAAAGTGAATTAGCAAAAATGAAAAATTCATGATACGGTCAAGTGGTGGCACATGTTTAGGGGGTGGAGTTTTTGGGTTGCTAATGAGATCGTCACAAAGACATCTGTCAAACAATTTTCAGCATAGGGCCGTCAGTTTTTACATCTAATAAGGATTTTTTTGTAGGTAAATTGTCATTACTTCCGAATAGATCTTCTCAGATCTTATATGTGTGTATGCATAGAATCAGCTTGTGTTTTCATTAATAATATTGTGTATTGTAATCAAATTAAGGTATTGATGTTGTCAATTCATTTGTATGGGGAAATATGTGAACAAAGTTAGCAATTTAAATGTTTGCAGCCATGCTATGTGTTATTCGAATTATCTTTTTTAATAAATTTGGTAAATCTCCATTTGATTTTGCTGAGTGTAAGCTTTTTTCATTTCATATAACACCTTCATCATGAGCATGAATGGTATATCTCCTTTCATGTACCAAATTCAATTTGATATAGCTTGGGAAGGAACAAAGGGGTTAAAGTAATAATTTCAAGGCACATTTCTCAATAGGCACGTGTGTGTGCGATTGCATTTAATCACTCATTCAATATGGTTTTTTGCACTCTATGCCATTTCTTCTAGGAAATAGGTGATCAAATTTTTCTATTTCTTTCAATCAGGAATCACAATTCACAATTGCCTATATGTTGCAAGAAGTCTCTTCCAATTGTGAAGAAGTTCGCATGAATCAAAAGAACTGCAAGGCTTGTCAAAAAAGGCCAGCCAACCCATGGGCGCTGTCGTTTACAGAAGCCATTGAAGAAGAAGAATTCCAGCTTATTTTCAAGGGTCACTGTCAACAATTCAGGGAATGTGTCAAAATGGTGATTGGTCAAGAAATTTTAGAGCCAGAGACAAGCAGGTTGTTGTTTACTTCCCACATTGTCTCCATTTTTATTTCCAATTTACTTGATCTATTGTAAAGCTTTCGAGTTGTAGAACCTAATGCAAAAAAATTAGTAAAAGAGGTAAACCTCTTGAATGATGTCCTTCTAAGAGCTTGTCAAAACTACGGCTTTGGAGTGTACAAGGATATGTAGGGGTGCTATTCCCTCAACATTTCCTTTTACACAAGCCCACTTAAGTTGTAATATACAATGCAATCAAGAAGACTTTATCAACGAGGAGGTCAGAATTTTTGTTGTTTGCTTTAAACAAGTATGCAAGGGATATTGACTATGAATTAGCAAAGAGGATAAGGGTTTGAGTAAATGCCATTATGGTTCTACTTACCCATGAAGTCACTCCATAGTCAATCCCAACTCCGTAAGGTGTCTCGTCCATTAATAACTTGAACAAATACATCCCACTACTTAGTAAACCCATTCAAGGCTATTCGTACTAGCTCGTCATCATCTGGTTTATCTCCAACAACTGCCAACTCATCCTTGAAAAGTCTAAGCCTAGTGAGGTAACTTGTAACGTCTTCTCCCTTATTCATCAGGATATTCCTCAACTTTTCTCTGAAAATAAGCTTTCGATTAGTGGTAGCATTCCGGTACAGATACAGAATGGCATCCCACATCTTCTTCGATGTATCTAACTCTGTGATATACGTAACTATATGGTCCTTAACACCGTCAAGAATTAGCCTCCTCGCCTTGGCATCTTCTTATATGCTAAGAGTTGTGTTTGATCTGTAGGTACAGCTACAACACAAGTCACATATTCCTTGATACCATTCTCCTCTAGCAATAAAGAAATTCTAGTTTTCCAGACACCAAAATTCGAGGCTCCATCCAATCTATCCTAGTCTCTTAAACCTGCTGAGAAACAAATAATTTTGAAGAGGTCGAATTGGGTTTTATAAACCCTCAATTTTTCCTTCCTTTGCTTGCGCTAAGCCTTTTTTGCCCTCAGATCAGCTATGATACCATGTGAAAATTCTATTGCAGTTACTGATCATTAATCTCCTATCATATATAGATTATTTGATTGTTGAAAATTAATTCAGAGCAAATATTGAAAAATAACACAACTGCAACTTCACAAATAAAAGTCACTGGAATAGAGAAGAAAATAGGTAAAACAATGAACACAATATTTTTGGACAAATTGTCCCTAGAAAAACCTGAAGGGAAAACCAGTTCAGTAGATGAGGAATTTCATTAAACTTCAGCAACTCAAGAGATACATAAACTGCTTGCCTCTTACTGGCAGAGCTCCAACAATATTCTTCTCCGAAAATTCTTCACTCAATTCCTCCTGCTGAAATTCCACTGCTGCTACCTCCAATGCTACCGTTGCGCCCTTACTATCACTGTAAAACTATTTGCTATCACTGCAAATTTATTTGCTATTACTATAATTCTTTCTCAAGTGTGTGATCCCCAAATGTCCATTGATCCTCTTTTATAATCATCTCATTGAGAAACTAATGGCCACCATTTAATATCAATCGATGGCTAAGATTAACTAGACTCTAACAAACCCTAACTAACTAGTTTCTAGAAGTCTCTAGAAGAATCAAATAATAAATTAAATAATATTCTTGGGTTTGGAGACACCTGTCCAACCTACATAAATTAACAAAAAAAAAAATTAATGCTTGGACTCTTACGTTGAAAATTAATAGAGCCATAGTTTATCTTTAAAAGGAGATATATGGTGGATTTTTAGAAAAAACTAAATAATTCATAAATTGGATGCTGATGTGAGAATAAAGGAAAATTTAAAAGTGTTTTCTTAAAGAAACTATTTCAAGAATCAAATAGTAGTTACTTTTGAGAGGTGGAGAAAAGAGTAAAAGTTTTCATTTGGTGGTATGGTGGATTTTTTTGGGTTGGAAAGAGTAGTTTCAATGCACTGGTATTTGCAAAGCTTTTTGGGGACGCAACCCTCCAAAAAGATATCGTCTTCAGTGTTGGGAGACACTCCCTGGGCGATTCGATGTGTATTTTAAATTGACTGCATGTGGATAGAGATTGAATTGCAAAGTCCAGTTATTGTTCACTGAATTCGTTGTTTCTAATAACACCACAGAATGATGGAAGAATTCTCTATGTTGATTACTATTTAAAATCGCATTCCAGATTCCTTTATAAACTCTAGTATCTTGCATACAAGCCACAAACTAGACTTGGGTCGTGATATTGATAGGGACGACAATTACAAATTATATATTCAACACTTCCCCTTCTTATTCCCTTATACGAAAAGATACGGAACAAAAGAGAAAAATATGTGAGCAAAAAGAAGGTTGGAGCTGATTTCCCTTGAAAAGAACAACCCCAAGCAATTTTGGAAGGAGCTACAACAAAAAAGAAAACAAGTGGAAAACAATATCACAAGCTCTATATGCAAAGTTACTATATGAGTGGGAACTAGATAAACATAGACCTCCAACAATCAAGGCTACCACTGAACTTTTCACCATTGAAGATATCAATCAAGGCATAAAAAAGTTGGCTAGGGGAAAAGCACAAGATATTAATGGGTTGCAAGCAGAATTCTTAAAATGCGGCATTGAGGTCCTTGCACCTTGCATCAAGGGAATCTTCAACAAGGTTATCCATGAGGTCTTTCTGGAAGGGTGGACAACTAGTGTTGTTATTCCCCTATACAAAAGTGGGGACACCAATAACCCATCAAACTATCACACTATTAAGATTAATCCGCTTCTTGTAAAACTTTTGGGAAGCATGATTGAGCGTAGAATTAGTACTTGGGTTGAGAAAGAGGGAAAAAGAGCAAAGGGCTAGGCTGATTTTAGATAGAAAAATTCAATATTGATCGCGGTATTACTCTTAGATTTTTTATTGAAAAAATATAGAACATTCAAGGGGAGGAGGCCTTTTCTTGCTTTGTAGACTTTAAAAAAGCCTTTGACACAGTGCCACAGGACAAGTTGTGGAATAGAAAGGAGGAACTGGGAGTCCTAAAGGTGCTTAGGACGACTGTTCATAGGTTGTATGAGCAGGTCAAAGTTAAAACCAAAACCAACGAAGGTATGTCCGAGTGCTTTGGCAGCGACATTGGAGTCAAGCAAAGCTGCCCGCTTTCCCCAATGTTATTTGGGCTTTACATTGACAAGCTAGAAGAGTGGATAGGCCAAGTTGGTGGGGAAGGAATTCAGTTGGCCAATTATGTAATAAAATTGCTCTTGTATGCCGATGATCTCATTTTTATTGCTAAAACAACACATAAGCTAAGAAAACATTTGAAAGCTCTTGAATCCTTTTGTTAGGAAGTTGGGATGCAAGTGAACACTAGTAAAACTAAAATAATGATCTTCTTTGTGCAAAGGAAAAAGCAGCAAACTAGATTTATCTTATCTTGGAAGGTAAATTGTGGATGAATACAAATACCTTGGGCTAGATTTTCACTACAAGCTCAATTGGGAAACTTGTAGAGCAAAAAGAATCCAAGGGGGTTGGAAAGCACTTTACTCTCTACAAAATAGATGTAGAAATGCTGAATTATGAGATTGGAAAACCAAGAGAACGTTGTTTGGCTTACTTGTGACCTCGTGGTTCTATGTGGGTGTAAAATTTGGGGCAGCAACATGTCAGATCACAAATGGAGGCGAGTGGAAAGAATTCAAAAGCATCTAATTGTTAGCAGCCTTACACTCAAAACTACAATACCTTATGAGATTTTATTGGCAGAGATAGGCACCTTCCCCTTGGAAGCTTTAGTGATGATTCAATTACTAAGTTACCTACAAAAGGTCTAAAATATGGAAAACCATCGTTGGCCTAAGCTAATTTTCGAAGAAGAGTTAGAAGAAAGAATAAACGAATGAAACAAAACAAAAAATGGATGGAAAAGTGGGGTGTGAATATGCGTGATTGTTCAAGTACAAATGAAAAAATATGTAAAGCAAAAATTCAAAAATGCTCTATGAACAAAAAAATCAGGGTGAAAAAATGATTACTATATCGAACAATTTAATCCCAAGAGGACCATGAAGAAAAAGCCTATATAGGAGCGAATATTAAATGCAGAGCAAAGATGTTGATAGCTCAGCTTCGTACTAGCTCACATCGTCTTAGATGTGAAACAGGCAGATGGATGGTTCCTAAAGAAGAGTGGGGAAAAAAAATATGTCGATTTTGCTACATGGGATTGGTGGAGACAAAATGACACTTTGTTATGGAGCGCTCAGCGTATAAAGATATTCAGGTCAGTTATGATGACACCTTACAAGTTGATAACTTAAATACTTCGTTTGAGGAGGAAAGGTTGGACAAATTGGCAAACTACATCATCAAAAATCAATGTCGTAGGGCTGACCTCAAGCGAAGATCTCAAACTATTTAGGGTTGTTTCTTTTCGCTGACGATCTTGTGTTGTTCTTCAGTCCCATAGGTTGTTGTGGCCTCGTGGTTATTATTAAAATATTTCATTTCATTCAACTAGAAATCAGAAATATTGGCCTTAAGTCTTTATGGAGTGCAAGAAATACCGTGAGGAGTAGAGTTGGTCGAAATGTGTAAATTTACAGAAAACACGATTGGCCATGAATCACAAGATATACAGGTGACATCGGGGCTCTTGCATGAAATATAGCCGATCAATTTATTAATCTCAAATGGAACAGTTTAAAGTTTGGCAGAGCTACAAGTCTAAAACATTCAAGTTTTCTTCCGCAAACAGAGACAAGGGATTCTGGTCGTGGGTGTGATGGAAACCATGGTTCGTTCTAAGTGCAACCTGTCATTGGAATAGCTGTTCAAATACAAGCATTCAATTGTATCTTCCAGATCGAAATTAATCAAAGAAAAAATTGGGAGGATATAGAGTCATCTGTAAATTCAATCTCATGTTATGATTGTTCATCGAGCATGTACAGAGTAGGCAATTAATTCCTTCAGGAAGCTCCAGGTGTGGGTTGTTCTTTCTTAAATTAAAATCACTGAAAATGTTATCTGAGATTTGTACTTGTTAAGGTTGTAGTCTCTGAGAGTTGTTAAATAGAACACTTTTAATAATGTTCCTGTATTACCTGAAGCATCTTGTTGCTAATGGTAGCTAAAGATTTGCCTATCTGCTAGTAAAGAAAAATTATGCATGACTTGTTATAAGTGTATTAAGTTTCTACCTATCTCAGTCTGCAACATTATACTTAACTTGAACACCAGCACTATGCATAATAAAATGACAAAAAATTTAGAGGGTAAAACTGTTCAATGTTCAAGAAAAAATAGGGAGTGTTTATGTTCATTAGTTCTCAAAATTGGGTAGCTCTCTACAATGGTATCAGTGCAGTTTATCCTACGATCCTGGTGGGTCATGTGATAGGATGCAACAGTCTATGAGTGATGCATAGTCAACATCAATATTATTTAAGCAAAAACAGGTCCAATATGAAGAAAGTGCATAAACAAGTACAGGTGATAGAGACAAGGATAACAAAGATAACAGGGGTCATGAGGAACCGAGTACTAGGGACATGCTTAATGATATGATGAGAGGACAGCGTTAATTTCAGGAGGGGTTACAACAAACTTTGGCACAAATGATCGCCCTATTGACACAATATTTGATAGGAAACCATAACAATCAAAATATTAATGGTAGGAATGAAGGAAATGATGATGGTCACTCAACAATAGGATTGATGATAAGCGAAATGCGGCCAGGACAGCGAACACTAGACCTTTGATGCCTAATTTCCCTCCAAGGAATAACCCTCAGATTGAAGTGGAACCTACTCCAATGGAACTTCAAGATCAAATCCTACAAGATTGGAGAAACTCACATATACAATTCCAAGCTGAGATGTCCTTTCATGATTGTGTGGATGTTAGAATGAGAAATAGACCACATAGGGGTGGGAGAGTCCATAATAATGGTTTGCAAAGGAAAGTTTGCAAGTTAACCATTCCTTATTTCGATGGTTCCGAGAAAACAATAGCAAGGGCGTAGGTACAAAGATTTGATACGTACTTTCAGTTTAATCCAATGCTCGAAGACGAAGCGTTAAGTATGCTACAATACATTTGGATGGGTGCGCACATGATTGGTGGCACCATGGAATGGTGACGTTGGGCCATGATTGGATTGACTCTTATGTCATTTTTACTAAAAGGTTGATTGACAGGATTGATAAGAAGGATCCCGAGCTCTATTTTAAGGTGTTACCTCAGCTTAAGCAATGGGGTTCAATGGACACCTATATTGCGTATTTTCAGAGACTCTCAGTGCTAGTTACAGATATTTCAGAAAGGAGGCTGATTGTGTTGTTCATGCATGGTTTAGCAGATCTGTTAAAAAGTTGGATAAAAGCTCTTAGTCCACCCACATTACACGAGGCCATTAAGAAAGCAAAGGATATGGAGTCATCTAACTCAAACGGTAAATTTCAGTCCAAAGGGTTTGCATCTAAGAAGGACAAAGAAAAAAGATATACTCAAAGGGATTCCAGTCAGTCAAAAAACATGCCTCCAAGATTAGATAATGAACAACTTAATGACCTCAGAAGGAAGCAGTTGTGCTTCCATCGTAGGGAACCATGGGACAAATCACACAAGTCTATTGTTAAGGAAATATCAAAACAATTAGAATACTTTTCCGCCTGATGAATCAATTTCAAACAAATTTGATCGGCAAGATGATTCGAAAATAAGTGATAGTGAGAGTTCATCTGATGAGTCCAAAAAAGAGCAAGAGGATAAGGGTGTGATAGCCCAACTATCTAGCTTGCAGAAAATTGGTTCTTTTGGAGTAAGAGTGTTATGTGGGCAGTGTATGGTGACTCTCATTGATACAAATTTTATTCACAACTTTATTGATTGGGTGGTTGCTAAAAGAGACATTAAAACAGAAGATTGTGACAGCTTCAAGGTAATGGTAGCGGATGGTTTCACTCTTGTACAAGGAAAATATCTAATCTAAGTATTTAGTTGGGTGAGTATGAGCTTAGGGATGATTTTCATGTAGTAAGCATAAGGGACACGGATATGCTTCTCAGTATAAATTGGCTATGCTCTATTGGTGAGTTTACTATGAATCCGCAAACTACGAAGATGAAGTTTGATTCAAGTCGTAAAAAGATTTCACTTAGGGTTATATCTAATGGTGGACCACATACAGTCTCATTCAAGAGGATGGAGAGGCTTATTAGACAAGATCACGTGAGTGGACAGCGGAATGCATTATTATTCCTACAGATACAGGGCAGCCTAATAGGGTCTATCACCATGATGTTGAGATTTTGATGACAGTATAATATAGTTTTTAGGAGCATACCTACAGGAATACCTCATGACAGGGGAATGGAGTACATAATAGAGCTTGAGGGGACAAAACTGGTGATTACTACACCTTATAGACATCCTAAGCACCACAAGGATGAAATAGAAAGGCAATTAAGGAGCTCAATGAGATGGGGCATATTAGACCAAGTAAGAGTCCTTATGCCTCTTCGGTGGTGTTGGCTAAGAAAAGAGGTGGTTCGATGCATATATGTATTGACTACAAGGCATTGAATAAGAGAAATATAAAATATAGGTATCTCATCCCTTGCATAGATGAGTTCATTAATGGATTAACATTCAATAACAAAAACTTAAAACTTTTCTAACTCCAATGAATACATTCTATTTGCCTTTTCATGTTTCAAGCTCATGCGAATGAGCGCTACTTCCAAATTCAAATTTACCTACTTCCATTTAATGTTGGCAGGCAGCTACAAGTTTACGTTGGCTCTAGGAAGAGCTCAAAACCAAATTCAAAAATACAAACCAAATTTATTGTTAGAGGTATACGTTGGTTGCAACTTGAAAGGCTTCATCTGACGTGGGGGCTTAGATGACAGTTTTGTTGACTGCAGAATATTAAATATTCCAACACTCCCCCTTAATCTACAAGTCAGCTGCTAATCTGCGACTTTCTTTTGGAGCTAATCTCTGAAGCTATCCACAATGCCAAGCCTATCTCTTAAGCATTCAAAACTATCTCTCGGTAATGCTTTGGTGAAGATGTCGGCGAGATGCTACTCAGATCTACAATATTGTAACTCAATCTCACCTTGTTCTACCAACTCCCTTATGAAATGATATCGGATTTTGATATGCTTGCTTCGTCCATGGAAGATTGGATTCTTCATCAGCGTTATGGAGGATACATTGTCACAATGACTTACTATGTTGTCGTCTTGCTATTGCTGTAAATCTGCGAGGATCCTCCTCAACCAAATAGCCTGCCAAGTTGTTACATATACATGTGTGTTGTCATAAATCTCCCTCACACTCCTTGTCCTTCGTGGCATCAATGATGCAAGTGCAGGGTCTGAGTTTGCTTCTGAGTTGCTTCTAATCTGATTCTTGGAGCTGTCATACTGCTGACTGTTGGAGCTACTGCTTTGTTGTATTCTGGAGCTGCTAGACTCTTGTCTCTGTCTAGAGTTTTTGTTCTGCTGAACACTGCCAGAATTGCTAATCTATTGCACATCTTCGGTGTTGTTCTCTTGAGCTCCCCCTAAGTTGTAATCTGGAGCTTCTTCATCTTCAAGGGGTATTGTGACTGAAATACCCGTGGTGTCATCCACCATTCCATCCCATTTTTCATTTTCAATAAAAATAACATCTCTACTTATTAAAACCTTCTTGGTGATGGGATTGTATAATTTGTAGGCTTTTGACTCCTCATTATAGCCTATGAAAATGCACTTCTCTCCTTTTTCATCAAATTTTTTCCTCTTCTCTTTTGGCACAAACGCATATGCCACACACCCAAAAATTCTTAATTGCTCAACACTCCGTTTGTTGTTAGTCCACGCCTCCTGTGGAATCCTCTCACGGACAGCCTTTGTGGTGCACCTATTCAATATACAGATTGTTGTTGCTATAGCTTCTCCCCAAAATATGTGTGACAACCCTTTTGCTTTCAACATGCTTGCTGTCATGTCTTGAATGGTCCTATTTTTCCTCTCGGCTACTCCTTTTTACTATGGAGTATATCTTGTTGTGAATTGTTTGTGAATTCGCTCATTCCTACAAAAATTTAGGAATTCCTTGGAGATGTACTCCCCCCCTCTATTTGTCCTAAGGGATTTGATATAGTGACCACTCTCCTTCTCAACTGCTGCCTTCAACCACTTAAATTTCTCAAAGGCTTCTGATTTGTTTTTCAAGAAATAGACTCATATCTTTCTGCTGTAATCATCTATGAAAGTCATGAAATATGTGTTTCCTCCTAAGGTGGGGGTTTTCATGGGTCCACACAAATCTGAGTGCACTAATTCTAGTGGAGCTCTTCCTCTCCTAGAATACCCGGATTGGAAAATTTCCCTATTTTGTTTTCCTAAAATACAAGCCTCACATTTGCCATCGGGTTCTACAATGGATGGTACACCCCTAACCATGCCTTTCCTAGATAATAAACTTAAACTTGAAAAGCTTAAGTGCTCATCCCTTAAATGCCATAGTTTGGATGGGTCTTTGATGACTATCTTGAATACCAATTGTTGTTTGACTGCCAACTATTGTGCAACTGTTGTGAGTGCCGACGAATAATGTTGTTGTCAGTCCGTTGTGTCTGTCACAGAGACTATGTGCATCCTGAGAGGAAACATTATGTTTCTCGTCATCTGCATTGCAACCATCACTTTCTTGCTACCTCCTCTATCAAAGATCTTCCACTCTCCATTCTCCATTCTCCATCAGGATTTTGTAGCTAAATTGGACCATTTATCCAATGCTCAATAAATTATGCTTTATGTCAGGGGCATAATAGACATCCTGGATATGCTCCCTCTCGCCATTCCTGGTTTGAATACTCACAACACCTTTTCCCATCATAGGAACTTTCTCATCATTTCCTATCTTGATTTCAGTTTTTATGCTGCTGTCTATGGAGGCGAAGAAATTCTTGTTACCACTCATGTGGTTGCTACATTCGCTATCCAAGTACCAAACTTCCTCATTTCTACATTCAGCAAGGTTGCAAACAATGAATACATTGGACTGTTTGTCATTTTCAACTTTTTGCTCATTTGCTACATTAACATTCTGGCCTCCATGGTTGCGTTGCTTCTTCCTGTATTCACTAACATAATGGCCATATTTGTGACAGTAATAACACTGCACATTAATTTTGTCATGCCTCTGAGTTGAACTACTCTCCTTCTGGGTTCTGGTTTGTTGATTGTGAGTTGCTCGGCTCCTCTATGCTGTCAGAACGTCCTCTTCCAGAATTACATTTGCCTCTACCTCTTTGACTTCTACCTTTGTTGTTTCTTCCTCTTCCCTGACCTCTTGCATTGGTTTGAGCCTTGAAGGCTTGCTCTAGGGAAGAAGTATATCTATTCAACCCTTGATCATGGGTTTGTAGTGAACCCATCAACTCATCTATAGTCATCTTGGACAAGTCTTTTGCCTTTTCAATGGCAATGACTATAGGATCAAACCTAGTAGGCAGACTTCTTAGGATTTTCTCAATAATCCTTTTCTCTTCCATTGTTTCTCCATTGATTCACAATTGATTATCAAGGTGGAGACCTTAGTGTGAAAATCATAAATGGACTCATTATCCTTCATTTGTAGTGTTTCAAAGTCTCTTCTCAAGAGTTGCAACTTCACTAACCTCACTTTGTCAGTCGCTTTATAGCTATTTTGTAGAATCTCCCAAGCTTGCTTTGCATAGTTTGTTGCTTGAATACGTGGGAAAATAGCCTCACTCAAGGCTGCCTCAATCAAACTGAGGGCTTTTGCATCCTTCATCCTATTGTCTTTCAACTGATTCTTTTGTGCATTTGAAAGTGTTGCAAATACATTTAGGTCTATTATATCATTGAACCCATTTATGACCAACTCCCATAGGTCATTTGCAACCAAGATGGTTCTCGTCTTCTTAGCCCATATATCACAATTTTGTGTGTCAAAACTCGGTCGTTGTTTCCAACCTTTTATCTCACCTCCTACCATTTTTCTCAAAGGTTTAAGAAAACTAAACAATGCCTAGATAAACTAGGGCTTTACCCATAATAAACCACCAATTAACTAGTTGCCTAGAAAACAGGGCTCTGATACCAATTGTTGGGAGGCAGGGGTGCAAATAAAACAAATTCACTAGTGTGACAGGATGGACAGAGCAGAAAATAAACACAAAATATGCACAACGATAGCACAACTAAACACACAAAAAAATATTTGCATATATTCCTTATTGCTTCATAAAATACAAAAACACAAAGTATATTCTTTATTTATCAACACACAATAAAACTTAAGCTAATTTGGACAGATGTCCAATACATATGGTGTTACTCTCACACCTATTCTGAACTGTTGTTGTCAGTGCGCGACGTCTGCTAAAACATTCCTTTTATGTTGTTGTCGTCTCAGCAAAATATTCATTCTTCTGAATATTCTTCTACTGCTACAAGATTAACACTCCAATACAAAAACCTGCAACTCTTCTAACTCCAACAAATACATTCTATTTTCCTTTTCATGTTTCAAGCTCATGAGAATGAGTGCTACTTTCAAATTTAAATTTACCTACTTTCATTCAATGCTGGCAGGTAGCTCCAGGTCTACATTGGTTGTAGGAAGCACTCCAAACCAAATTCAAAAATACCAACCAAATTTATTGCTGAAGGTATATGTTGGCTGCAACTTGAAAGGCTTCATCTGACGTGGGGGCTGGCATGACAATTCTGCTGACTGCAGAATATTAAATATTCCAAAAAAAATGTTATCTGAGGTTTGTACTTGTTAAGGATGTAGTCTCTAAGAGTTGTTAAATAGAAGACTGTTAATAATGTGCTTGTATTATCTGAAGCATCTTGTTGCTAATGGTAGCTAAATATTTGCCTATCTGTTAGTAAAGAAAAATTATGCATGACCAATTGCAGGTTTATTAAGTTTCTACCTATCTCAGTCTGCAACATTATACTTAAATTGAACACTAGGAGTATGCATGATAAAATGACAGAAAATTCAAAGGGTAAAACTGATTAATGTTGAAGGAAAAATAGGGAGTGTTTATTTTCATTATTTCTCATAACGAGATAGCTCTCTACAAGGTTCCCTAGGGGTTCTAAAATCCTCTGCATCCTGTCTTTGTGGTTGCCTACTAGTATCCCAATGCTTCGCTGCTACATCAAAGAATGCAACATCAAACCTAAACAGCATAGTCTTGCCCTAAGCCAAGCGATTAGCATTGATCCAATAAAACCTCCCTCTAGAATATACTCCCTCTCCTCTGGGGCAAATCGATATGGGTATACTCAACTCCAATTGGGTCCATGTATCACTTTATGAATCATACATCTTTATCTACGTATTATTTCTCTCCATTGATACAATTGTTCAGACCTTTGACTAACATGAAGGTCCTTTTGGACATATCAAAAGTGAAGCCAACAAAGTGAAATCTATAAAGAGCAATAAAGGGTAGATTTTGAGTGTCCTAATCATGAGGTTACAAATGAATAAGGCATTGTTTCCCCTCATATGACCACAACAACAGAGAATGGACCTACAGGAAGTCACTACACTTTTTAATACATATGGGCAAAAATTTAATGAGACCCTGCACACATGAGGAGAAGGCACTACTCACAATAGACTCAAGTATATTGTATCATACTATCAAATGTATTTACAATTCTGTATATTTTTTATTTTTTTGCATATAATATAAAGTCGTACCAAAGAAAAATAAAATTGTCGTACCAGTGTACCCGTAATCAATACCCATACCTGATCTCGTACCAGAACTGGCAACTTAGCTAAAAGCAAAAGCATAGATAACAGAAGGGGAATTGTTGTCAAATATTAATATTGCAAATGCCCTGGTAGACATATATGCAGAAAGTGGTAACATAGACAAGACATGTAAAGTATTTGACTGAATGCCTCAAAGCATAAAGGATAGGGAAATTTTGTTATGTCACAATTTTTTGTCCTTGTTATTTCTAAAAACTTTGTCTGTTCATTCTAATGCTCTTTGTAATGATTTCTCAGGAAGATAACCAAAACTAGTTGTGGATATCAATATGGGTATTGTGTGTATAGGAGAATCCAACAACATTTCATCAGCTTTAATTAAAAATCTAATAGCACTGCCAACATTTTTAGGGCATGTACATAAGGAACATTTTCTACAACTTCATTCTTAGGTTCTACCACTTGTTTTATAAGTAGCCTCCTCCCTTTCAACTTAAGAAAATATCGTGATCTTGTTGTGACTTATTTCACACATCGCCCCATTGCAAATGGAGACCCCTAATAGTTTTCTTTTCAGGATTTTTGTCTTAGCATTGCAATTCTATAAATCCATTTCTTTGAGAGTTTGGAGTTAGAGTTTTTTACAAATCCTCTGAGTCAAGTGGGGAATTTGGGCACAAAATAGTGTCTTGACATTGTCAAAGTGCTCAAACGGCCCAGAAGACGAAAAACGCCATTGGTTTGGGTCAATTGTGACACCTTCCTATTTTTTAGGGATTTTGCTTTTTGCTTTTTTGATTTTTGGCATTTTGGGATGAATCTAGCAAGCAACTTTTTTGGCCCGTTTTTTGCTTTTTTCTT
The DNA here is from genome assembly GCA_007115665.2 of Sequoiadendron giganteum. Classification (NCBI taxonomy): domain Eukaryota; kingdom Viridiplantae; phylum Streptophyta; class Pinopsida; order Cupressales; family Cupressaceae; genus Sequoiadendron; species Sequoiadendron giganteum. Next base: position 579,560,573 of record CM021101.1, read on the forward strand.
TTTGCTTTTTGCTTTTTGATTTTTGCTTTTTGCTTTTACAACTTTTTTGAAAGTTGACCTAGGATTGAGTCCCTTTGGTCATGGCAACAACATTCATATCTTCAGAATCAAAAAATTGGTGTCTCTGAGTCAAAAAAGCAAGAGAGAATCTTCAGGCAAGGGTTTTGTTCCAGATGATCTAGATGAAAGCAAGAAATTCATCGAGATGTTAGGAAGGGTAAATATGGTCTAGCACATGGTCAATTCCACCGAAGAGGAGATGGAAGAGATCAAGCCAAGTCCGCCCAAGGGAAAATGCACATGGCAAGCCAAAGGTGAAGTCCGCCCATGCATGTCTAGCCAACCTAAAAGTCCGCCCAAGGTTGAAGTGTCCAATTATTGGAAAAGTCCACCCAAGCTTGGCATGAAAAGCTCCAAGTCTGCCCAAGCTCCGAGAAGAGAATGGCAAGGAGAAGGCCAAGTCCACCCTCAAAGGAAAATTTCCAAGCATGCCTAAAGTTTGCCTTAAGGAAAATTTGGCAAGACATTGACAAAGTCTGCCAATGGTAGAGAAGGATGTCCGGCCAAGTGCAAAGTTCGCCAAGAGAGGATATGGCCAGGCAAGTGCCAAGTCCGCCCTCCGAGGTAGAGAAAGATGTTTAAGCTAGCTTAAAGTCGGCCCAAGCTAGGAAAATGTCCAAGCCACTCCAAAGTCCGCTTAGCTAAAGGAGAGAAAAAGAGAGAGAGAAAATGAAATGAATTTTCCAAGGATAAAATAAAATTTTGCCATAATTAAAAGATTAAAAGGTTGGACGAGGTTGGAAAATAAAATTCAACACTTTGGATATATTTTTATTATTTTCCAACACTTAGAGAAAAAAATTCAAACATGCAACACTTATGGAATCTTTTAACTCAAGAAAATCTAGAAGATTTAGGCTATACATGGCACCATTGTGAAAATTGGAAACTTTCTCTAAAAGATTTTCAATAAAGATTAAGTTTCCATTTTGGAGGAAATAAAATGATTCCAAGTTCGATGAATCTAAAAAAAAACATGAAGTTACTAAAACCATCGAACTCACCAACTCTATATTAAGACTTAACTTGTCACTTTCAAATCATTCTCTCCAAAGTTCGATGGTGAAAGGGTTTTTGCTCTCTCGAGGTTGCGAAAGATAAATTGTCTGAAGGAAGATTTTTTGAAGAATAAAAGAAATTTCTGAGCTGAAGGGCATAATTTCTAAAAACTAAAATGTTTTTTCTCTGAGTTAAAGAGTGAATTTTCAGAATTAAAGGTCGATTCACAATCCAAATATAGTTCCGAAGGTTTAAAATCTGAGTTTGACTGAATTCTTTCCTCCTTCTGTCTTATTCACTTATTCTAGCAAAGATTCGCTAAGTACTTAGCTAAATTCTTTCATTTTCAGTCTGATTTTTCACAGAATTTATCTTTTTGGCAGACTGAAAGTGAAATTTTCGAGCAAAGGTCCAAAAAAATCAGAATTAAAATCTTTCAAGTAATATTAATTTTCTTCATGATTATTGCAAGTTGATGCCACCAAAGGAGAACTTTCAAGCAGACATGACGCCAAAAGAATTTTGCATGGACACAGACATATTCCAAGAAGAAATTTTGACAAGCGAGCTACCACAGACTCCATAGAAGAAAGAACTTGTCCCGAGAACACAGAAGGAAAAGAGTCGAGATATCAACAATCAAGAAAACACCCGGTAGTCTTTTACTAGGGAAAAGACGAGCTTGCCCCATTTTTGTTGTCAATCAGAATATTTGGCAAAATGTTTCACAATTGCCTAGTAGATTTCGGTGCTTCAAGCAACGTGATGCCACTAACGGTCTGCCAAAGGTTAGGACCGGTGCCTACGAGAACCAAACAGAAGGTCCCTGTTATGGGAGAATTGAACAATATCCACATGCAATTAGCAGCAGACCTAAGAGTCCAAAGTTGTATCGACATTTTAGTCGTCGATATCCCTGATGGATAGTGCATCCTTTTAAGTAGAGATTGGTCGAGGAGGCTAAATGGATATGTTCTACAGACTTTTCTCACATGTGGCTACCATGGAAAGGGATCTCGAACCCAATAAAAGTTGACAGTAGACCAAGGCTCAAGCTAATGATTACTAAATACGAGGAAAACAACAAAATATTATTTCTCGAAACAAACTTAGGCTCCTATAGGCCTAGAGTGAATCTAGTCCTAATGTTGCATGGATCGACTCAAGAGATCAACGGGATAGTTCATTCTACCGAGGCACTCATTGAAGAATGCCAAGGCTCCCAGGATGATAATGAAGGAATGTTTGAAAATTTCAAAAACTTTGTCTGGAAAAGTGTTCAATTGAAGGCAAAATTGTGCGAAAATGTCTACATCCAAGATCTATTGCTGCCAAACTGGTGTCGAATCCACAATGTTGCACATTCTGAATTTGCTTGTAAGATGTGTCATAAAGCCATAGAAGTACATAAAAGAATTCCACAGGTATTGGGCCTTTCAAACAACGAAGAGGTCGATCATATTGATCGCTTTGCCTCAATAATGATACAAGAGATGGAATATGAGCAAGATCTCCAAGCAAGAAACATGGATCCACAAACTCCGCTTTCCCCACAACAGGAACAAGTTTGGACCCTAAGGTTTGATGGATCCCGGTCAAAGAAAGGAGACAAAGCTGGTTTTGAATTAATCAATCCAAACAGAGAAGCATACCTTGCAGCGAATGCCCTTTGGGTTAACTAATTCAAGAGCCACATTTTAGAGGGCCATGGAAATCGCCTTCAAAGACTTAACTGAAAAATGCATAATCATATATATGGATGATCTGACGATGTTTTTGAAGAGGAGAGAAGGCCATGTAGAAGACTTGAGGAAGGTATTTCAAAGATGTCAAAGGTATGGAATTTCCTTAAATCCAAAGAAATGCATATTCGAGGTCACCGAGGGAAAATTATTGGGACACCTAATCATTGAGAAGGGATAATTAATTGATCCTGAACACATAGAGGCAATCTCAAGAATCAATTTTCCTGCTTGCCAAAAGGAATTGAGATCTTTCTTTGGGAAGATCAATTTTGTCAGAAAGTTTATCACTGGTTTTGTCGAAATAATAAAACCTTTAAATGAGATTATGAAAAGGATGCCAAGATGGAGTGGACACAACTAGCAAATAAAGCCTTTCTTAATAAATCAAGCAAGCCATAATTGATTCTCTTGTCCTCGTTAGTCCAAATTACGCAAAGCCTTTCTACCTATATTCCTTTGCATCAGAGCATTCTTGTGCCACAATGCTTACCCAACGAATAGAAGAGAGAGACGAGATCCCATAGCTTTCATGAGTTCACCTCTTAACGATGCAGAATTGAGGTATCCCAGCATCGAAAAGCAGGCCTATGCATTGGTGAAGGCCATCAAAAAATTTAGACACTATATTTTGAGGAGTAAAGTTTTTTCCATCATTCCTAATGTGGTTGTTAAAACACTCTTGATGTAGAATGAACAAGGCGAGAGAAGAGGAATTTGGGTCGCCACAATCCAAGAATATGATATTAAATTACAGCCAATGAAGCTAGTCTATGGGCAAGCTTTAACTCAGATTATGGTCATTGAAGGGCCCGATCTAGTGCAACAAACATACCTATTGACCAACACCTCCCCAGAGGAGTGTTATTATGACATCACCTCATATATGATAAATCACAAGTATCCCACATAAACGAACCCAACACAGAAGTGAGCCTTCAGGCTCAAGTGCCAACGCTATATGCTTCAAGGATCACTACTCTACAAAAAGAATCACAAAGGAATCTACCTGAGGTGTGTAGGAAATGACGAAGCTAAGAGAATCATGAAACATTTCCACTCTAAATTCGGGATAAGTCATCGAGGAAGCCAAGCCACGACTTACCAAATTCTAAGAGCAGGGTACTATTGGCCCTCCATTTTCAAAGATGCATATGAGCATGTCAAAACCTATCACACCTGCAAAATTACTGCAACCCGTGAAAATAATCCTACTATGCCACTACAACCGATCACGGAAGTCAAGTTGTTTGCAATGTGGGGACTTAATTTTATCGGCATGATAAATCCACCATCATCGGCGCAGCATAGATATATTTTGACTACAACTGACTACTACACCAGATGGTCCAAAGCCCAAGCATCAAGGAATTGCACAACAGATGCGGTGATAAAATTCTTGGAAGAGCACATTATCACTAGATTTAGTTGTCCCAAAGCCTTGGTGTGTGAGAATGGTTCTACTTTAACTTCCTTAAAGTTTTCCAATTGGGCATTCGACTACGGGATCACTTTGAAATTTCCCTCAAATTATTACCCCCAGGGTAATGAGTTGGCAAAGTCCACGAATAAGAATTTGCTTAATGTAATCAAGAAGTTACTGGAGAATAATCCAAGAGATTGGCATTCTCAACTCCGGTTTGCTCTATGGGTAGACAGAACAAGGGCCAAGAAGTTATTGGGAACCTCCCCATATCACTTAGTCTATGGGCAAGCTCATGTCTTTCCCATTCAATTGAGGATTCCAACACTACAATTCATGTAAGAATACCTAGACCCAGAAGACAGAGTTCAGATTCGTCTTTCACAGCTCCTATTACTGGAGGAACAGAGAGATCAAGCCCTCGAGAATTTTGCAAAACATCAAGGTGTTATTAAACGATGGTTTGATAGCCGTGCTACAACAAAGTCCTTCAGGATCTCCAATCTAGTCCTTTATTGGGATAAATATCACGAACGGAGAGGTGACCATGATAAATTTGACAACCTGCTGGAAGGACCATATCAAATTGTCGAGATATTGGGGGAGAACACGTTCAAGTTAAAAACTTTGACAGGAGAAAATATCTCGTTGCCTGTTAACGGGTAGTTTCTAAAACATTATTTTCAACCCTGATTCCAAGATGGGACTAATCTGTACATTCTTAGATTAGCTTTTTTTTGAGTCTTGGTTTGTTTTTAGTTTGGCACCTCCACTTTTGAATTCTTCGCAAGAAATAATCAAAGATTTTGAAGACGTGGTAACACCCAGAGAGACCAAGGAGTGGATGGCGAGCAAAAGCAAAGAAGCAGCAACATTTGTCAAAAGATTAGCATTGGCCTATGGACAGACTTCTTCTCTGCTTTCTAGAATTGTTGTCATGGCGCAAGCATGGGACAACCTTCAAGATATTTAGGACAGAATCATCCCATGCCTTCGAGTGCTGAAATGAATCCCAAAGCAAGAATTGATTGATGGAAAAGTAATTGCAGCAGGCGCTGCATATGATTTACACTATTGGTATTGGGCATTGATTGCACGGAGTGAAATCTTAGAAAAAGTGAAGACCGATGGAATCAAACTTGAGGGGCAGATAAAAGAGATTCAGAATGAGATTTTCCTTGTGGCTGCGGATGTACATGAGAAGGAGATCATTCGAGAAAACGATATGCAGCGAGAAAGCCTAATGCTCAAAACTCGAGATTTTCTTCACCATCACTAGACCGGTCCTTAAGTAAAATTTGACTAAGGCATCAAACTTCTTGTCCATCTGAGATGCCTTCCAAAGACAAGAATCGGAATGGGAGATTGCTTTTGCCAGATGTGCTGAGGACTTGAACGGATTAGAATTCAAGGTGAATATAATGCCACATGTAACGATGGAGGAGGTCGTCACGATTGTGTCCAGATTCATTGAACATATTGCCACTCAAGGGGATAAGGATGCGTCTCCTAGACGATAGCTCCTCGTGCCACTTGTTCTCCATGCATTCGTTGTTGATGTTATTTTGGGAGACACTAATTAGGGTTGTTTTGTCTTAATCTCGGTCGTTGATATTAGATTGATCTTGGCCTTTCATTTGTTTTTCAAGACTCTATATAAACTCCTATTCTCTCATTTTATAGTGTGAAGAGAGTTTTATGAAATTGTTTCTTAGAGCTACTTGGATAATAAAAGTTCATATTGCAAGATTGCTTTGAATCCTTCTTACTATCATGTGGTTGCATGGATTCATATCTCCTTCAACATAGAGTAAATTTAGAATATAATTTGATTTTCATTCTTGTTAGATGAATGAAAGATTTGATAGTATAGATTGGTGAAACTTTGCTCATACTTTCTTTGAATAAATGATTTTTGTTCAATGCGTAAATTTAGCCTGAGCTTATATTTTGGATGCTTAAACTTCTACTTTGAATGAAATATTGTTCCATTGATGGTATTATTCATTGTATGAAAATCTTGAGCACAACCCCAGAAGATTGCACTTACTTTGTGTAGTTTTTGTTTAATGTGGCAAAGCAAAGTCTTGTTAAAGGTTTCACTTAGTCTTTACCGTATCTTGACCTCTTAGGAGTAGCATAAAACTTCTAAACCCTTATCCCTTTTCCTCTTTTTGAAATCCTAAAACTAAAAATCCAAAAAAGAAAGAGCATTTACTGTCAAATGGGTTTAAGTCCTAACTTGTGAATGATTTTTAAACGTAAGTCCCCCTTGTATTTCAGCATACATAACCAAGGGAGCTATCCACACAAAGTCGCTCGTTCGCACATATAAAACTTGGAGTTGAGTTTGGCCTTTCTCACAATCTTGGTGTTGGAATCTGGGAACACTGAGAGGGGGGGGAGGGGGCGGGTGAATCAATGTTTTGCAATCTTCAACTTTATTAATCTGATATTTAAACCATTTCAACATTAAACCAAAGGAAGGATGCTCGTTCGCACATTTAAACCTTGGAGTTGCATGTGGTCTTTCTCGCAATCTTGGCACACATAGTGATTTTGTTCAAGAGAGGGTAGAGTGTCCTTGAAATTTTATTCTAAATGTTTGGTGAACGATAAAATTTACACCAACAGATCCTTATTGTTAATATTGGACGTTTAACTTCCCATCCTTTGAGAGTGCTAAGAGGATGGAATAAGGCAACTGTTGAGTAGAAAAAGTGATTGTAGACCCAATTAGGATAACTAAGATTATCTATCTTTCATTTTAATCAACACTGAACATAAATTGAGTAGGGTTGAATGATTAGCTTGCTGCCACAAGGGAGTGTCAACCTCCTAGGATTTATGTTGTTTGGTGTTCTTAGGATGATAAATTTCATGTGTGATTTCATAAGCCTATTTGACATATAACCCTAGATCTGAAAATGTAATTTACAACAAAAACGAAAACGAAAAGTTACAAAACCACTTTAGATCTGAGACAGAGACAGAAAGAGGAACTTATGATAAATATTTGAGCTTGAATTACCTGGTCTAGGGCCTGATACACCCTAGACTAGACTCTTGCTTACTCGGATCTGAAATTTTTTAGATGTGGATTAAGGTCTGCATTCTGTTTCCTATCACTTGCTAAAATCTTCAAATCCTACCCCCACACATAAAATAGGGGAAAAGGTTGTGTTGTATAGGGGCTTGCCTAAGTCAAACCCTGTGTTGGTATTTCTAACTCTACGTACAATGATTGATGATGATCAAGACAGCACACCCTAGGTCAAGTAGAGGCCAAAACAACAATAACTCACTGAAATGATGAATGATAAATGACAATGTTACCTTGATGAAGTGATGTCACACAAGTACCACAAAATTTGATTGATAGATGCCTCGGTTGCTTGATAGACCATCAAAAGGTTAGCTCATAAAACATAATGTATTGTTGCAACTAGCATGTAGAGAGTAACTCAATACATCTTCATGATTTGGCATGATTGATAGCTCATTTTATTGATGAAAGTGTTGTAATAGTTCTACTAATTCTGCTCTTGATTGGCCTTGAATCATTTTAGGATCTTCAAATTACTCTTCAAAATTGCTATGTGTGATTTTACGATTTCAAATGATAAATGACTAGTATTCATATACAATTATTTTAATTTCCTAAAAATTAATTACCGATGGTTGACAAATAAAATTGAAAATTCAAATAATAAACTATCAACACTGACATATTCAAATTTGGATCCAAAAGTGCTAGTCAAGGGTGTGGGGCACCCTAGACTAGACCCATCCTTTTTGGGGCCAAAAATATCGAGGACAAAATATAAAATGCATAATTTTGTTTCCAATGTTTGATTTTTTGAAGATATTGGTAAAACGGTTAATGATATGCATAATTAAGTCAAAATACGTAAAGGGGAGTTAAACCTGTTGTGAAATTGTTAAGGGTGAAAATTGTCACTGCTACAACAATTTGTTACAAAGGACAACCTATTGCATTTGAAATCTTTAAGAAAAAGCAATGTTACATGGACTTTCTTGACGGGGGATGCAGAGACAAGTTTTAGGGATGGGGGTACCTATGGCCTAAATTTGAGGACGACAGGGGGATGGTGACGGGTGGGTGATGTTGATCTACATATAGTGTTGGCATCATGAGCATGATGTTGTATGGTGTTGTCATTGATGTCAACCCACTGTAGAATAAATGGTGTATCAGTATGAATATAGTCCGAAGAAGACCAAGTGTTTTTCGGAATTAGACTGAGATAGTGTACTTTTGATGTAACAAAGGAACGGTTTTATGGTTTGCATTGTTCCGCTTTGCAATATCTTGTTATGTGGTTTTGACATAATAATGGTATGCAATGAAGGAGTTCATATACAAATTCTCAGGGTTCTATGTATTTCGTAGCAAAAGATATTAATGACAAAGTATCAAACTAAGTAATGAAAAAGTTATAGTTGTAAAGTTTATCTTGGAATGCTCTCCATTCCAACACAGATGACCATTATGTTTTGCAGATTTCAAGAAGTGCTTGGAGATGTCAGATATGTCTGCATTTCAAATTTCAAATGGTTTGGTCATCCGTGTGACATGTTTTGGATGAATAGTTGGTTCATTCAGTTGTTGGTTTATCAGTTTCTTTGTGTGGTGTCGACCTAAGGGTTTTCGGGTCGTACAAGATTGAATTATGTATGTAGAGGATTCATAGAAGTATCTATTGGTCATGCCGACCTACTTTGGTGACTTTCGCAAGGAATGTATGTCAGAGTCTTGAGTCGACAGGCTTTGGGGTCACATGTTGTATCCAATTAGGTCGACCTAATTGTTGGTATGAATGATTGTGGAAGATATATATGCATATAGAAGCACACTTCACTTGTGAATGTAGAGAGAAGAGAAAAAAGTGAGTGTGGTAATATGATGTAATCTTCTGCATGTGCATAAGACTGATGCAATTTGTAAAGTCAATTTTCAGAGTATAACAAGGAACAGTGATTTTCAATATAGAGCAGATGTATTGTTTATAGTTCAAAGTCTGACAGTGATCCATTTTTGTATATTCAATTGTAATTCAGGAAGACGAGATTTTCCTTAGGTACTGAGCCCTCCCATTTTCTAGATAATGAGCCCTTGGACAGTGAGTCCTTTAATTTGTGATCTATTGTAACTAGTTATGATATATAATGAGTTAATCCTCACCATCATTTTTCCCTTTCAAGGGTTTTCCACATAAAATATGGTGTTCTTCTGTTGATTGTTGCGGTGCATATTTTACTTGTTCCTTTCCTTTTCAACAAGCTTAATGAGATGCTTTGTAATGTACTTTTAAGTTATTGAATTTCAAGGAATACAAATTCAATCCCCCCCTCTTAGTATTCCAAGTGTTCAACAATTGGTATTAGAGCAAGGTTCCTTCAATTTGAATAACAACTGAGGTAGATCTTGGAGATTGAACACATGTCAACTAGGAAGTATCTTATCCCTTCGAAAGAACTTATAATATAAGGATTTACTGAAGTATACTCAGAAGTTGATATGGAAGGAGATCAAATCTACTCTCGATGACATGGACAAAGCAAAATGTGAGAATAGAGATCTCAAAGAAAATCTTAAGGAAGTAAATGATTGTATCAAGAAGTCGACGAATCAAGTCAAGAAAGTTAAAGATAAACTCAAGGAAACAAATGAAAAACTCAAACAATCAATTGAGACAATCACTAATCTGAAGGTGCAAGTTGAAGAAGGAAAAAGAGTTGGAAGACTACGTGAATGCCAAATTGAAAGACAAGTCTACAAAATGATCAAAGCTTGAAGAAGAAATTTTGTCTCTGACGAAAGATCTGAAAAAAGAAAAGCTTCAAGAAGATAAATTCGAGAAGAGCTCCACCTTACTTGATGATATCCTTTCTAGTCAAAAATCTCATAAGGACAGAGAACGATTAGGGTTCGAAAAATGAGAAAGCTCAAAGAAAAATCACTCCAAACAATGTTAAGAAGAATAATAATTAACAAAGGGAGACTAGAGATAAGAAGAGCAATATCAAAAATGTTTGGAACTAGAATAAAGGTTTCAAGAGACCTCCTCTCAAACAACCAACTGCACAAAGGTATCCATATTTTAAATGTCATTGTTATTCTTGCAATAAATTTGGGCATAGTGTAACATCCCTCCATTTTTCTCTTTTGTTCGGACACTATTCTTCTTCGTTATGTTTTGTTTTCTGCTAGTACTTTGACTATGCTACTCGGTTACTATTTGATCGGTAACAGTAAGGCGATGTGATGTTATATTTTGATGTGATGGTATATTTATGTTGATGATATCATTATGGCATGCTTTAGATTAGCATAGAGGATATTTGAATTAATGTTGTTTTAAGCCTTTGATTAGATTATTGATGTTAGATTTGTCAGTTTTGTAACACTGTATTGGTGAAGGGGATGGAATTGCACCTCTCGATTGCGAGCGGCACGCGATTCCACGATTTCTTCTTCACGGTGTGTTTTATTATGATATATACCACATGTTTGATATAATATTTGGTTGCAAGTTTGTAGGTATAGGACATCGACTCCACCTGGTTCCGTAAGTTTGAGCGTGTCCATTGTCCAACGATATTTTATTGAGAGATAGTAGCTAGGTTTTTCGTATCAAGTCATCACCTTGGTCATAGTGTGTTGTTGGTTTTAAGTCTAGTTCGGTTGTTTTAATGTTATTCAATTTCACCTTGATATTATTTAATTGCAAGTTGAAAAAGGTAAATAAATGGCATTAAGTATTTAAGTTGTTTATTAATTAATCTGGTTTATTATGTCATAAGATTTATTTATTTAATTAATTAATTTAATTTAACTAGTAAATTAATTTAATCTTTGGATTATATTTATTTTATTGAATTCATTATATTAATTGAATTGAATTGAGTTCGTTTTAGAATTGATAGATATTTGAATTGAAAATTTAAAAAAAGTGTTTTAATTTGCATTTTTGGTGGATTTGAATGCTAAAAAAAGAAATTGAAGATATTCTCTATTTTTGTTTTTCAAAAATTTACGTTGGTGGTTGAAAGAGATATTTTTATTTTCAGAGTTTTTTGGCTATAACCATGAAAATTGAAATAAAATAAAAGAAAAGAAAAAAAGGAAAAAGGAGAAGGATTCTGGTTTTGGGTTTTGGATTTTAGATTGTGGAGAAGCTTTGTTGATTTGTTTGGAAGGACTTGGAATCTGTGAAAGGATCATTGCACCATTTGGCATCTTCTCAAGCTTTTGGAAACCAAGTTCATGTTGTTTAAATTAATTTTATTTTTGGAAAGAATCATAGTTTTGATATGCTGTTTGCAAAATTAATTTTGATTTAAATTGAAAAGAATAAAAGATTCATTGTTCTTTCTCTTTTAGATTAATTATTGGGAAAAGAAATTGGAAAAACCTTTGTATTTAAATAGTTTTCTCAAAAAAAATTGATAAATGGTTGTAAATGATCATACTGGAAATTATTTTCACTATTGATTTTATTTTATTTTATTAAATCTAAATATATATATATATATATATATATACATACATATACATATATTTTTATTTTATTTTTCATTTTATAGATGGCTGTTCAAATTAAATATAAAACCCTATTAAAAAAAAAAATTGGATTTCGAAATCCACAAGCTGTTTTTAAATATTTTTTTTAAAATATAAAAAAATGGATTTTTTTGTGTTGGGGGGGTCATTGGGACCTCACCCCACAACCGCCCCCATGGGAGACGTTGTGAGGGAGCCGTGCCCAGCCCGCCCCACCCACGGTCGTGCCCACATACTTGGTGGGTCGATTGTGTAAACACAACCACACCACCAAGTATGGGGATCGGTTGTGGTTCTCACAACCGCCGCCCACATATTTGGTGGGTCGGTTGTGGCTAAAAAAATCGCGCCCACATCAATGGGGTCGATTGAGTTAAACACAGTCGCCTCCAAATATGTGGCGCGTTCCCCAAAAAACTCTTCGCCTTTGGTCTTTTCGAGATTCGTGTATATATAAGTATGTAATGATATCTACTTATATGTATATATATGTATATTTATGTATATATGTTTATATATTTTATTATATTATTTGTTTAGAAGTTTTTATAATAAGATTTAAAATATATATATGGAATATATATATATAATTGAATGATTATGTTTATATGTTTAAATATATATATTTTAATTGATGTTTTAAATAGTTGCATGTTTAAATAAAAAATTAGAGGATTTTTTTAAATAAAATGTTCAATAGATAAAATTTTGAATTTAAAAATGATTTATTTTGAAAAGAAGAAATGGTTATTTTTAAAATGATATATTTTGAATAGAAGAAGTAAATGTTTTTTTATTATTATTTAAAAGCAATTAAGGAATTGAAATCATAGTTTGATTCCCTCCTTTGTATGAAAGAGACATTAGTAAATTAGTTTTATTAAAGCAATAAACTACTAAATTTTATTAAGGGAAGTGGATTTACGAAATCCAAAAGTAGATTTAATTCCTGTTTAAATTGCTCTTTTCAATTTAAATTTCTTATCTTTTTGTTTTGGAAAAACTGCTTAGAAGCGTTAAAAAATCTTCCAGATGGATTTTTTTAAATCTTTGGGTTGTCGTATTATGAAAGTCAACCTTTGAATAGCCTTGGATAGTGCGTATAGTTGTATCCAGTTAATTACCCGGTTACCACGAATGGGGATGTGTTGTCTATATGTTTTGGATGGGGATTTAATATCCTTAGGTCGCACTAGTTTTCCCTTGGGATGTGGAGTTGTTCCACGTGTTGTCTTAGAGTGGCTTGCAATGAGGGTCGGCACACAAAGTGGTGTCAAGGTAACTCATTGTGAGTTAGTTAATCCAATGACAATATAAATAAATTTATAGGTAGTATCAAACACTTAATAAGAGTAATTGTGCCACACTCATGGACGCAAGGGCTTGTATAGACTTGGGATGGGACGAGAAGGCCTAGAATGGAAAGATCGTTATCTTGTCACTACGAGAGATAACTAATTCCGCATTGGTTTGCATAAGGGGTCAGAAGTCATTAGAGGTTTCCAAGAGATCCCGAGATGGGGGTCGGGGCCTAAGAAGACTTACCAGGATATCCCATGTAGCATTGTGATAAAACTTCTCCTAAGTCAACAGTATGTTTGTAACAGTGATGCAATTGTTTAATTAACTCTGGAAGCAATGTAACCATTGTGTTAGTGTTGTATTTGTATTTGATTTAGTTCAATTATGTTTTAGCCTGTGTCTAGAGGTAGATGGTCTTGTCTAGGAATCCTTGTTACTATCTCTTAGCACAGGGGTGGGCCTTTGGGTACCACTTGATTGGGTGGAACGTGCACCTTACTCCGTTGGATTTTCTTCTTATTCGTGTTGACGAGATTTCCACTTGGAGAGCTTGTGGGATCCAATTAATTTTCATGCTTATATTCATTTCAATTGATTCTTGTAATTTATTACCCCTCAATTGTAATCGAGGTGGAAGATTATAATTTGTAATCACGATTATTGGTTCTACATCATTCAAGGAATGAGAGATGTAATCTTCTTGAAAAATTATTGTTATATGAAATCTTATTGTATCTCTCATTGTTATGATGTAAATTATCATGAATGGAATGTATGTGTTCTTAAATTCTTAAGTAGATAAATGTTATGGATTCAATTATGTTGTATGTATGGGTTTTAAAGTAATCTCAGTATCGTAACCTTAGAGGTTGTTGGCAATGGGTAGTGAACTTGCAAGTCCATTGTACTTTAACAAAAAAAAAAATTGTGCGTTTGAGTAGTTAATTGCAACTTCCTCTAGGGTTACGTGGCGGGATGTTACACATAGAGTTGTAGAATGTAAAATCAGGATGAATCAAAAAAATTAATCATTTTCTAGTCAACGTTATGCATGCAATAGATTTGGTCATAAGTCTAGTGAGTGCAGAAGACAAATAATTAATGGTTATAATAATGGCGTGGTGTTTCAATCATTCCATGGTTACTATTACTCATGCAATGGCTTTGGGCATTACGCTTCTGAATGCAAATCTAAAATGGCAAGAAGTAAATTTGCTTCACAAGGTGTCATATGCTATAAATGTAATAAACCAGGACACATAGCTAATTTTTGCAGAGGAAAGAATGTGAAACCCACCGCTTCAAAAGAAGGAAGAAAATAGTGTGAAGAATGAATCTATGCCAAATTTTGGTGTATATATTTCCTTCAAAAACTAGATAGAAAGCATTCACTCAGGGAGAGTTAACAAAAAACTTTCCAGAATCCTGCCTAAGATGAGATGTTGATGTCTTCAACATACTGTTGCATGAATCAATTGACATGCTTGACCCATTGGTGAAATGTTCAATGAGAAATCTATTGATGCAGAGATTTATGGAATGTTTTAAAGTGCCTATGACGATACAACGAAAGCTTAACAATAATTTGACCTAATTTTTTGCTCCTACATTTAATGCATATTTTAGGTCATAGGTAAAGTATTTATATTTTATTTTGCATATTCTAAAAAGTATTCATGTTCAAGCAATTAAAAGAGGAGAGAAAAGAAAACACAATCTGAAGCGCTTCTGGAGTGTTGGATGAAAACCTACCAGAAAAATTCACAAGGTATTTATAATCTCTTGCAAACCCTAGCTCAAAAAAGTTCATAATGTTTACTCCTCGGGTTGTTGATGTGGTTGTGAGGCCAAGGCCTAAGTTTAAGAAGCACCCGTAAAACTCAATGGAAACAAATAAAGGAGGTTGTAATGTCCCCTTGTGGGATTGCCCTAGAGTCACATTCTTATATAACCTATTACTATGTATTGAATAGATTTTATCCTTCCCACTTTCCTAACCCCAATGAAGGATGGTAGAATTATTGTGCTAAACGCGCGTGAAATAGTCTCCAATGGGACTCCCTCAAGGTCTCTTACCTATCTTGGGACCATCCATCAAGTGACTGAATTACTCCGCCTCTCCCTCCATAATAGTATATAAGAATCATAGATAATCTCATTATTCCAAAATATTCTTATGTATAAAATATATTTATAAATCATCAATAATATATTTACCAATGAATTTAAATATAAATTTATCAATCATTAACTGTTATTTAAATTCTTAATATATTTGTCCATCATCAATACCTAAATTTATAATATATTTAATAAATACATTTTGTAAATATATTAGAGTATTTAAATACTTACCGCCTGATACTTACCACTTTAATGGGTTTGATTTCCATAAACCATTATCACTTCTCCCAGCCACCATCCTTATCTTGTTGGATGTTGTGGTTGTGTTCCTGATATGTGATAGTCATTGATGTCAACACTATTAGCATAAATGGATTGAAGGCTGTATATGTCGAGGATATTGAGAAAATTGTAATAAATATATTGCAGGTAGCCAGTGAAGCTAAAAAGGTTAGAGTGATGGCAAGTTGTGTACCTTGATTATTAGAACGCGCGCATTAAAAGGTTTGTTTTTGAGCCTATCTAGTATGTTGTCTCAAAGTATCAGAGGTGCGCATCAAGATTTGAGGAAGTGATGAAGTTTTGTGTTCCTACAGTTATTCAGTTACTGTAGCAAGTGTTTCTGGAAGATGACATTTAAATTCTGGTGAAGTGAGTTGTTGCGTATATTCCTGAGATATTCAGTGATGTTTCTAGATCGTGCTCTATCAGTGTGGTACGTCCGCATTGATCGGCATGTTCGTGATTGAAGATTTTTCTTTGTGTGTTTAAGGTTTTCATGTTCTTGGCCTACATGATGGTGGTAGCGTGTTGTGGATCCTTATGGATTAATATTTTATTGTTTGGCATGTTCAAGGATGTTGATTTAGGTCCTCACTATGTTGTGACCGACTTAGGTTGGTGCGCATTAAGATTTCTTCATGTATTAAGGCCGATAGTTGTAATTTATTGTTTGTTTGAGGCCGACAAAGTTGTTGATGTAAATCCGTGTAGTGGATATATAAGAGTGATTGTATGCTCGGTGAATGTATGCAAAGTATATGCAAGATATGTGCAAATAAAGACCAGATCATTCGAGTGCAGAGCAAAATGTGAAGAACATTGAGCAAAGTATGAAGAAGTGTTTATGTACCTAACTGGAACTGTAATCAAGCTTTTGTAGAAGATAATTTATCAGTTCAACCTCATCAAATGGATTTAATCTAATTGTTTTATGTGAGGCAGTAAGCCTTCCCTTTGAGCAGGGAACTCTAGGCACTGTGTCTGAATGCATGTGCATTCTCTATTCATTTCTTTCATTATATTTATAACAGAGTATAATCTTGTGGACTAACATCCACCGTGGTTTTTCCCCTAACAAGGTTTCCACGTATAAAAATCTCGGTGTTCATGTGTCTTTGATGTGATGTTGATTTATGCTTGCACTATTAATTATCAGATCTGAGATTAAGAGTTGTTTAAAGTTGAATAAGCTTAATTTTTGTGACAACTCATTCACCCCCCCTCTCAGTTGTTTATCCTTGTTTTGCCAAAAATTGGTATTAGAGCTAGTTCCTTTAAAGAAGTCTAACAGCTTGAGGTGATCCAAGATGGCATCATACAAGAAGGATAGTCCTAGATTCGATGAGACAAACTAGTTTGTGTGGAAAGTTAGAATGGAGTGTCATTTGAAGTGCATTGGTGAGCCCTTTTGGAAGATTACAAAGAATGCATATATAATTCTTTAGAATGGTCCCTGTACTACTGATGAGATCAAAGAAGCAAAAACTAATACCAGAGCCATAGAAGCATTGCTAAGTGCTTTGACAGATTCAGAGTTGACAAATGTAATAGGTCTGAAGACTACACATGAGATCTGGATAAAGTTGGAAAAATTGTATGAACGAGATGCACTAGTGAAAGTTGCTAAGCTGCAAAGTCTGAAAGGCAAGTGGGAGAACATGAAGATGTGTGAAGATGAAAACATCTTTTCTTTCTCGCAAAAGGTAAATGAATTAGTGATGGGCATTAGGTGTGCCAGTGGAACCTTGGAAGAAGATGAGATCGTGACTAAAAAACTTAGATCTGTGCCTACTTCTTACAAAACAGAAGCTCATGATATTGAAGAGCTCGGGATAGTAACAAATGTGACAAGAGACATCCTAATTGGAAAACTTGATGCCTTTGAGTTGAGTGAATTTGGCAAATCTTCTCCTAAAACAGAGTCTGCGTTCAAAGCTACTGTATCTGAAAAAAGCCAACAAAGATATGATCCGGGAGAGAGTTCCAAGAAAACATTCAAGTATGAAGAAGAGATGAAACTGATTGAAGATGAAGAAAGAGAGCTAGAAGAACTGGAAGCACTGATTGTGAAAAGAGAAGGCAGAGGACAAGGTAAGTGAAAAGGAAAGTTGCCTATTAAATATTTCTCTTGCAGTAAGATAGGTCATTTTGCATCAAGGTGTCCTAAAAGAGTCTCTAAGTATAAACCTGATAAAACTAGATTTCAAAATAAATTTTATTATGCTAAAGGAGTTAGTGATGAAGAATCTGATAAAGAAACTGGAAATGAAGATGAATGGGTATTCATTTCTATCAAGGAAAATGGTTTGGTGTCCACTGAATCAGCTATTAAGCAGAATATTGAGAAAGCTCTCGCAGCCAAGATTGATGAGAGGGTGATTGACAACGGATGCTCACATCATACGACTGGTGATAAAACCAAATTTCTAAGCTTGGAAAAGTATGACGGTGGTATTGTAAGATTTGGAGATAACAATGCTGGTGTGATTTGTGGCAGAGGAACTATTTCTCTTCGTGGAAAATGCAATACTGATGATGTTATTTATGTTGAAGGATTGAAGCATAATCCATTGAGTGTAGGACATATGGTTGATAATGGTTACAATCTTCAGTTCAAAGATGGTAAGTGCGGGATATTGGGAAGCTCGGGAAATGTGATTGCTTCAAGTACAAAGACAAGAAGTAATATTTTAAACTTGAATGTTGCTAGTGGAAGTTGTTTGATTGCTCAAGTTGATGTAAGTTGGTTATGGCATAGAAGGTTGTGTCATGTGAATTTTGATAACATTGTCAAAAAAGCTCCACACAAGCAGTTAGAGATCTACCCAAGTTAGTGAAGCCTACTAACACTATATGCAAGGAAAGTCAGACGGGAAAGCAAACAAGAGTTTCATTTCGGAGCAAACAACATCTTTCCAATGGAATACTGGATTTGGTACATATTGATCTATGTGGTCCATCCAGAATCAGAAGTATACAAGGAGTGAGGTACTTTATGTTGCTTATTGATGATTATTTTAGAATGGTTTGGGTTGCCTTCTTGACAGAAAAACATGAGGCATTAGAGAAATTCAAAAGCTTCAAAGCTTTGGCAGAAACTAAGATAGGTTTGAAGATCAAATGTTTAAGATCGGACAGAGGTGGTGAATTCACTTCCCGGGAGTTTGATTCATTCTTTGAAGAGCATGGAATAAAAAGACAGCTATCTGCTCCCCGGACCCCACAACAGAATGGAGTGGTTGAGAGAAAAAACAAAACAATTTTAGATGCTACCAGATCTATGATGTTGGAAGGTAATGTTCTTCATTTCTACTGGAGAGAAGCTATAAGCACTGTTGTGTATACTATCAACCGGGTGAATGTCAATAGTAATTTTGGTAAGACTCCTTTTGAGCTATAGTTTGGTTATAAACCTACTGTTGAGTATTTAAAAATCTTTGGAAGCAGATGTTATATTAAAAGAGATGAAGATATAGGAAAGTTTGAAGCTAGAATTGATGAAGGAATCTTTCTGGTTTACTCTACTAAGAGTAAAGCCTACCGATGTTACAATAAAATATTGAAGAAAATGGTTGAAAGTGCAAATGTCAGATTTGATGAGGATATTAAAAGATCATCCAAGTACTACGGATATGACTCAAATGACCAAAAAGATAGTACTGATAATGGAAAGAATGTGCAGACACAGAATCAAACTCAAAGTGTTCTGGTGAATCAAGAAAAGCATGAAGAATAAGATAGTGGAAATGCAAAAGAAAGAAAAAAACCCAAAACTCCAAGGTATGTAAGGCGAAGTCCTTTTGAAAGTCGGATCATAGGAGACAAGAACAAACGTGTACAGTCTAGAAGAAGAATTGCAGAAGAATATTATTTGATATCCAAGACTGATCCTAGCAATGTCAATGAAGCATGTAAAAATGGATATTGGATGGAAGCAATGAAGGAAGAATTGATGCAAATAGAGAAAAATAATACATGGATTCTTGTTCCTAGACCTCAAGACAAAAATGTGATTGGAACCAAATGGGTCTTTCAGAATAAGCTAAATGAACAAGGTGAAGTGATCAGAAATAAAGCAAGACTACTATGTAAAGGTTATTCACAGATGGAAGGTAATGATTTTGAATAAACCTTTGTCCATGTTGCTACAATTGAAGTTGTAAGGTTATTTCTTTCTTATGCTACTTTCAAGAACTATAAAGTATATCAAATCGATGTGAAGTCAGCATTTCTGAATGGTGAGTTAGAAGAAGAAGTTTATGTTGAGAAACCGGATGGATTTCAATTGACTGATGAAAAGGACATGGTGTTTCGGTTGAAAAAAGCACTATATGGATTGAAACAAGCCCCTAAAGCTTGGTATGCAAGACTGGATAAATACTTGTTGAAGCTTGGATTCAATAAAGGTACTAATGATAGCAATCAGTATTTCAAGGTGGATACGGATAAAGAATTGATTATTGAAGTCTTTGTTGATGATATTATTTTTGAAGGAGATAATGACTTATGTATGAAATTTGCTGACAAAATGAAAAGTGAATTTGAAATGTCAACGATAGGAGAACTAAAATTCTTTTTAGGATTGCAAATTACTCAATGAGATGATGGAATCATTATTTCTCAGTCCAAATATGTGAGATTTATTGAAAAAGTTTGGCATCAAAGATTCAAAGCCAGTTAGCACACCCATGCTACCCGAATGCAAATTATCTCAGAATTATGATTCTCCTAAGGCTAATCAAACCAGATATAAGTCAATGATTAGTGGATTGCTATATTTGACTCAGACAAGACTAGACATTATGAATGTTGTGTGCATGGTTGCTAGATATCAAGCTGATCCAAAGGAATCACATGTGACTGCAATAAAGAGAATTTTCAGATACTTGAAAGAAATAGTTGACTTTGGGTTATAGTATCCAAAGGACGATGATCTTACTCTGAATTCCTTTACAAATGCAGATTGGCAGGAGATGTAAATGACAGGAAAAGCACAAGTGGTGGTGCGTTCTTCTTAGGAAAGAAGCTGCTTTTTTGGCTCAGTAGAAAGCAGAATTCCATTTCTCTATCTACTGCTGAGGCAGAATATATTGTTGCTGCAAACAATTGTACTCAAGTGTTGTGGATGAAGCAGATGCTGAAAGACATCAAAATTAAGTATGATGAGCCAATTGCTATATTTTGTGACAATTCAAGTGCCATAAACGTTAATAAGAATTAGGTGCTACACTCAAAGACAAAGCATATATCTGTCAAGTATCACTTTTTGAGAGACAAGGTGAGTGGTAAAGAGGTCAGATTGGAATATGTGCCTACAAAGGAACAAATTGCAGATATCTTTCCTAAACCGTTGCCTAAGGATACTTTTGAGTATCTCAGAGGCAAGTTAGGGGTAATTTCCCCTCCTAATCTAAACTAAGATGCAAGTTTTTGCATCAATCCATGGACTTACAGCTAGATCTTGTTTCGGATTGATGTTGTGGTGGCTGCTACTCAAGGGGAACAGTCAAATGATTCAGATTATATGTGGATCAAAGAATGTATACCTTTCGGATTGATGTCAAAGGGGAGAAGAATAATGTGAAAAACTCTTGAAGAAAAGGGGAAGAAGAGTCGAGAAAGGGAGAGAAGAGCTATGAGAGAAAAATGAACAAAGGGGGAGAAGTGTACTATGTAAACAGCTAGTTGTGTTGATGGTATTATTTTTCACATCATGTGTTGCCATCAATGCCAAAGGGGGAGATTGTTGGATGTTGTGGTTGCGTTGGTGATATGTGATTGTAGGCTGCCAGTGAAGCTGAGAAGGTCAGAGTGATGGCAAGTTGTGTACGTTGATGATCATAACACACAAATTAAAGGGTTTGTTGTTGAGCCTATCTAGTATGTTGTCTGAAAGTCTTAGTAGTGCGCATCAAGATTTGAGGAAGTTAAGAAATTTTGTGTTCCTACAGTTATTCATTTACTATAGCAGGTGTTTCTGGAAGATGAGATTGCAATTCTAGTGAGGTGAGTTGTTGTGTATGTTCCTAAGATGTTCAGTGATATTTCTAGATCATGCTCTATCAATGTGGTATGTTCGTGTTGATCAGCATGTTCGTGATTCAAGATTTTTCCTTGTGTGTTTAAGGTTTTCATGTTCTTGGCTGACATGATGGTGGTAGCGTGTTGTGGATCCTTATGGATAAATCTTGTATTGTTTGGCGTGTTAAAGGATGTTGATTTAGGTCCTCACTATGCTGTGACCGACTTAGGTTGGTGCGCATTAAGATTTGTACATGTATTGAGGACGACACTCAAAATTTGTTCTTTATTTAGGGTCGACAAAATTGTTGATGTAAATCCGTGTAGCGGATATATAAGAGCGATTGTTTCTTCATTTTGATGTATGCTCGGTCAATATATGTGAATTATATGCAACATATGTGTGAATAAAGATAAAATCATTCGAGTACAGAGCAGAGTGTGAAGAAGATTGAGAAAAGTGTGAAGAAGTGTTTTTGTGCCTAACTAGAACTGTAATCAAGCTTTTGTAGAAGCTAATTTCTCAATTCAACCTCATCAGAAAGATTTAATCTGATTGCTTTATGTAAGGCAGTGAGTCTTCCCTTTGAGCAGTGACCTCTAGGTAGACTGTCTGAATGCATGTGCATTCCCTATTCATTTTTTTCATTATACTTATAACAGGGTATAATCTTGTGGACTAACATTTCCAGTGGTTTTTTCTGTAACAGGGTTTCCACGTATAAAAATCTTCGTGTTCATGTGTCTCTGATGTGATGTTTATTTAACCTTACACTGTTAATTATCAAATCTGAGATTAAGAGTTGTTTAAGGTTGAATAAGCTTAATTTTTGTGACAACTGATTCACCTGCCCCCCTCTTAATTGTATATCCTTGTTTTGCCAACATATATATCTCTAGCCCGATCTATTTGTATATTCCTGATTTTATTTATTGTCTTTCCCTCAATGCTAATGTATTTCCTATTCGATTGACAACTTAGAAGATATTACCTTGGTTGAATAATGTATTCACTCATCTGATTCTCACCGATAATGGCTCAACATTAAGATATATGATAGATAGATATTCAACCTATTCCACTAGAATGGATGGCTGGCATAGATAATAAATAATGGTTATTTCAGATTTAGGAAGTGCAGACCCCTGTTTAGATATTTTCAGATGTCTTATTTCCCTTTTTTCTGATGCTTTTTCCCCATGCCTCTCCTCTTTCCTATGTTCTTTCATATCTCCCTTCATTTGGGAAAGAGACGTGACTGACTGGAGGATCGCGTCCTTAGGAGGGTTGTGACTTTTCCTTTGGCTGAAGTCAGTCTATGACTAAGTCTGTTCACTGATGTCATGTTTTATAATTACCTCCTTTGGGTTTAGTAATTGATTTCTTATTTGGTTTGATTATTTAAGTGGCATAGTTAGTAGTGCTCTGAAATAACTTACACACATGCTGAACATATATATGACGATATTATTATTAATACACATAATATGATTTCAACTTAATATTATAATATACATAATATGATGTTAATCTAATATTATAGTATTATCAATGATGCACATAATATGATTTTATTTTAATGTTATAAATGATATTTATAACTTATCTTATTATTGTGATATCATATTTATGATATGTATTATCATTATGATATTTTACTTATATTAAAAGTACTTATGATAATTATGATAATAATAGAGAAACGGTAATTATAATATTATCTTGGTAATTATAATTATAATATGTATTTGGTTATTTATTTTATTTATGTATTTGTACTTCAAAGCTTTATCATAGTGCCAAAATCTCAGGGACATGACAGTCCACCCCACCCAAGATTACTTGCCCTCAAGCAATCATAATCTAAGATGTGTAATTTTAAGGTGTTCCTCCATGTGGTGGTGATATCCGTTTTTTTTTGGTTGTTGGACGTTCTAATCCCAAGTGATGGATATTTTTGCTATGTGGATAATGTATGAACTAATTTTCTCAAATGCTACTATTTATCTTACTCTCAAAACCCATGAGTTGGAGTTTGTGAATCAGTATAGCTGACAACCACTTGAATTAGGAATTAAAGCGGGCAACCAAATAGATCAAGTAAGAGAGCAACCAGCTCAAACACAGAGGCAAGTAGCTACAGTTAGCAAACAAGTAGCTCAAGTAGGCAAACAAGTAGACAACCAGCTCAAGTAGATAAACAACCAGCTCAAACGAGTAGGAAACTAGCCCAAGTAGGCAAATAAGTAGCTCAAGCACTCAAGCAACTAGCTCAAGCAAGTAGGCAACCAGCTCAAACACACAAACAACCAGCTCAACCATGCAAGTAATCAACTCAAGCAAGTAAACAAGTAGCTTAAGTCGACAAGCAAGTAGCTCAAACATACAAGCAACCAGCTCAAGCAAGTAGGCAAACAGCTCAAGCACGCAAGCAACCAACTGAAACAAGCAAACTGTTTAATATTTTTAGAGTCTTCAAGCATAAAGCAATTATAAGAACATATCTTGTTGAAGACAAATGAAGTAACACATAGATACAGGTCATACATAAAGTATAAATATGAAACATGAATACATGTAATACATAGAGTATACACAAGAAGCATGAAGCATATATGCGAATAATACATGAAGTATACACACAGGTAGTACATGAAGTCATAAAGAAATTATATAAATACATGTGAAGTATACACTTAAATATGTAAGCCGCATGAATACACATTTACACACGAGTCACAACAC
This sequence comes from Sequoiadendron giganteum, assembly GCA_007115665.2. Lineage (NCBI taxonomy): Eukaryota > Viridiplantae > Streptophyta > Pinopsida > Cupressales > Cupressaceae > Sequoiadendron > Sequoiadendron giganteum. The sequence continues at coordinate 579,584,860 of CM021101.1, forward strand.
ATGTATTTTGCAAAGCATACACTTGAATACATGTAAGTCATAGAGTATACACTTGAATATACGGAAATACACATAAGCCACAAAACATGCACTTGAATACAAACAAGTCCCAAGGTAGACACTTGAATACACATAAGTCACATGGTATAAACTTGAACACATAAGCCACGAAGTATACACTTGAATACACATGAGCCACAAAGTATACATTTTGAATACTCTTGAATACAAGGTATACACGACGTCACAAAGTATACAAATACAAAGTCATAGAGTATACACTCGAATACAAATACATCTCGAATTCAAATACAAGTTATAGAGTATGCACTCAAATATAAATACAAGGTCATAGAGTATACACTCAAATAAAAATACAATCATAGAGTATACATTTGAATACAATTGCAAGGTCCGAGAGTACACACTTGAATATAATCACAAGTCATAGAGTATACACTCAAATACGAATACAATCGAATGAAGGATACCGTCAGACAATTGGGAAGGGGATTCAGTGCATCCCATACTACATGGTGGACCCGTCCCCCATCCCAAGGTTATCAAGTATACACATAAGTATGAAGCATTCCCGCAAATACACGTAATACACAAAGTATTCACATGAACATATGTTGCAAAGCATACATATAAGTCACAAAGTAAACCTTTGAATACGCTTGAATACACATACATTATCTCAAAGTATACACTTGAATACATGTAATGCACATAACCTATTACTATGTATTGAATAGATTTTGTCTTTCCTGCTTTCCTAACCCCAGCAAAGGATGGTAGAAGTACTGTGCCAAAGACGCGTAAAACAGTGTCCAAGTGGACTCCCTCAAGGTTTCCTACCTATCTTGGGACCATCCATCAAATGACCGAATTACTCCGCCTCTCCCTCCACAAACTCCCTATCCTCAAATGGGCAAAAGCGAAAGTGAGTATGCTCAAAAATCCATTCTTATATAATTAAAGAATCATAATTGCTTTTAAGGCTCAATAATTCTCGCAAGCATCATTATTGAACAATACCATATAGAAATCTTAGATAATCTCATTATTCCAAAATATTCTTATCTCTAAAATGTATTTATCAATCATCAATAATATATTTACCAATGAATATAAATATATTTATCAATCATTAACTATTATTTAAATTCTTAATATATTTGTCCATCATCAATATCTAGATTTATAATACATTTAATAAATATCATTTTCTAAATATATTAGAATATTTAAATACTTACCTCCTGATACTTAACACTTTAATGGGTTTGGTCCGCATAGACCATTATCACTTCTCCCAGCCACCATCTTTATCTATCTCCAGCCCAATCTACTTGTATATTCCTGATTTTATTTATTGTCTTTCCCTCAATGCTGATGTATTTCCTATTCGATTGACAATTTAGAAGATATTACCTTGGTTGAAAAATGTATTCACTCATCTGATTCTCACCGATCATTGCTCAACATTAAGATATATGATAGACAGATATTCATCCTATTCCACTAGAATGGACGGCTGGCATAGATAATAATTAATGGTTATTTCAGATTTAGAAAGTGCAGACCCCTGTTTAGATGTTTTCAGATGTCTTATTTCGCTTTTTCTGATGCTTTTTCCCCATGCCTCTCCTCTCTCCTATGTTCTTTTATATCTCCATTCATTTGGGAATGAGACGTGATTGACTAGAGGATCGCGTCCTTAGGAGGGTCGTGACTTTTCCTTTGGCTGAAGTCGGTCTATGACTATGTCTGTCCGCTGATGTCATGTTTTATAATTGCATCCTTTGGGTTTAGTAATTGTTGTCTTATTTGGTTAGATTATTTAAGTGGCATAGTTAGTAGTGTTCTGAAATAACTTTCACACATGTTGAACATATATATTATGATAATATTATTAATGCACATGATTTGATTTTAACTTAATATTATAATACACCTAATATGATCTTAATCTAATATTATAATATTATCAATGATGTACATATGATTTTATTTTAATGTTATAAATGATATTTATAACTTATCTTATTATTATGATATATTATATTTATGATATGTATTACCATTATGATATTTTACTTATATTAAAACTATTTATGATAGTTATGATAATAATAGAGAAATGGTAATTATAATATAATCTTGGTAATTATAATTGTAATATGTATTCGGTTATTTATTTTATTTATGTATTTGTATTTCAAAGCTTTATTATAGTGCCAAAATCTCGGTGACATGACAGTCCACCCCACCCAAGATTGTTTGCCCTCAAGCAAACATAATCTAAGATGTGTAATTTTAAGATGTTGCTCTTTGTGGTGGTGATATCCATTTTTTTTTTTCGTTGTTGGAATTTCTAATCCCAAGTGATGGATATTTTGGCTATGTGGATAATGTATGAACTAATTTTCTTAAGTGCTACTATTCCTCTTACTCTCAAAACCCTTGAGTTGGAATTTGTGAATCAATATAGCTGACAACCACTTGAATTACGAATTAAAGCAAACAACCAAGTAGCTCAAGTAAGAGAGAAACCAGCTCAAACACACAGGCAAGTAGCTCAAGTAGGCAAACAAGTAGCTCAAGCAAGTAGGCAACCAGCTCAAGTATACAAACAATCAGCTCAAACGAGTAGGCAACTAGCTCAAGTAGGCAAGCAACTAGCTCAAGAACTCAAGCAACTAGCTCAAACAAGTAGGCAACCAGCTCAAGCAAACAAGCAACCACCTCAAACATGCAAGTAATCAGCTCAAGCAAGTAGGAAAGTAGCTTAAGTAGACAAGCAAGTAGCTCAAGCATACAAGCAACCAGCTCAAGCAAGTAAGCAAACAGCTCAAACACGCAAGCAACCAGCTGAAACAAGCAACCTATTTAATATTTTCAGAGTCTTTAAACATAAAGCAATTATAAGAACACATCTTGTTCAAGACACATGAAGTAACACATAGATGCAGGTCATACATAAAGTAAAAATATGAAACACGAATACATGTAATATAGAGAGTATACACAAGAAGCATGAAGTATATATGCGAATAATACATGAAGTATACACACGGGTAGTACATGAAGTCGCGAAGAATTTATATAAATACATGTAAAGTATACACTTAAAAATGTAAGTCGCATGAATACACATTTACACACGAGTCACAACGCATGTATTTTGCAAAGCATACACTTGAATACATGTAAGTCACACAGTATACACTTGAATATATGGGAATACACATATGCCACAAAACATGCACTTGAATACACACAAGTCGCAAGGTAGACACTTGAATACACTCGATTACACATAAGTCACATGGTATACACTTGAATACACTTGAATACATGAGCCAGAAAGTATACATTTTGAATACGCTTGAATACAAGGTATACACGACGTCACAAAGTATACAAATACAAAGTCATAGAGTATACACTCGAATACAAATACATCTCAAATTCAAATATAAGTTATAGAGTATGCACTCAAATATAAATACAAGGTCATAGAGTATACACTCAAATAAAAATACAATCATAGAGTATACATTTGAATACAATTGCAAGGTCATAGTATATACGCTCGAATATAATCACAAGGTATAGAGTATACACTCAAATACAAATACAATCGAATTAAGTATAACGTCAAACAATTGGGAAGGGGATTCAGTGCATCCCATACTACACTGTGGACCCGTCCCCCATCCCAAGGTCATCAAGTATACACATGCGTATGAAGCATTCACGTGCATACACGTAATACACAAAGTATTCACATGAACATTTGTTATAAAGCATACATATAAGTCACAAAGGAAACCTTTGAATACACATACATTATCTCAAAGTATACACTTGAATACATGTAAGGCACACGTAGCATACACACGATGGCAGGAACATACTCAGATACCACTTGTAATGTCTCCTTGTGGGATTGCCCTAGAGTCACATTCTTATATAACCTATTACTATGTATCGAATAGATTTTGTCCTTCCCGCTTTCCTAACCCCAACAAAGGATGGTAGAATTATTGTGCCAAGGCCGCATGTAATAGTCTCCAAGCGGACTCCCTCAAGGTTTCCTACCTATCTTGGGACCATCCATCAAGTGACCGAATTACTTCGCCTCTCCCCCCACAAACTCCCTATCCTCAAATGGGTATTACCAAAAGTGAGAATGCTCAAAAATCCATTCTTCTATAATTAAAGAATCATAATTGTTTTTAAGGCTCAATAATTGCTGCAAGCATCATTATTGAACAATCGTACTTTTTATCTATATACATACATATATATATATATATAAGATATCTAAAATAACATATTAACAATATTAACAATATTATATAGGAATCATAGATAATCTCATTATTACAAAATATTCTTATGTATACAATGTATTGATCAATCATCACTAATATATTTAACAATGAATTTAAATATATTTATCAATCATTAACTATTATTTAAATTCTTAATATATTTGTCCATCATTAGTATCTATATTTATAATACATTTAATAAATATCATTTTCTAAATATATTAAAATATTTAAATACTTAACACCTGATACTTAACACTTTAATGTGTTCGATCCGCATAAACCATTATCACTTCTCCCAACCACCATCCTTATCTATCTCCAGCCCGATCTACTTGTATATTCCTGATTTTATTTATTGTCTTTCCCTCAATGCTGATGTATTTCCTATTCGATTGACAATTTAGACGATATTACCTTGGTTGAATAATGTATTCACTCATCTGATTCTCACCGATCATTGCTCAACATTAAGATATATGATAGACAGATATTCATCCTATTCCACTAGAATGGACGGCTGGCATAGATAATAATTAATGGTTATTTCATATTTAGAAAGCGCAGACCCCTGTTTAGATGTTTTCAGATGTCTTATTTCCCTTTTTCTGATGCTTTTTCCCCATGCCTCTCCTCTTTCCTATGTTCTTTTATATCTCCCTTCATTTGGGAAAGAGACGTGACTTACTGGAGGATTGCGTCCTTAGGAGTTAGGAGGGTCGTGACTTTTCCTTTGGCTGAAGTTGGTCTATGACTAAGTCAGTCCGCTGATGTCATGTTTTATAATTGCCTCCTTTGGGTTTAGTAATTGTTGTCTTATTTGGTTTGATTTTTTAAGTGGCATAGCTAGTAGTGTTCTGAAATAACTTACACACATGCTGAACATATATATTACGATATTATTATTAATACACAAATATGATTGTAACTTAATATTATAATACACATAATATGACGTTAATCTAATATTATAGTATTATCAATGATGGACATAATATGATTTTATTTTAATGTTATAAATGATATCTATAACTTATCTTATTATTGTGATATATCATATTTATGATATGTATTATCATTATGATATTTTACTTATATTAAAATTACTTATTATAATTATGATAATAATAGAGAAATGGTAATTATAATATTATCTTGGTAATTATAATTGTAATATATATTTGGTTATTAATTTTATTTATGTATTTGTATTTCAAAGCTTTATCATAGTACCAAAATCTCGGGGACATGACAGAGGTGCATTCTCTAGGTTTCCTATAAATGTGTTTCACACATAAGATGTACGAATTTACATTCACTTAAAGATGGACCAATATAAGTATGTAAATATAACAGAGTTTAGGGACACTGTGCTAACTAGAGATGATTTCTAGTTGAAACTAGACTATGTCGGCTTGTTAGAAAAGAAGTTAGATATATGGACAGAGTTTCCCAACTTTTGTTTTGAAGATGAATGGGTGAAGTTTTTTCTAAGTAGAATACACAATGAATTTATGTGGCTAGTCATGCCACATATGATCAACAAAGAAGCAATAAGGGTTGTTACTGGTTTGAGCTCCACAGGACCTATCCCAAGAATGAAGGCAGTAAAGAATGAAGTGGTGATGAAACTTACCAAATCCAAGTTTGGCAAGCGTGCCCTAACAGTGGACAATATCAAAGATCATAGGGTCAAGTATTCCTCAAAGATGATTGCTTACAAGATATTCTACACAAATAGTGAAATCTCTAGCTCTGCCACCACAATTCACTACATATCAAATGGTGAAAAAAGTTAAAGACTTTCACCTATGTCAGCTCCTGCAATTGCAGTTGTTGGAAAATTTGTAGGACAAAGGAGAAAAGGTACCCTTTCAAGTATGATACTCTCACTATTTTCTTAATGTTTTACTTTCTCAATGTGTTGGGTAGAGTGAAGAATGTAGTATGACAAGATAATATCCCTATAGCTGTTCAAATTAGAGATCATTTGAGGAGATTTCTAGATAATATGTCTTGTGAGTGGGGATTTTTCAAACCCTTTCAAGCATAGATGCAAGAAAGATAAACAATTCAAGATAAAGTTGTGAAAAAGTATAAGAATGAAATAACATATATGGTTACCAAAGATAACTGCTACATGGAAGCAATTGAACCCAAAACTATTTGGGTTTCGAAGCTTCCTTATAAGGTAGTTGAATCTGATTGGATTGGCCTTGCAAAGGTTCTATTGAGGAAGCCTAGAGATCCAACAATTGGCAAGTTTGGTACATATGAGAAGATAACAAAGAAAGAAAACTTGGAAAATAAAAATTAGGATATTGAAGAAAAGGTGAGACAAATGAAAGATGAGTTGGAAAGGGAGTTTGATACCCCTATGGACCATGTAATAGAGTTTAAAGGTACATCTCCTCCGCAGACTATGCTGAGATTAAGAAGGGCACACAAGACTTCAGCCTCCACGCCTGTTGTTTCAAAGTCCTCCAAACCAAAACATACAGATGGCTCTAAGAAGATAGGCAGCTCTAGCATCCCTAAGAACCAAAAGGCTCCAAAGAGAAGAAAGAAAAAAAGAGAAAGCAGGGATAAGTGTATGAATTCAGAAGAAGAAGAAGAGGAAGAGGAAGAAGTAAAATTGGTCTGCAACAAGAAATCGGAAGTCTCTCAGGAAGAGACCAATGTAGAAAAGGGTAAGGAGAAAGAGAAGACCCCTATGGTTCATGACCATAGTCCCATGAAGCTTGATGCACTGTTCAATGCTATAGCAGAGTTTGGAATCCTAAAGGATACAATTGAATTATATCCAAAAGCCAATAATGCAGATAAGGCAACAATTGAAGAGGCCATTGTAAAATACATGGTGACATTTAATGTTGGCCTAGGTGAGAGAGTGAATGAGTTGTCGAATGAGCTAAAAGAAATATTGAGTGCAAGAGGATAGGAGGTAGTTGCAAAAGATGCAAAGATGAAATATTTTGACTTGGAGAAGATTGGTTCCTCATTATCTCATGAGGAAAAAGTTAATGTGTCTCAATTGCAAGTCCAAGAATTCAAGATAAAGAAAAGAGTAAATACTCTTAAGTAATTACTCTTATAGGGAAAGATAAGAATGTCATAGAGAAGCTAAGGGAAGAAACTATAAAATTAACTAAAAGACATCTTAAAGAATTCAGATCCTCTCCGAGTGATGAAAGATGAAATGTAGCAACGAACATCCCTACCAAAAAGCAATGAGCCAATAAAAGAGCAACATGAAAATGAGCATGAGCATGAGCAAGAAGAAATGATGACAATGAATACGCCTCTGAATGGGCAGAAAACTATCGAGTAGGGAAAAGAAGATGAGCAAGGATTCCTAGAGAAGATAGAAGCTCAAAAGGAACAAACTTTATCTCCTCTGAAAGTCGGGAAGATTATAGAAAAGTGTTCTAACAGTGATGAGAAGGAGAAGAATGATAAACATGCAGAAGAAAGCATAAAAAAAATATATGAATCCTCCTCACCCTCTTGAGATTCATTCAAAGATCTAGATATGCAAATGCAGTTTCAATCAGTGGTGTATGCACAGTTGCTGTAAATTCCAATGCAACAAGGTCAAGTGGACATGGAAAATATTTTTCCTCTCCATAAGTTGCATCTTGGTGATGTTTTCCATGCCTCCACAAGAAAGGAGATACTACAAACTCAACAAAAAGACACAAAGTTAGTTGATGAGGCTATCAAGGTTTTCCAAGAAAGCCTTCCAAGAGTATCCATTGATAATTCTTTGATAGGTGTACAATAGTTTAAGTTATTGCTAGATTCTTTTGAGTACTCTACAAGTCTAGAAGAAAACACAGAGAAGGAAGTAGCAAAGAGATTTAATGATAAGAGGCTAATTGATGCCTCAGATAAATTTTCTATTGCACATACCAAGTTTCAAGACAACTTGGAGGATGTTCAAAAGAATTTGGAGGAAGCCAAACTATTATTTTAACTCTATTTGAAATGGCCATTGTCTACAAAAAGTATAAAGGATCAGATGGACTCAATGAGTTCCAAATTGCACAGGCCTCAAGTGTGTATGATCCAATGAATGATGGACATACCAAGTTTCAAGACAACTTGGAGGATGTTCAAAAGAATTTGGAAGAAGCCAAACTATTATTTCAATTCTATTTGAAATGGCCATTGTCTACAAAAAGTATAAAGGATCAGATGGACTCAATTGAGTCCAAAATTGCTCAAGCCTGATGTGTGTATGATCCAGTCAATGATGGGGATGGATCAACTAGAGTGATCATTGAAATCTATGCATTCAATTATTTTTACTGTAGGATCAAAAAGAGAAAATCATAATGTAGTACAATCAGCTCCGAAATATGGTAAATCTAAGGCTTACATCTTTAACTGAAGCTTTCGAAAATGTACAAAAGGTTATCTAAAAGATAACAATGCCCAACTCTTTGGAAGAAGAAGATCTCTATGTACAGTTTGAAAACCAGAGCTACATGCTTGCATTTTCCAAGAAGGATTGAGAGGTCACCAAGAAGGGTTGGGAGGCACACCTTACAAAATTAAAGGCAACAAATCAAGGTATATTACCCTCATCCAATTAAGGTGCATATTTCTTTTTGAATTGAATAGATAATTTTTACCTACATGTACATTTATGGAGTTAGTAGATAGTGATTTTGTACAATTTTGTCTTCTTTATGATGGATAACATAGTCGGGGAGAGCTATTCTCGTATAGATATATCAATAAGGGGATGTAATGCAGATTTACTACCCTTTTCCCTTGATGACAAAAGGGGAGTGAAGCAAAGAAGTGTATTACCATCAATGACAAAGGGAGAGATTGTTGGAAACATGAGAATGATGGTGTATGATGTTATTGATGTCAACCCATTGTACAACTGATGGTTTATCGGTATGAATATGGTCTGAAGAAGACCAAGTGTTTTCTGGAAATTGGCTAAGTCCTAGACTTAGATAATGTATTTTTGATGTAATAACCGAACAATTTTGTGGTCCACATTGTTTCTCTTTGTAGTATCTTTTCATACGGTTTTGAGGTAATAATGGTACATATTGAAGGAGTCATACCCAAATTTTTAGGGTTTTATGCCTTTCGTAGCAAAAGATATTAATGACAAAGTATCAGACTAAGTAATGATAAAGTTATAGTTGTAGAGTTTAAATTGGAATGCTCTGTATTCCACCACGAATGATCATTATGTTTTGTAAATTTTAGGAGCTGCATGGAGATGTCAAATGTGTGCATTCCGAATTTCAAGTAGTTTGGTGATCCATGTGTCAAGTTTTGGATGATTAGTTGATTCATTCAATTCTTCCCTTATCAGTTTGGTTGTGCGGTGTCGACCTAAGAGTTTTGGGGTCATCTGGGACTGGAATCTATATGGAGTGGATTCATAAGAGTATCTATAGGTCATGCTGACCTATTTTGGTGAAAAACATGCTTTGGTTACTTCCACAAGGTATTTATGTTGGATTTTTGAGCCGAAAGGTTTTGGGGTCACATGTTTCATCCAATTAGACCGACCAAGTTGTTGGTATAAATGTTTGTGGAAGGTATATATGTATAGAGAAGGAAAATTCATGTATCAATATAGAGAAAAGAGAAAATAAGTGAGTGTGGTAATATGATGTTGTTTAATGAACATGTGAGGGGGGGGTGAATCAGTTGTACCAAATTAAAACATCAAAACCCTCAACAGTTTTCAGATCCACATGCATTCATTAAACCCTTAATCTATTATAATGTCTACACATGAAAAGAAGATAACAAAAAATAAAACAACCAACACCATACACAGAGAACAACAAATTTACGTGGAGAATACAATGAGAGAAAAACCACAGTGAGGATTAGCTCACAATATAAGTATTTGCAATATCGGTACAAAGAGACTCACTACCAAAATAGGACACACTATCTAGAGACGCTCACAGCCCAAGCTCACTACAAGAATAGAAAGAAGAAAGAAGATAATATGTTACACAAAGAACATTATCTCAATCCAACAGAGATTCCACCACAAGAGCTCTGATCAACACTAGCAATCTTCAAGAGATCAAGATACCTCAACTCACTGCATTCAACAATCTTGCATTATAGCTCACACTGCAATTCACACTTCTACACTTAATTTTGTATTCCAACCCTCAACTATATTTCACACACTTCATCTCGCATTAATTCACCTTGAATTTATACCCTCCACAACTTGAAAAACATCTTCAAGCTAGCTACACTAATCTTCAACTTCAAAAATTCAAATTAGGTCGGAACTAAACATTCCCACGGTGGATAGGAACGAAAGTGGACCAATACAAAATTTAGTTGGGACCCAAATCAACTCTCACACACCATGATATGCCTTCATTAATGTTTAAACATCTTTGAATGTAGTGTAAACACCAAATCGATCATTACCCATCCAAACACCATTGAACTTTAAATTACATTCTTCCTCAAATCCAGGGACAACTTGCAAACCATATACCACGCTTGATCATGATCTAAACTATTCCTCTATCCTTCTAAAATCCATCAAACTCCTTTGCAACAATTCACACCTTGAAAATGTACATAGTTTGTACACTCAAACTACACATCCAAACACTACAACTCTACAATCCAACTTTTGGAGTACCAAACCACAAACCCTCTTGACACAGGCAAGAGATCAGCATCGTAAACAAACCTTCAAAATCGCAAAACCTGAAGAACAACTACAAAGAAACATGGAGCAAGTCAATTTCTCCTAATCACCTTTGTGAGCAACACTGTAAAATTGGTTCACACACTATAGAACATAAATTCCTCTGACCTTCAATCCAGAAGCTAAAACTCTAGCTATAGAAACCCTGAACACCTCTAACCAACATATCCAAATCACACAAGCAAATCTTCAACCCAAAAGAAATGTGAAGCAAAACAAGAACACCTTTTGTAAACCAGAACACCTCTATAACATCATGTTTCCTTACTTTATCAATTTTCTCAATATTCTCAACATCTAAACCATAAATAAAAGCCTATCAAAGCAACACCATAGGTTAACATCAGCAACTTAACTAATGACAACATAATGCAACTAATCAAAGAAACAATCTCTTCTCAACCATTGCACTACTATCATCAATAACAACATAGCCTTGGTGCCATCAATAACAATACCTTCACACTTGCAACAAATGTAATCTTTTGCATACGCATAAGAGTGATGTTTTTACTGTTGTTGGTTGGGACACCGTTGAGCATTACAAGATCGTTGAGCGTTCTGGTTCTTTTGTTACCTTTTGCTGGAAGCTCCCTCCTGAATGGCCTCCTAAGGGGTTTGAGGGGAGTAGACGGGAGCTTTCTCATCTTTTGGATTCCCGTGCTTGTACTTCTTTACGGGGCCCAGATATTTTGGCTTGGGATGGCTCGGATATGTCTGGGAAGTACTCAATTTCTGCTGGCTATAAGCAGTTGAGTAGGCAATTATTTGGAGATGTTGAGGTCCCTTGGTGGAAGCAAGTCTAGCACAAGTTGTCTTGGCCTAAGTGCAACTTCTTCATGTGGCTAGTGACTCAAAACAGGTGCCTTACTTGGGATAATCTTTGCAAGCGTGGATTCCAAGGTCCCTCAAGATGTGTGTTGCGTCGTGGTTCTGAAGAAAGTGTCTCTCATCTCTTCTTCCAATGCTCTTACACTAGGGATATTTGGCATTTTTGGTGGAGGGTGTGGAATACGCCCTGCTGGCATGTTTGCTCGTTAGCTGAGTTTGTGGACCGTTGGGGCAAGGCCCCTGTTTCTACCTCCTTTCTTCAAACTGCCTAGGGGATTGGCCCATCCTTCATTATATGGAATCTTTGGTTGGAGAGGAATTGTCGTATTTTTCAGGATGTGTTGTTGGTGGCCCCTCGTCTGTGGAAGAAAATTTTGCATTCCTTGGGAGAAACTATTGCTACTAAGTATGATTTGTCTGTTTCAGTGGCCCCTTCTGATGTTGATTGTTTTAAATGTCTTCATCTTCCTCCTCTGCAACGGCAGCTCATGCACAACAGATGTAGACATCCTACTCCGAAGGTGAATAGGGAGGGAAGATGGTCCCCTCTTGCTCAAGGGATCCTCAAACTTAAAACTGATGACTCTTCTCGAGGAAACCCTGGTCATGCTGGTATTGGTGGGGTTGGTCTGGATAGCTTTGGCGATGTTCAATTTATTTTCTCGATGTATAAGGGTGTTTATTCTAATAATTTAATGGAGGCTCAGGTTGTTTTATTGGCAATGGAGCGTTGAAGTCAATTCGGGTGGCGCAAGATCATTTGTGAATCTGATTTGCAGGTTGTGGTGAACCTATTGAATAGACGGAATTTAGATGATGTTAGTTGGCATTTCGCTTTGATTGTGGAAGAGATTCTCACCCTTTGTACTTCTCTGGAGTCCGTTACTTTCACTTATATTCCTAGAGAGTGGAATGGTGTTGCGGATGGTTTGGCTAAATGGACCTCTAATCATATTCATGATTGGACCGTGTTGGATTGGGGTCAATTACCCCCTGATTTGTCTCAACAGTTGGACCACTTGGTGGAGCTTGATAGGGCTATGTAACGGCCTTTCTTTGTAATTTTCCCTCGTTTAATAAAGTTTCTACCCCTCTTTTAGATAAGAGTGATGAAGTGTGTAAAGTTAGTTTTCTGAGCAGAACAAGGAAGTTTTTTCAGCTTAGCATAGATGGATCGTTTACAGTTCAAACTCTAGTAGTGAGCCATTTTTGTATGTTTATTTGTAATTCAAGAAGAAGTGAACTTCCTTGGGCAATGATCCCTCCCATTTTCTGGATTCTGAGTCCTTTGGTAGTGAATCCTTTAAGTTGTGATCTATTGTAACCGGTTATGAAACATAGTGAGTTAGTCCTCACAATGGTTTTTCCCTATCAAGGGATTTCCAAGTAAAATTTGTTCTTCTGTTGATTGTTGTGGTCTATTTTTTACTTGTTTCTTTCCTTTTCTACAAGTTTAATGAGATGCTTTGTAATGAACTTTTAAGTTATTAATTTTCAAGGAATACTGATTCACCCCCCTCTAAGTATTTTGTGTGTTCAACATATAGTACTTGAAAGACTAGTTATAAAAAGATGTATAAGAATTAAATTTCAAATGAAACTTTGGCAAATTAGTAAAATAGACTCATTACAAAACACATCACTCTTGGTTGTATCCTTCACCCTCCTCCCCTGCTCTATCATGGAATCGCCCCACCGATACTAATTTATTGTCACGATCATGAGTTGCAATCACTCTTGTAACTCAATCATTCTCTCCAAGAGAATGAAATACGATGCATATTTGGTCTCAGTAGGTTATAAGAACTACTTCTTAGAGAAGCTCCTAAAGAGTGCATTTAAAGTGTGGCAATTGCAGATCCAAACATCTACACATCTCTAGTATCACTGACCGCTGCTCTGATCCACTCAATCTTCACCATATCTCCAAGTGCATTGTTCATGACATGCACACAACATGGAGTCCACCAAACATGTTTGTAAGTTTCCTCAACAAGTTTCCCCACAACTTTATACACATGTGTTGCATCTATTACTACTTGGTGCATATTTTGTGGATCAACTTCCTCAATACCCTCCTTGAGGACCTGAAAATAACAATTAGCATTTTTTTGACGTCCTGTACAATCAACTATCTTAAGAAAGTATGGGCTCTCTATACATGTAACCATGCTATTGATGAGTCGACAATGGCTAATGTCTATCCACCCACCCATGACTATATTGCATCCAGTCTTCAAACAACATTCCTTTATTTTATCCATCAACACATTGATCTTGGAATAATTTTTATCCAATATCATGGTCCTCAATTCTGTCTCACCTAGTGGCACATATGATGGTCCTCCCCTTGCTACCATCAACATCATGTCCCTATCATGAGATTGAGTGACATAAAATGGAATGCCACTAATGAAGAACTTACCAATGACATCATCTATCTCACCCTTCAACAACGCATTGAACAAATTAGTTATGTGGTTACTTTGAGTTAGCAATTTACATTTCCCTTACCCTCTCCTACATGGGTATTAGAAGAACCTGACAATAATCCTACTCTCGTCTACAAAGTATGACTAGAAATATGTGGGTGGCTTTGCTAAAGATTTGCCTATGGGACAAAGTAGTAGGAATAAGTGTAGTTGCACTACCATTAAGAACACCCCATAACCTATTTATCTCAGCTCTGTATTAGATGTTTGTCAAACTCACCAAAAAGGAACATGTCTACACACCTTTTCCTTGAATAAAATGGTGTACATTAACTCTAGTAATGCTGTCGTACCATTGTAGATCACAAAAGTGGTACTTTCACTTCCTTGTGCTACCAGATGTCCCTGGCCTACTTGTTAATTTTGTTGAAAACTATCTGAGAGGAGACTTACAATCAAAAGTACAACTAGCACACTCTGCCAATAACATAGAGGGGCACTCTATAATACTTGTTGCACTTGTCATGGAGCTAGTTTGGGCTTCAGTCTCAACCCCATGGTCACCTTACTCAACCTTAGATTCATATTCAAATGCAGTTTCATTATGAACCTCTACCTCAACCTCACTCATGTCATGAGATCCAATTGACACTACAATAAACTAGAGTTGTCGAGGTGTGGAGATGCATCTCTGGTACTTGATACGTCCCCATAAACACCTTTTGTCACCTAGAAACCTTAATTCACATCTTCCGAGTCTCCTAGCATCTCGTGTTGGAAAACGTGGTGTCTTTTGCATGAAGTTTACCTAAACGCTAAAAGTTAAAATATTAAAACTTTAAAATAAGAAACATAAAGGTCACAAAAAGGATTATTGTCGTATTCAACGTCTGAGGAGGGCAATACAAAGGTGCTGATTCCAAGAAAAATATTTCCCAATCGCGCTAGATTTCCAACCATCGCCAAGTAAGTCTAGGCAGACTGCAAAGTTTTAAGTTTTTTATTTGTATTTCTCATTGATTAAAAGTCTAAAATGGTACAAAAGAAAAACGAACCGCTGCTCATCAATTATTTTGTTCAACAAACAATAAATTATTAAATCAGGAAAAATAAAAAGCCACCATCTTCATTGACTTGCCTGAAATATTAACACATCAACTAATCTCTGTGTACATGTACATGAGAAAGAGACTATAAATAATTTGCATAATTGAGTATCTTGCACTGATTTCAATGGTAGTAAACTATCAACTTTTCTATAGTGCTATTTTTGTTTATCATCTATAACCTCCCTTTCATCACCATGCCTTCTAGTAAGTAATCTGTGAGACATTCAAAAAACTGAAGTTCCAATAATTTGATGCATCTATGTGCCCAAGACATTTACCCAATGTATAATAACTATGCAATCTAAGCTCGATATGTTAAGGAGAGCAGATCACTTGTTGTGATCCCTTCATCTAGGGTTTATACTTTGCCATCTTGTTGAAGTTTCAATGGACAGGGGTTTCTTTAAGCTTTCTGTTATTTTTTAATAAATAGATAAATTACAATGCTTACATAGTTACAATCTACAATTAAAGATTAAACCTAAAATTTATGACTATCCAATATGCTACTAATAATTTTATTATTTTTTTTGTAGAATGTCAAGTGGGGGAAAATAAGGCTTGTACCCATTGTGTAAGTATTGTAATCGTGTTCTAGGGCCGAAGGCTTTAGGTGGAAAACATGAGAAACTAGGATCCCTATGGAATTTAAGCCCTTGGTCCCAAGCACTCCTAATCCCTTGGTCTTGTTAAGACACTAGGTGTTACAACTCACCCCCCATGCTTTAGCCCCCTGTGCTTAAGTTGTCAGTCACTTGGCCGACCAGGGGCCACAAAAGAGGGGCTAAAGCCTTATCCAACACAATTAAGTTTTTTCAAAAAACACCTTTTGTAGAAACATTAATAACAAGCTCAGTTTTTATTAGATTTCCAAACTTGAATAGGCATTGGAAAGCTGACTCTGTTACACATGAATTAATGTAGGTAGTTGTTGCAAATGTTTATCTATATCTTAGATAAAATCATTTCAACACAAAAGTTCATATTGTAATTTCAATTGGTCATATCTATTGCATTTTTTATCCTTTTCGAATGCTTTTATTTAAAACATATCGACAAAATCCATTTTTTTCTTTTCCTATTTATTTTCTGATAGGACTTACTATTTTTCTATTTTCATTGATCTTTCTATGTATGTCTTTTCGTGATTTCAAAACTAAATCTTGCAAACTACTAACTCAAGTGGTTTTTGCAGGATGTTTAGTTGAAAAATCTGATTATAGTCCTTTTCCTTTTTTTCTGCTTTCTCTTCTTTTTATTTTCTCACTTCGAAATTGGGTTAAAACTTACTTCACGTTTCAATTTAGGATAATAATCAATAAGTGTCTTTTAAACCCCAAGCACACTTATGTATGATTTCCTCTCACAACTTAGGGTGATCTTGAAGATAAAAAAATAAGCACTTTTTTTTATTATTAAGGGACTTGCTTGGGGATTTCATCATCCCAAGGGATGACCTCAACTCTAGGATGACCCCACAGAGTATAAATAGTAGGCGGTGAATCGAAAAACACACATCTTGGAATTTTTTTGTCATTTGAGCTAAACCCCCAATAACTTTATACCTTGGGGATGTGAAGAAGGGTTGGTTACCCGCTCCTCTCAAAAATTTTAAATTTCTTTGACTTTTGAAGCCACGGATTAGGCCTCATGTACCCTGTGGTATTTAGAGGAGACCCCTAGATAAGCTTTGTATAGCCTAGTTTAATACCTTTTGGTTCTTGCTTAATTGTGGTGCAAGGTACAATATCATGCATGAAGGTACTCAACATGTACCTTCTTGTGTTGAAATAAAAAATATTCATTAACTAAGCCTTGTCCTTTAAATGTAATGGGTGTAGAGATGGTACATGACCTTTGCATACCCTAATTATCCACTCACTCAAAGGTATGTTATCATGTGGGCCCATATTAAGTTAACACAACCTTTATTAAATAAATATAAGTTTGTTAGTTTCTATTCTTTTTTGAGTGTTTTATATACTAAAGTGCTTGTTTGTAAACCCTTACTACCAAGTTGAGTCAAGTCAAGTTTGAAATCCTTTTGATTGAAAAAAAATTCTAAATTGGTATCCTTTTAAAACATACAACGTTGAATCCAAACTTAGGATAACCATTTACACTCAAATAAATCTAACATTACCCACCTCAGGCCAAAACCTTATCGACTTCATATTTATCCATTTTACCATACCCTCATCCTTCATACATTATGCAACCTTTGACTTGTCCCATTATCGAACCATCCACAAGACACCTTTGAGTGCAAAGTACACATCATTTTGTCACTCATTGTCCACTTGATCATAATCCTATCCATCCTTCAAGTCATATCCAAAATCCTTGGAAACATTAGGATATCGTTGAATCATTCCATCATTATCATCTTTTTTCTATCATCAAAATATCATCATCATCATCATCTTTTATCCACATCATCCTTATGAAACCAATGGAATGGGTGATTCATGCTATCGTATGGCTTAGGACATAGAGCACACCCACTTTCACCTATTGCACTCAAGGATAACCCTACAGATCTCAATGCAAAAGAGAAAGAGATCTTGCAATAGGGTTGTCCTAGGGGCTCATTATAAACTAATGAGGGGTTCCCCACCAAGTAAGAACTTAGAAAGACAAATATAATGCAAGATCTAATGACAATACCTAGTGATGCATGAAACTTAAATGAATAACATAGAAATGCATATAAATCAGAACTAAAAATTGTAAAATTAGAAGTGTGCACCTGGAATTTGTAGGGGTTTGAATGAAGGTTCAGAATTCTCCAAATCCTGAAATTTTGGCCTACTGCAACTTATTCTCCAATTTGGGTGAATCACTCCTAGATCAATGTTTTTGCATAGGAATAAACTGGGACTCATTCGACAATCTGGGCAAATGAGTCCAATTAGGGTCATCTAGAATTCCAAAGTCTGAATCTGGTCTTCAATGTCTACTCTTTCAGTTCCACTTGGTTTCCAAATCTAAAACCCTGATTTCGGAGTTGTAGATGAGTTTTTGGTGAATATTATGACCTTGCAAAGGAGAAGATAGCACCAACAACTTTCTCCAAGCCTGTAACCTAATCTTCGATGATCCTTCAAGTCTTCAAATTACCTAGATTTGCAATCAAACAAAGAGAGGAAAAGTGTAGATTGTTAGGGAATAGGGGTTTGCCTTGGTCAAACCTTTTGTTGGTAATTAAACCAAATGATGAGACAATTAAATAAAGTCATGAAACATGAAACAAAGAAAATGAATCTTGGACAATGATACCTTGAATGATGCCTTGTAAATGATGTCTTGTAAATCTGCAACTCAACATGAAATGGCCATGAAGGATGTAGATCTTCATCTTGACAATAGGTGTAGAACAATGCTTGCTCTCGGATCTTCAATCCTACATAACAATATTAACTCAATAACATGCTTGATGCTTGAAATCCTTGACATGATGATGGATCTTAAATTGCTACAATAATTAATGAAAAATTCTACGCTTGAATGTCTTACAAATGATCTTGAATGCTCTCTAGATGATCTTGTGAAGTCTTGTAATGCCTAACTCTTGAATGCTTGACTTGATAACTACAGACCTTGTCAAGTTTTTGATTGAAATATGCCATGGGATGCATAATATAGGGTCTAAGGGGCCTATTAATGATGATATTAAGGTCATAAATGCAAGAGGGCTCAAAATTCAATGTGAAAGTGTAAATGAATACACTTTACAATACTAAATTAAGGCAAAAATAGCTCTATTTGACTAAAAAGGGCCTTAAATCCCATGTGATTATGTACAACACAATACAGCACTAGATTAGATCTGCTTAATTTACAAACCTCCTGGATTAGGTTTATTGAGCTTAAAAGGGGCCCAAGACCTAATGTGGATGTGTAAAAATCATCGCAACACTAGATAAAGGTGATATCAAGTCCAATTTATCATTAATTATTCCCAAATTAGGCAAGGAAAAGGCATACTTTTTCCATTACCACACCTTATAATCCACACCTATCATCAATCCACAATCATTCCTTGGACAGTTGAAAGCATCACTTTCAGATCTCTTAAACAAGATCATCACATTAAAGTCCAAATTTTAGGACCTTTAATCATCCTAAGGCCTATTGTATAATCCTTAAAAACTTTACACCAATCTATAGATTCCAAAATCAAACCATAATCAAATCATCCCAAGGTCCAAGTGTGTAGATTTAAACTTTAATCCAAGCTTTAGTACACCTAATCATCTATTCCCATCCTTCGGGTTATCCTAACCATATGAATGATCCATCCATATATTCTATCAAAGCCATCTATCAAGTCCACCCTAGGGTTATCCTTCTGATATAGTCACTATAAGTCAGAGCAATCCAAAATCAAAATCATACCAATTTTAAGATTTCTAGTACCTAACTAAAACGATGGATCCATATCAAACAAAGCCCAAAATCATCATCAAAGCAAGCTAAAAGATCATAATCAAGGGAAAATCCATCACCATAAGCCATCAAGCCAACATCAATAATCGAATTGTCCATCAAATAAAATATGATCCTTATCATGATGGGGATGGTAGATTGTCTATCAACCTAAATACGATCCTTATAATGATAAGGATGATATTATCTACAAATCTAAATATGATCCTTATGATGATGATGATGATCTTATCAATCAACTTGAATATGACCCTTATGATAATGATGATAGAATTGACCAAGAAACTCTTGATGACATCCTTATGGAGTGCCTTGTCATAGATACCATATACCTAACAATCAATTCCTATATCCCCCTAAACCAAGACCTCCCAAGCACTCACCACCTCATAAACCAACATCAAACATCCATTACTCATCCTTATCCTACCTTTGTCAAGGAAAACATCCTAGAACAATATCCACCATCACCCTAACCATTATCATTTGCATCGGCCTCCTCCAAATCATTATCACCAAAGTCCTTTAATTCATCTCAATCTACTAAAGATATTTTCCAAGAACTACTTGCATGGGATAAGCAACAAAACAACAAATCCAAGAACCTATTCATGAGTCTCCAACCATTATTCCTATCCTAGATCAAAAACCATCAAACACTACCATCTCCATAAGTCTACCCACATGGGAAGATCATCCTAAACATTTCATGAACTTTATCAAACCTAAAAGGTCCCAAATCCATAAGCCTAAAAAGGTCCAAAAATATCCCACTAGTCCAAGTAAACTTTTAAATGTGACACTAGGAACATATATCCAAGGTGTAGTCAATATAAGTAAAATCAATGCAGAGAATAATGTATCCATCTTGTCTAAGAAGGAACTAAGTCTATGTCAATATCTCGCTCTCAAGCATGTCACAACTTACGTCGAATCAAATAAAGATTGAGTTACTAAGAAAAATCCCCATAAATGATCCTAATATTCATGTTAATCCGATCTTTGACCAACATCACATTGATGATCGTGAAGCCCATCACAGTCCAATCATTGAGCAAGATCCCATCTATGATCGTGACACCAAAAGTCCAATCTTTGACCATGATCCTACCCTTGGTCCTAAAATCCAAGATGATTCCCTTACACCATTTTTATCCCATCCATGACAATAAAATCAAAGGTAATCACATTCATTCTCCTGAAACTTCCATTTCCCAAGATGAGACACTTCCCTCCCTTGTACATATAGATAGTCAACCAAATGATATGGATACCATCATGCACGAGGATTCACAAGATACATTTCTTCACATTGAGCATATCATTGATCAAAATACCATAATTGCAAATAAGGTGAAATCATAATCATCCTATAAATTGGGCTCGACCACTTTCATCAAATTTTGCCTTCTTGTAGAAGAGAAAATATATCTTTCTCCTAAGCCAAGGTTTCCTAATGATGGATTAACATCTTGTTTCAAAAGTGAAATGTATATGACAAACAAAAAAATTTAAAGCATGGGTTAAAATGGAAAAGTTTTGGGCCTTCATAAACAAGGTATTTTAGAACCAGTATTAGTATATAAAAATGATGGATATCAAAGTCTTGGCTATGCATCTCCAAGAAAGAAGTCTAATGGTGATAACTCAATGGTAGTTGGGGCAATCTTGTCCAACAAAAACATCACAATAGAGGTTGTCCATAATTATTCCAAGAATCCTTCATCCACCTATCTTGTACCTACTTCCTCCATCCACAATCGCAACCTATATCCAAAACATCCTAGACACTTAATTAGGACAAACAAAATCATCCATTATACAAAGTAAAGTATTCCCAAGAAACAAAATATTGATATTCACTACCAATGGAAAATAAAATACACACTCCATATCAAAATTAAAATGAATCTAAAAAGTGATATATATCAAAAAATTATGAAGTGAGCAAAAAACAAATATGGATCCCAAAGAAAAGAACATTGATGAATCTAATAAAAGAAATTCATCAAAATAAATGTATCAATGAAAATTCACATATTAGAATATAATAGGTGTGCACATCCTTCATAATTTTTATTTAAAACTTCACTATCCAAAAATAATGTCAGCCCCCATCCTAAGCCAAATCCCAAATCCAAACCCAAATTTACCACCCAATCCCAACATCCCTCACTCCAATCGAAACCCCAAACTCCTAAATCCAAAATCTATCAATCCACACATCCTCCTCCAAAGCACAAACTATGCCATTTGAAATCTAAATGCCAATGCTCACCTCCACCATCAAAATCCATCCCATTTCATCCTAAATCCAAACCAAAACCAGAAATCAACTGCATCCATCCAGCCAAACTTTACCACGAGAGTTATGATGACACTCTATAGATGTTTATATTTGGACAAGGCTAGCCAAATTATCAAAGAGCATCATCACGATTGTCCCTTATATACTAGTGCAAAGATCCTATAAAGCAACATCATCAAGTAGGATATTATTGGCATGTCATGACCGAAGAAACCAAATCAGCTACATTAGCCATCTCTAAACATCACACTAAAATCTGAAATTCCAAAAATATATAATATAAAATCAACAAAATTCCAAAAAAAAAAAGAAAAAGCTAGAAAACTAGTAAAGATAATTAAATTTGCCCAATGGTGAAAAACACTTCTTGTGGCGCCTTGCACAAGAACCTTGATAAAAACCCATTTGTGGGCATCATGTGTAAGCAGCTAGCTATGTGACCTTGAAATTAGGGCCAAGTTGTCACATCTTTTGGTTTATCATCTAGTACCAAAGAACAAACTTCTATTGTGCCCGATCTTAAACCCAATCCTTTTTATGTATCTTACTCCATTAATTGCCATAGGTTGACTAGCTACATCATTTATTTTGGAGCCTCCACCAATGTAATGCCTGCAACAGTAGAAAAAGACCTTAGGGTTGCCGTTTGACTAAGACTTTGGGAAGTGTTATTATCTCGATTCCAAGAAAGTCCCATTAATTAGTCAAATAAAAGGCAAGTGTCCTTGGAAACTCATCCAAGCAAAAGACTTAAATTAACCATTTTGGTAACAAATATTCCTGCAAGCTATAGAATGTTATTAAGTAGGAGAAATCCAAACGGATTAGTCTCGTGGTCTTATCCCTCTTGGCGAGAAGAAATTCCATTTAGAACCTGAAGCAAAATCCAAGTTCACTGTTTTGAATTTTGGTGATCCTTGATCTCAAATTTTGTATGAAGTGTCAGAATTTGGAAATTATATGTTCTCCTCAGAAGGCACAAACAATGAAAATTCCCTTGGTCCAGACATCTCATCTGAACTGTGGACCCTAGAATTTTGTAGTAGTTGTTCTAGGTGAGGTTTCGGTGTTGGAGTTGTATTAATATCACCTAATGGGGAAAATTTTACTTATGCCTACAAATTGGAGTTTAAAAGCATGAACAAAACTAATGAGTACGAAGCTTTGTTGTTGGGACTTGCAATGGCTAAAGAAAATGGAATCAAGAAAGTGAAGGTTGTTAATGATGTTGAACTTGTTGCCAAACAAGGAAAGTTTTCACTATGAAGAAAGAGCGATTAAAGCATTTATAGAAACTGAGTGTGCGATAAGACCAAACATCTCGATACCTTTTCTATTGAATCAATACCAAGAGAGCAGATTCACTAGTAGTCTTTCCATCATTGCTTCTTTCACATCCTGATTTCAAGAAAGATTCATATAGGATAGAGATAATCTATCGGCCTAGTGTTCCTAAAAATATTGAATTTTGACAACTATTTGAAAATAATAGTAAAATTCAAGCTTTTCTAGAGAACGCCAAAATGTTTGCAGAAACTTCCTTTGAAGGGAGCACAACTAGCTGCAAAGATTATGCCTTCATAAAGAAAAAGAAGTAGAGGAAGGGATAGTGCAAATTAAGGGCAATAAAATTCCTAAGGGTTTGGTTTCTCTTGAACAGTTGTTTGATAGACATGATAGTTACGTGAAAAAGAACATGAAGGAATCTACTAATAGCTATGGTGAATATGAGATTGTAAATATTGGAATCCCTAATGGTCCAAAGTTGGTATGCATTGGAAAGTGTTGCACATCAGATGAAAGAACTAGATTCATTAAACTGGTGGTGAAATATAAAGATGGTTTTTCCTGGTGCTATGAAGATTTGAAAAACTTCATGCGTAACAAAATACAACATAATATTCCCCTCAAACATGGTATGCCCCCTTTCAGGAAAAAACAAATAAATTATAATCCCAAAGTCACTGATGTTATCTTTGGGGAAATTGACAAGATGTTGAAAGTGAGAATAATGCACCCGATTCAGCATTCAACCAAAGTAGCTAAAATAGTCCCAGTTCGTAAGAGAAATGGAGAGATCAAAATATGTGTCAACTTTAGGAATTTAAATCACTCCTCTTTAAAGGACAACTACCCTTTGTGAATAATGGATCATGTACTTCACACGGTAGTAAGATCAAAGATAATGTCTATCATTGATAATTTTTCTAGCTATCATCAGATCAGTGTAAATAAGGAAGATCAAAATAAAATTACCCTAATAACACCTTGGGGAATGTTTGCATGTAATCTAATGTCTTTTGGTCTGATTAATGCAGAATCTACATTTCAGAGGACGATGGACTTATCCTTTGGTGATTTAGAAAATAAAATTATTTTAATCTATTTGGATGATCTAACTATCTTCTCTAGAAAGAGGGAGAATCACCTGAAGGACCTAAAGATGATTTTGTAAAGATGCGGAGAGCATGGTATATCCCTTGATATAAAGAAATCTATCTTTGTTGCTACTTAAGGAAAGCTCTTAGGACACATTGTCTCTAGAGAAGGGATCAAGATCGATCCAGAGAGGTATTGGAATTTACTGTTCTCCTGAGCCTCCTGCTCATCCATCAGACCCCCTGTAGCCCTCACCGACCCGTCAGAAGTTCTTTCTGTTTTGGGGATCATCACTGCAGTTCCTGACAGCTCCAAAATTAATTATGGTAGTTGATTTTGAATTTGCAATTTATGGTGGTAGGTAATTTCGAGTTTTAGAGGGAATGTTGAAAAGACAAAAGGAATGAAGGCAGTTTGTTCTATAAGTCAAAAAAAAATGGAAAAAGAAGTTTAGCAACATAAAACTGTGAAGAAGAATTTTCTATGTGAGCTCCCAATAGCTCTTGAAAAGCAACAATTGTATTTGTTTGAATGTTATCAATCTAGTTGAGCAAAGCTCCCAACAAGTTTGTAATTCGTAGCTTAGTTTATTTTCTGAGTTTTAAGTTCTTTCCTCTTTGTATTGAAATTTCCAGCTTGTTGAATAGAAAGCAAGATTGCATGTCTCCTTGTGCTTCCGCCGTTTGATTTTGTGTATTCCCAGCTGATTGGGAAACAAAACATCAATTTTGTTTTCGCATTTAAGATTTAAAATTCCAAACATGGTATCAGAGTTATACACCCCATTTTCGTTGTCAGTTAGGGTATTTGTTTTTCTAGGTATCAATTATTTTTTGTAGGAGACATGGCTGGAGATGAAGGGAAGAGTTGGCAGCAGCCACTGTCCTTTAATGGACAGAACTATGATGTATGGGCCAAGAAGAGGAAGACCATTATGGTTGCAAATGATTTGTGGGATTTTTTGATAAATGGGTTCATGGATATCACTGACCCAACTGCATTTGCAACTCTGATAACCAACCAAAAGACCCAGTTGAAGGAGCAGAGAAAGAAAGATGATAAGGCATTGAGTCTGATAGAAGAAGCCTTGACAGAGGCCATTTTTATCAGGATAGCAGCAATTAAGTATGCAAAGGAAGCTTGGGAAATTCTTCAAACCGGTTACAAAGGGAATGAAAAAGTCAAATCCAAGAAGCTCCAGTTACTTCAAAGAGAGTTTGAGATTATTGAGATGAAATAAAGTGAGACCATCTCAAAGTTTCACACAAGGTCCTCGGGTTTGATAAACCGGCTAAAAAGCGAATGGAAAATATGATGGACGGACAGAAAATTGTTGAAAAAATCCTCAGGTGTCTACACACGAGGTATGATGCACTCCTCACTACTATTGAAGAGACAAAGTACCTCTCTACTTTGACGGTGGATGAGTTGGTGGGTTCTCTCCAAACCCATGAGCAATGCCTAAATAGGTCTGCTACTTCTTCCCAAGAGAAAACTTTTAAAGCTCAGTCAAATGCAAGAGAAAGTGGGAGAGGTAGAAACAACTCCCGAAGAGGTTGAGGCAGATCCGGACAAGGAAATGCTGGAGGAGAAAGCTCGAGATGAGCAAACAGCCAAGAGGTAGCAAGCAGTTCACAGACTAGCTCTCGAAGACGCATGAAGAACAGCAATTCCAATCAAAGAAATGACAAGAGCAACTTTGAGTGCTACTACTGTCATAAATTTGGGCATTATGCTAATGAGTGTTGGAAAAAGCATGACAATCAACAAAAACAGAATGTAAATGTGGTTGACGTAATTAGTCCACAACCTTCATCATGTGCAACATTAGTGAACAAGGAAACCCCGGAGTCTGGTATTTGGACAGCGGTTGCAGCAACCACATGAGTGGTAATGTAAGTCTTTTTTCTTTCATTGATAAAAATGTTGTCTGAGATAAGAATGGGGAACAATGGAGTAGTTCCTAACAAGGGAAAAACATCTATTATGATCCACACCAAGAAAGGTGAAAAGGAGGTCCAGAATGTATTTGTTGCACTTGGGTTAAAGCATAACCTCATGAGTGTTGGACAACTGAACCAAAATGGATACAAAGTGCTGACGAAGAAAGGTCAATGCATCATCTATGACAAGAATGAGAAGACGAAGGTGTTTGCAGCAGTTCAAATGACAAAGAACGGGATGTTTCCGTTGAATGTTGAGACGTGTTTTCTCATCTCAATCCGTTGCTACACCTCTCATGAATGGAAAATGCACAACAATACATTCAGTAACCCTCAGGAGCTTTGTTGAAGACCCCTCCAAACTATGGCATCTTAAGTATGGACACTTAGGCTTTGTTGGCTTAAGTCTTTTGTCCAAAAACATAATGGTTGATGGTTTGCCAAGGATAGTAGAGCCTAATGTTAGGTTGGAGGCTTGCATTTTTTCGCAAGCAACATAGGCAGCCGTTTCAATCGAGCAACTCTACAAGGGCAAAACCACCATTGGAGCTGGTGCATACGGATTTGGTAGGCCCTATGAAAATCACATCTATTGGTAATAGCAGATTTTTTATGACCTTCATTGATGATTTCAGCCGTAAGACATGGGTTTCTTTTTTACAATACAAGTGTTAAGCTTTTGATAAGTTTTTTGTTGTTTAAGGCCCAAGCTGAAAAGGAGAGTGGACATTTCATCAAGGTCCTAAGGTCAGATCGTGGAGGAGAGTATACCTCCAATCGTTTTGTGCATTTTTGTAGGAAAAATAGCATCAACAAGGAACTAACAACCAGTTATACTCCACAACAAAATGGAGTGGCTGATAGAAAGAATAGGACCATCGTGGAGATGGAAAGGAGCATGATGAAAGCAAAGGGACTCCCGACTAAATATTGGGGAGAGGTTGTAACAACAGCTGGTTATTTGATAAATAGAATTCCAACAAAGGCAGTCCGTGACAAAATACCACAAGAGGCATGGGCGAAATGCAAGTGGACAATTGAGCACTTGAGAGTGTTCAAGTGTGTGGCATATGTACTTGTGCCAAAAAAGAAGAGGAAGAAGTTGGATGACAAAGGTGAAAAGTGCATTTTCACGGACTACAGTGAAGAGTCCAAAGCCTATAGGAAGTATAACCCGATCACCAAGAAAATCGTCATTAGTAGAGACATGAAGTTCTTAGAGGATGAGTCTTGGGATGGCATGACAAATCCTGACAGTTCCCAAGAGTTAAGAATGATGAAGAAGATTAAAATGAAGATCAACAAGATCTTGCAGCAGTAGAATCAGTCGACTTCCGACTGCTCCTAAAGCAAACAGGTTGTTTAATAGACTGTCACAAAACTTTATCAGAGAGAGCTCCCGACAGCTCCTGACAGCTCCTGAAGCTGTAAGACAATGACAGTCAGGAAGAAAGCCACAGTCAGCTAGAGACTTAGTCGTAGAGAGCTCCCGACAGCTCCTGAGAGCTCCTGAAGTGAGCAGACAAAAAGGCAATCAGCCAGAGGCAACCAGAAGATTGGCCCCTGAAAGCTCCCGAGAGCTCCTGAACCTACCTGTTTAGCAGAACAACAGCAATAGTGAAAGTTCAGACCCCACTCTCGCCTCCCTAATGCCAAAGAAGACCAAGATTCTAAGGGAGATCTAACAAGATGCAAGGTATGATGAAGAGTTTGATGAGAACATGAATTTTGCATTATTTCCTCATAGTGATCCGATCTATTTTGAGGATGTTGTGAAAGGGGAGAAATGGTGTGAGGCCATGGATGGGGAGATAGATGCAATAGAGAGGAACAACACATGGGAGCTAACAGATTTGCCTCCCAACAAGCAAGTTATTAGGGTGAAATGGGTCTACAAGACCAAGTGCAATACCAAAGGAAGGATAAAGAGGCACAAGAATGTTTGGTGGTCAAGGGGTACACACAACAATTTGGGAGAGATTATGATGAGACATATGCCCCTGTTGCAAGGATGGAGACTGTGCGGGAAGTCATAGCAATTGCAAATCGAGTTTCGGCAACCTAACATGGTAAGAAAATGCATGTCACAAATCAACAATAAAAAATTAAAATTAAAATATCAATTTTCAATTACCTTCAACAACTCCAGCTTGGAGAAGGGCTTGAAGATGGCTTGTGACATATGATGATAAGTCACAAACATTTGGATCTCCTCGCCCTCTACATAGATTTGTTTGACCGACTTAATTTGCGGGCCAATCTTTTGCATTATCAAATTGAGTGAGTGCACTACACATGGTGTCCGAAAAATTTGACCATATCTAGTGTCCAATATAACCCCAACTGCCCTACAAATTTTAAAATTATCTGTTATGACTTGAACAACACTTTCAAACCCCACCATTTCAATGGATTCTATGAGGATACTGGCAATAAAACTTGCATCTTTTATTTGCCCTTCACAATCAACTAACTTCAAAAACATCGCCCCTTTAGGGGACACTACTATAACATTGATCAATGGTCTATTTTTGCAATCTTTCCATCCATTTGAAATCATGAATACACTTGTTTCGACCCATTTATCCTTGATTACTCTCAATGTTGCCTCTACTGAATATTTCTCCTAAACCAATAAGGTGGTTCGCACCTTTTCATAGCCAAGACCAATATAATTAGAAGTTGTATCAAAAATGGCTCTCACCATTTCCCACCAATAAGGTGATCTTACAATGTTGAAAGGAAACTCATTGCCATAAATACAATGTGCAATGCTCTCATCTACCAACTTGCTTGCTTCATTTTTGAAGGCTCTCTGCAATGGGCCTCTTTTCGTGTGACCGCAATATTTTCTCCTTCAGAAGATTGTGCCATATCCATGAAAGGATGTGGACCAGCCGGTTGTGATAAGCCACTAGGTCTTTGCAAGCTTTTACTTTTAGTTTTCTTGGTAAGAGGATGTTCTATAGAATTTGATATTTTGAATGCATTGTCAACGTCCTCTTGTTCTTTAATATAAGTCATTATTTGTGCCTTTCCCAACCCTTTTTTATTTGGCCCAGGGAAAACTCTTATTCCTTGCTGACCAATAGCACATAAATGGGCTCTCACTTGAAGGTACGAACTCTTATATGTATTTCTACATTCGCAACAATGCCAAACAAAACCCCCACCACCTGGAAGTTGTTGAATCATTGTTGTATGTCACCAAAGAGGTGAGGCTAGATCATATTTAAATTGACTCTCTGCACCTATGCCAATTGAAAAAGAACTACCATCTATTCTATATGAAGTTATGAACCTAAAATAAATAAAAACTAAAACAAATTAACAACACAACAAGTAATTGCTTTAAGAAAAAAATGGGCATTATAACCTTTTACCTACTCACGTCCTTGGAATTTTTGGTGGTGGATGCAAGGTTAGCAAAGATAGAACTTTTGGTCCATGAAGCCCCTTATTTTGCATAAAAAGTTCTTAAAAAATTCAAAACTTACTAAAAAACAAAAAAACATGAAAAATCTTCAAAAAAAATATTTTAAACTTCAAAAAAAAAGGACTGATTCACTTGCCTTTGATTGTATGATCCTCTTAGCGCACCTATTCCACCCTTGTTTCTAGATCGGTTGAACTCCTTCATAGCTCTCACCTTCGAAAAAAAGAGAAAACCTGAAAACATCAACTATTTCAGCTTGGAGGCAAAAAAATGGTGTTTTTTGCTCTTTTGAGTTTGCAAAATGAGCGTTGTTTGGTTAGCCAAGGCAATATTTTGCACTTTTTAGGGTTTTTTTTGTTTTTTATGTGAGGTTTTTCCTTTTTAGGTGCTATATGACGTGGGTCCACCCCCGTCTTTCTTGTTATGCCCTGGTTTCGACTAGGGTTCTTCCCTGGCCACATAAGTTCTCTATGGGTCCTTATGTGAAGCACCCACAAAGAACCGGAGTGGCTAGAGAAGAACCATATCAAACCTAGGGCATACCAGAACATAACCAACACCGAAAACGTATTTTGCAGGGTACAGAGCCCTATATGAGAGAACCCAATAACTTAGTTATTTATCTTAATAAATTTTAAGAACAAAGAGATGATATGGTAGATAGGATCACACTTCATCAAGCAAGAGTAAAAAGGATTCTTGATAGAAGAGCTAGACCCAAGAGTTTTATGGAAGGAGACATGGTTCTACCTTGGGATAAGATGAAGGAACCCAAAGATGCCCCTAGTAAATTTTATTCCATGTAGAAAGGTCATTTTGGAATTAATCAGGCATGTGGGAGTAATACTTTTAGACTAGCATATCCAGATGACACAATCTTTCCCTTTTCATATAATGGGAAAGACTTGAAGTTGTACCAAATTTAAAACAAGTATCACCTATTCTTGTATATCAGTAGTCTAGGTGTTTTGGTGTGTGTCCCATATTTGGTGTGTTTTTTATCCTTCTAAAATGTATTTTGGTAATATCTTTCGAATCTGTCACCCATTTGAGTTTTAGCCAAAGATTCTAGGTCCCTTCTACATCATTGGAAGTCTTGGTACCCAATCAGAGCCAATTGTTGCCTTGCTTTTTGTCCACCTTATCTAGCCCACATTTAAAACCATACATCGCTCATTAAATGGTTTTCTCATATGGATCTTCAAGTCTTCCTATTTTATTAACCATACTACTTAAGTTCCTCAAAATCCTTCAACACAACCATTTCGCCTATTGATTTCCTAAGGCAGTTTTGAAACTATTGTCGAAACCCGACAAGAATCTAACACTAGTGTTGGATCCCGATGGGGCTCTCTCACCTCACCTTAACTCCAATAAGTTTCTGTATTTTCAATGTTCTTCCAATGCATTCAAGTTCTATCATAAATGGTCGCCTCTAAGTTGGTTTTCAAAATTCTTTCGAACACCGCAGAGGCTCCCAAAACCTTCTATTTTTTTCTAAAATATATCAAAATATTGTCAAGCAGAGCAAAGTGGCCCATTAACATGGTTTCAAAACCATTGTCGGGAGCCAACAAGGTTCTCACAGCCTTGTCAAGCCCCAACACTGAACGAAGAACTTTATATTTTATGACCGAAGAAAGAATAAAAGGCAGCCTCCTAAAGTTAAAATGCATTTATGCAAGTTGTGACAATGCTTTCGAGACTCGACGAGGTTCTAACAACCTTGTTAGGCCCTAGCACATAACTCATAACCTTCAATCCTCTCAACATTAAGAAAATTATGGAAAAAGACAAATGATTAAAGTGAAGACCGATTGAGGTTCTCAAACCTTTGTCGAACTTCGACGAAGTTTTAAGAACCAACCAGAACTCCAACTCACTTTTTCACCAAGCAAATTTAAAGTTGATGCCAAGAGAGCCACCTAGCCTATATTTATTATCTTTAGAGCTGAGTCAAATAAAATTAATGTTGATGTATATCAAGAGAGAAAGGCTATCAAATTTAGTTATTCTACATATTCACAAATTCGAATTAAGGGTTTCCAAATCTCTAAGAAGCATAATTGTGACGAATAACTGAGCAGAAATAGAAATAGATTTACTTCATAGAGTAGTTCTCAATTGACATTTTAATGGGTAAGTACATTCCTACACTCTAGTAGTTGCTTCCATCACTCATATTGAGAAAATTTCTAAGATACTCGAAAGTAAAATCAAACTTTTCTAGGCGACACTCTAGAAAAAACTTTCCATAATTAGTGGATTGGAATTGAAAGTTAGAATTCAAGGAAAAATGAAGTGTAAGTATTTGTGTTACGAGCACATATCTGGTTTAACTAGGTCATTACCTAAGATTGGTGACATTAGACTAGGGCACATAAGCTTTGGTGAATTTTGGGAAAGAGTGAATAAACATAACAGAGCCCCAATTACTCAAAGGTTGGTTGAGAGCGATCTACCTGAAGCAGTTTCCTTCCCTATAATTATACAATGTAAATATCTTGTTCTCGAATGTATTAACCACTATGATCCCCACATTAGGGAGATAAGTACAAAGGATGAAAATTTGTTTATTACCCTCAAAAGAGCCACCATTGGTGGTTGCTTTAGGCTGTCTAAACATGAAATTTTCACAGACTTCAACATTACTTTATCTCAAGGTCATTTTAGTTAAAAGAAACAGTATTATAAAAACATCATTTCTAGGGAAGTAGTTTACAATCCCCAAGAAAGGGAAGTTCTAGTTACCCAAGAACTTGCACAGGTCACACTTCAAGGATGAGATTTACGACATCATATATTATTGCATCAATTGAGGGGTATTATGAATACCCAGGAGTTTAAAGAATGAATGTTTTTTCTTTATTCAATTTATTTATCTTGGATAAAATACTTAGACTAGGCAACTCTTATCAATGATACACTACATGATATTATCTCAAGATTTTTTGTTAATAAATCTTTTTAAATTTCCTCATATCTCTTTTATGCCTTGGCATGCACTAGGCCATGGCCAAGACTCCGACATGTTGAGGAATTTAATGATCAAATTCAAATGTATAACTATTACCCTGACCTATAGTTGGAAAGGAGCTATCATAAATTCAAGAGGGTCAATGATGTATTAACCATGAGACTAATCAAGGAATTGCAAGGTGATTTGGGACAAAGGATTTCTCCTAAGGCCATTCAATTGATAAACAAATATGGTAGCCACTTCATTCAATTCCAAAGGTCCACCTACATTAGAGTAGGAGGATATGATGGACTACTATTGAACACCTGAAATACTGAGAGGGGGGTGAATAATTATCCATTGAAATTCATTAACTTCGTCAACTTAAACATCCATTCAAAGCATCACATTAAACTTGTAGTAATAGAAAGTAACAATTAAATAATGCATCACATCAATAAGCACAAGAACACCAGATTTACATGGAAAACCATTGAAAGGGAAAAATCATAGTAAGGGTTAGTTCACAATATACTATAACAACTTACAATGGATTTATAGAATGATGGACTCACTATCCAAAAAGTATGGCTCACTATCAAAGGCTCGCTGCCAAGGGATCACTGCCCACAATAGAAAGAGATAGAAGAAAGGGTGGCTCGCTATTAAAGATGAACTGCTAATAATGCATCTGCAAAATGCTAAGGATACAGTTCCACTTAAGCTCAGAAACCGACTTTACACACATCATAATTAACCACTATCATTGTTCGCACTTAACACTACATTAGATCTGGCACATAGTCATACTTAAATCCCATAAACTTCATTTGCATCTCTCATCTCTACCACAACAGTAAATCAACCTTCTATATATACTACAACCAGCCAAACATCATTTAGGTTGGCCTACTTGCATGAACCATGTAACACAATGACCTCTCGACCCAAAAATCTACCACACATGCCTTGGAGAAGGAATCAAAATGTGCACCATACCAAAATAGGTCGACATGACCTATAATCACTCCCATAAATCCGTTCCTTACACAACTCAACTCTGTACGACCCCTCAACTCTGTACGACCCCAAAACCTTTATCTCGGCAACGCTAGCGAATCGACAACTGTTCATTCACAACTCGACACACAAACAACCAAATCACTTACCACTTGGAGTGTACACACATCTAACACCTTCCAGCACATCCCCAAATCCGCACAACATAATATTCATCCGCGGTGGAATGCAAAGCATTCTAATAATACACTATGTACTAGCAACACTACTATTACTAAGCCCAACACACTGTCAACAATATCTTCAATTGCAGAAAACATCAAGTATTAAAATTTTGGATATAGATACATCCAACACATACCATGAACACCTCAAAACCGCATGACAAGATTTTGCATAGCAAAGCAATACGAACCATAAAACTGTTCCTTTGAACACTAAACATGCACATTAAGACTTAGTTAAATATCAAGAATTGTTGGTCTTCTCCAGACCAACACTTCTCCATTTCTACAATGGGTTGCCATCAATGACAACACCATACACCAAAATGCTCATCTTGCCAACAATATCCCCCTTTATTATTGATGGCAACACACTCTCAAGAACTACTCAAAACTACTCCCCCTTTCACATCAGGGAAAAAAGGCTCATTATATCACTCCCCCTAAATGATATATTTACATGAGATTATCTCCCTATTTTTGCTTCTCTCCCCTTTTCAATATTATGCATTACAAAAAGACAAAAACTTTACCATAACCCCATTAACTACTTCCGTGTATGTACATTGAAATTAGAAAATTACATATATAAAGAAAAAATGTACAACTTAACTTGATGATGGTAAAATACCTTGATAAGACACCTTCAATTTTATAAGGTGTACCTCCCAGTCTTTCTTTGCAACCTCCCACTCCATCATGGCGAAGGCAATCGTGCAACACTGACTCTCTAACTGAACATGAAGGTCTTCTCCTTCTTTTGGAGAACAAGGCAATGGATTCATTTTCACCACCTTCTCTGCATTAGCTAAAACTCTAGCTAAAGGGGTAAGCCTTGCACTTACCATATCTCTGAGCTGACCATACTGCATTATTATCTTCTCCTTTTGTTGTAGTAGAAATAATTGACCATTTAGATTGTCAATAATTGCTCTTGTTGCTCCACCTCCATCATTGACCTTATCATATGCATCTGAGGCTTCAGCAATTTGTAACTCAATTGAGTCCATTTGATCTTTGATGCTCCTTGTAGAATTTGACCATTTCAAACATAATTGAAATAAAAGTTTAGCTTCTTCCAAATATTTCATATCCTCTAAGTTTCCTTACAACTAACCATGTGTAGTACTTTATTTGTTGGAAACTTTTGCTAATCTCTTATTATTGACCTTCTTTGCCATTTCCTTTTCAATCTTTTCTTCTAAACCATCAAAATAATCCTTAAAAGAATCAAGCAATAATTTTAATTTATATACACCGGATAAAGAATTGTCAAAATTTATTCCGAGAATACCTTCCTATAACACCTTTACTTCTTCATCTACAAACTCTACACTCTTCTAGTGTGTTTGTAGAATTTGCTTCCTTGTGGAGGCATAAAAAACTTCACCAAGTTGTAACTTTTGTAAAGGGGAAATTTTATTCAAGTCCACCTGACCTTGTTGCATGGGAATTTGTAGATGCTGTGAAAACACCACTAATTCAAACTATAACTGCATAACCAAGAGATATTTTAGTGGTCTCCGGAGGCTCCAAAGGATTCACCACCAGTTTTTGTACTTTCTCCTTCCTTTTTCTCAGTCTTCTCCTTTTCTTTGTTACCGAAACATTCTTCAACATTCTTGTCTACTTTTGGAGGAGGTGAAGTGTCTTCTTTTTATGCCTCATTCTTCTCCTTATCACCACTATTGAAGCACTCTTCTACAACCTTATCATCTATCAGAGGAAAAGCTTCTTCTTTTTGTGCTACAAACTTCTCTGAGAGACCTTGCATATTCTCCTTCATCCTTCTTACCAACTTTCTGCTCTTCAATAATATTCTCCACAAGTGGAGGGGTATTATCTATCAGCATGTCTTCCTATCCAAGCTCATACCCATGTTGTTCTGCAGTGGGCACATTGTCTTCCAACAAAGGTGTATTTTGTTGCATCTGATCTTTAGAATGGTGTATTTTGTTGCATCTATGTATGTTGTCGTGAATTTATTGTTATACAACTTAGACAACTTGTGTCTATCCTCATGAGACAGTAAGTAGCCACCAATCTTCACTAAGGAAAGTGCCTTTATGTTTACATCCTCTTCACTAGATTCTTGTCTTCTTGTAGTTAAAAAAAATTTCTAGATCATCAAGCAATTTATCCTCAATCTTATCTAGGCTACTTTCAAATGTTATCATATACTTAACAATAGCCTCTTCTATTGTTGACTTATCTTCATCATTTACATGCGAAAACATTTCAGCAGTTTCCTTTAGCAAACCAAACTCCGCAATGCTACTAAACAAAGTATCCAACTTCATACGCCTATGCTCCCTAACTACAGGAATCTTCTCTTTCTTCTTTCCTTACCCTTAGGTGATTTTTCTTATTTTCTAGAACTGTTTTGTCCTCTCTGAAAAATAAAAGCTTTCTTTTCTTTTTCCACTTCTTCACTTTTTGTGACATCCATATCAACTTTTGATCTTTTTGCACCAGTCTTTTGAAAGACTTGAGATTTATTATTTCGAACCAACTGAAGTCCTTCTTCTTCTTCTTCACAACTGATGTACTTCTCCCTAGTAGCCTTTTCTTTTCTTCTCCTCTTAGGAATCTTTTGTGGTTTAGGGGTTCTAGATATTTCTTTCTTCTTGGAACATCTTGCAGGCTTTGTTCCATAGGACTTAAGAACATCACGAGAGGGGCATAAGTCCTTATTGACCTTGTTGTACTTGGAGTAGCCAATTGAAGAGAAGATATGGCTTTGGATTTCTCCGTAGAACCCTTAGGTGAGTTCAGCATATCCTCCAGCTGAGCTTTCATCTTCTCAACATGCTTTCTAATGTCTTTATTTTTCCTCTCCAAGTTTACTTGACCCTTTTTTTCTTCATAGTTGCCATACCTTTCAACTGCAGGATCTCTAGGTTTACTCAATACAACCTTTGCAAGGCCAGAAAGTTCACCTTATGTTAGCTCATAACCAAGCTCTAAAACCCAAACTATTATGGGTTCAACTGCTTCCATATAGCAATAGTCTCTACTAACCATGAAAGTTATGTCATTCTTATATTTTTCAACAACACTCGCCAGAATCCTAAATCTTTCATGCATTCAGGATTAGAATGATTTTGAAGAATGCCCATAACATAGAGTTTTGAGATTTTAGGTCTACAAACCTTCTCAAATGATCTCCTATTTGCATAGCTACCGAAACACTATCATCCCATATCACATTCTTTATACCCTGCAACTCATTTATAAAGTAAAACAATTAAAAAAAAAAAAAAGAGTACTATACTAGAATGGGTAGCTTGACTCTTTTGTCTTCTACAGATTCTCCATCAATTGCACTCTCAGAAGCTAACACAAGTGTATGTCTAGACGTTCCTTAACTATTTCATAAGTTTTGTGAATTGCGGTAGCCAAAACAGAGTTCATCATGTTTACATAGAATATCTTGTAACCTATCACCATTGAAGCATACTTCACCATCGGATCATCAATATCATTCACCATTAGGGTACACTTATCGAACTTTGCTCTAGTGAGCTTTATCACCACATCATTCTACACGGCCTTCAATGTGGAATATGGTCTATGAGAGCACAAGCCAATTACAACCCTAATTGACTCTTTGTTAACTATGTTTTGCATGTCTAACCACATGAATTTGTCATTGATTCTACTAAGCAATACTTAACCCACTCATCCTCATAAAAGAAATTAGAGAAATTGTTCCACGTCTAGTTTCTTCTCCGTCAAGCTCTCATATTCTAGTTTTAACTCAAAATCATCTCCAATCAACACCATCTCCCAATATTTTGTCATCCTTAAATGATCATACTCTTCTATTTTTATGTGGATATAGATCCATACATCATTTGTGTGCATTACGTCATACAGACACCTAGAGAATGCACCTTCAAGGTTTGTTTCCATAGATTTAAATGGGTGCTTCTTAAATTTAGGTCTTGGCTACTCTAGCATATCAATTACCTAAGGAGTAAATATTTTGAACTTTCATGGAATTAGGGTTTGCAAGAAATTTATAAGCACCTTGTGCATATTTTTCAGTGAGGTTTTAATCAACGCTTCATTATAACTTCAACACTTGTTTGCTTTGTGCTCCACTTCAAATTCTCGATCACAAATGACTTTAGAGAAACTCAATGAAATATAAACCCCTTTTCCAATGACCTAAAATGCATTAATTGCTGCAGTGAAAAGTTAAGTCAAAAAGTTGGCAAACCCTTACTGTGTTGTCACAGGCACCTTCAATCGCTCCATAAATTTCCACAACAAGATAATTCACACCGGAAATACCGCCAACAAATCAAGTAGATCAACCAGCACCATATACTAGTATGTTGAAGACATCAACATCTCTTATGGTAGGTGGTTGAAGAGTTTTCTGCTAAAACTCCCTAAGCCAAAGCTCTCTATCTAGTTTCCAGAGGAAACATTTGCTTTTATGAACCAGAGGGTTTCACATTCTTTTTTCTACAAAACATAGATATGTGTCCTATTTTATTGCATTATGACATATGACACCTTTTTCTTGAACAAATTTACTTCTTTCCATTTAATATTTACATTCAAAATCCTTATGCTGAAATCCATTGTATGTATAAAAGTAACCACTTAATGACTGACACATCATACCATTATTGTAACCATTCATCATGTGACTTATGCATTCACTAGGTTTATGCACTGACTAGAAAATGATTTAACATTTTGATTCATTTTTCTTCTACACTCTACTGCTCTATGTCCAAATTTATTACAACAGTAACAGTAACCATTAAAAGATGAATACCTTTGTGATGTTGATTATCTGATAAGAGGTCTCTTGATGTCTTTTTTCTAGTTCTGAACTTGTCTCACATTGCTCTTCTTATCTCCGATCTTCTTTTGTTCATCATTCTTCTTTTCAATTTTCCTTTAAGTCTAATTCTCCTTTGAACTTTCTCCTCTTTCAAACCTTAATCCTTCTTTTTCCTTTGAAGCTTTTTAACTTTCAAGTATATCATCAATAAAGGTGGAGCCTTTCTTGAATCTTTTCTTTCTCTAAATATTTATTTAGAGACACAACTTATTCTTCAAACATTGAACATTCTGTAGATTTGTCTTTCAATTTGGCATGAATAGGCAATCTTCAACTCTTTTTCCTTCTTCAACTTATACTTTCATATTAGTGACTGTATCATTTGATTATTTGAGCTAATCATTTGTTTCCTGAGTCTTTCTTTAACTTCCTTGATTTGCTCCTTCAACTTCTTGATGCACTCATCTGCTTAACCCAATTGAAGGAACCAAGGTCTGATACTAATTGTTGAACATTCAAAATACTAATTCAGTATTCACTAAAATTCATTCCCTTCATCAACTTAAACATCCATTCAAAGAATCACATTAAACTTGCAATAATAGAAAGAAATAATTAAAGAATTCATCACATTAATAAACACAAGAACACTAGATTTACGTGGAAAACCCTTCAAACGGAAAAATCTCAGTCAGAATTACTTCACAATATATCATAACTAGTTATAATGGATTTATAGAATGGTGGACACACTATCCAGAAAGAATTGCTCACTACCGAAGGAACACTACTAAGGGATCACTACTGAAAATAGAAAGAGATAGAAGAAAGGGTGGCTCACTGCCAAAGATGAATTGCTAATAATGCATCTTCAACATGTTGAGGATACAGTTCCACTTAAGCTCAGAAAATTGACTTTACACACTTCACACTTCACGACTATCATTGTTCACACTTCACACTATATTAGATTTCACACACACTCTTACTTACATCCCATACACTTTTCATCTCTACCACAACACTAAATCAACCTTCTATATATATCACAACCAACCAAAACATCAATTGGGTCAACCTAATTGCATTGAACCATGTAATACAATGACCTATTGGACCAAAACTCTATCACACGCACCTTGAAAAAGAAACCAAAACATGTACCACACCAAAATAGGTCGGCATGACCTATAATCACTCCCATAAATCCGCTCCTTACACAACTCAACTCCA
Organism: Sequoiadendron giganteum; assembly: GCA_007115665.2. Lineage (NCBI taxonomy): Eukaryota > Viridiplantae > Streptophyta > Pinopsida > Cupressales > Cupressaceae > Sequoiadendron > Sequoiadendron giganteum. Next base: position 579,625,060 of record CM021101.1, read on the forward strand.
CACGACCCCAAAACCTTTAGGTCGGCACCGCTAGTGAATTGGTTCATTCACAACTAGGAACCCGAACCACCAAATCACTTGCCAATTAGAGTGAACACACGTCTGACAACTTCCAACACTTACTCAAAACTGAACAGCATAATATTCATCCCTGGTGGAATACAAAGCATTCCAATCATGCACTTTGTACCAGTAACACTACCATTACTAAACCCGAAAGACTATCAACAATATCTTCAACTACGAAAGACATCAAGTTCTAAAACATTAGATTGAGACACATCCAACACATGCCATGAACACCTCAAAACTGCATGACAAGATTATGCATATCAGAGCAATGAGGACCATAAAACTCTTCCTCTAAACACTGAACATGCACATTGGGACTTAGTCAAACCTCTAAAACACTTGGTCTTCTCCAAATCAAAACTTCTACATTTCTATAATAGGTTTCCATCAATAACAAAACCGTATACCTACATGCTCGTGTTGCAAACAACTACCTCACAAATTGCCTAAATATGTGCTGAACACCCAGAATACTGAGAGGTGGGTGAATCAATATTCTCTAAAACCACTTAAACATTTAAACATTCATTCCACATAAGATAATCAATTTGTAGTAAGAAAGGAAAGCATGAAAGAGACAATCAAAACCATATAACACATGAACACAAGATTTTTACGTGGAAAACCGAAAAAGGGAAAAACCACGGTGAGGATTAGCTCACAATATATTATAAACGGTTATAAGATATTACATAAGTGCTCACTACAGGTGGTATCGCTATCCTAGTGGACTCACTGACCATAGAAAGAATATAGACGAGATGGGTGGCACACCACCAGAATGAACTATTACAAATGCGTCTGCAACATGTTGGAATACAGTTCCATTTAAGCTCAATATGCATAGTCAACACACTTCATATCACTTTGATCTAACACTTTACTCTGCTCTGCATTCACATCACTTTTGCGTAATTCACATCAACAATACTTATATTCACACACTACAAAACTGAAATGAAGCTACATATATATCCATTACATTTGCAAAGACCTAAAACATCAATTAGGTCAGCCTAATTAGATGTATCAATCAAAACATAACTTGTCGGCTCAACATACACACCTCGTGTCTTAATCCAAACTTGTAACACATAAGATAGGTTAGGGTGGACCTATAGTAGCACCCTTATAAAAGATCAACACTTACATAACCTCCGCAATACTCATATCATATTAGGTTGGCACTTGTGAATACCTAACATCAAAATTCACCAACTGATCAATCACAAACGGACACGCAAACCTATAAATTTCACGTGACTTGGAGTATAGACTCTACTGACACCTGTAAACAATCCCACAAATCCACAAGATAAGATACCATTTTGCAGTGAAGTACGGACTAATCAAAACATATACCCTATATTGGTAACCACTATCACTGGTAGACTCGATATTCTGTCATTCATAACTTCTTTACCAAAGGACAAAACTATGTGAAAACCTAGATATAAACTCCTCTAACATCAAAGAAAACTGAATTAAAACCAGAGAGCAAGATTCTTCAAGGTGGACTAATGTACACCAAAATATCGGATGTCTTGTACAGTGAAAAATTATTCTGACACTTAGCCAATTTTCACTTCAATTCAACTGTCTACCCCAAATCAAACGCTTTATAAAACCTTCTTGCAACTAAGAACTAGATTAACATGTTTATTCATGCTCATGCCACACAAAATGGTCTGCACATCAATCTTCATACAATGTTGACATCAATGATAACACTGCATACTATACATCTCATGGTCATATTCATTTTGCTAGTAGACATATCAATGAAAAACTTCATAAACTTCCAACTATCTCCTGCATTGTCATTGATGGAAACATGTATCATCTACTATCCAAAACTCCAAACTACTCTCCCCCTCTGACGTCAAGGGCAAAGGGCACAAAACATATGAACATATACTACTACTCTTTACTCCCCCGCTTGTTACATATCTTTCACTAGATTACACATACTCCCCTTGACTGATATATTCATGTAGGAATAAGAGTAACAAAATCAAAAAATATTACCAACTCCCCCTATCAGTGCTATCCATTACATTTGAAAACTATCTCTACCATCCGCATATATACAATGAAGTCTGAAAATGAGTTTGAAATGCCTTAAAAAAAGAAATATACACCATTATCAAATAGAATTATTTGACACCTGCAAATTCTCAAGGTGTGCTTGCCACTCTTTCTTGCCTTCTTCCCATCTTTCTTGGCTAGGCCAAGCATGCAAATCTGAGTCTCAAACTCCATAAGAAGTTATTCACCATCATCCGGGTATTAGATTTAACTTCATTTTTTTATTTGAACTCATCAAGACACTGGAGATAGGTGTGAATTTGGCATTCACTAGATCCCTGAGATGTCCAAACTGCATAATCATCTTCTCCTTTTGTACTTGTAGTTGGTAGAACTGCTTGTGTAGATTCTCAATTACTATCCTTGTGCTCCCATCAATGTCTTGTGCCAGATCATAAGCACCGTATGCCTTATCAATTTGGGACTCAATGGAGTGCATCTCATACTTGATACTTTTAGTGGAGCTGGGCCACTTCATGCAAAATTGTTACAACACTTAGGCTTTCACAATACTATCATGTACATCTTTTAAGATTTATTGTGTGTAGTGGCACACTTCTCTATTATATCCATTGATTTCATGTCATTCACCTTTTTATCTATTTACGTCTCCAGATTTTCTTTCAAACCGTTGGAATACTTTTTAAGCAAATCAAACAAAAACTTAAAATTTTTCATATCGGATAAAGAATTATCTATGCTCGCATCAGGTATGCTCTCCTATAGCACTTCCACTGCCTCATCAATAAGCTCTACACTCTTCTAATGAGTTTGCAAAATTTCCTTCCGAGTAGAGGCATGGGACGCATCACCTAACTAAAGTCTGTGCAATGGATAAATGTTATCCATATCTACATTCCCCTGTTGCATTGGAAGCTCTAGTAGTTGGGTAGACACAATAGGCTGGAAATGGAGTTGCATGCTTAACAAGTTCTTTAACAAATCGTCAAAAGTACTAGAAGATTCACCTACTGCCTTCACATTATCTTTTGCATCTTTCTTTTCCAAGGCCTTTTCCTTGTCACCAATGTTGACTTTTTCATTTTCATCTTTTTTCTCAACATTGACTAGTTTTTCGTTATCCTTCTTTTCCTCGTCAACTAATTCTTCTTTGTTATCGAGAGGTATATTTATCTCTGGGTTGTACTGCTTCTTCAACATTCCTTTTTGGTTTCGGAGGAGGGCAGTTGTGATATGTAGTTGCATCCTACTTTTGTGCCTCTGTAACATTTACTTTTGTAGTGTTATTTTCTCCCACTAGAGGAGCATCACTAGTAGTACCTTCTTTTGTAGTGTTCTCATCACCGGTAACATTCTCTTCTACAACATTTTTTAACACATCCAGAAGAGTATCATTTTGCACATTCTCTTGTTCTGTTTAATTCTCATATTGAGCTTCTTCTGGTGTAATGATTTTCACAACAGGCATATCATCATGCATCTTCTCTTCTCTATCTAGAGTTACTCGTAATTTTTGTGCTAAATCTGCAACCTTTTCCACGATTTCATTTCAGAGTCTTTCATAATCATTTTGATCTCTTCTCATAAGGGTAGTTACCCTTTTCTTTGTTCAGAACTCCTTATTGTACCCCTAAGCCAATGTGGCTTTATGTTCATCCGAGAGGGGTGCACTAACCTTCTCCAAAGAAAAAGATCTTCTTCCTATCTTCTAGCATATAATACATTTCTCAAATCTTCAAGAAAACGTTTTTCAATATCCTTCATATTCACTTCAAAATTAATAATGTATTTTACAACTGCTTCTACTATAGTAGCCTTATTAACATCATCTACTGTAGTATACAAAGAAGCAGTTTTCTCTAACATCCCACACTCTACAATACCATTAAATAAAGCATCCAATATCATGACGCTATGTTGTCTTACCGGAAGGGAAAACTTACCCTTCTTTCTCTTTGTTTCCAATGACACCTATTCTTTATCGGATTTTCTTTTCTTTTCCCTCATTTGTATATTATAGCCTTCCTTCTCTTTCTCAATTTCAGCCTCACTATTAGTGTCTAGAATGTGAATCTTTTGTCTCTTCTCGCTAGACTCTCCCTCAAATGTATCAGATCTTTTTCGGATTACAAGCTTTGCATCTTCTTCTTCCTCCACTTCTTCATCAACATTAACACTGAATTTTTTTTTTCTTTTAGCTTTTATTTTTACTCTTCTCCTTACAAGGCTTGTTTGTTGATTTGTCGGAGAAGCCTTTTCTTTCTCAAACACTTTCTATTGCTTAGCCAGAGGTGTTTTCTCCTTTACCAAAGCACTTGTAGACTCTTTTCTTTTCTCTCCTACGACAGGCTTACTCCCGAAGGACTTGGGGGCTACCGAAGGAGTGGTAGTTGTTCTACTAGACCTTCTTCTGCTAGATATTCCTTTCGGTGAGCCAAATATGGCTTTAGCCTTTTCTACATGTTCCTTTATTTAGCTCATTGCCTTCGCAACCTGTGCAATTATCTTGTCAACAGTCTTCTTTATATGTTTTTGCCTTTGATCTATGTGTACTTGCATGGACTTCTCTTCATAGGTGCCAAAGGTCTCCAAACAAGTGTGTCTAGGTTTTCTCAACATAAGGTCAACCAAACCAATTATTACTCTTTCTTCAACTTCATATCCCATTTTTGGGATCCACACAGTTCTAGGCTCAATAGCCTCCATTATGCAACAATCCTTGCTTACCATGAAAATAATGCCATTCTTGTATTTTTCCACCACACTTTTTGCTATCCTTTCTCTGGCCTGCATATTCTTCTAAAAGGTTTTGAAAAATCCCCATAATACAGCTTCCTGTGTCTCCACATCACCTAACCTCCTTAGGTGGTCTCTGATTTGATGAAGAAGTAAAAAAACAAAAAAATGATCAATGTGTCGAACTCGAAAGGATATTTTGAATCCTTTATCTTGTGCAATTTCTCAATTAATTGTTCCCTCAATAACTCACATAAATCATAGTCCACACCCTTCATAACCATCTCATGTGTTGTATTAATGGCAGTTGTTGATACAAAATTCTCCCTGTTAGTAAAGTATAATTTATAGCCGATCACCATTGAGGCATACTTAACTATCAGATTCCTAATATCTTTGATTATCAAAGCTCCCCTATCATACTTTGTACCAATTAACTCCATAACAACCTCACTCTTCACTGACTTGAGCATTGGAGCTAATCTGGTTGAACATAAACCCATAACAACCCTAATCACCTCTTTATTTATGAAATGAGGTATATCAAGTTTAACGAATCTATCATGGATTATGCTCATGTTGAACCTTAACCACGTATCATCACGGAAAAAGTTAGGAAAATAGTTCCACACATCGAGTTTCTTCTCTGCCAAGCTCTTGAATTTTGTTTCAGTTTGAAGTCATCTCCGATGAGTTCATTAACCCACACATCACCCAATTTAGAGTGATCATATTCTTCCAACTTCCCATGAATGTATATCCTCACATCTTCTTTGTGCAGAACACCATATGGGATGTGCAAAAATGCACCATCAAGATCATCCATAAAGGATTTGTTGGGATGTCGTTTAAATTTAGGTCAGGGATGATCAATAACTTCAACTACTTGTGGTGTATACATTTTTCAAAATTTCAAAACACTTTTGAAAACTTAGGGCAAGTGAGAAGTCTGTAAATACCTCTTAATCACTTTCTGGTTAGGACCTTTCATGTGCAAAGATTAGTGGAATGCTTTCACTTCTCTCTTCACTACTCTTCACTCTTCGAGTACTCATTGGAAAATGACTTGGATTGAATATGAGATCACTCATAAACCTTTTTGAACCTACCTAATTCGTATTGAATGCATATTTTAAAAAGATGGTAAAAACCCTAACTTTGTACGCATTCAACTTCAAATGCTCCACAAACTTTTGTAACTCAACATTTTCCATGGGTTCTTTCACCAATAGGTTAACCATGTCAACCTACACCCTAGGTTGAACCATCAACACCATTTCTCTGGTAAGGGATAAAACATCTTTTGTTAATGCCCATTAAGACAAGGCTTAGTCTCATTGTCTTCTTTCTTTCTCCAAATCCTGTCCATCTCTTTCATCTCTACTGGATCAACCTTTTTCACGGGATCATTCTTCTTTACCGGATTGTCTTTGCTTCTAAAAAATTTGGAAATGTGTCCTAGTCTATTACAATTGTAACAAGTGACAACATTTTGAACAAGCTTACTTCCACCCATTCTGGATCTACATTGATTAGGTTTATGCCCAAATCCATTGCATGCATAATAGTAGCCATTAAAAGTTTGAAACCTTATACCATTGTTATAGTCATTTATCATTTGACTTTTGCATTCACTAGCCTTATTACTAAATCTTTTGCATGTAAAGCATTGACCGAGAAAGGATTGAATATTCCGATTCATTTTGTTTCTACATTCCATAGCCTTATGTCCAAAATTATTGCAAGAATAATAGAAAGCATTAAAAGATAAGTACCTTTGTGCATTTGGTTGTCTGATAGGTGGTCTTTTGAAGTATTTCCTTTGATTCCAGACCTACTTGGCGTAACTCTTCTTGTCCATAATCTTCTCTTGTTCTTTATTCTTTTCTTCACCCTAATTTAGACTTTGATCTATTTCTGCGCTTTCTCCTTTCTCAAACCCTAATCCACCTTTGTCTTTAGAATTCTTCTTGTTTTCAATCATTTCATCAAGCTTTGTAGAACTCATCTTGAATTTGTCGTCTTCGGTCTTTTCTTTTTCTAACTCTGATCTCAAGGTCGCAACTTCTTCAGGTTTTGATCATTCTTCAAAAAAAATTCATCTTAGCATTCAAAAATTTCTTCAACTCTTTTTCCTTTTTTAACTTGCACTTTTACAATGGCAATTGTCTCATTTGCTTGCTTCAAATGTTCATTAACCTCTTTATGTATTTCTCTAAATTTTATTGATTTTCTCTCTCAACTTTCTAATGCATTTATCTACTTCTTTTACATTTTCCTTCAGATCTTTGTTCTCACTTTCAGTCCTTTCCATATCATCAAGGGCTACTCTGAGTTCTTCATTCATGTCAAACATGCAATCTTCTTCTATGAATCCAACAACAAGAATTTTTTTCCAGAGGAGTAGGATATCTTCTAACATCCATGTGTTCAACCTCCAAGATCTTCCCAAGCGATTAAGCTTCTTCCAAGGAACCAAACTCTGATACTAATTGTTGAACAGCCAGATTACTGAGAGGGGGGGTGAATCAATATTCTCTAAAATAACTTAAATATTTAAACATTCATTTCACATAGAATAATCAATTTGCATTAAGAAAGGAAAACATGAAAGCAACCATCAAAACCATATAACACATGAACACCAGATTTTTACGTTGAAAACATAAAATGGTAAAAACCACGGTGAGGATTACCTCACAATATATTATAACCTATTATAAGGTACTACAGAAGTGATCACTGCAAGTGGACTCACTATCCTAGTTGACTCACTGCCCACAAAAAGAAGATAGAAGAGAGGGGTGACATATAGCCAAAATAAACTATTACAAATGCATCTACAACATGTTGGAATTACTTATGTAAGTATCAATCACATGCCCTCAACATTGAGAGGGATATTGTGAAGTTCGATATTTCCACTTGTGACATGAGATTTCTATTTGACAGTGTAGTGTCAAAAAATGTACTCCTTTACTTTTTCACGCTATGTTTGGGTACCTTAATTGGACTAAATTAAACCCCTAACTGGCCCAATTATGCATCTATAAGCCTAATTAATTGAAATTTATGAAAGGCGAATCGTGATTTAATTAATGCAATTATCATTTCTGACAACTCGAAATGAATAGGTCTTGGCAATTTAGGTCAAGACCCATTCGCCCTTGGGTCCCCTTTAGTTGCTAAATTCAAACTTTTAATATGTTTTTTGCAGCCTTTAATGATCCCAAATTCAATTTCAAATGTCAGCATGTAATGTTTAATTTTTAGAAAATTAAGAAATTACCTATAAAAGAAAGGTCTTTTTATCAATTTAAATCCTATATTTTCAAGAGATCAAATTCAAGAGCTAAAAATATTGTCAAAGGTGTTCAATAAAAGATTTCTCAAGCATTTGTTGTATCATTCAAGATCTCAAGCATCGTGTCAAAGTTATCATCATTCATGCATGTTTTTGGAGCTAACATTGTGATGTAAGTTTCAAGCATTCAAGTCAAGATTGAAGCATCAAGATCAACGTCCATGTTAGAGCTAAAAATTTTGCCTTGGTCTCTACACATTTACCTCATTCCATTTCCATCATAAAACCCCATTTGCCCTTGATTTTATTATATATAACATTTAAACATAAAATTCCCTCGTGTACATAGCTTGTAGAATAAAACCCTTTAAATACCACATTGAAATAAATGTACTCCCTTGGTGACATAAGGTATGTCGCCAAGAAAATGCTACATCGATGAGACATAGTCAAATGTCTCTTTGACAACCCAAATGGCAATATGTCAAGGAGACTTGTATGCATTGAAGAGAGAAATTAACTTGTCTCCCTAATGAAATGTAGTCACAGCAACACTCTGAGGATATATGATTGTTTTGCATTGAGGAAACAAAAAATCATCTCTCGGAAATCGAGAGATTACTAAAAAATAAAGGTAAAGTACTGGCAGGAACATGGTCGGGCATGTATTGTGGCAATGTCGAGGAGACATCAGTATGTCGTCGTGAGAAATGAAGAAGTCTCTTCAACAAAGCAAGAGCAAGCAAACATGAAAAATCGAGGAGACAAGTGAACATCGAGTAGACATTTTTGGAAGTCTTTTCGACAAAAGCATAGCTGTAAGGAGGCAACATCGATGAGACTGTGGAATGTCGAAGAGAGATAACCACAAGTCCATCCGACATTACAATATCACATACAGGTCATCGGGAGAAGTATCACTGAAGAAAAGAACACCGGTATGTCGAGGAGACATAAGCTTGTCAGAGAGAGATATTCATTAGTCTGATCGATATTTTGATGTAAGGGATTCAAAGAGAGAAGAACTTGCAGTACAGCCATTGGGGAGACCATGCGATATCGAGGAGAGAAATTCAAATGTCTCTTAGACATTTTAAAGGATGATCAAGAACACACCGAAGAGAGAAACGAGCATCCTTAACAATATGAGTTAAGTCTCTTCAACAGTATGAAATGATGTTTCACCAAGTTGACATGACTGATGAGGTTATCGAAGAGACAACTTCCATTAATGTTGCAGGTTGACTAGAAAGGTAGTGCGAGTGCCATTTATGAACCAGAGCTGGCTCAAGCATGCTGAATTTAGATAAATCCAACTCCTAAGAAAAAAGAATTATTACGAATTGTGGTTGAGTAACAAGACGATAGAGTTCTATGACGACAGGCAGCTCAAGAATTACAGTGTTGCTCAAGTAAGTTCTCTTGGATTAGCTTAAAGTGTTCTCTGAAAGTTTGTTTGAAGTACATTACACATAGGGTTTAAAATGGACAAAACCCCTGAGAAACCAAGTAAAAAGATAGAAAACGGAGGCCAGGCCATTAAACCAAGCTATAATAGATCAGTGTCTCGAGTTTGGGCCAAAGTCAAGAAGAGAAGCTCAGTTAAACCCCTCATGTGAAATATTGGAAGATAAACACAAAAATCTAGGAGATGTGTGGACTCCGCATAGGGATTATCACTTATTCATATATCACTACAGAAATAAATACAAACATAGGCCAGTCTCGAACCCATGGAATTTGAATTTGGTGAAGCTTGTGATGCCTAATGTCTTTGTTAACGTAGAACTGATTAAAGCACTGGCTAGAAACTATGATCCCAAAACAAGGGCAATTCACTCTCACGATGGGTCACATTTTATTATTATAACACGGGATTATATTTGTATGGTTTTCCAGTTAGATACATCCCTGAAAACAAACTTACGGATAAGGGATTTGCTAGAAGACTACCGGAATATGGATGCAATCTATAAGAGGTGGAAGCTACCTCTACACAGACCCAAGGGTCCAAAAAATCAACTAAGAAGGTTCTCTAGCAATGAGAAACCCCCATTTCATGTGGAATCATTTGAAGAATATTACCAATATACCTACTATTCAGCCAGCCAAGTGCTAGGAATTGATGCCCTGCAAACATGACTATAGCTCCTATGGTTCTAGCTACAAATATCCAAAGCCAAGATGTCAGGCCCTATGATTACACAGAATATTTATATTAAGGCCATTAATACTCTCTTACTGCCATCAAGAAAAATAATGGTGCCATCAATTTCAAACGTTATTCACTACTTATGCACATGATACTATATGAAGGGTAGGTAATGGGAATATGGGAAGAAGAGTTGAGGATCAAGGATGTAGATCATGATTAGAATTATAGGCCTGGGCAGATGTGGACGTCCATATGGGACAGTAGATGTGGGAGGTCCCACTATCTATATTTTGAAGAGTATTTTGTCAAACCCTTGTATAAACTAATTGGGCACAAATGTGATGACAATCTATCCCCGAAGATACAAAGATTTCTCAGGCCAAAAGATAAAAACCTTGAGGGAAAAGTAAACCACAATTGGGAGGATTGGTATGCATTTGAGGATTGTACTGTAATCAGAGTATATGGATTCGAGGAAGCCCCATTTTTGCTACCCAAAACTGTGGCAGACAGAATTGCATATCTTGAGATTGCAAGGCAATTGGTTTTCTTAGCTTTCATGAACCTTAAAAGTTATGGAAGGCAAACCTTTATGCCTTCTAATTTATGTTTTAGTGACTTCACCATCATTGCAGGCCTAGGGTTTGACTCAATTGGCAACAAAATGGATCATTATTGCTTGCCACTGGGAAACAAGAGGAAGAATTTTGACCCTGAACATTTCATGTATGATGCCAGAATTTCATAGAGATTAAAAGGGTATGAACATCAATTCTCTGCTGACAATGTCATTAGAAATTGTGATGAAAACCAAGTAATGATGAGGAGGGCTGCTTATAACAGAATTGTCATGGTTGCAGATTGGAGAAAAGGCAATAATTCATTATATGTAGAAGCTTTTCATGAAATATATCCTATGGAGAGGATTGAGCAAATGATTTTACATAAAGAAGAGCTAACAAAAGATGTCTCTCATAGCCTTCGAAAGAAGCAGAGATACTAGTCCCAAGAGACAGACTGAGAATATAAAGCCTTTGAGTCATTTGTCACCCCAACCTACTCCAGAGGTTAGTTTCTCAGCATATACAACTATCATTATTGAGGATGATGTTGAGGAAGAAAATGAGGTTATACAAGTCAACGTTCCTACTATTCCCCAATATGAATAGTCGCCAAAGAGGAATGTGATCACATTTGAAGCCTCTAATCAGTTATCTGATGATGTGAGACATCGGGCTAGCCAAGAATTCATTAAGGATGATGCATTTGTTCAAACCCCTGAGTTTAAGGCTTTCATTTATGAATGCAAAGGAAAGAGAATAAGAGAAAAACTAAAATAAATCAGCCCGGAGAAAGAAGCAAATGCCTTGAAGGAACTCCAATCTAAGGTTGATAAAGAAATGGAGGACATCACTCCTCAAAACGGAAGAGCATTTCTACAAGAGGCTGGAGTGATGCTTCTTCCAGTGTGGGCCATCAACTCGGCCATTGTGTTTGATAGTTTCTTAAGAGAAAGAACAAAACCTTGCAATTGATAGATGAGGCCAATGATAAAATATACATTGGATCAGGGTATAACCCTGATAACACCACTTTGCTGATGTGGGCCCTTTACCCACCAAGGATGAGGCCTTCCCTTATCAGTGATTATGATCAAACCTTCGGCCACCTTCTAGTACAGAGAGTAGCGGATACAAACCCCATGGAAACTGCTGATTTAAATGTGAATGTGGTCAAATTTACCTAAGCTCAAATTCAAAAGTTGGTCAAAGACAACAAGGGGTTAATTGATGAGAATGAGAGGCTGAAACAAGAAGTAATTAACCATAGAGATAGGTTACCTTCCTCTTCAGGGCCTTACTCACCTTTGATTGAGCATGAAAGGAGAGTACTTGAAGCAATATCTATGACCACGTATTGGATATACAGATATGAAAAGGTCCAGAAAAGGCAAGAGGAACTAAAGAAAAAACTAAAAACCACTATGTTCGAAATGGCATCTGAACTAGTGTGTAGAAGGTTTGATAATATGATTAAGCTTTCCGATAAAGTCTGGGTTATTCATGACAAGACATATGCTTCTCTACAGGATTATAATAGGTTGTGTAACAGAATGAAAGATGTGAAATTGCAGCTAAAGGCGAGGAAAGGTAACAATAAAGATGTACATCACGAGTATCAAAAGCTTATGAACACACATGACAGCTTTCATAGCATCCTAACACAAGAATTGGGTGACTTCAATCAGTCATTAAGTATGGTATTGCCAAAAAAAATCAAAGAAACAGACTTAAAAGACCAGGATGCATGGAAGAATGAGAAAGCTCAATATTTGCCAACAGTACTTGATGATATAAACGATGAAGACCGGGTACTCAAGAGAACACATGTGTAGTTGGGACGGATCTTCAAACTTGAATATGCAATGAAGGATATCATACATAATGCAAATACATATGCAAAGACAGGATATATTGAACATGTGTCGAAGGTTAACTTATTCATCGCACGGGACAAGTAGGGAGTGACAGGGTATCATGGGTGAATCATCATGGAGCATAAGCCTTGAATAGGTCTTAGATGATCACAGGTGATTGCAGGAAAATAACAGATCGCGGTGCATCCACTAACAACTATTAAAGTTTTGTGTTTATGTTAATCAATTTTTAGTTAGGAAACGATGCAACTTTTTTGTAAATGGGCTTGTAGCTTGTTGCTTCTCGTATAAGAAGGGAAACCAAGGCCCAATTTTGATCATAATATCATATCATATCATTAGTAGTAGTATATCATTATAGGCATATCCATCCATCCATCCATCTTCATATTCCAGAACTTCTGCTATAAATGTATAATTTCTAAAGCAATATAATGGAGAATATTGTTGTTAATTGGTCATCTACTATAAATGTTCAATTGTTGTGTTGGTGTCCATGATTATATGTTGTTTGGTTGTCTCTGGGGTGATCTATCTATGTTATTTAAATTAAATATATTAATATATTTTTTATTTGTCAATACACATTTGTTGTACCTGTGTCATTTCATTGATTGGTTTCTATGGGAAAGAATTAAAATCCTTTTAAGAGATCATTTTTAATAGGTTCTTGTCCAAGATTAAAGTCCTTTTAAACTGATTATCTTAATTGGCTTCCTTCACATCAGAAATAAAAATCCTTTCAGAACTTCACAGTAACTTAGGGAGATATCACTAGGATTGATAAGAAGAGTCTAAATGACTTACAAACCTGCATGTTCATACAAGTTATAAACATCTAAAGTGCCCAACAATTAGATTTAAGCTGAGGAGTAAGTCTACCCATCTTACATATTTGTCTCCATTACCATCATCAACTCTTTGGCTCCATCCACTCAATAGATTAGGCACTGGTCAACATTAGAAAAACTTTATACAAACCTTACTTATCCATTTGATTCTCAAAGCATCTACAGTAGGGACTAGCTAGTAAGCTTCGCATCTACTTCATACCCGTGTGCAATTGTGAGTAGTTTGAACAAGTTAGGAACCATTTCAGACTTTCAAATCTGCCTTATCATATAGGTACACCCGCATAGGTCTAGGAGAGCCTAAAGAGCAGGGGGTGATCAACCTTATTCGCTCCGTTCGTTAGCCAAAAACATATTAAGAGACCGGTACCCTCTTATATTCTAAAATCTTGCATTTTTGAGACCTAACAGTCCAATCAAGCCATTTCATTCAAGATCGAGACCTTGGAGAGATGTATTAAGTTTCAATCCTTCAAAGGTCTCAATTCAAAATTCTGGTGAGTTGTAACATAACAAGTATTCATTCATTGTTCCTTTCATGTTTCATTGTTTCATTTCAATGTTTAATTACCAAAACAAGGTTTGACCAAGGCAAACCCCCATTTACCAAAAAAAAAAAAAAAATTCCCTCTTTTGTGTTTTGCAAATCTTAGGTTGAACAAAGATTGAAGATCTATCAAAAGAGAAAAATTCAAAGTTGCAAAGTTGTCAATATTGTTGTCAAACCACAAAAACTCACTTTATAAATTTAATTCTGATTTTTTGACTGTGAAACCCTAAAGAATCAACAGTGCAAAGCAAGGATCAGAGGACTATGAAAAGAAATTCCAAACCCCTGTAGCAAGACCCATTTGCTCTTGGGCGAATGAATCTTAAGAGGACACTCAACACAACATTTTTGTGATAGGTGCATAAAATCACATCCTTCTCTGATATGTTAAAACTTTCTAGATTTTGTTAGATTAAGGTTTAATTTAGATGTTTCATGTGTTACATTGCATTATTTCATTCATTTGGTATTTTTCATTTATCTTCCAAAAGTGCATTTCAGGCTGATTTACCCCATCCTCGGACATTAGGAAAATAACAAAATCTCCATCAAGGTTGACTCACCTAAGGGTTGAAAGTAAATCTTACACTAGGGGATCTCTTTTTCCTAATGAAATAATGTAAGAAAGTGTAAGTGCATACCCCCATTCAAAATTCATCACCCACACATTCTTCTCTCGTTTCATTTTGGTGAACCCGATATTGTACATCAAAAATTATGAATTTGGAGTCCATTCAAACCCTATATCAAGGATTTGCAATAGTTTGCATTGCATTGCAGTAGATTGGATCTCATTTAGCTTCATTAAAATTGCATTAGTTTTCATCTCATTTAGGGTTTTAGGTTTGTATTTTTCATCCTTTAAAATCTAAAAAATTCAAAAAATTGAATGCATATTACATTGATTTTGCATAGTACTTGCTTATTAGTGTATGTTCAACCATTCACATTCACATTCACAAATAGGATCAAAATCATATTTCAAAAAGTGTCATATTGTTCATCATTTGTCATTCATTTCACTTGCATTTAGACATTAAAATATGGGAAAAATTCATTGAAACCACAATTTGCAGTCTAAAATAGGAAACCCTAGCATTGAACTTTAGACTAAGATTTAAATTTTTGCAACCCTTGTACCAAGACACATTCGCCCTAGGCCGAATCACTCCCTGTATAGGTGTTGTTTCAAAATTTTGGGCAGTGATTTCTCTTTGTTTGCTTCATTTTGATCTGCTATCAAATCTGGGTTTTAGCTTCAGAAATTAAAAAAATATGTCATTGTTTACATTGAGTTCAATTGGTCAAATTGAGTGCATTGTTTGAAAATCAAAATTGGCATTAAAAGACATCATTTTTAGGTTTTTGCATGGCATAATCAATAAATTATCTTGTGTAAAATCTGAAAATTGATATCTCTTTTTACATACTTGCATTGCACTTCATATTCTAGGGTGTTTGATTGCATTTATCTAGTGCCTATTCTCCATTTTGGGTGCATCTAGGTTTGGTGAAACTTGTATGAGCTTCACAACCTAGTGTCTTATTGCCAATACTGTAGTGAGACATAGTTCGAGACTCATTCCATCCCGCGCTACTACACTCATTGTGGATTTTGAGTTTTCTAAATCTTTCACTCACAGTGTTGATACTGGACAACCCACTATAGACCATAGCCTTGAAACCTCATTTCCCATGGCCACCCTACCCACAACCAATGTGACTGATGTTGACACAATGGCTACTAATGTCCCTCAAGAAGAACTAAAACAAATGGATGAAGATTTAGAAAAATTGCAAAACTTTGTGAGTTTTGAATACATTGTTGGTACTACAATGCTTGTCATATGTAACATGAGGAAAATGTTTGATAATGAACAAGGAATAGAGATTGTGTGTAGCCTGCTCACATTATTGATAAACATGTCCCTACAATGACTAATTGTGCTCAAACTTTGGGGTTCACTCAAATTCAAAGTAGAAATCCAATTCCCCCTTCCACAACTATGACCTCTATTCCTACATACACTAATCCAACTGTTACAACAACTAAACAACCCACTAGCAATGTTAAAACCACATTAGGTATTTTCACTGGGAATCTCTTTAGCTTTGTTCATTCAAATCTCATATCTCCTAATCCTTCTCCCCTCACAAACTTATAATTCACTTGCCCTTCAAATACCTATACACCTCCACCATATTCACCTCCATCTCACAACAAAAACAATGATCTCGTCCTTAACCAAATCTTGAAAAATGTTTCATCCCTCCAACAAAAAATTGCCACACTAAACCAAATTCAAAATGTCCAACCTTCACAATATGTCAAAAGAAACCATTTATCCTTCGAGATATTGAGGGAAAAAATTCTACAAGGCATAGAGATTCCTAGATGACGGTTCCATAAGTCATTTGGATGACCTCCTATAAGTTAAATCGCATGTGTCATACTAGTATTGTCTTTGTCTTCATGTTCTTTGTGATTACATATGCGTAATGTGATCCCTTGTGCAATGCTTCTTAGAATATCTTTATATGTTTGTGAGCCTACTTTGGATGACCCTTGTCACTCCATTGGTGAAAGGATACAAAGGAAGCGAATTAGTTGTGATATTCTTCTATTTGTATCTACATACTTCTATCTTTCGTAATCTTTATCTTTTGCCTTGTGTTTTCCTTTTGGGGATGATGCAAGGCATCGAGACTTTCAAGTCTCTTCCATGTTGACCTAAAAGCTTCCCTTTGTTCTCTCTCTAGGTGTCATTCTTTCTTTGTGCTCGTTGTCCCATGAGTCATTTGGGAATGATGATAGTTCCATGACTCATTTGGATAACCCACTATAGGTTGACTTGCATGTGCCATACTAGTATTGTGTTTTTTTCATGTTCTTTGTGATTGCATGTGCATAATGTGATCCCTTGTACAATGCTACTCGACATGTCTTTATATGTTTGTGAGCCTACTTTGGATGACCCTTGTCACTCAATTGGTGCAAGGATACAAAGGAAGCGAATTTGTTGTGACATTCTTCTATTTGTATCCACATTCTTCTATCTTTCGTAATCTTTATCTTTTGTCTTATATTTTCCTTTTGGGGATGACACAAGGCGTCGAGACATTCAAGTCTTTTCCATGTTGATCCAAAAGCTTCCCTTTGTTCTCGCGCTCTCTCTCTCTATGTGTCATTATTCCTTTGTGCTCATTGTTCCATGAGTCATTTAGAGAATGATAACAGTTCCAAGCTTGATTATATCACTGCAACAACGACAAACCTCGACCTCATATCCATGGATCCCTTATGTGTTATCTTAGGGTTACATATGGGAGCAACCCTTGTTTCATGACATAGCTCTATATTGGTAACATATATTTTACATAGGGCTTTCAAAATAAATCTCTCATGTATCGACATTTATTGTGTTCTACTTTAAAGTAATTGCTCACAACATGGCGTTTAGCAATTTCTTTAAAGTGGGGGCATACGCATCCCCGCTCATTGTTTGCTTCAAACTGCGGTTTTCTTACTTCACATTATTTATCTTCTTGGTTGTGTCATTGGGTTTGATGTCCTTAAAGATTGTGACCTTTCTAAGCATATGATATTTCTCTTAATGGTGATGCTACGAATTGCATTCCCTGAGTTGTGAATCTTTTATCCTCAACTAGTCCTCTCTTGGAGACATTAAGCACGATGTTCCCTAAGGTGATACCTTTCATGAACTAAGAAAAACCCACGTGAATATCTGATTGCATGTATCAAGGCCACCCAGAATAACATAAACTGCTTGCTAGTGGAGTCTCTATGTTTTTTACGGCCACCAAGCAGAACACAACTTACTTGCCAGTGGAGCCTTTTTCATGAATGCCTAGCATAACATAACTTTCTAGTATTGTGACCATTTTTGTGGAGCCTTGTCAAATTTATCAAAAGGTATATATTTGGTATGGTTAGTACAATGGGAGCCTATACCTGGAAAGACTTCCTATTAGCCACCTTTTGGGGCTCACCTAGTGGACAGCAGATTTCACTAGCCCATGTGAATGCATTTTGTTTGCATAGTGGGCAACGAGTTTCCACTTGTAAATGTTTTTAGACAAACAGCTAAGGCTTGATCCATTCCAGTTGGACAAACAATCTAGGCTTGATCCATCCACTCCCTCTCTTTCTTCTCTAATTTTAGCATTGTATGCTTGTGTATCTTGTCTTGATGTTGCATATGTAACATAGGCATGTGCCTCTATGTGTATTTGTTGGTTTGTCGTGAGATCTTAGATTTTGGGGGCTTGATCATCCTCCTTGACCTTTGTTGTCTTTTATTTCTAACAGTTGTACAATTAGACCTCTCTTGATGCTTCTTTGACTACTTTAGTGTGAGTTTGAGTGTAGCGCTCATCCTCTCACTAAAGTGGGTGCTAAATATAATGTCGGAAAATGTACTCCTTTATATTTTCACACTATGTTTGGGTTCCTTTAACAATTGGTCTTAATTAAGCCTCAAGTTGGCCCAATTATGCATATACAAGCCTAATTAATTGTAATTTTCGGAAGGGGAATAATTATTGAATTAAAACAATTATCATTTTTAACACCCCGAAATGAATAGGTCATAGCAATTAGGTCAGGACCCATTCGTTTTGTCCCCTTTAGTTGCTAAATTTAACATTTTAATATGTTTTTGGTAGCCCTTTTATGATCCCAAATTCAATTTCAAATGTCAACTTGTAATATTTAATTTTCGGAAAATTAGGAAATTACCAATAAAAGCATGGTCTTTTTAACAAATCAAATCCTAGATTTTCAAGAGATCAAATTTAAGAGCTAAGATTATTCTTAAAGGTATTCAAGAGCAAAATTCTCAAGCATTTTTGCAGCATTCAAGATCTCAAGCATCATGTCAAAGTTATCATCATTCATGCATGTTTTTGGAGCTAACATTGTGATGTAGGTTTCAAGCATTCAAGTCAAGATTCAAGCATCAAAATCAACATCCAATCAAGCCATTTCATGCAAGATCAAGACCTTGGGGAGCTGTATTAAGTTTCAATCCTTCAAAGGTCTCAATTCAAGGGTTTGGTGAGTTGCAACATAACAAGTGTTCATTCATCATTCCTTTCATGTTTTATTGTTTCATTTTAAGGTTTACTTACCAAAACGAGGTTTGACCGAGGTAAACCCCCATCATGTGAAAATTATCATCATTCATGCATGTTTTTGTAGCTAACATTGTGAAGTAGGTTTCAAGCATTCAAGTCAAGATTCAAACATCAAGATCAACATCCAATCAAGCCATTTCATGCAAGATCAAGACCTTGGGGAGATGTATTAAGTTTCAATCCTTGAAAACTCTCAAGGGTTTGGTGAGTTGCAACATAACAAGTGTCCATTCATCATTCCTTTTATATTTTATTGTTTCATTTCAAGGTTTACTTACCAAAACGAGGTTTGACCAAGGTAAACCCCTAGTCACCAAAAATAAACATTTTTTCGTTCTTGTGTGTTTTGCAGATCTTACGTTGAAGAAGGATTCAAGATCTATCAAAAGAGAAAAATTGCAAAAGTTGTCAACATTGTCATAATTCAAGGAAACTCACTTTCAAAATTTAATTCCAAATTTCTGACTAGACCTAGAGGAATCGGGAGTGTAAACCAATGAGCAAAGGACTATAAAATCAAATTTCAAACCCCTCTAGCAACACCCATCCACCCTTGGGCGATTGAGTCCCAGGAGGACACTCAGCATAGCCTTTTTGGACAGGTGCATAAAATCACATTCTTCTCAGATCTATTAAAGCTTTATGGATTATATAAGATTAAAGTTTAATTTAGATGTTTCATGTGTTACATTGCATTATTGCATTTATTTGGTATTTTTCATTTATCTCCCAAAAGTGCATTTCAAGTTGATTTACCTCGTCCTCAATCATAAAGAAAATAACAAAATCTCCATCAAGGTTGATTGACCTAAGGGTTGAAAGTCAATCTTGCCCTAGGGGATCTCTTTTTGTTAATGAAACAAGGAAAGTGTAGGTGCATAGCCCCATTCAAAATACATCAGCCACACATTTTTCCCTTGTTTCAAACAGTAAGAATTTTGTAAAGGACAACTTGCAGCTTTGTCCTAGATTCTATCACATCTCTCGTATGGAAGATTATTGGGATGATTTCTCTGATGACTATGAGGTTGGAAAAATTAGGATGATAATGACCCTGAGTAAAATTGTTACATTTAGATTGGGCTAGGTAATAAATTGTGTTGAAGATGATGAATCCAACTTGGTGTATCGAATCTACATCAATCACATTCAAATGCATACCATGGTGCCAATTGATAGGATTGTTAGGGAACCCAAAGATCTTGAGACAGGAACTTCCATAATCTTGAAGAGAACCCAAATATGGCTTACAAAGAAGGGTGAAGCTTCTAAGGACCAACCCAAAGTAAGGCAACGGGTAGGAGAGCATATTACTCCCAATCATGTAGGGACTTCTTCATCAATTGCAGTGTCACCTCCCATACAACACACAACTATACCAAGTGGAAGTGGGTATGGAGAAGAGCCTCCAAAGAGAATAAAGAGTCCTAAGAAGATGTAGTGATGGTCCACCCAAAGATAGTGTCGAGAATGATCAAGCAGAGAAATAAAAAGATAAAGAAAAGGCGAGAGGAAATGAACAAGAAGAAGAAATTGAAACAATGAATGTTGATCCCTTTGAAGATTAGCCAAATCCCTATCAAGATGTGACTAAGAAAACACACAAAAAGGTAAATCCCCTACCCCCTTTCCTTTCAATTTGTAAAATATAGCAAAGAACCCTCCTCTAAGGAGAGCTCTTCAATTTTCATAACCTGATTCTTTATCTCAAGCCATTGGCACTACCTCCTCTCCCTAATGGTTAGAGAATACATTGGCTAAGAAAAGAAAATTAATGTCGATCAGTTTGCCTAATGAAAATATTGTGTAGCAACTATTACAAAGATCTCCCAAACCCAAGAAATGAAAGACCGCTCTAAGGTTGATAGAGGATAGTAATTTTGGGCATTTATTTGTAGAGATTGCACATCCCTCTACATAGAAAGAACCTAGTCAAGCTACTATAGCTGACTATAATATAACAAAAGTAGACTTGGGACCTCCAAGCAAGGATGGTGATGTTCATAACTTTTAAGTGATTGCCACAAGGTTAGTAGAGAAAAATAAGAAGGATAAGCAAGATAAAGATGAATTGAAGAAGCAGAATTACTCTCCAATTGCCTAAAGTCATTGATAGACCTTCCTCCCCTACCTACGAGTTAGGCAAGTTCTTATTTCCATCCCAATTCTATAGTTCGGAAAGAATTAGTCAATAAAGTACAAAAGGATAGTTAATATGGCTGAATTACTCAAGAATGGGTAATAAATTTGAAAGCCAAAGCTCCCTTTTGATTGAGATACTAAAGTGAGTCCATGATGAGCTAACTTTTATGAAAAACTCTATCAAAATTGAGATAGAAAATTACAAACAAGAAGAATCTCTTTGGCTGCAAGCTGATAACGACCTCAAGGAAGTTTTGGACATGGGTTTAGATAAAACTGCAACAAAACAAATCATCCCATCTGTATATAACCTAATATTTATAATATGGATAAAAAGCACTCAATGGAAAATTTCCTTTCTGAAGCAAAACATCCAAAAACAAAATAAGTTGTTAAAAGAATGCAACCGCATAAATACTAATTTTATCAAAGAAATCTCATATTCCGATTGTCAACTTAAGAAGAGTGGAAATGGTGGTGTGGCTATGGTGGATGAATTGAAAGAAGGATTCCTTAAGGTGGTGTATACTTTGTCTAGTGAGCAAGCTTTCAATAAAGATAATCTAAAGAAGTTGGCTAGGATTGATTCAGCATTGTCTTGGTGTGAGAATTTTCCAACAAACCTTACCACCAAAATTGACACCATTCGTAGTAACAAAGCCCTCTAGATACTCAACACCAAGAATGTCATAATTCCTCAGCACATTGAGATTGCAATTGTCACTCAAGCACTTTGGGATTACAAAGAAGATATGGCACCCAATCAACAAAACCCAATGGATGAAGTGAATGTGGCCCCACAGAATTAGCCATGTCAACAATGTCGTTATTTTATTTAAATGTTTAAGCTAATAAAGTTTTAAATGTATTAAACTTTAATTTTATTATTTTGTTAAAGAATCAATTTTTAAGACTCTTGGATAGTTATATTTTGAAAGCTTTGAATATGTAATTAAAAGACATTTGAAGGGTCCAAAATTTTGATCCCCGTTACATTGTGATGTAAGAGTGAGTCTCAATCAGAAGAAGGAATGATAAAAAAATTCTTGTTCCCGAAAGAATTCACTTGTCTGTGTCCATGTGAGATTGAATGCAATGCTTTGATATTTATTTCTGAATCTGTGAATTTAAGTAAATATTTGGATATTGCCTTTCTTTGTAAATATGATATATATTTGTATAGTATTCATTTTCTTTTTGGGATGTGGTGAAATTTAAAATTTGTAGTTATTTGTCTACCACTTGTATTTCAATCTTTGCGTTGAAATATTGGTGATATATATTATTTTGGTGAAGAACAATTTAAGATCTTTTATATTTCATATGAGGATTGCCTTTATGTCATGACTATACATAAATGTTAGTTTTCCTTTTCTACGTTCTGGTTAAAGTATACCCCATATTTAAATTTGAAAATTAAAATTTTCATCATAATAGAGAGCTATACCTTGTTAAAAATTCAGAGGGAAGTTGATCAACAACTTACCCAACTGTTTATTACATTTTTGTCTTCATTTGTAAGTATAATAGAGTCATTGTATTTGAAACAAAGAAAATTATGGTTGATATTGTTTTAGGACACAACCACCGATTTTCTACAAGTTTCACTCAAGGAAACCTTAGAGATATCAATCCAAGGATGGAATGAGAGAAAGAGGTCTGCAATAAGGTCTCCCAAGGGTGTGATTAAAGACTAAAGAGGGGTTCACCACCAAGCTAGGGCTTGGAAAGACAAGGAATGTAAATGATATGCAAGACTTAAGTAAATGACCTCGAAATGAGTTCAAATCATAACAATAAATTGGAAAAGTATAGAGGTGCACCTAGAACCCAAAGAGGCTTGAATGAAGGTCTAAAATCATGGAAATACTTATTTTTGGTGCACACTGGGACTCATACTCCAAGTTGGGCGATTTAGTCCCAGTTTAAGGTTTCTAGGGAGAAATTGGAATCTGGCAATGACAAGTCTACATCCTCTGAAACCCAGAAAAAGAGCTATACCAAGACTCATACGCCACAAGTGGAATATCAGTCTCGTTCTACTTTTCCAGAAAGTTAAGATCTGAATCTATTCTCCTATCTCTTCTCTTCCTTAAACTAAACCTGATTTCTAGATCTTAACTTGTTACAAGACCTACAAAACAGAATATTATGTTGATTTGCTTATGCGGGGTTTACCTTGGTCAAACCCCAAGTTTGGTAGTTAAACCTTCATAGAAATGATAGATCTTGAAAGTAAATGCGAGTGCAAGCCTTAATCTTAAGTGCATTTAAGATTGGGAGAACTAAAATGCAATGAAACCCTATTCTAATGTGCTAGAATAAGATGCATGAATGAAACATGGAATGATGAATCACTTTGGGAGATCTCTAATCACCCTAATAAGTCATAATAATGCATGTACCTTCCTTTAGGCAGAAAAAAGAGTGATAATGGAGGATGGAATCACTTAGGGAACAAATCATTAGGCTTGGTTCAATGGCTAGTTGCATCTCCCCAACATAGAATCCATCATGATTCACCATAGGCAACCATCTTCAATCCTTAAAAATACTAGATCTTGAACGAAAGTGAGCTTAAAGACCTGCAAAAACACTATTATGCTGCTCGAAGGCTTCAACTTTGCTTGCTACTTGCTCTTGAATTCTCTTATGAAAGTATGCTTGAGTTCTTGTGAATGCATAGATCTTGAATTGCTTTGTTCAGTGAAAATAATGATTTGAAACCTTGTTTTTATAGGCACTTCCTCTAGTTTACCATTTATTAGATCCTAAAATATCGACATCAACCAAAAATTTGAATTAAAAACCTTAATTTCTTGTTCAAACCCTAAAAATGGGCCACACAGGACTCATACACCACTTGTGGCGTATGGGTTTCACCTAGGGGACTCATACGCCCAAGGTGGCATATGAGTCCCACCCTAGCTTTTCGGGCTTAGTAAATGTCGGGTTGTTAGAAAATTGAATGTGTTTAATGATTTTGTCAGGATTTTGGTCGAAATAAGCCTTTATATCCAAAATAAAGGGTCTTAGGCGCATATTATTGATGATTTAAAGTGTCATGAATGCAAGGCTGCTAAAATAGGTCCAAATTAAGTGTGAAATTATACCATCTCCAAGAAGAGCGTACAATTTTCGACACTACAGTATTTATTTATTTAAGAAGACAAATTTGCTAGTCAACACATAGTACTACCGAAATCCCTATCTTGGACCATGTCATGTTAGTCCTATGGGATGTAGTCCCTAAGTTTCTCCCCTTACATCCCTCCATCAAAATACATGTCCTCTTCATCCCATACAATACATTAACCATTCCATCTAAATCATGTTTATCCTTGTCTCTAGGCTTGGTTTTCCCTTGCAATTGGCTCCACCATCACGATCACAAACAAATAAAACACTTATCCTCCAATATCCTAATCTAGAAAGTATGATCCCAAAAAGACTTTATCCATGTTGAAGCCCTTATATCCTAACATACCCCATACAAAATTAAGCATCCATCTAAACACACCCATAACATTTGTTCCTTATCTTGCTACAAGTTGTATTTCATCTATAATCAATCTAATTAATCATTATTGGGATGTTTTCCCAATCCTCTCATTATTTATGAGATGTGTCCTTCCAACATCAATAATGCTATGATCATCAATCAAGCAATCAGATTTTAGCTTTAGCAAGGGAAAAATCAAAATCCAATCCTTATCATTGATTTCCTTGGATCCAACCAATCCATCCAATTCTATCTTCGCACACACCCTTGACTCCAATATCTCATTGGATACCAATTTATGTATTTTTTAATGTTTTGTACTGCTTGATTTAGAGTTTGTGTTTGTTTCCTATAGTCTTAGTGCTCCTACTATCACACCATCATTGTCGTCTTCATCATTCATATGATCACATGCTTGCGACAATGTGTTTACTCGATCACTATTCTTTTTAAAACTTCTTTGTTTGTGAGTCAGTCCATATGCCCATAGCCCACCATCATCATGGTCTCTTATATAATGGTTGCTCCTTACACGATAAGTTACTATGACAACATGTATTCCTCATCCATTATATCCTTCATCTTTATCTCATTCATTTATCTATAATCCCAATCATGTGTCATTTTTTGTATTACCTCCTTGTGAGATTTCATCATACTACATGTATATACATGCAATCAAATCTAATCATCCAGGTGGTACTAGTCTAAATTCCCAATCCTTAACCAATACTTAGTCCTATATTCTTGACATGTACATCGTCCCAACATGATTTCTCTCAAGTCAACATTAATCCTCTATGACACATTTATATCACATCTTGTCTTTTCAAGATACCTATTGGATTCCAATCCACCCAATAGTTCTCTTGAGAGGGAATCACTTCAATCATCATCCCTAAGCGTCTAGGCCAACTTGTCATAGAAATTCCATTCCATCCCATCCTCATTTTTATTCTTCTTTGACACAATGCCACTTAGTTGTATTGTATTAAAGAGGTGCAAAATGTAGACACCTAAACTAATCCCTAGGTCTCTTCATCATTACTAAACCTACCACCTAATCCCTCACCGACCAAACTCCTCCACCTAGGCATATGTCCCATCACCTAGTCCTAATTAACCTAGGACTCCCTTCTCCTAAAGTCTATAACGTAATTAGCCACCCTTTTCCATCTCATCACAATAAATAATTAAATACATATTCCACCTAATACCCATCTCACCCATGTGATTAAAATAATTAAATATTATTATTATATAATTAAGCTTATATTCCCTCACCACTTTCCAAGAATAATGGGGACCTAAGAACACTTGTCCTTGTGCTCCCATTATTCTCTGAACATATTTGAAGAATATTGGGCACCTAAGAACACTTGTCCTTATGGTCCCCTTATTCTCTCAACACATCCAAAATTTATAGCCCTTTTATGTGCACATATCCCTAATTTCCCTCATCCTCACAAATACTTACTAAATTTAGTAAGTTATACCCCTTTTATGTACACATTCTCACTACCTTCATCCTTACCCTTCGTCCTCTCCTAGATCCTAGGGAACCCCTCTCAACTATTTTTTGTACTCGATCTCACAATCAGATCTTGGCATCCATTCCTTATTCCTAAAGATTATAAATTCAAGCATCATCTCATCAAATCATAATTCACTATCATTTAAGCTAGGCACATGTTCCCAATTCGGTGATATTCAAGCAAAGTGAGCATCCACATACCAATCATTCAAGGAAAAAACCATTCAACAATGGAGATTTATGGTAACTTTTGAGTTTATTTCTTATGATATTATCTTATTTTTCCTTCATTGTCGAGCTCTATCTGTAATGTAGGAGCATCCATTGGTGTAAGGGCAATCTTCCGTCACCCAAAAATATTGTATTTTCATTTGTTTGTAGTTTCCTTAGTTGTCTTAGGGCCCATGGTGACTCATGCAATATTTAGGATAGTTTGAAGTTTGAAATACCCAAAAATAGTCACCTGCTATTTTTAGTAAGTCGACCTATTCGGGTCATATGGACACAAAAATTGACCCCAAGGAGTGAAATTGGAAAATAAGATTTTTGTTGAAAGAATCATCTCAAAATCCTATACCATTTGGAAGATATTAAATTTTCATCCCGAGGAATTTCTCAAAAGAAAGATTAAAACTAAAAAATTAAGGCCCTTCAGAGCCCCGAAACAAAGTGCAAAATCTCTATTCTTTTAGATTTAGTGAAAGATAGTTGTAGATCTCTTCACAAGCTTTCCAACGATATATTACAATTGAAAATATAATGGCTGGATCAAAATTTATGGCCCCGAGAAGTTGCCCCACTAAAAAGTGAATTTCATTCAAATATCTTCCTAGGCAAGCAATCAAATTGCACGACTTTTAGCGCCAAAACAAAAGTGAAAGTTACACTTTCTAGAACATTCTAGGGTGGTTATTGGGTAAAATAAAAAGGGTTAAGTGAGGGTTGTGAAAGATGGCTCCATTAGTGCAAATTGTGGCCCCGAATAATAGATTCTTTCAAAGTTGATTTTGTTGTAATGAATCAAGCCCATGAGGCTATAGGATTGTAATTTCTGAATCTGTAATTTCATTTTTTGAAAATAATTGAAAGTGAGTTATTTTTTGTCTCGCATCTTCTGTGTTGGTATCTATTGTTGTGTTTTGTGTGGATTTCGTGCGGTGTAACCCTCATCAATTTGAGGTTTGTGATAGTTTAGATAAGTCTCTTTTGCATTGATTTTTTTTGCACTTCCATTCCTAAATTACTCACTTACACTGCTTAATACAACCTTTTACCTTCCATATCCATAGCAAGAAATGGTCACAGTTGCCCTGTTAATTAATTTGGCGAAAATCATGATTGCCAAATTCACTAAAATATTAATAGAGCATGATCAAACTCCGCAAACCAACACAATCTCCATAGCTTTGTAGCATGTTTCTAGTCTACGGAAAAAGTAAAGCCTTAAAATAGAGCATGAACATACATGGCAATTGGCATCATAGTCAAAAATAGAGAACACTCAGCTCCTGTTTAAAAACTATTTTCTTAAATTTGAGTGTCCCTTAAATCATAGTTATTAACTTTTTTCCTATTCTGCTCAAAAACTTTAGAATTTTATTCATCAAATTTGGCTTCAATATTTCTCATATTTTAATAATTGAAACGCATGAATTTTTCATTTGAATAGGAAAAAGGACATTTTTAATGCACTATCATCGAATAATTTGTTCTGAGCCATTATGGGTGTCATAACTTCTGGTATTCGACTTTTGCATATTATACCAGATAAATGATACATGAGCATGTAGATGGATATGGTGCAAGGTTTTAGAAAGTTATGTTTTGTTGCCAAGATAATGACAAATTTATACATAATTTGGAATATAAACACGTCTTAACCCACTTTCGTCACTTCCACATTTCCTTGAGATATGTTGTTATCAAATATTATAGTGATAAAAGCCCTAGTAGATATGTCCTTAAAATGTTGAAGCATAGACAAGGCAACTGAATTGTTTGATATAATGCCTTTAAGTATAAAGGATGGAGAAATTTTGTTATTGTCAACATTTTTATGGATATTGTTTGTAAAAGTTCCATATTCAACAACTCTACAATACTTATTGAGACATATTCAACATGAGCATATTTTAGTTATGAATTATTTTAACACTTTACCTTAATGAATAATTGAATTTTGATGAACTCCTAATATATCTCTATATAGTACAAACTTTATCTTGCTTAATGGATTACTAAATATATGAGTCATGTTGTCATTTTTCTTACAATACACCAACTCTATCTCTTGCAATTAAATCTTTTCTCTTAAAAAATAATGTTAAGAGACTTAGTGTTTCATTGTGTTTTGATATTGCATGATAAATTCGATAGTTTACCAATTTGATTGAACTTTGATTATCACACTTGATTGTATTTGATCCTTCTTGATTCTATCTCATATCTTCGAGAATGTTGTCATTTGTGTTATAATCCTTCAACTCTATCTTGTGATTGAATCTTTTCTCTTAAAATATTGTGTTAAGTTTCAATGTGTTTTGATCTTGGATGATAAATTAGATTATTTACCAACTTGATTGAACTTTGATTGTCACACTTGATTGGAGTTGATCCTTCTTGCTTATGTGTCATATCTTCAAGAATACGCTTTAGCCAAATAACTTCACAAGTAGTACTACACAATGTTTTGAACTCAGTTTCAATAGAGGAAAAGGATATTTAGTTGGTTCCTTTTTACTACTCCAAGACACAATTCTTAATTCTACATTGACTGCACAACCAATTATGGATTTTTGATCATCTAGATCACCTATTCAATCACAATCCAAATAACCTATCAACTTAACATTAAAATGGCTACTATACTCAATATCAAAATTAATGGCACCCTCTAGGTATAAAATAGCTCGCATTTTTTCTTTTCAATAAGTCTCAAAAAATTTAGCCATGAACTGACTTAAGTATGTTAACTGGATATGTAATTTCAAGTCATATTGTGGTTAAATGATTCAAAATTCTCACCATCTGCCTATACAAAGTCTCATTTACTTATTTAGTACCATTATCAATATAAAATTTTAACATTTTATTCTAATGGAGTAGATATTGATTTAGAGTCTTGTATATTAAAACTTCAGATCAATTTATTTGCATACTTAATTTGAGACATCAAAGTCTTACCATCTTATTTACATACTTAAATTCCTAAATAATAATGCATTTTTTAAGATCATTCATTTCAAATTCTTATGATAGATTTCTTTTGATTTCATCAATCAACTTTATAAGACTTTTGATTATGATTGACTCATTAACATACAATAAAATAAAACAAATATTCCTATGTTCATCTTTCTTTATGTACAAATTGGACCATTCTTACTCTTGATAAACCCTTATTAGAAGAAGTTAAAAATTTTCACATACCATGATCATGTTGCCTATTTAAGACCATACAATGTTTACTTTAACCTGCATATCAGATGTTCTTGTCCCTTCTTTACAAAGCCTTGAAGTTGAACAAAATAAAATAATTCTTATAAATCATCATTCAAAAATATTGACTTCACACCCATTTGATGTAGATTTCAATTAGAATTAGTAGTGAGTGCAATCATAAGTCTTTAAATAGTTCTCATTTTAGCTAGAGTTGTAAATATATCTTCATAATCTATTCCATCCTTAAATGTGAATAACCTTTTGCAGCCAATATAGCTTTGAATTTATTAATACCACCATGACTATTAAACTTAATTTTAAACAAACATTTAGAGTCTCTAAGAATTTTATTTGTAAATAATTTTGTTACTTCCCAAGTGTCATTTTTCATAATAAAATCACATTCTTCTTGTATAGCATTCATCCATCCATTCTTTACGATTCTTTAAGGTAGCTATCCAACCATCAAACCCAAATTGGTTTTTGTTTGAATGTGATGACAAGGAAAGATTGATCTGATTTAATCTACTAGTTCGATTTAGGATCCCTTTTTCTATGTTACAGATTCAAATTTTAAGTTTCTTATCAATATAAAATATTTTATACAAATATGCTAAAATGGAGTAAGTCCAAAAAATAAAAAATAACTCATGTTAAATATAGGAGATTAGGGTTCAGATTTTTATATAAAATAACCGTGATTTCTTTCTTAAAAAGTTAAAAAATTCAACTTGAAGTGATTTTATTTATGTATTAATCAAATATGAGAGAATTGGATATAGGAAATTAAAGAGCACAGTAGAAATTAATGAGACCAACTACCTCTACCTACTACAACATAAAAGACTTAAAGAAATCTAATCTAACTAAATACATTATAATATTGACCATTAACTATATAAGCAAATATTATTCTAACACCCTCCCTTAATAGTCAATCGATCAACAACACCAAATTGCCCCTTGAATTTGACAAACTTATCTGGGCTCGGAGACTTGGTGAGAATATCTGTAGTCTGATCCACTGTCGCAACATACTGCAGTTGAACTGATCCATCTTCTACCAGCTTGCGTATGTAATGACAATGAAGCTCTACATGCTTGGTACGTTCATGGAAGACTCAATTTTTGGAGAGTTTGAGCACCCCTTGATTATCAGTGTACAAGGGAGAAGGTCCTGCTTGTGACATGTGCATGTCAGAAAGCATCCTACGGAGCCAAGCTGCCTCACATGTTGCCTTAATGGTTCCTCGATATTCTACTTCAGTCGAAGAAAGATCCACTGCCTGCTGCTTCTTGCTGGTCCATGTTACAGCACCTATACCCAAAAGTGGATTTATTGTCATCTACCGAACCTGCCCAATCTGAGTCTATATAACCAATCAGCTTTGGATCCTTGCATCGGCTATACAAAATGCCGTAATCTGAAGTGCCCTTCACATATCTCAGCACTCGCTTTGCTCCAATCCAATGATCAGCTTTGGGAGCTATCATTAAGCGAGAAATGTAGCTCACGGAAAAACTGATATCAGGTCTAATGGTAGTGAGGTAGATGAGACTGTCCACTAGTTGCCTGAATGTCATTTCATCTACTGGAGATGAATCAGATTTGGCTGATAACTTCAACCCCTTCTCCATAAGTGTGGAGGCAGGTTTACAATCCTGCATCCGAAATTTGTCAAGCAGACTTCGAGCATATTTAGACTGGGAGATAAAAATACTATCAGTTGTTTGCCAAACTTTAATACCCAAGCAATAATGGCGAAGCCCCAAATTTGTCATGTCAAAAGCCTGACACAAATCCTGTTTGATTGTTGCAATCAAATGTGTTGAAATACCAATAATGATCAAGTCATCAACATAGACAACAAGAAAGAGAATATCATCACCAAAGTGTTTGACATGCATATTACTGTTAGAAGGGTTGCACTGAAAACCATGATCAACCAAGCACTGATCAATCTTGATGTACCATGCACGGGCAACCTGTTTCAGTCCATAGAGTGCTTTCACGAGCCTACATACCTGATGTTTTTGGCAGGAAACCTTGAAACCAGGGGGCTGCATCATGTAGACTTCTTCCTGCAACTCACCGTTGAGAAAGGCACTCTTGACATCCATCTGATGAACTGTCCATCCAAATTGGGCTGCAAGAGCGAGAAGAAGACGAATTGTGCTCATCTCGGTAGTAGGAGAAAAATTCTCCTCATAATCAATGCCCTCCGGCTGTGTGAATCCCCAAGCAACTAATCTCGCCTTATATTTATCCAAAGTACCATCTGCATGATACTTGAACTTATAAACTTATTTGCAACTGATAGGTTTCTTCCCAAGAGGAAGATCAGAAAGAACCCAAGTGTGATTCTTCAGAAGACTATGGTATTTTGTCTCCATAGCCATTTCCCACTCTAGAATTCCTTTAGCCTCTGAATATGTCTGAGGCTCATAGATGTTGTGGATGTTGACCATAATTGCAAAATTGATTGTGTTTTATTGCTTGCGCTTTCCGCGAGCTAATCTGCCCTCAATGAGTTCATCATCATGAAGATCTCTGATAATCTTCAGCCACCACTTAGGGCGGAGAGTAGAAGTACCAACATCTAGAATAGAAGAAACAACATCTCCTGGGAATTCTGGAAAAGTCATCTAGATGTGAGTCCTGAGGAAAATCAGGTGGTGCTAGATCATGAATGGTAGACTCCTCATCTTCAGAGTGGTGGGCGGAGAGTA
The DNA here is from genome assembly GCA_007115665.2 of Sequoiadendron giganteum. NCBI lineage: Eukaryota > Viridiplantae > Streptophyta > Pinopsida > Cupressales > Cupressaceae > Sequoiadendron > Sequoiadendron giganteum. The sequence goes on from CM021101.1 coordinate 579,657,720, forward strand.
GAAGTACCAACATCTAGAATAGAAGAAACAACATCTCCTGGGAATTCTGGAAAAGTCATCTGGCTGTGAGTCTTGAGGAAAATCAGGTGGTGCTAGATCATGAATGGTAGACTCCTCATCTTCAGAGTCAGAATGCTCTGAAGCCATCCCATCAAGGGAACCAAGAGGAAGACGAACACCCTCATTAGAAACCTTCATAGGTTGATCCTCGAGGTTGGTAGTAGGAACAAATGGACCAATAGTCTCATCAATCACAACATCACAACTAAATATGAGACGATCCGTTTCCACATCAATCTACCTATATGCCTTGTGATTGTCGTTGTAACCAATAAACATAAGTTTATGGCTCTTCGAGTCCAACTAGGCACGCTTGGCTTCTGGAATCCATACATGAGTTGTAGAACCAAAGACTTTCAGATGGCCCACCTTAGGCTTACGTCCTGACCAGGATTCTTCAAGAGTCATCTTCTTAACGGCCTGTGTAGGTGACCAATTCAGGAGGTAGACAATAGTATAAACTACTTCAGCCAAGTATTTCTTAGGTATATTTCTATACTCCATCATAGAACGAGCCATTCCAGTAATGGTGTGATTCATATGTTCAACGACATCATTCTACTGAGGGGTGTATGGTGTGGTCAGCTGGCATTTAATGCCATGTGCAACACAAAAACTAGAGAAGTCGACTGAACAAAAATCCCCCCCATTATCTAACCTTAGAGTGACAATCTGAGAACCTGATTCTTTCCCAACTAAGGCCTTATACTGCTGAAATGTACTAAACACATCTGATTTATTTTTCAAAAAATACACCCACATTTTTCTACTGAAATCATCAACAAATAGTAAAAAGTACCTGGACCCAGTAACAGATGGAATATTCATTTGTCCACATACATCAGCGTGAACCAATTGAAGTACCTTGGAGGCTTGCCAAGAATCACCATCTGAGAATGGTGTCGAATACTGCTTTCAAGCTTGACAGGCTCCATAGACTCCATGATTTTGAGTTTGGATCTCAAGTAGAGCAGCAACCAAACCCTCCCAAGACAGTTCAAAGAGATAGTGCACATTCAAGTGCCCATAACATTGATGCCAAAGTTTGTTGATGGAAGTACTCCTTGTTGCCAGAGCATGCTCCTGAGAATCAGCAAATCTATACAGACCATGATCCTCAAGTCCCATAGCGATTGTAGTACGAGTCTCCTTATCAACAATGTTGTAGGTGGACAAACTGAAAACAACATCCAACTGGGGAGAATGCCTCATGATCTGGCTGATAGAGAAAAGATTATGTTCCTTGCCTGGAACATAGTAGACATCCAAAAATATTAAATTTCTCCCTCCGGAGTGAATTTGAACATTGCCCTTACCGACAACTGTATACTCTTCGCCTCCTTCAAAGATCACTGAATCAGTGAATGCTTCATATTCGGTGAACCAATCCCGACGATGAGTAAAATGCCGAGAAGCCCCTGAATCAATATACCAGGCAGAAGATTGTATTGGATCTTCTGTTCTCTTGGCCATAAAAGCATAGAATGCAAATTCTTTTGCTTAGAGTGTTCTGCGACATTTTCTTTTTGTTGAGACCCTCCTAGCTTCTTTTGTTCAGAGGCCAATGAAACCCGACAATCAACCTTCATGTGACCATATTTATGGAAATAATTGCCCTGAACGTTCTTTTTCTTCTTGTTGTCCTGAGAAGAACCAAAGGCTTTTGGCTGGGAAGATGGAGCCTTCCCTTTATTCTTAGCAGAAGATTTGGAAGAGAACACTTGCTCTATGGAGGTAGAACTGGTACTGCTTCCAAACTATTGTCTCCACCGATCCTATTGTAGAAGCTTGTTACACAAGTCTGGAAACTTCAAATCAACATTTGTTGAAGTAATATTTAGCGTTTCAATAAAATGCTCATAAGATTTTGGCAAACACTTCAAAGTAATGACGACCATGTCCTCTTCCTCCATTGTTCAACCAATCGCCTCCAACTGATCACGAATGTCCTTAATCTTTGTCAGATGTTCCTATAAGGATATTTTCTCATCCATCATGATGGAAAAGAGCATGTTTTTGAACAAAAATGCTTTGCTCTTGTTCGAGGCTTCATGAAGAGCCTTCAAATGATCCCAGATTTCTAGAGTGTTTTGCGAGACGGTACTCGAGGTAACAACTCATCTGTGACTGAGAGTTTGATGAGCATGACGGCTTCTCGATTGCATTCATCCCATTTGTCCTGATCCTTTCCTGCTACAGTGGGATGAGTTGAGTTCCTCAAAACGACCTGATCAAGGCAACGATATTCAAAGATTGTAAACATACGCTGCTTCTAGGTGTTATAATTCTTCATATTGAACTCCTGACTACTTTTGAGCATTATATTTGTCAGAGATGCCATCACGTACCTTGAGGTCAAACTGGTGAAGGAAAAAAAACCACTACACTGAAAAAAAAACAAGTTCTGCAAGACAAAATTCAAGGAAAAAATTGAAACCCTAGCACAAATTTCAAGGTAAAAAACCAATACAGAGTGTTTTAAGATAAAACCCAAAAAAATTGAAAAATACCCAAAAAACAGCACCCACTTGCACAAATGTTGAGGCATGAAAGATGAGGTACCAAGAAAAATTTGAAGACAACCCAATTGAGGTCTCAACAAACCCACCAAGAATTTGCAATCAAAATACTTTTTTGACTTGAAAAGAGGGGTCAAAACCCTAGTCGATTTTGCAGAAAACCCTAGGCAGCCATGGATGTGCAGAAAATGATGAAAATTACATCCAAAATAAACTAGAAATCGTGCCAAAAAACCAAGAAGAAATTGTGACTAGGGTTTGATAGAAAAAATGACCGTAAAGAAGGCAAAAGCGCACCCAAAATGTGACGAAAAAACGCGGCCAAAAGTCTACAAATCGTGCCAAAAAAATAAAGATAGAAACGCGGGCTAGAATCTCCAAAAAATGCAGAAAACCACAGCTCTAAGCAGATGAAAATCGCACCCAAAACAAGAAGAAATTGCATTTTTTTAAGCCCGCAATTTTCTGAATAATACCCACGAAAATCAAAAGAAATCACACAAAAAAACGCATCTAGAGCAAAGAGAGCCAAAAAAAAAACGCGGGTTAGGAGAAAACGCAGAAATAACCCGAGCAGATTAAAGGAAATAGATCGCACACGCCCAGAACACCCAGAAACATGTTTTTATTCATGCTCAGGAGGTCGCCCAAAAGAAAAAAACGCGCCCAAACATAAGTCGCAACCACAAATAATCTCCTTCGATTTCTTCCAAAAAAATGCCCACACGAATTTGCAGGAGGGCCACAATTTTCAATGAGAAGAAACCCTCAAAAATCTCCAACAAAAAACCCTCGAATTTTATTTTTTTCAAGACCTGAAAAACTCTATCTTTAGAAACTTTAAAAATTTCGAAAGAAATTTTAGAAGACTAATTTTTAGTCACCTGGGCTCTAATAACATGTTCATAAAGTGAATTGGTAAAAACTGACTTGATTGTATTAACAAGAAGGAAAGATTACAATATATAGGAGCTACAGAGCACAGTAGATAATTGTGACCAACTACTTGCACTGTAGAAATTAATGAGACCAACTACCTCTACCTACTACAGCAGACAAGACTTAAAGAAATCTAATCTAACTAAATATATTATAATATTGACCATTATAAGGAAATATTATTCTAACATATAGATAGAAAAATTTGGCAATTAAAATGTACCTCAATGTTTAATTGTTGGTTATTTAAAATTTCCCAATACTTCTTCATGATCATCTTCATGCTGCACAAAACAAAATATTCAAATTAATATAAAACCTTTTTAAAACATATAGTGTCGAAAAAAATTAATATAAATATACAAAAGTCTAAAATCTTAATAATTATCAATAAATTAAAATATTTTCTTTAAAAAGTAGTTCAGATGAAAAGTATCAAACTACTTTTCAAGCTAATTATAAAATCAACAACCTAGATTGTTTTCTACATTTAACACTCTCATTAACCCATAATAATGGTTTATTATGCGAAAAAACTATTTATAAAATAATTTGAAACTGTATATCATAATTTGTAAAATACAAGATAATATGAAAAACCTCACTTCATTATTATACTCAGTGTCCCAATTTTTAAATTTTGCATTCCATCATTACCTATAAATTAATATATGAACTTATATGAAGGTATTCATTAAACATGAGAAATATTTATTTAGTAAAATTTAAATAAAACTATAATGGTAACATTAGTATATCTTTGTAATTTCTCCTTTAGTTTTATATTTTGTTTGGTGGAATGTTCTAATGTAATAACATATCAATAAGAGGCGTACTCTTATATTACTATTGGCTCATGATTTACCTTAATGTATATTGATTCTTATATATTTATCATTTGTATCCATAATTATTCTAATCTCGCTTGTAAATACTTCTATATATTCAATATTTGCCTCAAAATTATCATTTTAGTCTAAGGTTCATTTTAGTAGCTTGGGTTGCTTTAACTCTATCTTCAGGTGAGTAGGAATGAACTTGAAATTCATATTTTCAAAATAAAATCCAAGACCCTCATCCCCTACTACTATTCAGTAATAACATCTTAATGCACATCTTTAATTTCATGGCATTAAAAGGTATTCAATATATAATTAATTGGTCTATCTAGGAATACATGGAAACTAAAAAATCTTTAGAGAAGACTTTAATTTCAAAAAAAAGAAATCAATTCTACCTATATGTCATCTGCATGCTTGTGTATGTTGCCTTGAATATTTCTCATCACCATTGAGTCAACCTTTTAAAAGTCTTTGACATAGGAGAACTCGTTCACCTATCAAGTCAACAAAATCCTCAATAGCATCCCTAAACACTACCTTAACAAACTCAAATATCAATAAGCTGAAGATGAGTAAGTTTTTAAGTTTACATTTTAACATATAATTCTCGCATGACATAAATTAGATCCATGTAATATATAAAATTTGTGATAACTAGGATTTAACCCATAATGCTTACATTTGAAACATTTAGATTTTAAGATAGTATAGATTGTATGATAGTCATCAAACAAAGGATACTAATTTTCAAACAAAGATGAATTTATTCTATATTGCTTCACACCATTCCTCAATCATCAATTTCAAATTTAAGTACACCTAATATTCTCATCTAATATTCAAAAACATATTGTAACTATTTGTCCTAGGTTTATCCCATAATAGTGTGTCTCGCTTATGGGTCTTGATTTTTTTGAAACCACATATTTGAAAAAAGTAGTTAGTCCTTGAGGGGTTAGATTAAAGGAGGTAAAATTACAGCCCTTTAAATCAAATTCCTTTGGATAGAAACCCTTGGCTTAAATAAAACCTACAATGGAATGTCCACACCAATCAAAATATTAACAAAATGATAATTTTGCTTCCTCTTTTTTGAGACCAAATGTCATTTTGTAAGTATCTAGCCCTTAGTGTTAGTTTTACAAAATGATAATATATATGTTTTATTTAATAATATATTGTGGACATCAAAATCTGCAAATGGTTAGCACAACTTCAATATCCTCATGAAATATTGCATCTAGTTTAAACATGCTAAATGAGATATTAAAACAATAATGAAAACTAAATAAAGCACATAAAACATGAATGCAAATCTATTCCATGGTGGATTGGTGCTCTTTGAATATGTGAAAGAGCCATTTCCCAACCCTTGATAAGCTTAGTGAGATAGACAATGAGATGCTATGAGCTCAAGTTGCCTATAGTGTAGATGCTTTCAAATATGGATGATGAAGAGCAAGATTGATTCTCAAATGAAGAGAGTAACCTTGCCTCAAGATGTGTTTTTCAAATTGTGCTGTTGTGATGAGCAAGATTAGTTCTCTCATGTGGAGAGTAACCTTGCCTAAAGATGTGTTCTTTGTTTGAAGGAAAGAAGCCTTCAACTTATAGTTGAACTTGAAGAGAGGAGAGGCCAAATTGATGAATGTGGGATCATTCATGGACCAATGACAAGATGCCACTTGTCAAGGTGTGAGAGGGTGAGGAATGTGCAAGTCTTGGCCAATGTGCCAATTTCAAATTTGAATTTTGCAATAAATGAATGTGGTTGAGAGTTTTTGGGGGGAATTGTGTTCGTCCAAAAAGTCAAACATGAGAGTTAATGAGGGTATATTCCTTGGGAATATGCCCTTGTGAGGGAAAATAGGTCTTTTTAATAAATCAATTAAAGTGATTTATTGTGCAAGTGGATGAATCTAGAGGCTTCATGTAGTTAGGATTAAACTAATCAAGATTTGATTAATCTAATAGGAATTAGGTGATTTTGACTTTTGACTTATATTTTAGGATTAAAATAAATCAAAGTGAGAAGAAAATGATTTCAGATTTAATTAAATAAAGGTTTGTTTTATTTAATCAAAGATGATGATGTTAATTGCTAAATCAAATAAAGGTGAATTTATTTAATTTAAGTGGATGACTTTAGGAGATTTATAATTTAATTAAATAAAATTTGATTTATTTAATCAAAAGATGAATATTGGCGATAATGTCAAATCTGCATGTCTACATTTTGCCCCTCTTTGAAGCAATGTACTTGTTGCATTGGTTCAAAGAATGATGCCGCTGACATCGAATTTTTTAAAAAATCATATTTTTCGGATGCCCCTGGTGCCTTTTGAAATGTGGAAAGAAAAGCCCTTTCCCACCCCCTTGATAAGCAAAAGCTGCCAAATATGGATGATGAAGAGCAAGATTGATTCTCAAATGAAGAGAGTAACCTTGCCTCAAGATGTGTTTTTCAAATTGTGTTGTTGTGATGAGCAAGATTAGTTCTCTCATGTGGAGAGTAACCTTGCCTAAAGATGTGTTCTTTGTTTGAAGGAGAGAAGCCTTCAACTTATAGTTGAACTTGAAGAGAGGAGAGGCCAAATTGATGAATGTGGGATCATTCATGGACCAATGACAAGATGCCACTTGTCAAGGTGTGAGAGGGTGAGGAATGTGCAAGTCTTGGCCAATGTGCCAATTTCAAATTTGAATTTTGCAATAAATGAATGTGGTTGAGAGTTTTTGGGGGGAATTGTGTTCGTCCAAAAAGTCAAACATGAGAGTTAATGAGGGTATATTCCTTGGGAATATGCCCTTGTGAGGGAAAATAGGTCTTTTTAATAAATCAATTAAAGTGATTTATTGTGCAAGTGGATGAATCTAGAGGATTCATGTAGTTAGGATTAAACTAATCACGATTTGAATAATCTAATAGGAATTAGGTGATTTTGACTTTTGACTTATATTTTAGGATTAAAATAAATCAAAGTGAGAAGAAAATGATTTCAGATTTAATTAAATAAAGGTTTGTTTTATTTAATCAAAGATGATGATGTTAATTGTTAAATCAAATAAAGGTGAATTTATTTAATTTAAGTGGATGACTTTAGGAGATTTATGATTTAATTAAATAAAATTTGATTTATTTAATCAAAAGATGAATATTGGCGATAATGTCAAATCTGCATGTCTACATATATATTTTAAAAATTTATAATGAATGTAGGTCAATTACCAAAAAATAATGATCTTTATTCAAGACACTAGTAAAAAAAACACTGTTAGGAAAATATCAAAAAATTTAGGTCACTCCATATAGATAACCTCATTTAGATATAAAAAATTAAGAAACTATATGTATGAGATGCGGTTAATATGTGTATATTCAACCACCTTGATTTGTGTTAGTGGTGTTCGACATCTATTCAATTACCTCTTGCTTTAGAAGGGTGGGCCTAAGGTACCCACATGGTTGGGTGGTGTTGAACTATCATTAGGGACCTATAGATCCTTTCAATAGAATTAGGATTACATGCAAAAGGATTTTCATTATTTGGATTTGTAGAATTTTATATTTATGCAATTTGATGAAAATATATAATTTGGGATATTAGAGTCCTAATTTGTAATCTTATAATAATTCTTTTAAAACTCATATTATTTGGAATATAATTCACTCAAATTAGTGGGAAAGTATCAATCTTTACTTTCGACATGTCTCAATATTGGTGTTAAACATGCATGTATTTTATATTATTTTTCTCATGTTTAGTTATGTGATAGAAATATGATTTAAAAGGAGTTTCATTACTCTTATGGAATGAGCATGTAAACTAGCATACATGGAATGTATACAATGTATAAATGATGTAATGGATGGTTTAAAATGGCATCCTCAATGATGATCATATTCCTAGTTTACTTGCCATTATTATCATATTTGTGTACCCATGTGATTGGATAGATTTCTAAGAGTCTAGATATTTGATGAGGTTTCTATGAATGATCTACTTGTCATATCCTTAAAATCTAGGTGGTGTTTGAGTCTCTTTTGAGTTACACCATTTTGGTGTTGGGAGTCATCCTTAGTGTTAGGATATCTAGCCTAGAGTGAGTTGAGTGTGGCATTAACTTTCCCTATCTCTCTAGTCCTCTTAGCACATTATCCTTAGGTCCACACATAAATCAACATTGTAGTAGATATGTTCACTTGTTGGATTTTCTCTATGTTCATACTCTATAAAAGAACTAGGTTCTATGTCAAGAAGAAAGTTTATTAAGATTAATCTCTAACTAGAATAAAAGTATAAGAGAATGTCCAAAACACTATGGACTTAAAATTTAGGATGGTCGTTAAATTATTCTAGCATACATGTGATGGTGCTAGTGGGTCATACCCTTTCGACTCTATAATGCTCCAAACACTTTCTAGCGAGCAATTATTGTAATATTTGCAATATTGAACAACAAATGCATGAAGGTCTACGTGGATTAGTTCACTATCTCTGAAGAATTATTTGAAGTCCTCACAGGATGCAGAGAACATAAATTATTTGATTCATAAAAGTGCCTCATAATGGTCAACCTAAGTATCATCTTAGGAGATCAAATTTCATTAGAGAGAATTAAGGGAGATCTAGAAAAGATCAATGTTGAACACCCAAAATACTCAGGAAAGGTGAATCAATACTCACTGAAATTTATTAAATTCATCAACTTTAAATCATTCATTCAATGCATCACATTAAACTTACAGTAATGGAAAGGAACATAGAAATCATGCATCACATCAAAGAACACAAGAACACTAAATTTACGTGGAAAACCCAAAAAGGGAAAAACCACGGTGAGGATTAGCTCACAATATATTATAACTGGTTACAAGGTATTATAAAATAGCTCACTGCCAGGTGGACTCACTATCAAGAGAATAGAAGAAATGAATCATTTCCAAAATAGAAAAGAGGGTTGCTCATTGCCAAGATGAACTACTAACAATGCCTCTGACATATGTTGAAGATACAGTTCCATTGAAGCTCAAAAAACTAATTTAACACACTCCATACTTCACCATAATCAGAATTCGCACTACTCTACACCGAATATTGCACACACACACACACTTAATTATTTTTCCTCTTGCATCACCGCACAAGGAATTGACCTTGTATATTTATCACAACCAACAAAAATATCAATTAGGTTGGCCTAATTAGATGTATCGTGCAACATAGTAACCTATCAGCTTAAAACATTAACACACACGCCTTGACAAATAAACCAAAACGTGTGACACATCAAAATAGCTCAACATGGCCTATAATTACTCTCATAAGTCTGATCCATACATGCTTTAATTCCACACGACCCCAAACTCTTTGGGTTGGGACCAGTGGTGAAGCAAAAATAGAATGAACCAACTGTTCATTCACAACTTGACACAAAGATCTCCAAAGCACTGTCCATTTGGAGCATACACACTTCTAACATCTATAAACACATCCTCAAAACCACATAGAAAAATATTCATCCATGGTGGAATGAAGAGCATTCCAATCATGTACTCTTCCACTGTAACTTTATCGTTACTATGTCAAATCTAACTACAACTGCGGAGGACTTCATCGCTTGAAACTTTAAATTTAGATTCCTCCAACATGAACTAACATTACCTCAAAACTGCATGATAGGATTCATCATAGCGGAGCAATGCGGACCACAAAACTTGTTCATTGAACACTGAAACTCTACACTGGGACTTAGGCAATTATCCAAAATATTTGGTCTTCTTTGGTCTTATTCAGTGGGATGACATTACTGACAACACCATATTCAATTGTTCTCATCAATCATCAATTATACATCAATGCATCAATGTTGACATCAATGAAAACACCATATTAACATCATATTTCATACATCCATCAATCTTCTCAATGACAAACAAACTTCCAACAATCAAAATTATTATGCAACTACCTCCTCCAAAAATTGAAATTATGTTAGAATTTTCCTAGGGCATGTTGGATACTAGTATCATTCCTGGGAAACTTGTAGCAAAATAATAGAGCCAATGTTTTTTATATTTATTAAATACAGTGAGTTTTTATTGATGGAAAAATACTGGCAATCCTTTAAAACCATAAAAGGAAAACAAAAATGATGACACCATTGTTAAGAGGACCTCATCGTAACATTTTATTTTACATACAAATGAATGCCTCCAATATTACTATGGGATCCATCTTAGGACAAAAGGATGAAGCAATTGGAATGTATACTATCTACTAAGTTACTAAAAATTTAATTCCTAGTATGAGAAAATACACCACCATAATGAGGGAATTCCTTGATGATGTTTCTCTCATTAACAAATTATACCATTGTATCATGGGCTACAAGGTCATCTTATACATAGATCATTCTTTCATTAAATAATTAATTGAAAAACTCATAAAAGTGTGACAATTATCCATTGGTTATTGCTCTTATATGAGTTTAACATACCTATAATAGAAAATCGTATAAAAGATAATGTAGTTGAAGGGCACACAATATTCTGAAAGGGAGGGGTTATTTAGTAGATCAATTCAATTTAAAAATATTTAGTTTAACATGTATATTTGAACATGAAACATGAACCAAACAATCTACTATCAATCAAGAAATCACAAAAGCATGCATTCACACAATGAACACCAGATTTAGAATTAGATTTAGAATTACGATTAGAATCAGGATAAGGACCAACAATCATTTTGGATTGTGAATCTTTACATGATAATTACGAACATGATACACACCTACTATATCTAATGAGTGGTTTTTTTTTTTTTATCTTGCTTTTGAAGAAACATTTCAATTAGATTCACCAATTTACTTTTATTATGGATCGATATTGCTTTTTCATATTTTTTTAGATTTTTGAAAGCATATCATTTTTACGTTCATTTTGACTTTGTGCTTGATTTAGATTTTGTACTTACTTTCCTTTCATGCTTCATTGCAATCTTTTTCTTTATGGGAATGGGTGTAGGATGTTGGGCATGATAGTTTCTAGTAGGGATGAGAGTGGTAGAGAAAATATGGGTGGAAGGAGGATTCTTAGAAGAGCTATGGATGACATCAATTTTGATGCTTTCATTGGATAAGCTTGCCCCAACTCTCATTGAGGTATCACCATTAGATTTCTTTCTTAGAGATGTGTATCCAAGACCTTGATATCTATTATTTTAATACACTATTATTAGTTCCAAAATGACTTGTTCATGAACTCCTAACCCTATTTTAGTGTACCCCATACTTTGACAAATTTTATGTCATAGGATATTTGTTGTTTTTAAATAGAGATGCATATCCATCTTTAGGATATCACAAATTAGTAGAGAGGCTTATTTTCTCTTATATGAGAAGGCTGAAGTGCATGAATATACTTAAATAAGCCAATAGGATGTTCATGATTCTTCTTGTTCATCATTGTGGTATCTTGATTAAAGATATGCTTAGTATGATTACTCGTATCTTTTGCGGCCACATACTTGATGAGATACATGTCATTTATTTAATTATCTATATGTTCAAGGGAGGCAAGTGTCTCATCTTGGGAAATGGAGGTTGTTGGAGTATGTATGCGATCATATTTGACTGCATGGTCATGAATGGGGAAAAAGTGGATGACAGGATTTTTTTTCTTTTTTCGTCATACATAGGACCTTGATCAAAGATTGGTTAAGTTTAGATAAAATTTTAATCAAAGATTAAATTAGCTTGGATTTCATGATCCTTTATAGGTTGTCAATCATGGATTGGAGTAGCTTGGATTTCATGAGTATTTATGGGAAGTCTTCAAATAAATTGATCTTGATTCGAAAAGGAAATTTTTTAACCATGCTTTGGACTTTTCTCTTGACATACTTCCAAGGGTTTAGATGATATGATGTCAGTTCAGATAAGTACGAGGGATTCTTAGATGGAGTCAAGATTCTGGATAAGGATCACTTGAGAGAGCTTGATAAGTAATGGGTTTCTTGATGGTGTTTGATCTAGTATAGGGATGGTAGTACGAGACTCATTGGTAGGTTTTGTCGACATAGATTTCTTGGATTTGATTCCTTGTTCTTTATCCCATGTAAGTAATTCCTAGAAAAAATCCTTACTAGATGGATGATACCAATCAAGCTTCAATAATGGGTAGATTTTTTATAGGGTTTGTTGGAAGACCTAGGTGAGGTAGACTTAAAAGTGGATGAGGGTGACTTAGAAGATATAGAGTAATTATACGATATAAACGACTTTGGGTATAATGATTGGGAGGAGAGAGATGCAAAGGATTTGGAAGATGTAGAGGATTTGGTAGATTTTAAGGATTTGAGTGACAATGAATGGGATGATTCATATGAGGTGGACTTGGGAGATGAGGTATATTTCTCTATAATGGTGTTTCCCTTGTAGAATAAGAATGGATGGAGGATTTTTTATGTGATCTTGAAGGGTAGCTAGTGCTAGGGAGATCTTAGTTTTGAAGGATAAGAGTGCTTATGGTTAAGTAGGGAGGATCTATGAAATATTTGGCCATAACAATCTCATCAATGGTATCTTGGTCAATGCTATCATCATAAGTATAAACACCATATTCAAGTTAGTGAATAAGCTTGTTCTTATCATTATAAGGATTGTATTTTCTTGGTCAATGAGTATCAACATCATTATATGGATCATATCATGGTTAATTACCAAGGTTTTATAGTCATTATTCTTCACTTCATTTTGTAAAAGGAGTTGATCTAAGGGGCTCATGTTGTTTTCTTGACCCTTGATTATGATCTATGCCTTGCTTTGATTATAATTTTTGGCTTTGTTTGTGTGCGATAGGGGTGCATTATTTTAGCTAGGTCCTTGGATTTTGGATGGTTTTGGATTATGGAATGGTTGGCTTTAAATAGATACATACTCTCAAAGGGTGTTTAAAGGGGAATGAGAGCCTTAAATAGCCTTACCAAGGAGTTTGAGATGATTTGGAGGGATGACTTGGATGGGTAATTTTGGATGGATGAACAGGATAAAGTGTAACAATTATACTAGAACTATTTTTAATTTTAGATCTTAGGGATGTTTGGGATTGATTAAGATTGATGGATTTGGACCCTTAGATGATTAGTTGGGTCCTAGTGGATAGATTGTATGTTTGATTTAAAAAATGTAGATTGATTTTTAAAGCGTCCAAGATTTTCTCTAAAGGTAACAAGGTTTGGACTATGGGAGTTCTATGAAGACAAATAATGGTGCAATAAGAATGGTTGGATGCTTAATGGTAACCCAAGGCTTCAAAGGATTATATTGGAGAAGATGATCAAATTTTGAGGTATAGATTAATGTGGATTGGATGATTAAGGATGAGAGATTTAGATTATTAATGATTAGATGATTATCAGTGTAAGATGTGGATTAATTTGGATAATGGATGTGGGCTAGGACTCAAGGATATGGACTAGGAGGGTTGATTTGATTGGGAAGTGGATATGGACTAGGTCTCAAGGATTAAATTTGTCTTGGACACATAAAGATTCATCGACAGAGGTAAATGTGGATGGATGAGTAGGACCAAGGTCCATTTGGTTATATCAATTTATAATGATGGATGTAGATTAAGGAATTTGATGGGCGTGGCTTGTTGCAGTCTTAGAGATGGACTAAGGCTTATGTAGGTTTATGTTTGGATTCCATGGACTAATGTTGATAGACTAAGGTAAATGTGGATGTAAAAATTTAAGGTTCAAAACCTAGAAAATTAAAACCCATAAAGATGTGAGTAAAATTATCTTATATTCATTTCATGTCCATGAGTTTCCACCAAAAGAACCCAAAAGGAATAAAAGAACTAAATTAAACTAAATTGTGTATAATGATCCTCTTAAGTATATGTAGGATCTTTAAGAGATTAAGGAATATGGAGAGTCATTCCTTCCAAAAGTCACATTAGACTTACATAAGGAATGGGAAAAGTCAATTTGACTATTCTTACATGTTTAAATAGTATAATACTATGTAAAAATAGATTTTTTGTATAACTTTAAATTGTTCCACTATAAGAATGTGTTTACTTGTAGGGCTAAAACCTATCAACTACTACCTTACAACAATCAAATTATTACCATCTAAATGTACAAAGTGGATGTTGGCTTCTATAAAACTTTCAAAATAGAATCATGTTCTCATCTGTATATCAGAATCTTCCTCTCGAATTCTTCACAATAAATCTGTAAATTCATCAACCTAGTAATATATGAAGAAACACGATTAGCTCCACTTAATGATTCCACCTTCAACATACTCTATCATAGAAAATTGTATACCTTTAATAATTTCACACTATGTTTTGACCCCCCTAAATTATTGAGATTGACCCTCTAATGACCTAAGATTATGCATTCTATAGCCCATTTGTCTTATTTTTCAATAACCATCAAGCATTGAATAAATACATACAACTCATTTATTGCCCCCGAAGCCATGTCTTGGAAAAAAAATTTGATATGCTCTTGGCAACATTTTAGTTCATTCAAAATTTAACTTGTAAATATCAACTATCGAGATCTAATTTCGGGGAAATTAAATAAATGCCTATAAATACCTAGTCTTTTCATCATTTAAAACTAGAACACAATTTGGAGAAGAACTTATGATCAAGCATTATTATCAAGAGCAAGTAAAGAGAAGCCATTAGAGGATTTATTACAGCAATTGAAGATCCAACATCATGCCAAAGGTTATGTGTGTTTATGTTATTTGAAGGCTAACATTGTCATAAGTCTTCAAGCATTTCAAGCATTCAAGCAAATCAAGCAAGCAAGATCCAATTCCCTTGAAGTGATGTGTATGTCTTCAGTCCTTCAAGGAAGCCATTGAAGAGTGGTGAATTGGAGCAATTGTTTTCATTCATTATTTCCTTCCTTTCCATTAAGGTTTTCATCATTGACATCTTGCCATAGTGAAAGTGGAAACACTATTCACAGGGTTTGACTGAGGCAGACCCCTATGTAGAACAATAATTTTCCCTCTTTATGTGTGTGGAGGTTATGGGTTAAAGAAGGATTGAAGAGATCTTGAAGAGAAATTTTGCATTGTTGCATTTGTTGTTATCAACCTTGTTAAAACATGAAAACTCACCTACAAAATGTATTTATGGTATTATGAAATATTCGCAGGTGGAAAACAAAAGCTTAGATCCAGCACTAGAGGGCCCCAAAAGTTGATCAGGACCCCTGTATAAAGACCCATTTTCCATTGGGCGAATGAGTCCTTGTAGGCACATCAAAACCAATTTTTATGAGCAAGTTTGTTGTCCTCTACACTTCCTAAATCCACTTGCAAACTGTTGTTTTTGTCTATCAATTATCGAGATCATGCATTTTATGTAAATTAGGGCATATATGATCATTAGGTTAATCATTATAAAATACTTCCAATCGACTCCCATCTTCAATTAGATGTAGATCCCAGTCTGATTGACTCGCCTTCAAGGTTGAAAGTCAACCTTTTCACCTTGTTGATCTACATCTTAATGAAACTTCATGAAAGAGCCTTTGAATCCTAGGTTCTTTACATATAGGATCTATGATTCCTTTTTCTATGTTTCATTTTGTTGAACCTAACATTTGACATCATAGCTTTCTGATTTGGTAGTCTTTCAAACCCTAGATCTATGTTTTGCATGGTATTGTTTGCATTTCTCATTTAGGGTTTTATTTTTGCATCATAAATGCATAAAAATTGAAAAACATTGTATCACATATTGTATCACAGGTTGCATTAAGGTGTACTGCAGTCATTTAGATAAGATCTACATTTATATTGTATTCATTTTAAGTGGTTAAAATATGAAATTTTTTATTGCATGTACATTTCATCTTTCATTTTAGCTCCAAAACAAGTGAAAAGTTACATAGTTTTGTTTCAAATTTGCATCAAATCATCATTTTCAGAATTTTGCATCTTCAAATTAGTTAAGTATTGCATGTTAGATCTGAAAATTACATTCAAAATTATCCTTTATTGTGGCATATTTTCATTTGGAATCACATTGTCTTAAATTTGAAAACATTGGATTGTTTGATTTGTAAATTCCATCAAAATCATCATTTTCAGGTTGTGGCATCTTAGAATCAGTCAATTATTGCATTTTAGATTTAAAATTTGCATTGAAAACTTGTCAAAAAAATCAACTTTGTTGCATACTTGCATTTTGAAATGCATTGTCTTGAATTGATCAAAAACTGGAAAACAATCACTGATTAACATGTTTGCAAACAAAAAAGCACCATTAAACAAAAATATAAATATCCAAATTTTCAGTTTTTAGAGCCCTGTACAAAGACCCATTTGCCATTAGGTGACCTTGTCCCTGTACAGATGTCTCAAATAGTTTCTGCACATATTTTTGTCTCTCTAGTTTTACTTTGTTCCTACTTGTAGAAGTTTGTTTTGAAATTCTAAAACACTATTATTGCATGTGCAAGAAAGGTGTAATTTTGCTTGATTTGTTTAAATTTGGAAAAAAAGTTGTTGTATTTCAGATCTATAGAGTAATTTGTTTACATTTCTCATTGCAAAAATCTTGTGTTATCGTAATTAATGTTCTATTCTCAAATCTTGTGTTATCGTAATTCATGTTCTATTCTCAAACCTTGTTGAGCACATTAAGAAATGTTTGTTACAAACATATGAAAATGAGTTTATTTCCCCTCTTTTCTTGTTTTCAATTGATCCCTCTCCCACTATCTATCCTTTGTGTGAGGTTAGCTTGGTGAAAGAGAATACAATCCATGACAATCATGACAATCATGCGTATTCTTCTCACAGTTCCTCGCCTAAACATATCTTGGTGTTAGAAGATCCAATTGAGTTTCATGAGAATCTTGTTTGTTTCTCTCCTGCTCCCTCTCCTACTTGGGAAGATATTGTTGTAAAGGAGGATGCAATCATTGATAATCATGACAATCATAGTTTTTCTTCTCCTGATACCTCTCCTACTTGTGACAAAGGTATCTTGGTGTTAGAAAGCACAACCATTGAGTGTCATGAGAATCGTGTTTGCTTCTCTCCCAAAAACCTTTCCTACTAGGGAAGACACTATGGTGCAAGAGGACAGTATCATTGATACTAAGATGGCTTTCTTAGATGAAGATATCAAGGTCAGCTTAGATATAGAAGATTATCAACAAGAAGTCCAATCCGTTGAGGTTATGAATGCTCAATTGGCCATTAGATCTCCCTTTATTATAGAACCTCAAAAAAATCCTTTTGGACCTCCTAAGAGTCCTCTAATCATTAGGCCTCCTAAGAGTCATTTAGTTATTGGACCTCCTAAACCACTTCTCATTATAGGACCTCCTAAACCTCATAGCCATATCCTAAGCTTTGCAAAACAACTTACTAGTAATCATGTGTTGCAACAAACAAGTTATCATATTGTAGCTCACACATATAACACTAAAAACAATAAGAAACCAAGACAAACTCCAACATCCATCTCATTGCCTCAACCATATCTTCCACCCACACCTAATATCCAACAGCATAGTAGTAAAGAATATGATCTAGTTGAACAACTTCGCAACACTCCTGCACTAAGATATCCTTGTGGGTTTTGATTTAAAAATCACCTACTTATCATAGCATGCTTCAAAATGCTTTGCTAAAATTTGTCCCTTCTAGTGCACAACCAACCAATGTGGCAGCCTTCATTGAGAATATGAATTCACCTAATTTGGATATTGTGTTTCACCAAAGTGAATTACCTCCTTTGGAAATGCAAAAGCAAAATGATGCTTTGATGATATTAGTTGTTATTAACAAAGAATTATGCATACCTTTATTGACAATGATTTGGGGTTTAATGTTTGTAGTGTAAACCTTTTGGATAGAATTAGGGCAGATAAGACTAAAAGTCAACCAGGTGGCGTGTCAATTCATGGTTTTGACAATATAGGAAAGCAACCACTTGGTGTGCTAATTTCACCTATCAAAGTCTGATTCGTTACTTTACAAACCCCTATCCATGTCATGCCCAGTGATCTTTTATATAATCTTCTCTAGGGTAGACCATGGATTCATGAAATGATTGCAATGCCTTCAACAATACATCGTCTATTGAAATACAATTACAATAACAAGATTTACATGATAAAATCTGATCTAAAATTTAAAAAAAAAATTACAAATTAAGAAGGGAATGCAAAACTCGTTGACAACATTGACACCAACCACAAAAGTCGAACATTTACAAATTGATCATGATCCTAATTGTCTTTCATCTATGATTAAGTTGTTGGATGATGATTGGGGTTCATTAGACTTTATGCCTATGTCCATGGGAGAATACAACATTACATAATCACAATCAGGCAAAGAGAAACAAGCAGCATTGGTATCAACTGAATCATCAAAAGCATGTGAGTCTAAGACTTTTAGCAAAGAGGAAGACACAAGTTACACATCCACCTATGATGATCATGAGAAACCACCTTCCTCGAAAGAAATGGAAGCACTCTATGGAAGAGGTTATCAACTGCTGAAACAATTTGGCTATAATGGAAAAGGATGTGGTGTAAAATAACAAGGTATATGTGTCCCCATAGAGCCTAACACACAAGAAACAACAAGAGGTCTTGGTTATTGTCCTTCAATTAACAAATAGAATTAGTTTCTACTCCTTGCCATGTGGTAGTTGCAGTATCATAACATATTCACTACCATGCATAGAGGTATAAACTTGGCTTTATGCAATCATATTTTATTTCACAAGGAGTAGCATATCATCATCCATTTGGACTCACCTTTTGTCCTTACACTTGGGGGGCAAGGAGTTAGGTAGCCTTGTCCTAGGTGTATTCCTTATTGGGATCCCTTGATTTCTCCCTAAAACATTAGTGAAGCAAGTACACTAACATTTTAAGGGGGAATATAGTCCCATGATCATTTTTTGCATGAAAAATAGTCCCTTCTTAGTGATGATAGCATACATCTCCTAGGAAGTGTGACCTTGTCAACCAAAGTGTGTCCTTCTTAATCCATGTGTTGTGTCTTCTTTGTGTTGATATTATGCTTGATGTCTTACAAGAGTGTAACCTTTCTTGCAATATGACTCCCTCCTTAGTAGCAATACTATGGCTAGCATTTCCTAAGGTATAATCTTTTAATCCTTGACTAAGTCCTCTCTTGGTGGTGATGTCTAGTGTGATGTTCCCTAAGGTGTGACCTTTCAGGCATTAAGTAAAGCCCCTTTCATTATCCTGATTGTTTACCTTTTTAACTTTGTTGCATTTTTCCCCCGAGATGTTAAACCTTTTCATATTCATGGTTGCCCAATATTAGACACCTTTGTTGAGGCCATGTGTTTTATGAGTGTTTAGCATAATACAGCTTGCTAGCCTTGTGGAACCTATTATATTGCATGAAACCTAGCATAATACAACTTGCTATCCATTTACAACCAGTTATATTTTGTGGCACCTTCTCAAAGTTATCAAGGAGTATAACTCTAGTTATGCTTGACATGGGTACACAATTGTAGACCTAGTGTCTTATTCCCATTTTATTACCTTGTCATGGGTACACACTTGTAGACCTAGTGTGTTTCTCTTTTTTGCTATCTATTTATGAGTACACACCTTGTAGACCTAGTGTGTGTTTCTCATCATTGCCTCGAGGGCTCACCTAGTGAATATCGGACTTCACTAGCTTGAGTGCCTTTGTTATTTATGGTTCACAAGGAAAATATCAAACTTTGATATGGTGTGAGTCATGAACACCCCTTTTGCATGGCCACCTAGTATAATACAAATTTCTTGCAAGTAGAGCCATGTGATGCATGAGTGATGTGTATGACTTCAATCGTCATGAGAGCACTCAGTCATTCGATGGATGGCGTTTGCTATTTGGTGTAGGAGCACCATGACAACCTCATGCTCCCATAGACAAATTCTTGAAGTTGGATACAACCTTGGTATTTCAACCTTGTAACAAGGTCATTTAGACCATTTATCATATGTTTAGGTCATTAGGATGGGTCAAGGTCTAAGTTTGTGTCCATTTTGCAAAGATGTAAAAGTTGTCAATACCAAGATGCAAAATTGCAAAATGCAACATTGGGAAGGTGAAAGGTCATTTTTGGTTTAGGTCATTGAAATGTAGCTGGAAGTTGATGAGACCTGTGTGAAATGCCTTTAAAAGTACTTATGTACGTTGGAAGATGTGTATTCTGAATTTGAATAAGGAAAACCACTATTTCTTGCATGTTTCTACAAAAATTTACTGTTCTCAGGCACTGTACAGCCCTGTACGAGCAGGAATTCATTTCTAGATGGTTGTGAGTGATAGTGTTTTCAATCACCTTCCTAATTATTTTGGTTTCATGCAATTTGATGAGTTTTAGAGAAAGATATTGTGATTTTTATGAAAACAGTTATAACCCTGTTCTAGGGTCTTAGCCAACTTTTTAAAATGCATTAATCTGTTTCTATCCCTCATTAACTACCAAGAATTGGTGCAAAGAAGGATATTTGAGTATACTAAAGAACCTTCCATGCTATAGGGTTAGAGGATGAGCTTTTGAGCAATTATAATGATGCCCTAGTCTGAAACATAGAGTTTTGTAAGCAAAGAATGAGCCTCTAAGCTAGGGTTTGGTGAAGGATTCATGGGAATGGTTTTGTGATGCTTTGTAGAGCATGTGCAGACCCAACTAAATGTGTTCCAAGCGTTGGGCAAGTAGATTTGAGTCTAGAAATAATGGAACCAATAAACCCCTGTTGTAGCCATGCCTAATTAGGCCTAGTTTCGTACTGAGATAGCATGATTTGAGCCTTATGTTCCAAAAGACCTATTACCCATTTTTCAATATGTTTTAGGCAAGTGAAAAGGGTATTCAAAAGTATGATTAGTTTTAAGTTTCATTGCATATTCTGAAAAGAAATCTCTGACAGTCCTAATTGGAAACCTACTAGCGTTGTTGGCAGCTTGGGGTGAAGTAGTCATTTATTGATGCATGAAGGTCCTGTTACTAGGTTTCTTTGAATAAGATAGAGTTCCTGAGAAGTTTGAAGGTGATGAATAACCTTGTTTGGGTCTGTGAGTTCATGAACCAAAATTGGCCTTGTGAAGGAGGGATACCTTGAAAGATGATTGCCTTGTAAAGTGAGTTGAGTGAAACCCATTGTTGTGAAATATGCCTCATTAGAGTGAGTTGGGGTCCTTTGTATTGCATCACTATTTGAGACAATTTAAGACTGAGGTCTCTTTACCTTATCGACTCAAATCCCTATAGTACTAACCTTATATTTTTGTTGTGTATTTTTTATTTGTCTTCCTCGTGTTTACATCGTGCTTATTTTCATCTCATCATCTACATGTTATGTTATGTTCATGTGTTTTCATTATGTATGCTCTGTGTTTTCTGACATGTATGTTTGTGTATCTTGTATTGCTGCATATCATACATGTGTGTGTTCCTTTGTATTCATGTTGGTTTGCCATGGGATATTAGATCCTCGGGGCTTGTGCAACCTCCTTGATCCTTTGTCACCCTATAGCTTCAATATTTGCACAATCAAACCCCTATTCACATATATTCTTCTACTTTAGTGTGACTCTGAGCGTAAGTTCATACTCTCACTAAAGTGGGGGCTAAATATGGCATAAAAAATTGTATACCTTTACAATTTCACACTATGGTTTGGCCACCCTAAATTATTGAGATTAATTGACCCTCTAATGATGTGGTTTTGATATTTCATCTATGGTCTAATGTTTATTTCCAGAGGTTCATGTTTACATGACATTAGAGTTGAGGTTTTAGTGGAACCATTATGATCACTACAAATTCTCTTTAATCTCTATCTTTTGTGATGTTGAGAACTTGGGAGATCTATGAAGATTAGAGATTAGAGGTGATAGAGTAATTTTATAATGGTTTATTTTACATGTTTGTAGATCATTGTGTAGGTTCTTTGGTACTAGATTATATTGGTGGCATTAGCCACACCCTTCCTTTGAGTACCATCAGTAGAATTTTGGATGCGTTGATTAGTTTTAGATTTGGAATTACCCATGGTTGTGGATTGGGTTACATATGTTGATAGGAAAAGGTCTATAGTAGATGATGAGCATACCTTCTTTTTAAGTATGGTAAGTTGGATGTGTTAGCAACTAGTTGTGGTTGTTGTTCTAGTTTTGGTGAGTTATTGGCAACTACTCAAGCCTTTTTGTTATCATAAGATTTTGTGCTTGTGTTCAAATATTGAGTTTACATAGGATTCAATGATGCTTACCTTTGATAGTTAGTATTTTATCACCTTTAAATATGATCTTATATATCATGCATTGGCATGATGGAGGATTAGAGGGTTCTTGTGGGAGATGGTCACCTTGATTATTGTTGTAAGTATGTTGATGAATCACATGGATCTTTGGTTTTGACACATTAAGCAATATATAATACGTGGGAGAATGTTAGGAAAGATGTGCTGTACACCTTGATAATGTTAAAATAATAAAATAAATATTTAATTATTGTGCATCCTAAATATATGGATACCACATAGGTTAAGCATTCTTGGGACACTTATATATTATATGGGACATTGGGTTAAATATTTAATATAGGTACCACATTGGAAAATATATTTAATATTAGATTCACTTAGGATAAAAATTCAATTCTGGTGTCATGGTTTTGAGACACATGGTTTATGTAATACTACTTAGTGGTTTTGTGTAACTTCACCATTATAAAAGAAATCACGAGTAGTTGTTGAAGTTGGCTTGTGGAAACTTTGACTTATATGTTAGAGGTTAGATTGAGCATCGAGCTCATAGTTTGTATATGTGATTATATGAAGCTTGGACTCGGAAGTGTGGCTACATGGTTCTTATTTTCTTGTTCATATAGAGGAGTGCTTGAATGAGTTACTTGATGCTTCAAATTCCTTACATTGGAACTCTACAAGTTTATATTAATATTATTCTTTAGATAATATATTGAGTTGTGTGGGTAATTTTGGAGGCTACCTTTTTCCTAAAATGGTTTTCTAAGTCTATATAATGTGTTTTCTTGCAGATATGATTTATTGTTCTTTTACATTTTGGAATTTGAATAATTGTTTTTCTTTTGCTTCTCTCATGAGGGTTATATGGAATTAGTTTATTTTTCTTGTAATTTCCTTTCAATTGAGACCAAGACTTGTTGTTCATAATTAATATATACGCATCCATGTACATAGTCACATATGAACACATACATCACATATGAGACACAATATTTGACCCATCTACAACCATTATGTGCCTACACATTTTATTTACTTATACCATTATGTGTCTACACATATTATCATGCACCTAGAACCACATTAGGGGCATATGCCTTTCTTGGTGCTATATGTATTTACATGATTTTTATCTAGCCACTAGGGCTACCTCATCTCTCTCATTTTCCCATACTGGGGAAATGTGTAATTTCATGATAATTTCCAATCTATGTATTTTCACACTCATAATATGTCTTACTTATTTCTCACATGATACATTATGAAATTGATTACTTTACATGTTTTTTGCTTAAATTTATTGGAACTAGTTTTTATGTACTATTTTCCATCTCCTACCATATTTAAATACACCCTATTAAACGTGGAATATTCTATTTAAACACTAGACTATGTTTAGATTATAAATAACTACAAATGCCTATACAAAGACTCATCACTCTATCCAAATAGATATTGACCACATGAAGTGGTTGATACTGAAGTGCCTTACCACTCTATTACCACTATACTAGGCAAAGTATCATAGACTACCACTTTCTATACAAGAATAATTTTCTAACCTCTCTCTGAGATAGTAAAATCAACTTGTAAATACATGCTTAAATTTATTTTCGTGAGAGAAAAAACACATTCCATAGGTTATAATAATAACTATAGATGCCTGTAAAGAGACTTGCATTATGTAGATGGATCTTGACCACATGACATGGTTATGTTTGAAGTGCAATATCACTCTATTATCGTTGCACTGGGAGAATTACTATGGATTATCATTTTATATACAAGTAGAACTCTCTTTGATGGTATAATAAACTTGTAGCTATGATTATATTTTTTGCATGATAGAAACAACTACTTGCATATCTTTTCTCAATTTTGTAGGTTCCTATGGAATAAACATGCCAAGGAGGAGAAACACATAAAGATATCCATTACATACATGGACCCCTATCCATTTGATGTGTGAATATTTAATTTTTTTCATGGTTGTGATTTGTCATATACTTAAATATATCTTTATTTTAGATTCACATACACAAGTGGGGGCAAAGTATGATGGTGAAGAAATTTGTAAGCCCAATTAGTTTCGGGCTCATTTTGATTAAATCTCTTAATATGATTACATAACAATAAATGGTGCACTCTTGTGCAAAGTTGGCATTTGGAAAGTTGGGCTCATTCCTTAAACCTTTATCCATCCCCATTTCTACATGCTTCAATACATTCCACCTTATTGGGATATATTCCTATGCATTCATCATTACTATTCATTTATTTGCCTATCATTGCACTCATTTCTATAGATTCATGCCATGCCTTAATATTTATGCCTCTATCTATCAATTCAATCACATAGCATACAATTTTAATCTCTCACCACACAACAATGACCCTTAAAATTTTAATTTTCAAATTTAATTTATGTTAACTCTTAAACCTATCTCACTAGTTGTTAAGAGTCGACTTGGCACATGTATGTACTATTTATTGTTATATCTTAGTATTTAAATTATTCAATGTCCATTAGTTCATATCCAAAATTTATATGGAGAAATAAAGAGCATAAGCCTACATCTTACCAAGAACATTTTAGATTGAAGTACTCAAAGAAACCTTAATCTATATCAAATTAATCTCGAACAACTACATGCCTGAAATGGTTATCTATGATATTCTTCCATAATAATAGATAAGTTCTAATAAAATGGATCAACTTAATTAAAATTACCCTTTGCAATCTAGCAATCTCCTCAAAGGTATTTTTCAATACCACCAATCCTTACATTTTAATAGATATTAGAAATATGAGAATCACAATTTTAAAAGCTTATGGTCAACCAAATCAACCCTACATATCACAGAGTGACTTCACACATCAATACATTCCGTAAAGCAAGGGATTGATCATACACAACATAAATTTGACCTATATAGAATTCAAGGTCTATTACAATCCTAAACCATTTTTAAATTGCAAGAATTAATTTCTATACAATCAATAAGTAAAATTTGCCAAACATCAATATTTATTTTTTATTATCTTTTTTACAAGTAAATGCCTAATATTTATCATTTAATTTATAAATATTTATTATTTTTTCTAATTATCAATTCCTAATTAATTATCAATAAACTGTATTTATTTAATTAACTTAGATTCACTTTGAGAATAAGTATTTTTTCTTTATATTTACACATGTAACCTAGAAATAGTAGGGGAAAATCTTCATATACATCTTGTTGGTAAATTAATGACCTTGATTACCTATATTTTACATGTATAGAATCAAGATTTCTTCCTTAACATTGAATTTTTTTTATTGAATGTTATTGCTTTATGATTTTGTAATTTTGGTGGAATAAATTTGTGCATAAAATATTGTGGTTTTTCAAGAATACATGTATGAATCATAAAAATAGCATATAAACATTAGAACACATTAGCATGGGTATTATATCTCTATAATATAAGTTTCTTTATTAAAAAATTATATTTATACTAGACAATTAATTTAGATTTGGTTTAACATATAAAGTATAATTTAATATATTAGGATATTTATACTAATAAGTCTTTTGTCTATTGTGAATAAAAATAATCAAAAATATTGACACATTTAAATATTAAATTCTAAATTATCAAAATAAATACATAAATATGTTCATATTTAATATTAATCTAAATAGGGGTGGGGGGCCTAGTTCAATTGACTAAAAACATTCCAAAAAATAATTCAAGAGGTCTATTCTCCCCTCAAATTTGTGATACTGGACAACACCATCGGGATTCTTGTAATCTAAAATATATATATATTTCCATATTTAAATATTTAAAATATCGATTATTATATTATAAAAAAATCTTATTAATTACTTCTATTTTTTATATATATTTAATTTCTTAGTTAAATGCCTTCTTCGTTTGAGTAAAACTCACAATATGACACCTCTAAGAATCAAATTGAGATAATGAGACATATTTGTCTCTTTAATTTTCATTTATTCTTAATATATCTAACAAATTCCAAAGGTAATACCATATTTACCCTTGATTTTCTTTATATTATAAATATTTTTAATAAAATATTAGGTGAGCTTGTATACTTGCCTCTAGCATACCAATAAAATTGTAAAAAGATGACATACCAAAACTTATACTAGAAGAATGACCATAATTTACTCTAGAAGAATGACCATAATTTCCTCTTCCTTTGTTCTAGATTTTATTTATACTCTTCCTTTGTTCTAGATTTTAATTATATTATAAATTTTTTCAATAAAACTCTAGAAGAATGACCATAATTTCCTCCATCTTTATTTATATTGTGGATATTTCTTTGTCTTTTATTTTCTTATACTACAAATATTTTCAACAAAACTTTCAAAGAATAGGTATCATGTCCTCTACCTTTCTTTATATTATGGGTATTTCTTTACCTTCGATTTTTTCATTATAATATTATTTTCAACAAAATTCTAAACAAGTGGATACAATTTCCTCTATCTAGCTTTATATTGTGGATACTTCTATCAAAAGTACAACAATTTTCAAGTACTAAAACTCTAGGTCCACATTTCTTCTTCAAAACAAATTAGAAGTTTTTAAATCATGAAAACATTAATTTGATTTTAAAGTGAAAAGTGAAATCTATAACATTGAGTGTTTTTAAAAGATAAATTAGATTTAAGAGAGCATTCAATTTGTATAAAATATTCTATTAAAATAATATGAGGTTAAGGTCATCACTTCCAAGGATTGCTACCTTAAACTAAAATAATGGAGATTGACAAGCATTTGCACAATTTAAAGAATGGTTTTAAGGATTAAATTTACACCACTATTAAAAAATTTAAGCATACGACTAATTCAAATTTCAAACAAACACACAAGGTCTTAATAAAAACACAAATAAAATAATAATTGAAAGAGGAGTATAAACACTTAACTATAAATTAAAGAGGTTTATAAGAACTAATTTTATGTCATTTTAAAAAATTACAAAGACACAAATTTTTTTTACAAAGATGTAAAGGTTATTCAGTAAGCATATAAACAATTTAAACAATATGATAATCACTAATTTTAAATTAAATAATATTACAAAAATTGAGTTTAAATTATTCTTATAAGATTATTAAACATATAAATAAATAATTCTTAGAAATATTTTACAATAGTAGAAAGTGAGTGATTTACACATCAAAATATTAATATTTACTAATATACATACTATTTTAAAAATAAGTAACACAAAATTTTGTCTCCATATATAGTAATAAATAAAATAGTTTCAAAGTAAAATAAAATAACTTTTAAGTAAATAAAATAGATCCAAATTGATATCTCTACAAACTTTTCAAATAGATGTATTTAAGATATTTATAGTAACTTTTATAAAAAGCTAATCACATAATACAATTTATATCAAAAAAGTAATAATTTATTTCAAATCTATTTTTAAAAATTGTTAAATATAAAAATTATTTAAACGAAATATAAATTTTAAGTAAATATATACAAATAATTTAAAGAAAATGTTTAATTTTTTTTAAGATTATAATAGTAACTATAAAGGCATTACAATTCAAATAAAAAATATATAAAAAAAATTAAACTATTTTCAAAAAAATTATTAAACATATATATATATATATATATCTTTAATTAATTAAAATACAGTAATATAATATAAAAAAATAAAAATTAAACAAAATTTATAAAAACTAAATTTAAATCACTTCTATACAATATAGAAAACACTAAATTTAATACCACTCTCTAAACTTACTATTCGTAAGTCCAGAAAACTCGACTGGTATTGTACGGCTATTAATGTAGGAAAATATTTATAAAGGTCGCTTTGACGTAAATTCGTTATCTCTTGGTCAAGTATATACGAACTTTCATATCAAGTAAATCTAGCTAATGTGCTCTTTTTTTCTAAATAAATAAAAGCAGGCACGAAGAAGCATACCCGGTATTTGAGTACTCGAAGAGCTTCCCCGTTGCAGAGAAAACGATAAGCCCCACATCCGCGTCGCACAGAACGGAAAGCTCCTGCGCTTTTTTTATCAAACCCCTCCTCCGCTTGAAGAAAGTGACATGCCTGGCCGCTGCTTTCTCTATTTTCTTCAGCACTGTTCTTTCCCTGCCCATTTGAAATCTAGAAAGCTTAACCTGCGAAGAGCGTTCGATATTACACAAAAAAATACAGAATTCGTAGGACTTAATGAAACCCTTAGTAAAATACAGAAAAATATTAGTACCGGCGACTGGCCCGTGCTCTGGTTATGATCTCAAATGCAGCTTTCCTGCGGATTTATGTGTATGATATTTTAGGTAAGTTTTATCTCTTTCCAGAGACGCAATGAAATGTACGCTAGAGTTGCCCTTTCGGAAATGTTGTACAGTAAGAGTTCTACGGAATGCACTGTATCTCCCGATTGAATCTGCACCTTTCACGTTCGGAAATGAGCGCATCCATTAATGGCCGAGAAGATATGCTAGGGGATTTCATCAGTTAATAGTCGCAGTCAGTGTACCCTAAAAATAAAATTCCATTAATGGCCGAGAAAATATGCTACGTAGGCTTTATATCTTATAGACGCAGACAGTGTACCCTAAAATAGTAACTGGATTTTTTATTCGTTGATGTTTACTTTTCAGTTGTGGTTGGTGTTCTGCCACACATATACCTAGGTACGACGTCAAGCATTTTGAAAGAACATGCGTGATGGTCTGAATTGTCATAAATATAAATATTTTATTCTCAATTTAATATTCCATTTTTTTTATTATTATGTACATCATTTTAACTGAATACTATTATATTAAATGTTAATTTAGTTGAGACAATTTTGGATGTGAAATTTTTATAGTATTACTGCAATGTGAATATTGCTGCTATGTAATTACTGCTACAGCTTGTGTTAGCTGTTTTATTTTAATTTTGTCTTAACTTTTCTTTGCAGTTCATAACTGCATTCTATTCTATGTAACTTGCATTTTTTTCAATATAAAAAAAAGATTTTTGATCATTTAATTTTTTCTTTTTATTTTATTTGTCATTCAAATATTATTCTTTGTAATCATAAATATATATGAAAGAATGAGAAGGAAGGCCTCCCACTCGGAAAATCATTGCAAAGAAATACAAAACTAGATTTTTTCTTCTAATTTCTTAATGTTAATCTAGATAATTTTAAACAAAACCAATTTCTTCTAATGATCAATCCTAATAAGTTAAATATTAATGAAAATAATATCAATATGTAAAAACACAATTACTATCATAAGAGTTAAAAAAATAACTATTATAGGAGTGAAAAACCAAAAACATAATTGTATTATTGCTTCCATCATGATTTCATATGTTTCAAGTAAAGGTCATACATACTCCATTTTTCATATTAGAAATTATTGAAGAGAAACATTTCACTTACAAAGTGTAAGCATCTTGGATTATTGTAATATAAAGACAAATTTTAAAGCATCTACGAGAATTATATCACTAATTATATTAGGGTATTGTATTTATGAGGCCTATTCATTCCTCATTTACATCACCAACTAAACATAAAAAAACAATTGGTAAATATAAGAGAACAATAGCTTATGGGAACATGTAGTTCTTCACCTCTACACACAAAATAAAGAAAGTAAATAAAGGGCAAGAAATGAGTTTGAGCATACAAACTTTTAAAAATTATGTTAGCATTGTGCATGTACTAGAGAAAGGATCCCTATATCCCAATGACTTAGGTTCGATTTACTTCATCTACCTTGAGCTTTGAAAAAGATCTTTCAACTAAATACTCTACAACTAGCTAGATAGCATGTTACATCAAGCACAAATGTGAGTAGAAATCATATATTATAATAAAAAATACACAACCAAGTAGATCCATTTTCCCAATAAATAGGTTAATGGATGATTTTGGTTTATCCTCTATTTGTGAAAAATATGGGGATTATCACATATTCAAGCTTTATAATGTCAAATGATACCATGTAAGAATTAGCAGAATCTAGGAGATGAAAAATAAGCACAAATGAACAATGCACAGTATTGTATTTTGACGACCCAAATGATAATGAGTCCTTACATATATAGACAAGAAAGGTGTAATCCACCTATCAGGTTAATTGACAAATTCCCCATAATTTGGTACAAATGAGTAGACAAGTGTCATATAAGTGTCAACCTTAGGAACACTTGGAGTGTGCAAACAAACAACCTTTGTGACCAAGTCATCAACCTTGTGTTGCCAAGTGTTGAGTGGCATTTGAGGCGAGATGGAATGTCTTCTAACCTCAAAAGGTATGTGCATGAGGTTTTAAACAAATAACTTGGTAACCTCTTGAAGCTTAAAGTTTGCAAATTCAGATAGACAAGATGTTGTCTAACCTCATCAACCTAAGTACACTTAAGCATAGTGAATAGATTAATTATTCACACTAACACCCCCCCTTAAGTGATACTTGGGGAGATCAAAAAATTCCAAATAGATGGAAATGGGTCCCAACTAGAGGCCATGTTAAGTATCCATGTATACTATATTCTCTCACAAATGGAGAAAAGGGAGAAAACCCAGTGAGAACAAAACTCCTCTCCTAAAAAGAGAATTAGAAGGATTTAAGACCTTATGAAAATATGTCCTGTTGGAGCTTCAATTTTTTATCTTTGAGTCCCATTATTATCTTGCCTCTTTACTGGTTTGTCATACTATTCGGAAGAAACCTAAGGTTGGGGGTTTTATTTTTTCCTTTAAAGAGTCCTAATGTTACATCTAATACCTTGGATAGGTTCTATTCCGCCATTACCTTTTTGAGGGAGCTTTTAAAATGACTTATGTCCCATTTCACTCGTCTAGGCTGGTCCCCCTTCTTATAAACAATGTTAAATATTTTGCTTCAACTTTATTATTTCCTAAGTCTAGGTTGGCCTGTGCCCCATTTTTAAGAACAACATTGAGCCATCATTTTTCGTTGGCCTAGGCAATGTCCCCTTGTCCCTTTAATAATAATTTTATATTTCGTAGGGAACATTTTTTAGTAGTCATCGATCATCCAATAGTTGATCATGACCATTCCCCACGATCTCGTGATGGCTTCACCGCTAGGTTTCAACTAATTGCGAAATCATGGACGAGCACCACGTGTCTCAGCTGGCGACGCCAAAAAGGATTAATAAAGTACTTTAATTTTGTGTCAGATTTTAATACATTATGTAGTGGGTTACTAAAAAAGTTACAAGATGCACGTGCTCAAAATTGACGATGGTGTTATAATCTTGATGAAAAGTTGCTTGATGGTTATGTTTAGTGTTGGTGATGGTTGTGAGTGAACACGATTGCCAATGGTGGAAATCAACGGTTACCCGCCATAGCGTGATCCAAAGATGCAGGATGTTTAGTGATTGTGATATCACGGGCAGGTGCCACATGTACTCCTTTGGCGTTGCATATTGTGGTGGGCCCTTGATGCTAAGATGGAGATTATGTCAGCATTTTCGAAGGTGGTCGTTCGATGAGCTGACAAAAACAAAAGATCGACGGTTGGAATTTAAATTCGCATCAAATGCGATTTGAGTCATTGGCGCAGCATGCAAATGAGCTTTAATGGAAGATGAGATGTTTACTAGCTCAATTCGATCGACATAAAGTATTTGCTTTCATTATATTTCACCACAAAGCATTCAATTATTTTTGAAGCAATTCAGAGCCAGAGATAAAGTTTTTGAGCAATCACAGCGAAAGTTTGGTTTTTGCCAGGCGCGAAATCAAGTGAGTTGTTTTCTATACTGCTTGGTTAATTTGACTATGATTTTTGTGAAGGGGTGTAATGTGTTGGTCAAGGGGTTTGTTGATTATTATCATAGGGTTACTGGTTTGTCTGAATTATGGGAAATTTCAAGGTTTTGTTGTAATTTTGTTTTCTGGGTAGCCCTAGTTAGTTCAAGGATTTGAATTTTACAGAAGCCCTAGTTTTTTAAGATAGCACCACCAAAGCAACATTTCCGCCATATTGATTATTTACAGAGGAATTTATATGACAACTTTCTGAATCAACTCCCATTATCAACAAATGACAGGAAGAGGGGTTTATTTTTAATGAGTGGAAGAACCCTACGCAAAGGACTAGTGTCCAAGAATTATAATATTGCAGATGTTAGGGTACCTATAACTGGTCTGGAAATGTTTAGGTTATGGTATGGACAGCCAAACTTACCTCACCCCTTCTCTAATGGTTGGAGATATGACATGGTGAAACTAGCAGTGCCAAATGTGTTTCCTGATGTGGACCTACTCAGAGCAGTGGCAACACGATATGACCCTGTTACAAGGGTAATAAGGGATAATGATGGTGAGATTATGCTGAGTATAAATGTAGATGAGATTCAACAGGTTTTTGATTTGAGTGAGTCTAGCTCATTTTTGGTTCCAATTGATCTTGAGGAGATGACGTAGGAATATGCAAGGTCAAAGCCTCTCTTGTTATTGAAGTTGTTTCCTCCTTTTTGGCTAGGGCAGGCAATTCAAAGATTCATATCAGCCCAAGTGACTAGGAGCCTTTCAGGCTGAGTTATTTTGCCAATAACTTTTTGATGACATTTTATTCACTATTCCAGATTTTGGGGTTCATCCCTAATACCGTGATGCCTATTGCATACATGTTAATGGGGCCCAAATTCAACATCCCAATTACTCCGTGGTGTATGACTTTGCATCTTTTCTGGCAAAAGATGCATGAGGGGTTGCTAAAGTTGCAGGTGGTGGCTATTGTCACTCCTTCCTTTTGGTACTCCCTGTTAATGCATATGTTCATGTACAGGAATGTCAAATTCTTCTCGGAGAAGATAGTGTTGAGGTGAGAAATTAATGGAGAAGGATTACCATTACAAGTGTGGAGTGCAGACTATCATACAACAGGGGAGGTGCCAATTTTGTGTAATTTGACAATTGCTTTTCCTCCAGAATCAGAGCTCGGTTGGTAGTAAATGTGCCTAAAGTTCCTAAAGACTTACATGACTTCCTCTAACCAAAGGTGAGGAAGCCTGACTTGAAAATATGCCACAATTAGGGTCACATCATCTTGTACCTCATAAGTATTATTCTAAGGGTATATGGTTTCCAAGGAGCCCCACATATTCTCCCATTTAATGTACCATCAAAAATGGGGTTTGCCGAGGTCATGTGGAAAATGGGTTGTATTCATGAGGACAACCTGATTGGGAAGGGAAAGGGAACTTTGTTTCCTATCCACAGTGTTGTTTCGGATTTTGTCTTTTCCAAGGGAGGATGGGTCCACTTTGGGAGGTATTTTGATAATTTCTATTTGAGGAGTGGTTCTAGGAGGCAGCATGACCTCGAGGGATTCTTTGCCTTGTTCAGGCAAAGAATTAAAGGTGACAAATTTGCACATGAATTCAATTTTCTTGAAGACCTTATCAAAAATGAATTTGATTTGAATAGGCAAGAATCAAATAAAGAAAAATGGATTGCATATGAGAAGTTATTGGCCATGGTGCATAAAATGGATCCAAAATATGATCCATTAATGGAGTTCACTCCATTCCACAAGAGAATTGCTTTCTTGTTGGATAACATCAAAGAGATCATGGGCACCTTGATGACCAAGAAGGTCAATTTGGAATTGGACTTTGGAATTCAAAGACCAGAGGAGAGGCCTGAAGAAACAAGGCCAACTTATCAGCCCTTAGTGAATCAACGTCTATACAAGAGAAAGAGGAATGACAACAGTGAGGAGGAGGAGGGGGATAAGAAAGGAAAACAAATAGTGAAGACATCATCACAACCAGGTCCAAAGATCAAAGCACCTAGAGGGATAAGGATTATTGATTTGGATTCACCACTAGGGAGTGATCCTATAGTGCTACCATCAGAGCCAAGCCCTAAGAGGTAGAGAGTTGAAGAAGTACAAGAGACTCTATGGATGAAATAATTGTTACAGATCAAGACATGCAGGTTGGTATCCCTTCCCCTCCTAGATCAACATAGTTAGTGTTATCTGATATGGATGTAAAGGGGCAATGTGTACAAGATGCCAAAATGGAGACCTACAAGGCATTCTTGGACGATGATGCATTCATGAAGACTCTCGTATTCTTGCAACTAGTGTGGAGAATGAAGCTAGAATAATACTAGGACAAATGCAAGAGGAGGAAAGAATCTAGACCTAATAGGTCTGAGCAGGTGAATGATGATGAGGTGAAAGCTGAATTAATGGAAGATTTCAAAAAACATCACTCTTGAGGGAAGGAGACTTGTGACTCAAGCTGGTGTCCTAATTTTGCTTGAATGGGAAATAGTCGATACAGTACCATTCAATGCTATCTTACAGTCCAAGCGTCCCATACAAAATAGTGAGGAAGAAGTTAAGGCAGCTCTGCAGGATTCTGGCTTCAGTGAGGAGTATGAAACTCTAGCAATATGGGCATTGGCACCCCAAGGTAGAAATTCAAATGTAACTAATATTAGCCCAAACCTAAGGGGAGGGTTAATAATCAAAAGAGCTTCTAAAACTTCAACTACAAAAGCTACAAGCTTGACTATAAATATGGTCAAATTGGCCCGAAAGATAGCTGAAAGGGAAGAGGTTGAAAAGAAGAGTTTGATGGAGAAGTACAACATCATAATTGGAGAATATAGTAGGATGCAACAAAGGATTGTTGAGCTGCAATTGAAGTAGATAGGTTAAAATATGGGCAGGTGGGAGAATCCTCCAGTGCTCCTGGTATCTGGGCATTACCTTCTATTTTAGGATCAGTCCCCCCTACTTCTCCAATTATTTCTACTCCAGTATCCCCCATCCTGACACCTACTCTCAGTCCTACATTAGGGCCAATTGAGGAAGAGGTTGAGTAATTTGTGAATCCCACTAAGAATCAGATGTTAAATAAGATTGCAAAGTTATAGGTTGCTTTAAAAGCAAGTGAGGATGGCACAGTTGCCAAACAAAATGAGGTGGTTGATACAGTTTTGAGGCACCTAAATAAGAAGGTTGATGGTAAATTACCATTGTTATATTCTTTATTCTTAGAAGAAATAAGAAACATTATTAGGGATTGGGAAATAGTTTTTCCTTTGGCTGAGAAGTGGATCCCTAAGGCCAATGATCTGGATATTACGTCTAAGGCCTCTAGGTGTGATGCAAATAACAAACCCTAATCATTAAGGACTACTCAATTTTTTGTGAAATCATTGAAGGGTTTCCAGGCTCTACCTGATGATTTGAGTAGGAGAATTAAGGAGCTAGTAAAGAGATTTGATGATTGGAATGACACATTTTTGCTAGATATAATTGATGTACAAGTAAATATTAAATCAATGCAACAGTGGCAGGAAAGGGCGGATGAAGTTATCAATGCACAAATCAGATTGATTTGTGACGATTCAAACTATGATTTGTTGGTGAGTAGTATGGATAAAATAATTAACACCATCACATTTGTAGAGTCTTTTGAAAGAGAGGGAAAACAGGTTACAGTGAAATACACACCTTACAATACTAAGGTGAATGAGGTGGTGAATTTTGATTGGCCAACGGATGAAGAGTATCAAAGATGGGTGGAAAAATACTTAACCAAAGAGGAGTAAGACGGTGTCTACTACCGGCAGCTAACAACTCAGCAGTTATGGTTATAACTTATTATGGTTTTGTCTCCATGGCAAGTTTTTGGAGCAGGTTTTGAGGTTTGGCCAATGCAATGACTATTCTCTAATGAGTGGAATTAACAAGAAGATGCTCTAAGGACTCGGAGGTTGTAATCATTTTTGTGAAGTGTCTTAGGGTGGTCCAATTGACTGGTGACATGTGTATTTATGGCCCGATGCTTGTTTTCTCTTTCATTCTCTATAAGAAAGATTTCAAGGCCAAAAATAAGGGTTAGCAAGTTAGATATTTTTGAGGTCGAGTCTAGGCATAGTTGCAGAGCAAGTTGTAAAGCCTGTTGATTCAGTGTAAATGCAATTTAGGTTTTGTGTCATTCTATAGTATGGTTTTGAGTTTATGAAGGTTTGATGTTTCATGAAAATACTAGCATTTGAGTTATAATGATTCACTTTGAGCTCATGTGTCTCCTTTGTCTAAGCATATCATAATCTTGAATAATATAATCAAGGGTTATTATGTTCATCTCATTGTTGTGGTGTGTATGATTTTCATTTTGGCTTGAATTCAAATAATTAATTAAAATGCTTGAATGGAGTTATAGGTGGATATGTTTATAAAGGGATTTGGTAAGAAGTATTGGGTTAGGATATAAATTGATGATGTTGTAAGGAAAGATTGTCAGAGATCGTGTATGCTATGTGTTTGAATCTGTTATGGAATTTTAAATGCTTGTGAATTTGACTCCCCAATGGTATATGGCACTCGTCTAAATCTTATTTATTTGTAAGGTTTTGTGTCTGCTTGTTTTTGCTTAGATCTTGCTACAAAATTAAAAATGAAATGACTATCTTCAATTGTGAAGTTTTGTTGTAATCATCTCATGCTCCAAGTAGTTGATCCTATTGATGAAAAGCCAATTCAATTCAATATTATCCTATTCTGTTGAGCTATTAAATGGGATTATCTATTAATTGTAAATGATTGTTTATAAGTTCAGTGCATAGATTATAAACACATTAAGGGGACCACCCTCCTGGGTTTTGCAGAGCCCAAAGTGTAGGAGGTTTATTGTTAAAATCCTCGTCAGTTTGTCTAGGTCCTTTGAGCTTCCCTTGATTAGAATTGGCAATTATATAGGTAGAATAGAAGATAAACCTGGTTACAGTAAAATCAACCAACAAAATGGCGACTCTACTAGGGAACTTAGTTTGAAATATTTCTTGTCAGTGGGTTGGTTATCCATTTTGCATAGAGTTATCATCGTATTTATGTGATTTGAAGGTCAAGCATGTGGTTTTTGTGCTTTGTATGTTCATTTATTCAGTTGTTTCAAAAATTTTGTGTTATCCCGTGAAATATTCTTTGTACATTGTTAGTACAAGAAGTTTTAAAAGTCTTTTAGGTATTCCACCAAAGTGTTTCTGATCATTTGGTATTCCCAAGATAATTGGGTGGCGACTATGACAGTCTTTGCACCAGTGTGCATTTTATTTGAAAATTTAATACTAATTAAAAGATCTTTGGACAAGCACGGAGAAATGAAGAACACTGGGTCATTCATGAAGAATCATCCGAAACAAAAAATGGAAGGTGAACTTCCTAAGATGAAGAAGCCAGAATCTAGTAGTACTGCTCCTGTGTCACATAATCCTGTACACCAAGGTAAAATTAAGCCTCTACATCCTATCCTTGAAACTTTTGAACAAGTATCTAGATATTCAGAGTCGTATAGTTGTGGATTTTCTTATGCATTATTTAATACACATGTTCAAGAGGATGTAGCATGTCATAGTAAAGGGCCTGCTAGTGTCCAATATACTAAAAGAAGAAGTAGGAGTAGAAGTCGAAGCCATCACAGAGAATGCACCAGTGATGTGCCTCCTCCTGCTGAAGATGATGGAACTCCTTTATTATCTAGGAATGAAGAAGTAAACCTGATAGACTTAAGTGAGACATCAAGTTCTGATATGACCTTGCCTGACCCTGATGATGTTTTTGGGGATATTGATTCTTTAAGACAAGAAATCCAAAAGCAAGTTGAACATAGGATAAAAAAGGAAAAGGATAAAGAAACATAACTGTTGCATGTTGTAATTGAGAGGGATAGATTAATTAGATAATTGGCAAAAATGAAACTCTTGAATCAAAGTAGACCTGAGCTAGAAGAGGAAGGTTATGTTTTACGGGAAATTTCTGATAAAGGGTAAAAGACAGTGTCTAAAGTGAGTCCTATAGGCCAGGTCAATGTCCAACCAAAGCTTGAACCCTATTAATCCCCAACCAAGTAATCCAGATCCTAAACCTGTTTTGAACAAGGGAAAAAAGAAGGCTGAAAGAATCAAGATAAATGAGAGGGTGGATTCTCACCATACTATACAAGATCCCCTTCCACATGTGACATCACAATTAGAGACTGCCTTGGAAAAGGTTAGGAGGGAAGGGAAGCTCTAGGAGAAGAACTAGAGAGGACTGAAATTGAGGCTGCAAATGCAGAAAAGAGAAGGAAAATAAGTTTCCTAAGAATGTCGAGTGTGGATGAAGTTGCAAAAGCTACAAATTCATCAGGTCATCAAGATGTTTTGAAAAATGATCCTAAACCTAGTCTGGAGAATACCACAAATAATTTCGACCCAAAGATTCATGCAACCAAGTTTATAAATCCACATCAAGATGGTCCTAAGACTCAGAATACATGGTCAAATGATAATTCTTAGAAAACTGATGGAATATTTCATGGGAGACTTATACAATTGGAAAGGTATAGGAAATTGTTCTTTGATGGTATTCTGGGTTACCCAAATCCCATCCCTAATGTGCTAAGAGAAAAGATGAATAAGTTTGTTGGGAATAATACTTTTTCAGCAGAAAAACATTTGAAGGCCTTCATGGATATGTTAAATGACTATGAGGTAGAACATGAAGATGTAGTAATGAATTTATTTGTACAATCTTTGATAGAAGATGCAAGGGATTTGTACAGGGGATTACCGAATGCTAGTATTGGTTCATGGGAAGAATATGAAAAAAAATTCAAAGAACAATATGGCGATAAGACTAATGTTAGTTTCATGTTGAATGAATTCAACAACATTAAGAAGTCAGTAAATGAGCTAGTGACAAAATTTAACCTTCGATTTCAAAAGGCAATGTATAAGTTGTTTTAGGTGATGAGACTTGATGAGAATGTTTGTTTAACCACTTATTTCAATGCTTTTGATGTTAAAATGGCATATCTCCTTAGTGATAAGGACCCTCAGACCATGAGGGATGCATTCAAAGCAGCCATTAATATTGAAAGCAATAGGAAAGCTTCAGGCAAATATGGTAGAAGGGAGGAACCTACTCTTTTGAAAAATCCTAGGGATAAAACTGAGAAAGTCTCTACTGCAAGACCTAAGGATGATGAAAAGTGGGATAAGATCCTCAACACCTTGAAGGAAATAAAGTATATTTTTACTAAGAAAGAGAAGGGTCTTGGAAATGATAAGAAATAGTATAATAAAAATGACAGACCTCCTAAACTGTAAAATTATCCCTACAATACAAATTGGAAGGATGGAAAACCAATACTACCAACCCAGAAGCCTAAAATTGATCAGTAGACACCATATCCTTTGCAGAAGAATTCTATAAATATGGTACAAGATAGACCATGGTGTGAGGTGTGTAAACATCCACATGATTAGAATTATTGTGTCATTTCCAAGTTGCTTGAAGCTGAAGGAAAAGAAGAGGATACTCATGAGCAGAGTGATGTAAATATGTGTATGGCCCGGTCATATATTGATGAAGTTGAATGTTCTTCTGATGAGGATTTGCAAGAACCTGATGTGAATAATCAATGAAAGAGAAGTGAAATGTATCATCAACAAGTTTTTTTCTGATGAGGAAGGTGATTTTGATAATCATGCCTGCAATATGGAGCAAGCTAGAGATTTGGTGTCTCTAAGGAGACCATCAGAAGATGAGATTGCCCAGTTGACTAAAGAGATGGTTGCTCAGATGAGAAGTACACTAAAGATAAGAAATAGAATTGTGGGTGGCAAGCAGGGTAAGCCTATTGGCCTTTTCATTAAAGAACAAAAAGATAAAAATAAGGTGTTACAAGAAATAGAAAAAATGATACTGTCAAAATCAAGGAGGTCAAGAATGACAAGGTTTGGGAAAAAAGGGGCGAGATTCCAAAGCCCTATGAAGATTTTACTCCTTTATTGGTAAAGACCAAAATGATTACTAAGTATGTTGAGTCTGCTTTTGAAGAGAAGCAAAAGAAACTTGAAGGAATTCAACAACTGGAGAAGAAAGAAAACAATGAAGGTATAACTCTTGACCTGCCTGAATACACACCCTTAGACAAGTTTTAAGTATTGTCCCAAGTTAAAGTTATTGTACCTTTGCTAGAAATGGTGAGAATAGCTGAGCATAAGGAAAAAATAATAGCCTTAATTTCAGAAGTTTCTAGTAGTACAATTGAACAAGAAAATTGTAAAGAAGCAAAGGACAAAGAAGAAATAAAAGAGAAAGAAGTGGAGGGAATTGTGACACAAATTCCCCCTGTATATCTAGGGAACTCTATCAATATTTGTCTTGAGAATATAACCCCCTTTTTCTTGAGTGTTGATATAAATGGGAAGACTCTAAGAAATTATATGATAGACTCAAGGGCATCCAATAATGTTATGCCAGTCAAGATTATGGAAGCAATGGGCTTAATAATAGACACTACTCAAGGTAAATGCTATGCATTAGATTCGAGGGAAGTGACAGTTATTGGGACTATTAAATAATTGCCTTATAAATTAACCCAATACCCTGATAAGGTTTTGGCCATGGTTGTTTTAGTTGCAAACATCCCTCCTCATATTGGGATTCTTTTGTCAAGAAAGTGGAGTGCATCAATGGGAGGTAACATGTAATGTGATTTGTCATTTGCTACCTTTTGCATTGATGGAAAAGATGTCAAGATTGAAAGAGAGTCCAAGGTGCCTCATATGATTGAGCATGATCCAATTGAGAATTTCACATGTTTTATTGACTATGGCATAAATGAGTTCAGGGTTGAGGAATCTCCTAGTAATTGTGATAAACCTGTTGCACCAATTGATACAAAAGTTGAACATTTTTCAGAATCTAATGATTTGTGGACTATGTATTTTGATGGTGCAAGTTCAAAATAAGGATCTGTGCAGGTGTGTTGCTAAAGTCTCAGAGTGGAAAGACATTCAGGTTCTCTTTCACTCTGTTATTTGAATGTACCAACAATGTAGCCAAATATGAAGCCTTGTTATTAGGGCCGAGGTTGGCTCAAAAACATGGGATCAAGAAGCTCAAAGTGATTGGAGATTCTGAGCTTGTGATTTCCCAAGTCAGGTCCATATATGTGTCAAAGAATAAAAGGTTGAAACAGTATAGAAATGTTGTTTGGGATTAATTGAAGAACTTTGATGCTTTCGGTATAAATTGGATGGAGAGAGGCCACAATAAGGTGGAAAATTTGCTAGAAAATATTGCATTGAGACCAGATGACATGACTTATGCTGGGATTTCAAAGGTTGAAGTGCAAACCAAACCATCTGTTCCTGATAATATCAAGAATTGACAAGTTTTTGACAGTGATGATGATATATTGAGATTTCTAGGTTGTGTGGATGAGTATGAAAGTCAAGAAGTTGACTTTGGAGCTTTTGTTGAAAAGATTGATGGTAAGGATACTGTGTTCGGGAATGAAGTTATTTAGTTAAAAACCAATACAATTCCTAAAGGTTTAGTTGTTCTTGAAAGAGTGTTTGACAACCAAGATAGGACAAAGGCTAATTGTGTTGCTTCCCATCTGATGATTTGGAGGAAATAAACCTTGGAATAGATGCATCACCAAAAAAGGTGTATATTGGAAAGAAATTATCACCAAAGGTGAGAAGGATGTTAATTGATTTATTAAGGAAATTCAGACATGTGTTTTCTTGGTCTTATGATGATCTCAAGGCTTATAGGTAGGATTTATATCAACATGAAATTCCTTTGAGTAATGATGCTAAGCCTTTTAGGCAAAAGTAAAGACCTATTAATCCTACCTTGCCCCCAAAAATGCAAGAAGAACTAATGAAGTTAAGAGATGCAGGGATCATCAAACCAATTAGACATTCATCTTGGGTATCAAACTTGGTGCCTGTGAGAAAGAAAAATGGAGACATTAGGTTATGTGTGGATTTCATAAATTTGAGTGTGTCTTCATTGAAGGATAATTACCCATTACCAAATATGGAAGCCATGTTGCAAAGGGTGCTAGGTTGTGAGTTAATGTCTATGATGGATGGGTTTTCTAGCTATAACCAAGTCATGGTTAAGGAGTATGAACAATTTAAGACAAATTTCACTACACCTTGGGGATTTTATGTATATGTGAGAATGCCTTTTGGTCTAACAAATGCAGGGGCTACTTTCCAGAGAGCCATGGATGTGGCATTCTCAGATTTCATTATTTTTTTTTGATGATTTATCAAGATGATCTAACAGCATATTCCAAGAAAGAAGATGACCATTGTGAACATCTAGAGAAAGTATTCACTAGGGCATTAG
Source organism: Sequoiadendron giganteum (assembly GCA_007115665.2). Taxonomy (NCBI): domain Eukaryota; kingdom Viridiplantae; phylum Streptophyta; class Pinopsida; order Cupressales; family Cupressaceae; genus Sequoiadendron; species Sequoiadendron giganteum. The sequence goes on from CM021101.1 coordinate 579,700,612, forward strand.
AATATGGTATCTCTTTAAATCCAAAGAAGTGTTCTTTTGGAGTAAAGGAAGGAAAGTTGTTGGGACATATTGTTTCTAAGGATGGGGTCAAAATTGATCCAGAAAGGGTAATTGCAATAGATAAGGTCCCACAACCCTGAAATGTCAAGGGAATACAATATTTCATTGGACAGATTAATTTCCTAAGGAGATTCATAACAAATTTTGCTGAGATAATTTGTCCTATTTCTAAAATGCTTAAGAAAGGGGCCAAGGTTGAATGGGAAGAAGAGTCACTACAGGCTTTCTAGGCCATTAAGCAAGCTATAAAGGAAGCTCATGTGTTAATAATCCCTGATTTTTCCAAACCCTTACAGATCTTCTCATTTGCTTCATTCCACACAATTGCAGTTGTGTTATTACAAAAGAATGTTGAGGGTTTTGAACAACCTATAGACTTTTTCAGCAAGTCCTTGCAAGTTGTAGAACTTAAATATGACATAAATGAAAAATAGTCATATGCACTAGTAAAAGTAGTAAAACTTTCAAGACATATGTGATGGGAGTTACCGTAATTGCCTATGTACCCAGTTTTGTTGTGAAGGACACTTTTACACAACAGGAAGTGTCAAGAAGATGTATATGGATCAATAGGATCCAAGAATATAATATTGAAATACAAATTACCAAGCTCATGAGAGGATAAAGACTAGCCAAGCTTATGGCCCAAATTAATCTGGAAGAAAATCAGATAAATTTGCTTGAAGAAGTGAACAGATCACACATATGTGACATGGAACATTCTAATTGGTACAAGGGTGTGATCTACTATTTACAAAAGATGAAATGTCCTAATAATTTAAGTGAAAATGAAAAGAGGACATTAAAGTTACATGCTATAAAATATGTTGTCATAACAGGAAAACTTTGGTGGAGAAATGGAGAAGGTGTTATGTTGAAATGTGTAGACCAAGATCAAGCAAAAGAACTCTTGAATGAAATGCATAGTGGAGTTTGTGGAGGGCATTATATGGCCAAAACAATTGCACACAAAATAATGAGGGTTGGGTTTTGGTGGCCTACCATTTTTAAGGATGCACACCAATTGGTGAAGACATGTGACGCTTGTTAGCATTTCGTAGGTAAGTTGAAATTCTTTGGTAACTTACCTTTAAAACTAGTTGCAGTGCAATCTCCATTCCAACAATGGGGTATTGATTTTGTGGGAGAGATAGCATGCAAATCAAGTGGAGGCCATTCATGGATATTGGTGGCCACTAATTACTTTACCAAGTGGGTGGAAGCAATTCCAACAAAGAAAGCAACTACTAAGGTGGTAATTGATTTCTTAATGAGTAATATAGTGACTAGATTTAGATGTCCAAAGAATATTGTATCAAATAATGCAATGTGTTTCAGGTCTGAAGAATATATAGAATTATGTGAGAAGCATGGCATCCAAGTCTCTTATTCATCACCTTACCACCCACAAGGAAATGGACAAGCATAATCAAGCAATAACATATTGATGAAGATTATCAAGAGAATCCTAGATCAAAATAAGAAGGCATGGGATTCTAAGTTGAGATTAGCAGTCTGGGTAGACAAGGTGACTGTGAAGAAGGCAATAGGTTGTGCCCCATTTGAATTAGTCTATTGGATAAATGCAAGGTTGCCCCAGAATAACCTGATGGAGATGTATAATTTTTTCCAGATGTATGATAATGAAATAGAATATGAAATGTAGTTGAGAGTGGGAGCTCTCATAGAATTAGATGAGACCAGGAAGGAAGCTCAAATGAAAAATGCCAAATTGTAATTACAAGTAAAAAAATTATATGACAAAAAGACAACTGCAAGGAGTTCCAAAATGGAGATATGGTTTTGGTATGGAATGCCAGGTTGGAAGATAAAGGAAAAAAATGTAAATTTGATGCAATATAGTTGGGTCCATTCCTGGTGAATAATAAATGGGGGGGAAGATATATATTTTCTCCAAGAAATAGCAGGTGATATTCTTGAATTGTTAGTTCATGGAAAATTCTTGAAGTTATACTTCAGTTGAAGTATTGTTTTCCATGAACAGTAGCTTCGGTCTGTATATATGTTAGTTTTAGGTTTTCTTCTTGTTGGATTGTCTTGTCCGGATAGTTATTTTTGGTTGTCTCTACAACTGGTCTTCTCTACTTGAGATTCTATTATTCTCGCTTCATTTCAGTGAAATGAACGTCCCCAACTAGAGCCGTTGTTGGAGCTTCAATTTTTGATCTTTGAGTCCCATTGTTATCTTGCCTCTTTACTGGTCTGTCATACTATTTTGAAGAAACCTAAGGTTGGGGGTTTTATTTTTGCCTTCAAAGAGTCCTAATGTTACATCTCATACCTTGGGAAGGTTCTATTCTGTCGTTACATTTTTTAGGGAGCTTTTAAAATAACTTATGTCCCATTTGACTCGTCTAGGCCAGACCCCCTTCTTATAAACAGTGTTAAATATTTTTCCTAAACTTTATTATTTCCTAAGTCTAGGTTGGCTCGTGCCCCATTTTTAAGAACAACATTGAGCCATCGTTTGTGGTTTTCCTAGGCGATGTCCCCTTGTCCCTTTAATAATGATTTTATATTTTACAGGGAACATTTTTTAGTAGTCGTCGATCATCCAATAGTTGATCCTGACGGTTCCCCATGATCTTGTGATGGCTTCACCATTGGGTTTCAACTAATTTTGAAATCAAGGCTGGGTGCCATGTGTCCTAACTGCCGATGCCGAAAAGGATTAATAAAGTGCTTTAATTTTGTGTGGGTTTTAATACATTATATAGTGGGTTACTAAAACACTTGCAAGATACACGTGCTCAAGATCGACGATGGTGTTATAATATTGATGAAAATTTTCTCGATGGTTATGTTCAGTGTTGGTGATGGCTATGAGTGAACATGATTGCCGATGGTGGGAATCAACGGTTGCCCGCTATCGCGTGATCCAAAGATGCAAGATGTTTAGTGATTGCAATATCACGGGCAGGCACCATGTGTACTCCTTTGACGTTGCATATTGTGGTGGGCCCTTGATGTTGAGATGGAGATTACGTCAACCTTTTTGGAGGTGGTCGTTCGATGATCTGACAAAAACAAAAGATAGACGATTGGAATTTAAATTCGCATCGAATGCAATTGGAGTTGCTGGCGCGGCATGTCAATGAGCTTTAATGGTGGATGAGACGTTTAGTGGCTCAATTCGATTGACATAAATTATCTACTTTCATTTTATTTCACCATAAAGCATTCAAGTATTTTCAAAGCAGTTCAGAGCCAGAGATAAAGTTTTCGAGCAATCACAACGAAAGTTTGATTTTCTACAAGGCGTGAAATCCCATGAGTTGTTTTCTATACTTCTTGGTTAATTTGACTATGATTTTTGTGAAGGGGTGTAATGTGTTGGTCAAGGGTTTTTTTGATTATTATCGTAGGGTTACTGGTTTGTCTGAATTTTGGGAAATTGCAAGGTTTTTTTGTAATTTTGTTTTCTGGGTAGCCCTAGTTAGTTCGAGGATTTGAATTTTCCAGAAGCCCTAGTTGTTTAAGATGGCACCACCAAAGCAGTATTCCGTCCATATTGATTATTTATAGAGGAATTTATATGACTAATTTATGGATAAACTCTCGTTATCAACAAATGATAGGAAGAGGGGTTTATTTTTAATGAGTGGAAGAACCCTAGGCAAAGGACTAGTGTGCAAGAATTATAATATTGCAGATGTTAGGGTACCTATAACCAGTCTGTAAATGTTTAGGTTGTGGTATGGACAGCCAAAATTACCTCACCCCTTCTCTAATGGTTGGAGATACGACATGTTGAAACTAGCAGTGCCAAATGTGTTTCCTAATGTGTACCTACTGAGAGCAGTGGCAACATGATATGACCCTATTACAAGGGTAATAAGGGATAATGATGGTGAGATTATGCTGAGTATAAATGTGGATGAGATTCAATAAGTGTTTGATTTGAGTGAGTCTAGGTCATTTTTGGTTCCAATTGATCTTGAGGAGATGAAGCAGGAATATGCAAGGTCAAAGCCTCTCTTCAGATTGAAGTTTCTTTCTCCCCATCTAGCTAGGACAGGCAGTTCAACGATTCATATCAACCCAAGTGACCAGGAGCCTTTCAGGCTGAGTTGCTTTTCCAATCACTTTTTGGTGACATTTTATTCACTATGCCAAATTTTGGAGTTCAACCCTAATACCGTGATGCCTATTGCGTACATGTTCATGGGGGCACAAATTCAACATCCCAATTTCTCTGTGGTGTATGACATTGCATCTTTTCTAGCAAAAAAAATGCATGAGGGGTTGCTGAAGTTGCAAGTGGGGGATATTGGCACTCCTTTCTTTTGGTACTCCCTATTAATGCACATTTTCATGTACAAGAATGTCGACTTCTTCTCATAGAAGATGGAGTTGAGGCAAGAAATGAATGGAGAAGGATTACCAATATAGGTGTGGAGTGCAGACTTATCATACAACATGGGAGGTGCTAGTTTTGTGCAATTTGACAATTGCTTTTCCTCCTGACTCATGGCTTGGTTGGTATTAAATGTTCTTAGAGTTCTTGAAGACTTACACGAGTTCCTCCGACGAAAGGTGAGGAAGCCTGACTTTAAAATCTTCCACAATTGGGGTGACATCATGTTGTACCCCATGAGTACTGTTGTAAGGGTATATGGTTTCCAGGGAGCCCCATATATTATCCCATTTAATTTACCATCAAGAATGGGGTTTTCTGAGGTCATGTGGCAAATGGGTTGTACCCATGAGGACAACCTGACTGGGAAGGGAAAGGGAACTTTGTTCCCTGTCTACATTGTTATTTTTTATTTTGTCTTTTCCAAGGGAGGATGGGTCTACTCTGGGAGGTATTTTGATGATTTCTATTTGAGGAGTGGTTCTAGGAGGAAACATGATCTTGGGGGATTCATTGCCTTGTTCAGGAAATGAATTAAAGGTGGCAATTTTGCACATGAATTCAATTTTCCTGAAGACCTTATCAGAAATGAATTTGATTTCAATAGGAAAGAATTGAATAAAGAAAAATGGATTGCATATGAGAATTTAGTGGCCATGGTGCATAAAATGGATCCAAAATATGATCCATTAATGGAGTTCACTCCATTCCACAAGAGAATTGCTTTCTTGTTGGATAACATCAAAGAGATCATGGGCACCTTGATGACCAAGAAGGTCATTTTGGAATTGGAATTTGAAATTCAAAGACCAGAGGAGAGGCCTGAAGAAACAAGGCCAACTTATCAACCCTCAGTGAATCGACCTCTATACAAGAGAAAGAGGAATGACAACAGTGAGGAGGAGGAGGGGGATAAGAAAGGAAAACAAATAATGAAGACATCATCACAACCAGGTCCAAAGATCAAAGCACCTAGAGGGATAAGGATTATTGATTTGGATTCACCACTAGGGAGTGATCCTATAGTGCTACCATCAGAGCCAAGCCCTAAGAGGCAGAGAGTTGAAGAAGCACAAGAGACTCTGATGGATGAAATAATTGTTACAGATTAGGACATGCAGGTTGGTATCCCTTCCCCTCCTAGATCAACACAGTTGGTGTTATCTGATATGGATGTAAAGGGGCAATGTGTACAAGATGCCAGAATGGAGGCCTACAAGGCATTCTTGGACAATGATGCATTTGTGAAGACTCCTGTATTCTTGCAACTAGTGTGGAGAATGAAGCTAAAAGAATAGCAGAACAAATGCAAGAGGAGGAGAGAATCTAGACCTGATAGGTCTGAGCAGGAGAATGATGATGAGGTGAAAGCTGAATTAATGGAAGAATTCAAAAACATCACTCTTGAGGAGGGAAGGAGACTTGTGACTCAAGATGGTGTCCTAATTTTTCCTGAATAGGACATAGTCGATGCAATAGCATTCAATGCTATCTTACAGTCCAAGCATCCGATACAAAATAGTGAGGAAGAAGTTAAGGCAACTTTGCAAGATTTTGGCTTCACTGAGGAGTATGAAACTCTGGCAATATGGGCATTGGCATTCCAGGGAAGAAATCCAAATGTAATTGATATTAGCCCAAACCTAAGGGGAGGGTTAATAATCAAAAGATCTTCTGAAACTTCAACTATAAAATCTACAAGTCTGACTGTAAATATGGCCAAATTGGCCCAAAAGATAGCTGAAAGGGAAGAGGATGAAAAGAAGAGTTTGATGGAGAAGTACAACATCATAATTGGAGAATATAGTAGGATGTAACAAAGGAATGTTGAGCTACAATCTGAAGTAGATAGGTTAAAATATGGGCAGGTGTGAGAAACCTCCAGTGCTCCTGGTATTAGGGCATTACCTTCTATTTCAGGATCAGTCCCCCTTACTTCTCCAATTATTTCTACTCCAGGATCCCCCATCCTGACACCTTCTCTCAGTCCTACATTAGGGCCAATTGAGGAAGAGGTTGAGTACTCTGTGGATCCCATTAAGAAGAAAATCCTAAATAAGATTGCAAAGTTATAGGCTGCTTTTAAAGCAAGTGACGATGGCGCAGTTGCCAAACAAAATGAGGTGGTTGATATAGTTTTGAGGCACATAAATGAGAAGGTTGATGGTAAATTACCATCGATACATTCTTTATATTATTTATTTTTAGAAGAAATAAGAAACATTAATAGGGATTGTGAAATAGTTTTGCCTTTGGCTGAAAAGTGGATCCCTAGGGCCAATGATCTGGTATCAGGGCATTACCTTATATTTCACTATTAGTCCTCCTACTTCTCCAATTATTTCTACTCCATGATCCCCCATCTTGACACCTACTCTCAGTCCTACATTAGGGCCAGTTGAGGAAGAGGTTGAGTAATTTGTGAATCCCACTAAGAAGCAAATGCTAAATAAGATTGCAAAGTTATAGGTTGCTTTAAAAACAAGTGAGGATGGCATAGTTGCCAAACAAAATGAGGTGGTTGATACAGTTTTGAGGCACCTAAATGAGAAGGTTGATGGTAAATTACCATCAGTATATTCTTTATTCTTAGAAGAAATAAGAAACATTATTAGGGATCGGGAAATAGTTTTTCCTTTGGCTGTGAAGTGGATCCATAGGGCCAATGATCTAGATATTATGTATACGGCCTCTAGGTGTGATGTAGATAACAAACCCCAATCATTGAGGACTACTCATTTTTTTGTGAAATCACTGAAGGGTTTCTAGGCCCTACCTGATGATTTGAGTAGGAGAATTAAGGAGTTGGTAAAGAGTTTTGATGTTTGGAGTGACACATTTTTGCCAGATATAATTGATGCACATGGAAATATTAAATCACTACAACATGTTAGTGTAGGTTTTTTTAATATTATTTTTCCTACACATTATTAAGCATACCTTAGGTTATAGGAGATGTGGTTCATGTGAGGACACGTGGCATAATCCATCGATTACATGTGTTGCTCCCACTCACACTTGGGTGGTTGAGTTTCACACCCTCTTTTGGCCTTATATGCCACCTCACAAAACCACTCATCTGTCTCTTTTTGAGTAGGTTATGCCACCTATTTGGCATTTTCCAAGTAGGCATAACTCCCACCTAATTTGGTTATTTGGGAGTTATTACCCCTCTTGGAATTATTTGCCCATATTCTACTATATATTCTGCACTCACCTCTCCCTCCTAACTAGTTTAGGTCTAGCTCCTATCTAGTCTAGATGAGTTCATATTAACTCAATCAATTCAAGGGAGAGTTGAAGCATATTGTATCATTTAGTGTGTGATATAACATCATTTTGTTATTGCACTATATTCCTGCATTCTATCTCTTGCTGCTCTCGTGTGGAAGGTTTATCTTGGTTTTGTAGGTGATCCCGGGTGCTCGAGTTCATCAATAACTCTTACATGGTATCAGAGCGTTAGATCTGCAAGCCCCTTCTCAAATTTGAGAGATTTGTGAGTTTTTTAATCAGTATTGCAGGTTGCAGCATGCCTTTTCTTGTCTTAAGTAGTTGATTCTACCTTTTCATGTCATTTTTTTGGTTGTTGGGGTCGTTTTATGTTTCTAAAGGCGTTTGTTTTACACTAGATCCACATTTTTTGTATACTTTGAAGAAAATCCGTCATCTGGGTTTTGTTTGTAGAAGAAAAAAACCATCTGGGTCGTTGCTATTTTCTGCATACAGGTTACATATTTTGCAGAAACTAAATCAGAACATTTCAGTAGACCCCCTCTTCAATTGCATTTTTGATTTTGCAGTCAAGCTTTGGAGGGCCATAATTCAGTCATACGAGCTCTTTTTTCAGAGAACTTTTTTTTGATTTGGGGTAGAATTTCGCAGGCTTTGCAGTGGTGTGATCCATTTTTTCTCAAGTAATCCGGATGCTTCAGAAAATCAGTTTTAACAGCAGATCTGAAGGACAGTTCTCATTTTTGAAACTTCAAACGGCTATAACTTTCAGATATGACCTCGGATCGAGGTGATTATTTTTTTTGAAAGTTAATATTTTTTTTAGCACTATACTTTGGTGCTATTTTGAAGTTCTAATTTGAGATTTAATTATACTTTCAGTATTTGAGTCCATTTTGGACACTTGAAAAACTCTGGAAAACAACTCCAGCATTGTAAACGCACTAATTTATAAAGTGCCAAATAATTTTTTGTTGGGGGGGATTCTTCTTTGAGTGAAAAAGGGGGGTGTCTATGTGTGTTCTTCTTGCATTTTTTCTCTCACATTGCTACAACAATCTAAAATGGATAAATCGGTTCCTCTACTCACACCATACAATTACTTTGAGTGGAAAAATGAAATGGAAATTCACTTAAGGAAGTTAAAATTGTATAGAATAACAATGGGTATTGATAAGGAACCTACAGAAGATGAAGATAAGCCTAAATGGTTCAATAAGTGTGATAAAGCTTTTGGCACCTTATGCATGGTTGTATCTCCTGATCTATGCTTTCATATTATGTCTGCAAAATCACCAAATGAGGTGTGGAATACTTTGAATACTCTCTTTGGTAAACAGGATGATTTGAGAGCACATTCATTGGAGAACGAGCTCATAGGATTGAGCCCATGCAATTTTGATACCATTCAGGATTTCTTTACTAAATTGAATGCCATAAGATTGCAGTTAGAGCAGTGTGGAGTTAAAAAGGATGACTCACAATTGATTTTGAGTATTCTTTCAAAACTTGGTCCTGATTATGCAGTGTTTGTTTCTACATTTCATGCAATGAAAAGAGCCTTAGGAAAATGATTTACTATGCCTTCTCTAAGTGAGTTTGCAACTGATCTCACAAAGGAGCAAGATAAATTGATTCAAATGGGCATTATTAAATCTTCCAAATCTTAAGCCTTGACTGCAAAACAAGGCACTAATAAGCAAAACAAGAAACAACAGAACCAAGGTGATAGAAAGAAAGATTCAAATAAATATTCATCTACTTCTAAAGTAGACTCTAAATTCTCTTCAAAAGAGGATTCATCTAAGAAGGAGAAGCTCACTTGTGCATATTGCAAGAAATCTAGGCATGATGAACATCAATGTTACTTAAAACAAATTGATGAGTTGAAGAATCTTTTAGCAAAGAACAACATCAATTTTCCTTCTCGAATGGTTGATTCAGCTTCTTCTTCTAATTCCAAAAATTTAGAATTTGATAAGGAAAAGGGCCATACTACAGGTGCAGGTAAATCAAAAGGTAAAGCTCTTTGTGCTTCTACAGGTCTTGGATCAAGGAGATGGCTCCTAGATTCTGGAGCGTCTCATCATATGGCTTCTACACAGTCTATGTTCTCTTCTTTTGAGCCTTGTGCTATGCCACCTATTATGATGGGAAATAATACATACATGGATGTAATTGGGAAAGGATCTGTTGATATTGGAGATGGTACTTTCAATGATGTTTTGTGTGTACCTCATCTTTCAAACAATCTTCTTTCCATCTATCAAATCACTCATGGTGGAACAGGGAAGACTGTTGAATTCACACCTGATTTAGTTATCATCAGAGACTTGGAGAGCAGAGAGATAATTGCTACTGGGGTGGTTGATCATGCATCTCGATTGTATACCTTTTTAGACTTTGCACCTGATGATGGTTCTAATCCTTTGGTTGTTGATCACACTCCTAGTGTGAGCTTTGATTTTGAGGAGAACTTTGGCTACTTGAACTTGGGTATTCTCACATGTGATCCAGTTCTTGAGCCTTGTATTCCTTCTCCTCCATTTACTATTGCATCTGAAGATACTTGCATTGCTACATTCATGGCTTCTTGTGATTCAGTGCAGCAAGATACACATTGTCTTCCAGACATAGCTACTTCAGATGACTACTTGACAGACATTGTAGGTTTGTTCATAGAGTCTCATATTTCAGACTTGGGAGACATTATTCATGACATCCATCTTCTCTTTGATGAAGTTGATTCTTCTTCAATTGTTATGGAGGAACCTTTGGATCCTTTTGTTCATTCTCCACATGATCATTCATCACATTTTGACATGAGTGAGGATACTTTTGAGCAACATTTGGAGGAGGCGCCTTTGTCTTCAAAGGAGATATCTTTGTCTTCAAATTTTGTTCTACATCCATCTCCACTAGGTTCTGGATTTTCATCTTCTACAGTGTGGCCTAGAACACTTGATTTGATGGTGACATCTTTTGACATCAACATGGAGACACTTGAGCAGAGTTTAGAGACTTCATACATTTTCATCATTCTTCCTTCATATTCCTTTCAGGAATGGGAAGACATTCTTCATACACCTTTGGTTTTGTTTCTTCCTAAGGGGAGGAACATTGTTCGACGATCGTGGACCATGTTCTACATTCAGCTTCGAGCTTCAACCATTGGCATAGTTGACTACTTTGGGGAAGGCTACATGGTCTTTCCTATCCTTTCTATTTTGGAGGGGACTTCTTCCTTGCATGGGATTCTTCTTGTGTTGGGAAACTTGTTTTCTTTTGGGGAGGAGTTTTGTCCCACTGGGTTTTCTCCTTTACTCCATTTGTGAGAGAGTATTTTGTACATGGGTACCTAACATGGCCTAGTAGCCGGGACCCATATTTGCATCTTTGCATTCTTTCATCCTTTCACCCACCTAAGCTATGCTTAAGGGGGGGTGTTAGTGTAGGTTTTTTTAATATTATTTTTCCTACACATTATTAAGCATACCTTAGGTTATAGGAGATGTGGTTCATGTGAGGACACGTGGCATAATCCATCGATTACATGTGTTGCTCCCACTCACACTTGGGTGGTTGAGTTTCACACCCTCTTTTGGCCTTATATGCCACCTCACAAAACCACTCATCTGTCTCTTTTTGAGTAGGTTATGCCACCTATTTGGCATTTTCCAAGTAGGCATAACTCCCACCTAATTTGGTTATTTGGGAGTTATTACCCCTCTTGGAATTATTTGCCCATATTCTACTATATATTCTGCACTCACCTCTCCCTCCTAACTAGTTCAGGTCTAGCTCCTATCTAGTCTAGATGAGTTCATATTAACTCAATCAATTCAAGGGAGAGTTGAGGCATATTGTATCATTTAGTGTGTGATATAACATCATTTTGTTATTGCACTATATTCCTGCATTCTATCTCTTGCTGCTCTCGTGTGGAAGGTTTATCTTGGTTTTGTAGGTGATCCTGGGTGCTCGAGTTCATCAATAACTCTTACACAACAGTGGCAGGAAAGGGTGGATGAAGTTATCAATGCAAAAATCAAATTGATTTGTGATGATTCAAACTATGATTTGCTGGTGAGTAGTATGGATAAAATAATTAACACCAAAACATTTCTAGAGTCTTTTGAAAGCGAGGGAAATCAGGTTGCAATGAAATACACACCTTACAATACTAAGGTGAATGAGGTGGTGAATTTTTATTGGCCAATATATGAAGAGTATCAGAGATGGGTGGACAAATACTTAACTGAAGGGGAGTAAGACAGTGTCTACTAATGGCAACTAACAGCTTGAAGCGGTTATGGTTATAACTGATTATGGTTTTGTCTCCATGGCAGTTTTTTGGTGCAAGTTTTGAGGTTTGGCCAATGCAACGACTATTCTCTAATGAGTGGAATTAACAAGAAGATGCTTAGGGGACTCAAAGTTTGTAATCATTATTGTGAAGTATCTTAGGGTGGCCCAATTGACCATTGGCATGTGTATTTCTGGCCCGATGCTTGTTTTCTCCTTCATTCTCTATAAGAAAGATTTCAAGGCCAGAAATAATGTTAGCAAGTTACATGTTTTTGAGGTCGAGTTTAGGCACAGTTGCAAAGCAAGTTGTAAAGCCTATTGATTTAGTGTAAATGCAATTTAGGTTTTGTGTCATTATGTAGTAGGGTTTTGAATTTATGAAGGTTTGATGTTTCATGACAGTACTAGCATTTGAGTTGTAATGATTCATTTCGAGCTCATGTCTCTCCTTTGTATAAGCATATCTTAATCTTGAATAATATAATCAACGGTTATTGTGCTCATCTCACTGTTGTAGTGTGTATGATTTTCATTTTGGCTTTAATTCAAAGAATTAATTAAAATGCTTGAATGGAGTTATAGGTGGATATGTTTATAAAGGGATTTGGTAAGAAGTATTGGGTTAGGATATAAATTGATGATGTTTTAGGGAAATATTGTTAGAGATCATGTATGCTATGTGTTTGAATATGTTATGGAATTTTAAATGCTTGTGAATCTGACTCCCCAATGGTATATGACACTCGTCTAAATCGTATTTGTTTGTATGGTTATGTGTCTATTTATTTTTTCTTAGAGCTTGCTACAAAATTAAAAATGAAATGACTATCTTCAGTTGTGAATTTTTGTTGTAATCATCTCATGCTCCAAGTAGTTGATCCTATTTATGAAAATCCAATTCAATTCAATATTATCCTATTCTGTTGAGCTATTAAGTGGATTATCTGTTAATTGTCAATGATTTTTTATAAGTTCGGTGTAGAGATTATAAACACATCAAGGGGACCACCCTCCTAGATTTTGCAGAGCTCGAATTGTAGGAGGTTTATGGTTAAAATCCTTGTCAATTGGTCCTGGTCCTTTGAGCTTCCCTTGATTAGAATTGGAAATTCTATAGGTAGAATAGAAGATTAACTTGGTTACAATAAAATCAACCAACATGTCCCTTGATGATATGAACATGATGATGAAGATCTCTTGAAGCTCATGTCAAATTTATACATTTTTTCGATGAAGAACTTGTGTTTGTTAGAATCAACCAATCTCAAAGTAATGTAGATCAAGATGTGAGATTCAAAATATAGCATGAGTGAACATATGAACACTACTCAACTATTGTACACAAAGTTCATCAAACTCTGTGAAGTTGATAATGCAGATAGTACTATGATGAGGAGTACTAGAATCTCAAACTATGATCCACTGAATTAATCCCCCATACAAGAGATCAAGATAGAAGGTTCATAATTCTCTCAAAAATGAAGATTTTTCTTCATTAAAAGAAGTATTAGCATAACACATCATAGTCCCCCCTTAATGCCAAGAGAATATAAGTAGAACAACTGAGATGGAGAGTGTATAAGGAATACATAGAGAAGCACAACGTGTGCTCCAAGACACACTCACATGAGGTGAGAATCACAAGAATCTATGTTGTTATGACATAGCCCCCCATTACATTTTATAATTTAGTGTATGTACAATAATTTCCTAAATTCCCTTCACACATTCAATATTTATGGTACTTTATTTGAGTGTGTTTACAATTTTTTTTGCTATTTGAGTTCTACAAGTGTATTGGCATGAGGTTGATTAAGAATATAAGATTAAGTTATGTATTGAAAACTTCAAAAAAAGACAAAAAGTGATAATTAAATCCCCATTATGATGATCCCTCTTTTTGCCAAATTCATTGCAAAATTTTTTTTTACAAATTTTTAAATTAAGAGAAAAATTGCAACTCCCCCTATCACTTTCCCTTTGCCAAATTCATTACAAAAGATTAAATTGATTCCTCTTTCAAATTCTTTTAATTGAGTCAAAAAAAATCACCTCCCCTTATCACTTCCCCTTTGCCAAATTCATTGCAAAAGAAAAAATGAGCTCACCTTTTGAAGATTTTTAACTATGGCAAAATAAAAATAAAAATTATTCCCCTCCCAACACTTAATTTATTAGTTAACAAACGCTAAATAACCTCCCTCTACATGCACTAACTTGTAACAATTAATGTTTGCACTCATTAAATGGTTGCATTGATAGATTTTTGTTATCTTAAATGCAACCAATAATACACACAACTACTAAAGAACCTTTACTATAATAAAAGAACAAGTCACGGAGCCGTTAGAGGTGTTGAGGAAGTTGTCAAATAGGAAAAATTAAATGTTGATGGTTGTCCCTTTCTCTATGCCCAATATCTTCAATGCATTATTTTTATTTGTAATACCTCTTCTAAATGTAACAGCTCAACCAGGCGAGCTTCTCTGCAATCCCCTCCTTCGTAAAAATCATTGATGAACTGGAGGGTAGGGATTTTCAAGTGTATCAGGAAAATAGGTTCTAAGCCATAAATGAGGTGGTAAGGGGAATCTCTAAGGATAGCCTTATGACGGGTGCGATTCACCCAAAGGAAAAAATAGAGCTAGGTATGCCAGTCCTTAGGATTCCTATCAAGTAATTTTTTATTGAATGGTAATCAGGTTCTTGTTGGTGGATTCAACAAGGAAATTTCCTTGGGGATAATAGTTGGAGGAAAATTTGAGGGCGATGCCATAGTCAAAGGCCCAACCAAAAAATTTTAATGATGTAAATGTGGGACCATTATCACATACTAATGCATAAGGACAACCAAAATGGTGAAAAATAAAACTTTCTAAAAAATTAGTTACTACCTCTGTTGCGCATTGTCTACATGCAATTACTTCTGTCCATCTAGTGCAATAATCATAAGTGGTTAGAATATACCTATGTCCTATAGATGATGGAGGGCTTACCAGATCAATGAAGTCGAGACCCCATTGTGTGAATGGCCTTACCTCCAGGACTAGTTGCAATAGGACAACAACATTCTTTTCTCTGGTTGTCGCGGTCTGGCATACATTGCAAGTGCAAACGTGGTTGTGGGAATTCTTGAAGACCGTAGGTCAATAATACCTTGACCTCGATATTTGATGTGTTGTAGACAAGTCGAAACCATGGCTCGTGTTGAATTTGTCATGAAACTCTTTCAGGACACGATCTGCTTCTTACTTACCAAGGCATCTCAGGTATATACCTTCAAGATTCCTCTTGTACAATATGGCCCCTTGCAACATGTAACTACTTATTTTCAATCTAAGTGTGTGCTTTTTGGACTCCCTACAAGCGGGGCAAACATTTATGATTCAACAGATAATAGACTATGTCATCGTATCATTATCCTAGAGAGACATCCTCCAGCTGGTATTGTTGCACTATGAGTTCAGGTCCAGCCTCAATAACTGCTTGTACCATCATTCTGGTAAGTGTCTTCCCTCTCACCAATCTCATTGGTTGGATTTCCATATCATACTCCTACAGCAATATAATCCATTTTCCCTTCGTTCTCCGAACTCGATCTGTATAAGAAATGTCTTTACTGTTGGGTCAAGAACTATGGTGAACACTTTGTTGCATAAGATATAATGCCTAAAATTATTTACTCCTCTAACAAGGGCATAGGCTTGTTTTTCTATGTTGTGGTAGCGCAACTCAACATCTTTCAAAGGGGTACTCATGAAGGCGATTGGATGCTCATTCCCCTCATCATCCTTTTGTGTCAAGATGCTAGGACACAAATGGTCCGAAGTGAATGAATAGATGTAGAAAGGCTTCAAATAGTTTGGGTTAACTAACACCTATGCCTCAGAAATTTCTTGTATAATTTCTCTAAAGGCTTGCTTCACCTCAGGAGTCCACTTGATCTTGGCATCTTGCTTTAACATATCATTTAACAGTTTGACGATTTCAGTAAATCCTGTTATAAACTTACGAACAAAGTTGATCTTTCCAAAGAAAGATTTTAACTTCTTCTTGTTGCCTGGTAGTTGAATCCTCATGATGGCTTGAATACGGTTAGGATCAATGGAGATCCCTTTTTCTGATAAGACATGTCCCAATAGCTTTCCCTTAGTTACCCTGAAGATGCCTTTCTTCGAATTTAGAGAAACCTCAATTTCATTGCACCTTCAAAAAACTTTGCATAAATCAACAACATGATCACCTCGTTGTTTTGAGAACACTGTTAAATCATCCATGTAGATGATTATGCACTTTCTAATCAAGTCCTTGAATGCAATATCCATTGTGTGTTGAAAGGTGGTGCCGATGTTGATGAGCCTAAAGGGCATCTGCTTATAGGCAAATGTGCCCCACTTGGTGGTGAATGTCATTTCGTGTCACTCTTCATATTGCACCATGACTTGATTGTACCCTAAATACTCGTCCAAGAAGGAATCACCTGAGAACCATTTACTATATGTAGTACCTCATCCAATGACGACACTAGATAGTTGTTCTATTCTGAAGCTCTATTCAGATTTTGGAAGTCAACACATAATCTGATCTCTCCAGTATTTTTTCTTACTGGGACCAAGTTGGCAACCTAGGTGGAGTGCCGAATCGAGAAGATAATCTTGGCGGACAACAATTAATGTACTTCCTTGTATATAATTAGTTCCAATAAAGCATTGAAAAGGCATTTTCACTATCGAAATGGTCTCGCATCTGGACTGAGAGTGATGGTATGGGTGATAATTTATGTATCATATGTTTTGAGATCCTCGTAGCTCCAAGAAATGACATCGTGGTACTTCTGCAAAGCATCCACTATACTCTTTCTTTCTTCAAGTGTGCACATCTTGCCAAAAAATACATTCTTTGCATCCCCAACCGTTCTAAGGTTGTAGGTGTCACATTGGCTACTGATGACGTCTTTCTTGGCCTGTTGATCTTGATCTTTGATTTGATCTAGATCAAATATGCATTTGAGTTGGATCATCCCTCTCGAGATAGTGTTGGTCTTGAGATTGATGACCCCTTCTATATCAAATTCAGCCTCCTCAGGTTCAACCTCATCAATCATCTCGACAAAAAACACATCAAAACTAGTAATGAGGTCCAGGATGTGTTTATCATCACTAAACACCTAAAAATTGGCTACGTTGTTAGGTACAGATGGAATGGAGGTGAGCTCGACTATAAAACTTTTAAGGCCAAACAATGACAATGGTTGCAAGGTGCTATCCGCCTGAGCTAAGGAATTGGCAGTGTGATTTTGAGAGTGCGGGACTAGCTGGATATTACAAGCGTCCAACCCTTCTATTAGATCCCATACCCTATGCCTATAATTAGCGAGTCTTTGGTCATAACAAGAATAAAGCTTTCTTACTTGTTTAATGACCAATTCTGAATCCCCGAAGACTTGCAACATTTTGAGACCTTTTCTTAATGCCATAAGGAGCCCCAAGACCAATGCATCGTATTCTGCTACATTATTAGTGCAATAAAATTGAAGCCTATGAGTGGCGAAATACAACTTACCCCTGGGACTGATCAACTTGAAGCCAATTCCAACCCCATGCATGGATTGGGACTTGTCAAAGCACAACGTCTAGAGCCCAAGAGAGTCCTTGACCCTAGAATTGGTAGATCTAATTTTTGACTTTGATGGTGGCCTCATTTTAGCAACCTTATGAGGAGGTGTAGGTTCTGAACATGTCTTTTCTGGCGGTGTTGGCTGAGCTCCCTCCTTTGGAGTGATTTGTCTTTTGATATGCTCAATTGTTGTCTGACACAAATAAAAATCAAATTTTGAATGGGTGACATTATGTACCCTGCACCAACTAGGCAACATGAGTTCTTAAAAATTCATTCTGGCTCCCAAACTGAGCTGGTCTTGTACACATTTTTCCATGAAATTTTGGAAACCATCCAGCAATCCAAGATTATCATCCTCGCATGATTCCTTGTCATCTGAATCTATCAACATTTTCGTGTTGTGAGGGGTACAAGCTAGGTTGGCGAGTGGACTGCACAACACAAGGAGTACCTCCCCCATTTTATCTTCTCCCAAGCAAGCTTTCAAGACTGAATCAAGGCAAAACAAGGCCAAAATCCAAGGGAAAAGGCCAAAATGAGTGAAAATTTTCCAAAGACTACACTTTTTGGCAGCACATATTAGTTTTAATATATTTTATTTTTAAAGTAATGCAAGTAGGTTTTCAAAGTTAAAAAAGAGGCTGATTAATTAATTTTTTAATTAGTAGAAATATTTTAATTTTCTTTGAAAAATATATGGTGCACTAGAGGAGATAATCCTCTTCAAAAGGGTGTAATTTGTAATTTGAAAATTATTAAACAAATTGACAATAGTTGAAATCAAATGAAAATTGTCAAATTCTGACAAGTATGACTTTCAAATGTTATTACGAGAAAAATATACATGAAAATTTCAAAAAAAAATTCAATGCACTAGATATTTAAGTTACCTATTTGGAGAAAACAAATTAGGGGAAAATGAAGTTTTTTTCTATTTGTTTCTTGACATAAAGTGAATGTCACTTTTTCCTAAAATTTTCAACATTCCAAAATTCGCTCTTAAATTGATAAAAAAAATTGAAACAGTTTTTTTTAAAATCTAAAAAATTACAGGAATAAACTTCATCAAGGTTTCTACATTTCATTAGTTTGTACATCATTTTGAAATTCAAAACATAAATACCACTTTTATGTGGTAGAAGTTTAGAATATTTTTGTTGTTGGCTAATTCCTTTATAAAGTGTGACATAGATTTGCACTTTTACCCTATTGTAGTTTCCAATTAGGTATTATTTTACAACATTAATGCTTACCATTGAGCCTCCCTTCATGTCTATCTAGGTTAATCCTTTTACTTTACACAACTAGAGTCCCCTTGTTAATGCCTCCAACTCAACTTCATTATTGGTAGCTCATCAAATGTTTCATGAAAGTTCCCAGACCAATTAACCTTTGTTATTCCTTATTACGCAACCAATCCCTGCCAAACCTGGGTCATCTTTCAATTCCTCATCAAAATTTAGATTTAGTCTTCCACTTGCCAGGGTGATATTTTCTATTTTTAATACATTATATGTACTCATAATTTTTCTATAATATAATTGAATAATTATGGCAAATAAAATTATAGCATAAGTTAAATGATTGAAAATTGCATTCAATAATGGCATCTAAATATTAAAATTTAATTAGATATGAATTTATAAAGCATACTTGAAAATGTCTAAAATGTACATGGTACATAATTTCTACATCTCTTAGTCCACACAAAATGCTATATCTAGAATTAGTCCATA
The DNA here is from genome assembly GCA_007115665.2 of Sequoiadendron giganteum. Taxonomy (NCBI): domain Eukaryota; kingdom Viridiplantae; phylum Streptophyta; class Pinopsida; order Cupressales; family Cupressaceae; genus Sequoiadendron; species Sequoiadendron giganteum. The sequence continues at coordinate 579,719,947 of CM021101.1, forward strand.
AAACATGTACTAAAATGTATCTACAAAAATATTAGTCAACATATAAATAAATACATATGTTCATGTAGAGCTCATGAAATATACTAAATATGTAAGTGTATAAGAAATACCAGGTGAAATGTACATAGTCATATATTCAAATGGAACATATAAACAAATTATGTATACACATGGGTATATATATTCTATGAAATAAATCTAGCTTTTGTTAGGATAATCAATAAAATCAAGAGTCCTCTATGTTCCACATGAACTAGATGAACTTGTATCATGTTGTACAAGAGTTCAAGAAACTTGAAATTAGATAATGTTAAAAAAAATGTTTTGATTTTACCTAACTTATAAAATCATGAAATTAAATTTTTAAATCTATACTATAAAGTATGCACAAATTACCATATGATCATGTGAATCTACTCCCATAATTTTTCAATGGGCAATATAGCTATCAATTCAGGACCAAACATCTCAATAATTAATTTCTAGATATTCAAATAAAATAAACAATAGCCTAATTTTTTTTTACCAAAACATCAATTGAACCATATATATTTAAAAGACCTAACAATTACATGGAAAATTTACTAAATTTTAGGGCCTAAAATGATATGGATGACTCAATAAAATGACCCTAATCAATAGCCTGACTATCACCTACCATTATAGTGTAATCATCTTGCATATACATATATGGAACATATATAAATTTAAATATAATTTTCTAATTTAATTTTAGTTTAAAATTTTAAAATAAAAGTACATCTAGTGAAAACACACACCAAAAATGGCCCATGCATAGCAAGTGATGATGGACGAGCACTTGCCACATCTTGTGGTTGGTCGATCATGGATATCACATGACCTCCTTGCATCTACAATATTGTTTCACATGTATGTGCAATTGAATTTAATTATGTACTTAAATTAAAATATATAAGTAAGAAAATTAAATGATGTAAATTTAAATTAAAAATATCTATACATATGTTGTTTTGGGGTCAATATATATCGATTTACCTGAGTTTAAGGTGTGCCAACTTGTACAACTACCATCACAAAACAAAGATGATCTAATTGAGATGATGTCCTAAATCCACTCATCTACACCAAACACTTTAAATTTATATATATGTATATATATATATATATATATATATATATATATATCATGTTATTAAACATAAATTTTAGTACATGTACATGTACATATTACACAATTAAAATTTGACACTGTGTACCAGTGTATAATGGTCATAGGAACATAGTAAATCCACATATGATCTCCCTCTAGTGTAGGTGTATATGAAGTTGATGTAGGAGAAGTGTCGTAAGATAGATGGTTGCATCTCTAACAAAAATGTGGTATCAACACATAGAAGCTGCTAGGACCAACAAAACTAGATGCTCCTCCATGCTCTCTACCACTGACTTTGACTACCATGTGGGTTGCTTGATCAATGATATCTCCTAAGAGTGAGCTCAATGTTCTTAATGTTGAAAACACTGCCCAATTCTGAAATGGTTTAGGAATACTAGGAGATGGAGGAAAAAGGATGGGTTGAATAGGAACAAGTTGATTAGGATCGACATGTGACCCCAATATATGATGTGGAATACCACCAAAAACTTCCTGGAATGATATCATATTAAAATAGTTGAGTTTTAAACCCATCTCAAACTTTTCTCACAATTTCCTCCAAAAACATAAGGGCACCTCACAATTAGCATGTGGTGGATGATTGTTAGAAAGAAAACTAGGGAAAACACAGATTGGAGTTCTGAGCCCAAAGTGATTTATGAGTTTTGTATTTTATACCCAAGACTCAATCATATAAAGACACCAATCGATTCAGACAAAGGATTAATTAATCACTTATATATTCACAAAATGACGAGTAACATCATATATATAGAATTATGGTAACCATTATATTAATCAATATCAAAAGAGTACATTTATATAACTTCCCCTATACACTACTTATCCCTTTCCTTTCTTACGTATAATCCTTATACATATTACATACAATTTCATATATAGTTGTTCTTACATATAATCCTGTGCCAACTCTTCCTCTTTATCCTCATACTGTTATTCATATCTTTCTCTATACATATATCTATGGGATGGGATTGACTCATCTATTCTACCCCTATTCTAGGTGGTATCTTTTTAATATTAAGGTCTACAAGCTCTTTACAACAAGATGGAGTAGGATTTTCTTAGCATTGTCTACACAATTGTTCTTTTCGGCTAACAATGATTAAAGGCCATCCACCATCACTCTTAAAAATGTATGGCAATATGAGGATTCATGCACCATCCAATTGAAATTTATTTTTTGTTTGGAGGTATTGGTTGATTGGTTGCAGGGTCAATGAAACGTGGAGCTATTACTTTTTTGGTTATGTGGAGATCAAGGATATCTCTATACGAGAGTCCATCTACATAAAAATACCTCATCTCCTCCCTCCAATGGTGGAAACTATCTAAATCTACATCAATAGAGAGAGTTGAATCAACAACAATTTTAATCAAAGATGGAGATTGTGCTAGGTGGGGTATATGAGGCTCATTTTTTATCATTTTTTTTTCTTGAATTATATTTATATTTACATTAATGTCTGCTCATAATTGAGCCTCATCAAGTAGGTTGGGGGTTATGTGGTTTGGGTTATGAGTCAGAGGGTTTTGAGGTGGGGGCTTTGAGGTGGAGATTATGGAGGTGAGGGGTTTTTAAGTTGAGGGTTATGAAAAATATCATCTATCAAACATTCATCAGGTGAAGGTATTCACTCCATTGGGCCACCTGCATGCTAAACAAGAAGAACAAAAATATTAATAAACTAATTACATAATGAAGCATCATGTACTAAGTTTTTAAATAAAATATTTAATTTTAGTACTTGTTCAAGAGATCTTTAATTAATACAATTTGTTAAATATCACATCGAAGAAATATTTAAAATTCATCAAAGACATATAAATAAGAAAATGTACAAAGTGAATCCTAATTATATTAATTTTCCATTGATTAAACATATAAAATTTAAAACTATATACATATACATGACAAAATTCGAATCCTAGAGACATGATAAAATTTAGACACTAGAAGAGAAATAGGAGATAGTTGAAAGGGATTTTAATGCTATGGTCATTTTTTTATAATATATATTATAATTTTTGTGAAGTTTTTACTATATTTTTTCCCACACTAATTCTATGTTCTTGTGTACAAATGCCTATGTTTATTTATTTATTACATTGTTCAGACACATGTTAAGATATTTATTAATTTTAAATATTATATGAAAATAATATTAATAGATCCAATACATTTAAATCCTATCAATATGACAATTAAGAATTTTTTTTGTTTGTGCATAGAAAACTTATGACAATAAAGTAAATATGCATAAATATAATACAAAAGGAATATATTTTCAAGATGTTTATATTTACCCTTATCTATGCTAAAATATGGATGGGTCTATAATTAGTTAGATACTTAGGTTTTATTATATGATATGTCATCATGATAAAATATAGAGGTCAACGGGATAGAACAAGAGGGTTTAAGTGTCACAACTCAAAAGTTTTGAAGTTAAAAATTAACTAAAATTTGACTAATTTTTAAACTAATAATAATACAACTAAGTGAAAAAAAGTTTTGTTAATTTAGACCATACGATATAAAGTCAATCGTGTTTTAAGTTTACTATCTTACCATATTAAATTAGGTCACCTAAGATAAAATTGATACCTTGGTATCTCTCATAGAAAACTAGGCTCATCTCATATATTTTGAGCTCTTATCTATGATATATCCCAATAAAATTATTGTCATCTGATGCAATTGGGACTCCCACATGCATTTCATAACACACATCCAAAAAAAAATTATATTCCATTATGGCAAAGACTCACAAAATCAACACAAAACTTACACAAGAATAACATATAACATAGATCCTGATTTTATTTTATTTTAACAAATATAAATAATCTTTCTCATCAAACAAATTACAATCAGCTACAAGAAAAAATAAACCCATCACATTCTTCATACCACTGTTATTTTATTGGAACGAATTTGCTCAAATGGTTTTTGGGTTTTTTGCTCCTCCTTCCCAACTTTCCAAAACATTTTGAATTTTTTGATTTGATTCAATAATGAAAAAGGTATGCATTTTTTTATTGAGATTGGTTTTCCCAGTTATGACTTCAAACCATCTCCTCTACCAGTCAAACCTCTTGAATGCCCATGACTCCTTTCTTGGCATGATTATTTTTGGCATATGCATTCAATGGAAATTTAAAAATTATCTTCCCGCCTTAAAATCCACTCACACCACTTTCCCCAACACCTTGCATTCCCACTTTTTTTTATAAAAATGCAAATTTAGATTTTTTAAATGGATTTACAATTCCCATTGAATGCCTACTCATAGGCTTGGGCATGGGATTTGCCTTTTTGGAAAATTAACACTTTACAATAATTTTAAAAAATAATAAAACATGGATCAAATTAACAATTGATTTTTTTCCCACAACCATCACCAAATTTAATTATGCTGAAGGAGTTGAGAATGTCATTAATTTGTGCCTGCAACCAAAAAATCAAAAAAAGACTAAGCAATAAAGTTAAAATATTTTTGGTCATGCAGGATTGTTCGTGCACTCAAATTCTCCTACATCAAACACCCGGGGTAAAAAGAAATGTTCCATGATTTCGAGCTCATGAATATTTAAAAATCTGGTGTTTTTCCTCCAGTCATATTTTCTCCTTATATACCTATTTATTTTTCTTCACCCTACTCTGAAACTTCATATCTCCTCCTTCCTTCATCCTTCCTACCTTTCTTCCCCTCATAAAATTAATTTCATTATACCAAGATTCTTCTTTCCACCCTACTTCTTCATTATCAACATCTACATATAAATTAGCATTAACAAATTTCACAGAAATAAAAAAAAATTGTTTGCACTTCTTTCTTACCTTGTCTTCCATCATTCTCCCATTCTTCCATGTCAATAAAATTTATCATACCTTGTTATTTTTTAGTTTGTAACTTGTTATTACTACTCCTAACCATCTTTTCCCATTTCACTTTCTTTCACCAATTCATCAAAATATAAATCAGCATGCACATCAACTTCAACAAATTTTGAAAAATCGTCAAATATCTTAATTTTCTCCTCCTTCCATACTAGTGCACCAATAGGATTTCCACGATTTTAAACCATGTCATTTTCATGTAAAACAACCTCTTCTTTATCAACAAATAATTCTATTTTTTATTATTTTACCTCAATGTTTGTTGCAACTTTCATTTTACCTATTTTTAATGCAAGCCAGTCCTTTTAAATTTCCACAATCTGAATTAGTAAGTAGTTTTCTTCTTGACTTGTTGCTTCTTCACTTTCCTTATTCACTATCTTCCCCATATACTCTTCTTCACTATGTTTTTTGAAAAATCTTAATATTTCCAAGTCCTTCAATGGACCAAACTTCACTGCAACTTAATGGTTATCTTCTTCAACAATACTATCATTTTCATGCATAAAATCATATGAATGGCTATTTACTTATATGTTTTCTTGCTTCTCTACTTCTGCCCCACTTCACAATCTCCATATTCCTTTACCTTTACTACATGCAAATCAATATTTACTTTACAAAACTCATAAGAAGGAGATAATACCTTTATTTTTCTATTGCACCCTCTTTTCCTATGCATGTAATTTTAATTTTATTTTCTTTTATGTCCTCAACAAAATGCACATCTGATACTACCTCTTTCTTTCTCCATTATTTCCTCATGCCTTTCTTATTTTCTTGCTTTCTTTCATTTGCATTTGTGGGGATGCTCCCACATGAATTTCTTTCCATTCTCTTTCCATCATAGGGTTGCAACATTGCACTTCAAAATTATTATTTTTGTTGTCATCTTTTCCAAACCTCTAATTTTCCTCTTTCTTCTCTTCACTATCCTCTATTACAACTTTCTTTCCTTCTTTATCTCCTGCACAAAAATTATTACTTGAAAATTTGCTATGAACTAAACAATGAAACTCAACTTCATCTGTTTTTTGACCATCCTCAATTATAGCTTGATTCTTCATTCACAATATTTCTTCAAGGGAATCCAATCTCACTTCTATCTTCTTCAACTCTGCAATGAGCTTCTTTTCTCTCATCTTTTCCCAATACTCTGCCCAGAATAACATTATCACAGGTCTTCTAATTTCCCATCTTGTATTCTTTTTCAAAATCATTTTTAGAGACTCACAAGTCTCTCTACAATTACAATTACTCCTTGCAACAATATCTCACACAAAATTGACTATCCTCTACCCAACAAAGACTCTAGAAGATGCTTCCTCTACCCACCCTCTCTTAGTGGAGGAACTCTACACCTTCTACCCAAATTTATCTCTATTGCAAGATAGTAGTCACAGGTCCTTTTTCATTGCTGCAAAAAACAAAAATTCTCACAACTCTCTCACATATCTTCACTGCTTCACTCTTCACCACTCTTCACCTGTAGGTCTTGGTGCATATTCTACACTCCCAATATCTTCTGGCTCTGATACCATCTAATGCAAGTGGGACTCTCACATGCATTTCATAACACACATCCACACAAAAATTCTATTCCATTAAAGTAGAGATTATCTACTCACACTCACAAAATCAACACAAGCATAATCGAAAACATAGATGCTAATTTGATTGATTTCATAAAATCCAAATAGTCTTACTCATCAAACAAATTACAATAAACTACAAGAATAAATAAACCCATAACATTCTTCATACCACTGCTATTTCATTAGAATGAATTTCCTCAAATAGTTTCTAGGTTTTTTGCTCCTCCTTCCCACCTTTTCAGAATATTTTGAATTTTTCAATTTCATTGAGAAAAGAACAAGTTATGCATGTTTTATCAAGACTAGTTTTCCCAGTTATGACTTTAGAACATCTCCTCTCTGAGTCAAACCTTCTGAATTCCCATGAATCGTTTCTTGGTGTGGGTTTTTTTTGACATATGCATTCAATGAAAATTTAAAAATTATCTTCCTTCCTTACATTCCACGTACACCACTTCCCCCAACACCTTGCATTCCCATTTTTTACAAAAATGTAAATTCAGATTTTTAAATGGAGTTGCAATTCCCATTAAATACCCACTCACAGGCTTAGGCATGGGTTTTTCCATTTTGGAAAATTAACACTTTGTAAATTTTTCAAAAACAATAAACATGGATCAAATTAATAATTGATTTTTTTTCCCACAACCATCACCAAATTGAGCTATGTTGGAGGAGTTGAGAATGCCATTAATTTGTGATGCAACCAAAAATTCAAAATAAAACTCAAGCAATAAAGTTCAAATATTTTTGGTCATGAAGGATTGTTTGCGCACCTAGATGCTCTTGCATCATCATCTATTCTAGGAACATATCATTTGTAAATCATAAGACTTCATTATTTATAATAACTGTAAGTGTGGAATGAGGTAAATAACATAAATACACTTCTTAATACGACATTATATCAATGATTAAACATATTGAATCAATTCAACAAAGTAATCAATTGAAAGCATCCTATTGCTCTCTATCCTCAAAGATTTATTAAATCTAAATTGCTCTCAGATTGTGTAAGCATATAAGATTATTAAAATGACTATCTGAAGAACGAGATGATGATAATATAATGCTAAATGATAAATCAATTAAACTAGCATGATATTGATGTGAAATAGATAAATGCAGTTCCAAGAGGCAGCCATTGTTGTGAAGCTTGATTGTTGAATTGCTTGAATGTTGATGCTTGGATTCCTGCAGAGTAAGGGTGCAAAACCTTGATTATCTGGATCCTTTTTTTGGTTCAATGAGACTTGTATTTATAGATTTCCTGGCTGTAGAAATGCACAGGGAAAGCTTTGAGAGGCTTGGATTCAATCTGGAGGATTGAATGGTGAGAGATGGAGGAGATTGAGAGAAAGATGGAGATTGTCTATACCCATGAAAACACCAGGCAAGAGAAGAGGAAAGATTGATGGAAGAGGATTGAGAGATCAAACTCCAAATTTGTCTCTAATTTGTCTCCAAAATTTCCCATGAAGTTTCAAAGCATTAATTGTGACAAATTTAGACATAGATTAGACATAGGAAATCTAATTCATTTTTGAGGAAATGTAGATTGGAATATTCCTTTATGCTCTAATTCAAATATTTTGATTTATTTAAATTAGGAAAGGGAGATAAATAATTTAATAAAACAAACTATAGGATAGTCGTTTATTAAATTAATCAGAGGAATATGGTAATTAATCCATAAAGTGTTTGAACTTATTTAATTAATTCGAGAATGATGTGATAGATTGAAATAGGGATTTGATAATTAAATCGAACAAAGTATTTAATTTTGTTTATTTAATTAAGATGAATTTGAAAGTGAATTATATTAAATAAATATTTCTATTTATTTAAACAGTAGAGGAAATAGAATAATTAATCAAATAATGTGTATTTAATTAATCAGATGCTCCAGACCAATTTTAGGTGTTTACATTTTGCCCCTCTTCGAAGTGATGTGTTTACGCATTGGTTCGAAGAATATTTTTGCTGCTACTGCCAGGATCGATGATTTCAAAAAAATAATTCCGTATGCCCTAGACATGATTTTTAGATGATCATGATTTTCAGATGATAATAATTTTGTGTGTCCCAGACATGATTTTCAGACGATTTGATAATGATATGCCCCCTCGGAAGATAAATTAATAATCTGATGATTTTTAGAATTTTTCAAAAATTTATGATTTTCTGATGATTTTATGATGTTTCGATGATGAAATAATTTATCTCCTAACAAATGATGAAGAAATAAAGCCCTCAGATGAGTTTTAATTAATTTCATGGATAAAATTAATCAAAATATAATAAAAATCTACCAAAAATACCTTTCAAAAATTATAAATAGTGCTAAAAGGTCATTTTCAATTCATTATTTGCTTTTAGAGTTCAAAATTCTCAGTGATAAAGACTTTTCTGCCAGCTGGAGCGAGATGCCTATCCCCTACCACACTCACCGATTCGAGCACGTTCGATGCCACAGACAGCCGCCAGCGTATGGACCTCCGGTATGTACCCTTTGACCTCCTCGTAATTTGTGCACTTTTTATTTTTTATGCTTTTTAGGTCCTAGGTGTGTCTAGGTGTCTTTTAGCGCTTTGAAGCCGCGTTGTAGTGCTTACATCCTGATGTAGCACTTCCATTAGGTTGTCTAGCACTTTGAGTTTTAGCGCTTGCATCTAAAACTCTAGCGCTTCCAGTTGGTAGAGTAGCGCTTTCAGCGAATTAGCGCTTAGGAGTCAAGAATTAGCGCTATAAAGCCAGATTTTAGCGCTTTGAGATTTTCAGCACTTTGAGTCGGTGGATTAGCGCTTTTAAGGTATGTTCTAGCACTTATGGTAAAGTGGTGCTTAGATGACCTATTTTAGCGCATTGATGCAAAAAAGTAGTGCTTTGAGTTTTTTAGCGCTTCCATGTGCTGAAATAGCGCTTTCATGGTTTTAGCACTTTGGGTCCCTGTTTGAGCGCTTTTAGGTGATATAGTAGCGCTTTTGGGATTTAGCGCTTTGGATGACTGTTTTAGCGCTTCCATGTTAGAATTGAAGATTTTAACATAGTGAACTTTGATTATGTCAATTTCGATCATGTCCATTTTTCTGATTGCTATGATTGACAATCCACATTCTTGATGTTGGATTTGATGATTTAAATAAGACTAACTCTCATGATAGGCGAGAAGAAAACCCCATTTATTGATGATCCTCATGATAGGCGAGGACATGATTGAATATTTGATAAATCTCATGATAGGCGAGATCTAGATATGTGTTTTGATGAACCTCATGATAGGTGAGGCTTGATTCAATATCTGATAAATCTCATGATAGGCGAGATCTAGATAATATTTTGATGAACCTCATGATAGGTGAGGTTGGATGTTCGCCTATGAATTTTGATTGAAAATTCATACCAAAGCTTTCGAAATAAACTGATAGTAGAATGACCTTTGATTCCTTGACATAGTTTATTGATTGTAGATTTATTTGTTATGATGATAGGAGGATCTGGGTACTCTCCAAATGCGAGAGAGGTTTCCGCAGACTATAGATTTGATACCGCATTTGACACCGGATGAGCTCTAGGTGATAGGCCAGTGTGGCCTCACGAGTTTACTTGATATACCCCAGATTAGGATTAATCAGGGTTTGTTGACCGCACTGGCTGAGAGGTGGCATAGCGACCACAACACCTTTGACCTGCCCACTGATGAGATGACAGTCACACCAGAGGATGTGTGGCGTATATTGCGCATTCCCTTCATGGGGGAGATCATGACATATGATTGACATGGGACCAACAGCATAGATGCTCTCCGCAGAGTATTTCAGGATCAGGATATAGAGGGTTTGAGCATTCGATGGTGGAGGATCACAGACTCTTATGCGACACTACCAACAGTGCTAGCTGGATTCATTGGAGGATTCCTTTGCCCTGATTGTAGGTCAAAGGGATTCCTCGTTGGTTGGGGTAGGACACTGGAGAGCATGCTGGTACATGGTACCAGATATGCGTGGGGGATGTGCATGTTAGCACATCTTTACCATGATCTTCATTCTATTGTGTACTTAGGTGCACGCAGTATATCCGCAGGGGCGACCCTGTTACAGATATGGGTTTGGGAGCACTTTGCTATTTATCGACTGTTTCCCATTGTAGACAGGCCAGTTGGCAGGCCCTATGTTTTTCGATATAGTGTTCAATTTACGCAGGCCCGGATGGGCAAGTAAGAGCACTAGAGGCGAGTTTTTGATGATACTAAGACAGTGATATGGTGCCCCTACCTTGATTGTGAGGAGTGGGAGGAGGATGGTGCAGTGTTGGGGTTCTTGTGTGATTCTATGTATCTCATTGGCCGGACTCCTTTTATTCTCAAGAGATTCTTGCTCCGTCGGGTTTACAGACAGTATGGCATTGTTCAGTGCATGCCACAGGGAGTAGCCCACTATGCACGATGACGGATGGACATTCTAGATTGGGGCCCCACACTATCTTATGACGTCATAGTAGAGGGTTATAGAGCGTTACAGCCATCTCTGTGGGACATGCAGAGAGATATTTTAGAGGCAGCTGTTACAGAGGATTACGCAACATTCTTGGCCTTGGTCCCTCATCCTCGTATTACTATCCTCGATGAGCCAACACCTTTACCAGTAGAGGAGCATGTGGCAGAGGATGTCGTCGGTGGTGAGGGTGATATCCCAATAGATGAGAGCTCAGAGAACAGTAGTTCAAATAGTGAGGATAGCAGCAGTAGTGGGGATAGTGATGGTGGGAGTGGAGGATACAGAGGGCCAGGTCTAGATATTCATAGTGCACCTTCTTCCAGTAGGCCTCGTAAGAGGCAGGCAGTGGCAGTGCCAGCAGTTGGGCAGCAGAGACAGGTAGCTGGGCTCTAGGCATAGGTCCAGACTCTACAGGCACAGGTTCAGACACTACAGGGGTAGTTGGTACAGGCTCGGGGCATGGTTGTGTAGACTCAAACACAGATGCAGGCATAGGCATAGACTCAAGCACAGGCCTTGGCGCAAGTACAGGGGCAGTTAGCCGCCATGCAGACGCAGGTTGATACTCTGACAGCAGAGTGAGACAGTGCGCGATAGATTGCCAAGAGGGCACAGGAGAGAGCTGAGACCCTCTAGAGAGTGGCTTATGGCACCTCTATAGGTGATTATATGAGAGAGGTTTTGCGAGCTGCCCGAGAGACCGAGTATTATAGAGGTCGGTATCATGATGCAGTTCCTGCCGAGCGCCGAGTCAGTTATGCCCCATCGAGATCTGGGCGGACTCACACACGGACAATTAGTGAGGGGGTGACTCAGCCTCCACACAAAGATCCCAGAGATCCGGGTCCTTCAGGGGGTGGTGGTGGTAGTGGTATAGATCCTGGTAGGCCTGCTCACTCTGGCAGTAGCAGGTCGTAGATGCCATTTTGATCCTCACTGATGTATTTTATGATGTACCTCTCTTGTATGATGATGTATTTTTATGACTTCATTGTATACTTGACACTTGATGATATATATATGAGATGCATTTGATATGATTATGATGACGGGTTTATGATTTCTATGTGATGGATGTTGTTATATGCTTTATGTGATGAGTTAATTCTAAATGTGGTGATGATAAATGATGATTTATTTTAATGTAATGATGTAATGATGTATGTATGGATGGAATATGATATATAGATAAATGATGTGATTTGATAACATGTATGGATAGTTGGATAATATGTGGATATATGATGATTTATATGAATGCTTTTAAATGTGATCAAAATGTATGGAATAGATGGATGAATGCCTTTTTTGTTATATTCATATGTGATGATGATAAATGATGATTTTGTAATGAATGAAAAAAATGTATGGATGGTAATTAATGTAGGCATATGATGTTGGATAAATGGTAATGTACTGAATGTGTTATGGTAAGAATGATCTTTATTTTTTTGATAGTAGAATTTTATGATACATGATGAAATATATGAATGATGATTTTATGTCAAGTATACTCGGTCTCTTTTGTAGATTAGATAATCATTGATTGGAATCCTTTATGCAACAAATACTCTGCAGATAATGAATGATGATGAGTGCAATCTAATTTAATCATGCAATGATATGCAAAACAAATGTCATTTTACAGTCTTTTTGTGCTTGGTATCATCATAGAGCTTTATTGGATGTTGAAAGTGAATACAAGCGTCAATGGTTGTGTTAATCCAATGATGACCTGGGTATTACTTTCATGATTTTTGATATTGCAATTGAACACAAGCATCGAGGTATAATTGAACCGAGATGACCTGAGCATTCGTTGCGTAAACAAGCAGTGATTAATCATTTCAATGTGTGAATTCTGAATGTCATCCGTGATACATTTGCATAGCACATCCCCCGACAATTCACACATTTATATGATTATCATACAGATAGCAGATAATAAAACATCATTCTTTTTCCTTGTATCTCTAGTTTTTATACATTATTGAGTTACTCCAAAGAAATGATAATCAAAATATAATTCATCCATTTTCACTTAGTGTGTTTCAATCATTTTTGAAATTTAAGATCATCCATCTTGACTTTTTAACATGTTTTTGCTTTGGATTTTCTGAGGCTTTTGACAAAAAGACCTAACCTATTAACTAATCCTAGGGATCTCGGGGGTTGATCAAAGATTAGCCTTGCCTATGTTACACATGCAGAGACCACGTAGTTCGACTGACACAAACCTATGTTTTTGAAAGTTACTTTTTTAGACTTACTTTTTTGACATGTTTTTGGATTTTTTGATACGATATGGATGTTTGATGCTTTTTTTAGTTTTTTGCCATACTGTCGTGTTTCCAGACTGGTGAAATTGATACGTTGTAATTTCCCCTAATGATATCTAGGTGTTTCCCACAAGCTATGGAGTGATATGTTGACCATGTGACATGATTTTGATAATGGATGTAATGATAGCATGATGACTGACATGATATGGAACAGTACTGACTTGCCAAACGAATGATCCCGATATGTTCATAATAGATGGGAAAGCTGATCATAGAATCACACACGATGCCTGTTTCCAGGTTTTCACCATATGCTTTGATTACACCTTTTTTTGTTTTTCTATATGTTTTTTGTATTTTTGCGTTTTCCAGGTTTTCACCAAGGAAACAATTTTAGATTTTTGCCTCGTGCACTAGGAGTTTTAAGCATAGAATTTTTTGAGATGAATACTATTAATAGGTTCATCAAACAGATCCCCTTCTGATGTTGATAGCTGATATGCTTCTGATCCATACACTGATATGACGACAAAAGGACCAAGCCAGTTAGGTTCAAATTTTCCTTTCTTCTCCTTGTCCTGCTGATTCCTAGGGTTTTCCTTTAGTACCAAGTCACCAACTTGAAAGACCCTTGGTTTCACCCTGTGATTGTAACTCCTTGAAATCCTTTGTTGATAAGTTGTTAGATGATTTACAGCTTGTTGACGACGCTCGTCTAGCAATTCTAGTTCCTGCAATCTAGATACGCGATAATCTTCATCTGAAATGATACCGCTGAGTGATACACGAAGGGATGGAATTTCAACTTCAATGGGAAATATGGCTTCTTATCTGTATACCAAAGCAAATGGTGTAGCTCCCGTTGGTGTTATGATGCTTGTTCTGTAGGCCCATAGTGCTGGATTGAGTTGAACATGCCATTCATGTCCGACATCGTTAACCGTCTTTTTGAGAATTTTGAGTATGGTTTTATTTGAGGCCTTTACTTGGTCGTTCCCTTGAGGATAGTATGGTGTTGAAAAATGATGTTGGATGTGGAACTTTTCACATAACTCTTGAACATCTTGATTCTTGAAAGGTCGTCCATTGTTTGTGATTATAGATTGAGGGAGTCCATATCGACAGATGATGTAGTTCAAGATAAATGAGGAGATATGTTTCCTAGTAATGGTAGTAAGAGGTACTGCCTCTATCCACTTCGTGAAGTATTCTGTAGCCGTGATAATTAACTTATGTCCATTAGATGAAGATGGATGCATTTTTCCTACCAGATGTAGGCCCCATTGACAAAAAGGCCATGTTGATGTAAAAGGATGCAGTTCTTGTGCCGGTGCATGAATCAGATTGCTGTGAACCTAACTTTTTTGGCATTTCTTAACAAAATTATATGATTCTTTTTCCATGCAAGGCCAATAATAACCCAAACAGAGGAGTTTCTTGGCTAGGGTTATTCCACTCGAGTGAGTACCACAAATACCCTCGTGAACTTCTCATAGGGCCGTTTCAGATTTATTGTGTTCTAGACATCGGAGTAGTGTACCATCAAGACCTTGACAATAAAGGACATCTGTGATTAAAGTGTGTCGGGCGGATTGACGGATAAAGTTGCTTTTTTGATTCCTAGAAAAGTCAAGAGGTAGGATATCGTCTTTCAGATAAGCATAGGTTTTTTCATATATGGAGGTTTCAGTGGTTTCTAGATGACATATGGTAGCGGATTCTGATTGATAATGGGAAGGACATGATACTTGTTCTACCATAAACTCATAACAAACACGCTTCTCAGGAAATTGTAGTAATGAAGCGATCGTAGCCATAGCATATGCAGCTTTGTTCTCTGCCCTTGGAATCTGATCAAACTTGATACTAGCAAAGGATTGTTTCAGATTATCTATTTGCTACTTGTAAGGCATCAATTTGTCATCTTTGGTTTGATATTCATCATTGACTTGATAAATAACCAGTTGAGAGTCCCCATAGACCTGTAAATCTGTGATTTTCCATTGAATTGCAATCTTGACCCCAATAATCAATGCTTCATATTCTGCCACATTATTGGTACATTGAAACATGAGTCTGTATGATTTTGGAATTGTGTGTCCTTGGGGAGAGATGAACAAAATCCCTGCTCCTGATCCTCGTTGTGTATACGATCCATCAAAATACAGTATCCATTGTTGGGGCATTGCTGTCATGATGTCTGCATCTGGGAATTCCATTGTCATTGGGTGATTATCTGGTAGAGGAGCTTCAACTAGTTGTTCAACAATTGCTTGTCCCTTGATTGCTTT